>OU343216.1:128193727-128305256 GCA_910596185.1 Chrysanthemum makinoi | reverse complement strand
CCACTTTATGATTAATTGTGTGACTAAATACCAAAAGAAACATGCTTTATTATTGTATTTAAATGTTAGAAAATGCCACACAAACACAAAATTAATGTAGCCATTGGATGAGCAATAGTCGCACAAAACACATTTCTTCACTTAAAACACCATATGGTCACACTTATTAACACTTTTGGCCACTTTATGCTTAATTGTATGTGACTAAATACCCAAAGAAACATGCTTTGTGTGACTAAATGTTAGAAAAGGCCACACAAACATAAAATTAAGTGGCAATTAGATGATCAATAGTGCACAAAACACACATTTCTTCACTTAAAACACCATATTGTTGTCACACTTATTATTAACACTTTTAGCCACTTTTTGGTTAATTGTATGATGACTAAATACCACACTTTCTAAACATGACATTTATGTGACTAAATGTTAGAAAAGGCCCACCATGCCTGTGAAAAGCCTACAAAAATTTCATGTGGCCATTGGATGATCAATAGTCACACAAAACACACATTTCTTCAATTTAAACACCATATGAATTGGCACTTATTAACTTTTAGCCACTTTTTGGTTAATTGTATGTGACTAAATACCAAAAACAAACATGATTTGTTATGACTAAAATTAATGTTGATGAAAGTGACACAAATACTAAAAAGTCACACTGTGGCACTTTGGATTGATAAATAGTCAGCGCAAAATGTTACCACGTTTTCTTCACTTTAAACACCATATGGTCACACATATTAACACTTTTGGCCACTTTATGATTAATTGTATGTGATAATACTACTTTAGAAACCAAACATGCTTTGTGTGACTAAATGTTCACAAAAGGCCGCCTGAACATAAAATTCAAAGAAATGATGGATGATAAATAGTCCACCCAAAAGACAATATTCTTTACCTTAAACACCATATGGTCACACTTATTAACACTTGCCACTTTTATGCTTAATTGTATGTGACTAAATACCCAAAACAAACATGCTTTGCGTGACTATATAGTGTTTACTTCAGGTCACTATCACGGATTAATCAACAAAATTTGTTACCCTTAATTAGTCACCACGTATTCACGGTTTTGGTTACTCTTTTGCAATAGAGATGTAAAAAGTCAAACCACGTGACCATATAATTATGGTGTAGCGACCTTCCCAATTAAGCACTCTGACGAAAAATCATGTGTGACTATATGTATATAAATTCGCCTATGCAATATTCAGTGTAGCCAATCCATTTTTCCATTTACTAGTGCAAATGGGTGGTTCATACTTAATACACTCATTAAAGTGTATCTTTGTTGGGCAACTTAATTTTGGCCAACCTTAGAAAGTTTACATTGTTGGGAAACCTAAGTAAATGCACAAGTACAAATGCCCATTTGCACTTGGCTCACTATTAGAGTTCTTGTAAAGTCAAGAATTATTTCCACCTAAATTTGTTCAAAACACAACCATGGATTACTTATGACAATTCTAAGTTTAAAGGTTTATTTAGTGCATCCATCATCTAAACTTGCATTAGACTACCTAAAAAATATCACTTCAATAAACTAGTAAATTATGTGAAGACAAAAGGTTGACGGTGTGAAAGAAACCAAATATTAGAGTCAGGTTATCTTACAAAGATGGTTCCATGGAATTGGAAGTTGTTGATGATGAAGACGTCCAATTCTTCATTAATGAATATGTTTGGAATGAGCAAACTCAGGCTCAATTAATTTCAACAAAAGAACCACCACCCGAAGGTAAAATCATCTTCGCTTCTAATCATTTATCATTAGACTGAATTTTCCGTGATTCACAAAGATAGTTATCATGACACCCCAAAGGTCGAAGAGACCTCTTTTCACCAACCTGATCATTCACTTCCTCTGTCGCTAAGAGACTCATTTAAAAAATATGCCCATGCCACCAACTGCACCACACCAATTAAGCGATTCCCGGAAAACCGAACCGGTTTTTCAAACATAAAGAACTTTATAATAAAGCAGAATGCATGTTTACTATTGGAAAGAAATCATTACTTGAGCGTTTTGAATACAAAGTTATTAAATCTGATCCCAAGGTACAGTGAAATGTATAAATGAAGGTCAGCTCATGGAACATATACACCGTAAAAAAACTGGATAGCACTTTTTTTGTATCTATCATCAACGATGTCCACACATGTTCAAGAACTGAATTACATCCGAATCATCGTAATGCGACAATGAAATTACTTAGTCAGTTGCTAATCGAAAAATTGAAATATAATAGGAGGGTATATACTGGAAAGGACATACAAAGAGATATGAGTCTTGAATGGAAAGTAAACATTTCTTACAAACGAGCTTGGGGGGGTAGGAATTTGGCATTTGAGGTGTTGAACGGTCAACATGAACAATCGTTTGAGCAGTTAGCTTTATATTGTCATAACCTAAAGCTAAAAAACGAGGGGACTATAATACACATCGATACAGACGAAGCTGGAAGATTTAAGATGGTTTTTGTAGCATTTGGTTTTGCGGTAAGTTTCGGGCACATTTATATTAATTGTTAGTATTATTATTATTACTATTATTATTCTTATTAATATTCTTATTATTATTATTATTATATTAAGCTTTAACGTATACTAAGCACTAATATATACTTAACGATACTAGATTCGGGGTTTTGTAGCCTTCATGCGGCCATTGATTATAATTGATGCTGCGCATCTGAAAGGGAAGTATCTAGGAACCAACATGCTTGTTGTTGGTATGGACGGAAACAATCAGATTATTCCAATCGCTACCGGGGTCGCACAGGGTGAGAGACAGCTGGTCATTGTTTTGGGGTGGTTGAAAAAGAATGCATTGGTGAAGTGCCTAATCTGTGATTATTTCGTGCCATCATTCAATAACAAAAAGCTTGTGACACAGTTTTCCAAATTGCTTTCATGGTTATTGTTGTCGTCACTTGATGATGAATTGCAATATTACCCGGAAAAAGCATAAGGCTTTGTCTGGAAGGTTGCAAAACCTATACAACTGAAGATTTTGAAAAAACAATTCCGAGCTTCGTGCAAAAATCAAAAGCCCGTAAAAAACTTGAAGCGCCGGAGTATGAAAAGTGGTCAAGGGCATATTGCTGTGGAAAAGATACAATTATTTGACGTCAAACAGTGCGGAATCAATAAATTCATTAACAAGGCACGTTCGAAAGGTACCAATAACTATGCTCTTGGAGTACTACAGACGGCTTCTATAAGATTGGTATTTCGACGCGCGCGAAAAATACTACGTATCACTATATATTCGCGTCTCTCATTTACTTGTTCGATAAATGTTACGATGTTTGTTGTTTATTTTGTAGACACACCGAATTTGAACTTACAAAATGGGCAGCTAGGAAGGTTGAGCAGAGAATGTTGAAGATTGCTAATTAGGAAGTAAGAGGCATTGCCATGTGTGCTGTATACCAAGTTCTAGACAATCGTCATAGTCATATTGTTGATTTCTTAAAGAATGAATGCAGTTGCATGTACCTGCAATATACAGGTTGTTTATTATGGTAAATGTTATTTATTCGTGTATGGTTTTTGATTACGAACAACGTGCAGGAAATGGCAACTTTTGGGACTACCATGTGGTCATGTATGTGCAGTGTGTAGAGAAGAAAAATTGACTAACTATAACAAATGGGCGGAAACATGGTTTACAAAAACTGCACTCAAAGGCACATATCATGAAATGGTGTATCCTTTGGAAATAGAGTCAGAATGGCATGATCCGGGGAACTTGCAAAAGGTTAAACCCGCGTTGATGGACAAGAGGGAGAATACCTAAAAACAAAGATCGCTGATCAAAAAATGAGGACCAAAAGTTAGAAAATGTGGGAGGTGTGGTACCGTAGGGCATACCCGTGCAGCATGCATGGAACCATGTGGAGAGAACGGGTAACCTAGATTGTTGATTCAAATGTATATCTAATATTGATTTTTAGTATTGTGACAAGATAGGTTAAATATGTTGTCAGAAAAAAAAACGAATAGCAGGGACGGATAATGGTGGTATAGAAGTTATGCAAGAAATGGCACCTGAACAGGGAACGCGTAAACGTAGGTCAGGTACTCATTTTCAATTGAAAGATGACCCAAAATCGCAAGTGGACGACGAGTATTTTCAAAATAGGAGAATATACCAGGATTGGGATGCCGTACGTTGGGTTGGTGAACCAAGTAACAGCGTTTGGGAGGGTTACGTAGAGAATTTTGGCATTAACCTAAATTCACTCCCTGAATCATCAAATACATATCACTTGGATGATTTCAATAACATGGATAATTACTAGGTCAATGTTCTCTTTATTTAACTAAGGTAACAGTTGTTAAATGGTTGTGTAAGGCTAAGTATGTGTAGGCTTAAAGTTAAACAGATACGCATATGGTTGTGTGGTGAATTGTGGTTCCAAGATTAACTTACTGTATCAATAATTGGTGTGTTGCACTTTGATAAGTGTTAGAAGTAATAGTTTTACACGATTCTGTTTTTGTTGCCTATATAAGGATGATTTTGGTTAGGCATTTAGCATTCAACTCACATCTAACAACCAATGGGAGCAACACCAAACATTGACCATTTAAAGGAGTGTTGTGGTTCTAACAAGCTCCAGCATTGCTTTAAGTATCTGTTTGTGCAAGAATGGAGAGAGAATGAGAGTACGGTAATGTACATTTCGCAAAAATGTGCTGAAATTGAGGATAACATTGAGAGAAGAGATCGAATAATTCGAGAAGGCCACTCCTTTAGTCCATTTGATGATATTGCTCCTGATGCAGTTGAGTGCATGTTGGAGACACAGCCAGAGACCGAGATATCTTAGGTGCGCTGGTTGCGGTTTTTGATTTAGCTCGTGAAGGGAGGGCTGAAGCGTCATGTAGGTTTGATGGATCTAAAGGGTTAGTGCTGGTTGCCTTGTTGATTGGTGCTACTGGCTATATTGCCAATCTGCATGAATTTTAAGTTTCTTGCATTTTAATGTATTTTTCTTTAACCAAGTATTTGTATTTTGTCATGAATAAAACGTTGTGTTTGTGTATGAATGTTTCTTTCAGTTTTATGTTCAAGGGCATGGTCAATAATTGTGAAAGGTTAGTCAATGCAAAAGGGTGCAAAACCAGGCTAGCATTTGTCCTGTTTTGGATGTTTGTACGAAAATAGTAATTCTTGTGAGCATGTGTAAGTGAAAAAAACAAATATAGTGGCAATATGTGGATGGGGTTTAAAGCATTTGAAAGGCTGTAATTTTTTATTGGATGTTATTCAATAATATGGGGCTTGATTGTCATGACGGACTGAATTATGAGGACATGGATTGGTGTGATGAATTAAAATATTAATAAAAGATGTAATTTTAGCATGGAAAATTTATATGATAAAACAAATGCAGTTAACAGTAATGTATGTATTTGCTGCTTGCCTATTTAAAGACAGCAAACCCACCTTGTTAGTTAACCAGTTTATTTTTTTAATTTGTGATAAAGTATTGGGATAAGGAAATGTCTAGATTTCCTAGGTGTGATAAGCTTAGAGCCGATGAAAATTCTAACAACGGCCGATATGTTAGTGTTCTATTGCTACAAGCCTCTGGCGAAGATGTTCAGTATACAACAATTGAATGCGCTTGTGGGAAGATTGCTTCAAATCACTGAAGAAAGGCTTAGCTTCATTCAAGAATTGGAGAGTGTTGGAAACAGGCATGCTCAAAAAATAGCAGAATATTTGAGGGTGGTAAATGGTAAAGATGATCAAAAGATCATGCGAGATGTATCCTTTCACGGGCGGAGTGAATCTGCGAACAATGGCATCTTTATCGAAACTCATGGGCTTGATGGATCTCAGGTGTGTCTGCTAAGTGTGTTCTATGTTGTTTGTTGTTTTTGCAGTAGTATGTGTCCGTTATCTTATTATGAGTGTTCTTGTAGTGCTTGTGTGTGACCTATGAAAATCGATTGTAAGATATTGAATTGAATAAAAAGGGTTGTTAAATTTGTATGAATTAAATTGTTTTCGTAACTTCGCACTTTTATTTTAAATTGTATTTTGCTTGTCATTCAAAATGTGGTGCAGATTATAATGGCAGTGGTTGTGTTAGTGTGGTTGTGATGGAAGTGGTTATCATAACAGTGTGTGTATATGAAGTATCGTTGGATAGAATTACCTCAGAACTACTTGTTGCAGTGGTTTCTTATAAACTAGCCATGGTTTCTTCTAAACTAGCGTGGTATCTTCCACCAACTAGTGGTTTTCTTCTCAACTAGGAGTGGTTTCTTCTCAACTAACCGTGGTTTCTTCTCAACTAGGCGTGGTTTCTTCTCAACTAGTCGTGGTTTCTTATTAACTAGCAGTGGAACCACGGCTATAAGCATTCTTGAAACCACGGCTAGAAGGATCAAAGCACTGATGAATATGTCATTTAAAAATATGTTAACAAGAAAATTAATAAGTAGTAGTAAATAGGCCACCATGAAAAGGGCACTTATCTTGAAAAATGAGAAGAATTCCATCGACTGAATTCTTTAACTTTGCAGCACTTGTTTCTTCACGAGCAAGGCGGATCAGCAACATACAAGGAAATGAAAAGATTTTCATGATTTAAAGATAACATAACAAGAACATTAATAAGTTGTAATAAAATGCCACCATGAAAAGGGCACTTATCTGGAAAAATGAGAAGCATTCCTTCCACTAAATTCTTTAAATAAAGCTCGATACAAAAAAACGCAACCATGCGAACACTTTTAATGACAACGATATTAACAAAATAATACATCCCTGTTTGGGGTTCACATTAATTAAAGTAGTTGATACATCATTTTAGCTAGTACATACCGTAATACAAAATTCCTCCCTTGTTACAAATAGTTAGAATTACAACCAAATATGACAACAACATCACTACCAAACACATACTCCGTGTTTGGAAAAAATTAGCCATATGCTGCGATATGCAAGGCGCAGTCACAGGGGTTATCGACGGCATTGCCTTCCCATGTGACAATCGGTATAAGAATATGCATACCCAGATACCACAATCACCAAACAGAGTCCCCTGATCTGGAACGTTGGGTGCATTCTTGAAGGTAATTGCATATGTTGTTGGATTTATACCTTTCCTCGGAAGACGGCTTTCTAGAGACGATTGGTAGTCCAGCCTGTATATACATCCAAACATATTTTGTTATTTTACATACCAACTTAACACAATATATAACAACTTAAATGTTTATCGACTGACACACTGATAAACAAACACATAAACATAAAACCAAACTACAATGAAACCAGGATCCTAATAAGCGCCATATCGATGATTATTCTGCAAATAAGTGATTCACGTAACGGTTTGAACAAAAAGGACCCAATCTCCCTCGATGCTCAGGTGCTGGAAGTTCCCAGTAGCAAGCTTGTATAGAACAATGGTTGCGTTAAATCCTTCCTGGTTTCCAACTTCAAGTCACGGGTCGTTGTTGTCGTCAAAACCAATTAATTTGAGTGCTATTGGAGTGGTAATGCTAAGAAGCTGTGTAGCATATGCAATCGTTCCACCAACAACCGTTATAACCCATATAGAGAAAACAGAACTGACATACCCATGAATGTTTCCGAAACCACAGATTGTCTCTTAGGTTTGAAACATAGAACGGTAAAGGAAGTTTGCCTATTAATTCATCAGGTATGTCCAGGACTTGGAAACGGTGGGTGAGCAAGTCAAAAGAAACAATCATATAGCTGTCGAATGTGCTACCATCGTTAGCATACAACCGTTGATAACCACACCAATAGATATGCCCCCAACATTTGCTTGACTTGGTTTTTGATTCGATTGTGTTAGGAAGCAAGCAATGCTGATCTAACACCGTCCATTGTTTTGAGCAGAAGGTGAAAATTAAGACGAGTGCGGTGTGTTTGATTGATTGGGTATGAAATTTTAGGAAGGTGGATCAAAATTGTCGGGACGAATCCCAAAAGCCAAAAAGCGTTTTCATACTCCTGTGATGTGTTCACATAGGGACAAAGCGTCCGGTGGCGGTTGATGGATGGGTTCCAAACGACCGCCATGGTATCACGGACAATTGGTCCATAGGTAAAACCCCAAACTCCATGTGACCAACAAATTGGTTTGACGTAAAGAAAGATATGTTTGAGGAAAGAGGGTTCAAGTCAAAATTTTGATCTACCAAACCAACGTAACCTTTAAGACTCTGCTTGTACAGCAAAAGGTATGGCGGTGGAGTGATTCAAACACCATAACGACAGTGAAATGCATGTTGTCTATGCAAGACTTCCATCCTTGCACACTGCGGCATTGAGCCACAGCCTCACTGAGAGCCTATTAACTATATCCATTTGAACTTCAATTGGAATGGTGTAGGCATCATGAAATTTTAATGGGCAACTGTGAAATCATTAAGATGGGTAACTTTCACAAGATTTTGTGGGCAACTATTAAATGTTTTGGGCAACTTAGCTGGCAAGTATGTGTTTAGTGTTGTATGGACAGTAAGAGTATTATAAATAGAACAATTAGAGCATTCATATCAGGGGACCAACCATAAGATATGCATTTAAGAGAAATAGTACTTGTATTAAATGGTTAAATAGTTAAGTTGGAGTTTAAAGAGTTGACTTGTGCTTAATACTACCATCAAATTAATGAACAAGTACAGGGGGCAGGTTCATAGACACTTGAAAGTGTATGTTCCATAATTTATTATACTTGGTAAACTATGACACGCATGGGAAACTTAGTCAATAACTAGTTTGTTTCTAACTACTAATTACAAAACTGTTGTTCTATTAACTAGTTTGTTAATTTCGTTGTATTGACAAACATTTATCTATTAAGAACTTAAAGCAATGGTACGTAAACATGCCGCATCTCCTTGTACCAAGGCGCACTCAGGATCATGCTTATCGCCACTGTCATAAAATGTTACAACCCCGTCGATATGGAATCGAGCAGAAACCAATGTTTTTCCTTTTTATTGATAGGCATATAAACCTGCAGTATAACACCAAAGAACAGTTAACAAAACACATACCAATATATGTATAAAGGAATGAACACAACTATTACCTATTCAACATCAGCCCATTGGAGTTTGTACTTTTCCCCGTTAACATACCAAATGGGGATGGAGTCTTAGAGCAGGTGAACAAAAGTATGCAGAACCATAGCCCAATCAGCCATCGCCAGTGAAATGCAACATGTATTCCACCCAGCGACTCTATGTGCTATAAAGCAACAATAAAAAATGATTAGGGTATAAAAGCAACAATATAAAATGAATATATGTGTGACTGTTACCTCGTCCATAAGCCAACCTTTATTAAGAGGGTCTAAACACACTAAGGATTCCCAAAACCTCCAATCCACACGAACTTCTTTGGACCAAGGAAACATACATCGAAGGGGCCCATGCTTTCCAAGAAATTCGTCGTACTCATCAGTAAGATGTACTTTTTCGATAGCCTTATCCCTTCGGGAAAGAACCTACACACACGTTGTTACTAACACGTAAATTAAAAACAGTTTAAAAAATAAAAATGTTAAAGTTGTTTTTCATACCTCAACCCAAGGTTTGTGTATGCATATGCGGATCTAAAACTCGTAGGGAGGTGTTCGATTATTTTGAGATTCCACAAATCTTTTTGACCAGATATCGACGACTCAGCACCATCTTTTTACTCCTCTTGTCGGGTGCTATATGCGCCTTGGCTCTTTCCAATGGTCTGATTATAGAAAGCTATAGACCTCTTTTTCTTATCCTTCTCAATCTTCAACAACTTTTCCTTTTCCAACACTTTGATTCTTCTCCTCATCGCCATTAGAAAATCCTTTTCCATCATTTTTTGTTCTTCCATCCTCCACCGTTCTTCCTCTTCTTTCCTCAACCTTAATTCTTCTTCCAACAGATACTCTGAGTAACAATTGATGCATTTAAAGTACATTGAATACTATAGTATGCCAAAAGTGTACATTTGGAAATCACATTACCAGAACAACATCATCCTCATCATCGACATCAACCTGGTGCGAATGATTGCTAGAAATAAGAGAGTCAACCAATTCGTAGAATTCACGATTTAGTTGGTCTCGAAACTCATAGCTCGGTGGGAAAAGGATCTTGATAAAGTCCAATTTATCCGTAGCGAAATAAAGTTCATTGTAAAACCAACAGTTTGTTTAACAAATAAAGATACTATATCGATGACCTTATACCCGAAATCGCAAGTTCTTTCACATGCAAGTACTCCCAGTAATAAAGGGTATTATCCTTAACAATAATTCTAATGTAAATAAACGTATACTTATTATTTAACGTTGACAAGTAACTAACCTGAATAATAGCCTCGAGTTTGAAAACACGAGAATTCAACTCTTGAAGACCATGCACAATCCTTGATTTATGTTAGAAGACTCTGATCATGCCCTAGCACAATCGGTAAATACTTTTTCTGTCCTACCACATTTCCATGCAATGACCAACCGTAGATACACATCGTAATCATGCGGTAATTTTGTTGGAAGACTCCTTGGTATGTAGTGCATGTAAAATTCCCTAAATTGCATATACCCGTCCGACTGGTGCTCGTCTAATGTTTGTTTCAGATCATAAATTATCTTCGAGTCCTAAATAACATCATCAACCACAAGGAAATTAAATTAACTAATAACATCATCAACCACAAGGAAATTAAATTACATATACCAGTCGGACTGGTGCTCGTCTAATGCATTGAAACATTTGAATGTGTTTTACCTTGCCAAATAGCAATCCATAATCCGATCTTGTAAACATTACTTTCCTTGACCACGCTATTGCCCTTGGTATGACATCTGGGACTTTATTCCACCAATGACTGCTTCTTTCAAACGACTCAAGAATCCATATCTATAATAATAAAGATGCATTACTCTCATACCTTGGGTTCAATAATAATAATTAAGAAAAGATAATATAAGAAGGAATAACCTTGAATGCCCAAACAAATCCAGCAACCGTGTATGTTGGAACATACTTCCGATCTCTTTCTAGACCCTTTAGGTGTTCCCCACTTGTGGTTTGATACAACGTCTAGTATCCGGTGTCTACAAGTTCCAAATGTGCTCCCCCATGGAAAGGAATTCCATGCATCAAGGTCTTCCACCAAACGAAGGAGTGAATCATCCACCTCTTCAACCAATAAGCGACCCATAAAAATAACCTCTAACGATAACAATAGACACACACGGAATGCGTCTTCATCAGTTAATTTACCGAACAACTCTTCATCCTCAATAACACCAAGAAGATCTAAGTTGGAAACTTTTACCCCTAATTTTTTTGGAAATACCCTCAACTTAAATGTTAAATTACCTGAACTATATAAATCAAAACTAGCTGTCCCAAAACGAAAGCCTGTTATAAGAGAAAACTCGGGTAGACCAAAATGTAGACTAATACCATCAAGAGTATATATAAGGGGCATGTCACACTGACGATTATCCACAAAACCCTGTTTTTGTAAAACATAATCTAACATATGTGGTTCATAGTTAAAAAAGAACATATCCAGCCACCCTCAAGCAGGTTGTCCAAACAATTTCCTTCGAGTATGATTGAGCTTTTCTTTAATTAATGAAAAGTATTTCAATTTGCTCCTAACGATGACATTGGCCAGATTCCTTACAAGAAAAATCAAGTTAACAACAATTAATAAGTATCTTCGACAACTACAATCAATAAAACAGCGTATGTGACTTCCTAAACCAAGATCTTGGCAGGGGTGTTGGGGTCCACCCCCTTTCATGTGTAATAGCACTTTAACTAGGTTAATGAGATCATGTTATGTTCATCTGCTTGTGATACAAAAGATTTGATCATTTTTGCGTACGACTATTTGAACAGTGTGTCTATGGTTGAGGGTTGGAGAAAACATAATAATGATTTTAGTATGTCTGATGGTTTATGACTAGGAGGTACACGGTTTCTTGGTCTAGTAGATACAGGAAAGTGTACAACCCATTTCTTGTTACGGTTTGTTATGGTTACCTGATGATGAGAGTTGAATCTTGAAGGGTAGAAAGGTGGTTCAAAATGGTTTAGCCCTGCTTTGAGAGTTCATAACTGTGTGTGTGTGTGTTTTTACTGTATGTTTTTTGGTGAGAAACTCCATGTGTATGTGAGAGAGACAGATGTTGTGGAGTTTGTTAGGACTCCTTGAGATCGTTTTGAGCATCTAGGGTTTAACAATAACAATGATTATAAACATTATACGCTGCGGAATTAAACAAACTTCATTATTATTGACACAAGGTTTTACTTTCACCCAATCTCCTCCAAATATTATTTGATCAGAATAATACGTGTTACCTAACTGTAACAGGGATCTAAGACACCTTAGATCTTGGAGGTAAACAACTAACCTAGACGTTTACAATAAACTACACGTCTAGGTTACACACACACACATTTAATGACTACATTATGGAAGACTTGTATATAAAACCTACACACCATGTCCTCTTTATATACTAGAGGATTAGGGTTTACAAATTACTACGAAAGACTAAATAATAAATATTCTTTTGCAAGCAAGTCCTTCCATCTTTTTGTAGGTTTCATCTCTTTCACTTTAAGTCCCTTTGTTTCATTCTTGTATTTATTTTGTCTCATCAAATCCAAGGAACCTAAAACCCAACAATCCTCCCCTAAACTTGATACATTCCAACAGAATTCTCAAGTTTCCTTTAAGCTCAAAACATCTGAAATGGAGGATGTAGCCAACCACTTATGAGATTTAAGAATTGTCTCATATTTCTTCAATAAATCATAGGCTTGACCATCATAGGGTGACATCTTGATAATACCAGGTTTCAACATCTGAACAATAATTTCTGGATACTTATTCAACTGAGGATATTCACCTTCTACAAGCATGTAAATAATTTTTCCAGAAAGCAGTTAAAACATGAACTCCACAAGTTTGATATAAAAACCATCTTGTTACAGTACCATTGTAGAGTCCTTTCCATTCAGGTTCATCATGAGTTGGTTCAAATAAAATCTTCAAATTATAATAGACCAGTCTCTCATGATAATCAGTTGGATGTACTTCACCAAACTTATTCTTGTAAAGTCTCCAAAGATCCATCAAATCATCCCTTTCAAAATAATGAAGCATTTGTGAAAATTTATTATACTCATAAACTTCATTGTTGAGTCTCTGAATTTTCCAAACTCCTTCACTTCCATCATTAAGCTTAAACTCATAAGAAACAATTTGATTAACATCTGCAGCTTCTTTCAATCTTTTAGAATCAGATGTTTCTTGAATCTCAGATTTTCTCTTTCTTTTACTTTGCATCTACTCATCATGCTTCTTAATCACTTCTTCCTTCAGATTCATTGGACAGTAATCATCATGATTAATCTTCATACATCTTTCATAAATTTCAAGAATTCTTTCAAATGAACATTTACTAAGATTTTCATAAATGTGAATGCCTGAATTCTTAATAATTTTCATTAATACATTCCTCATCTGAGCCATTGAAAGAGGTTTCTTTCTTATAACTTGCTTCCTTTCTTTACCAACCTTTCTTGCCCATTCACCTAAAAGCCTAGCTTTTTCCTTATCATCCAGCAAATTCCATTCTTGTGCAGTATATTCATCATTTATTTGTTGAGACGCTTGAAGAAAGTTTTGAGATTCATACCATATAGCTAACATTCTCTGACTAGCTTTCTCTTCTTTCCTTTCTTTTTCTCTAAAGCTTCTTGTTCCAGCAACCATATTCTTTACGAACTGCATCATAAGCTTTTGTTCACTGGCTAGATTTAAACAACTCACTCTGGTACTGCAATCCCTTTACCTTTTCCAACATCAGATTGAATCACCTTCTTCTTCAGTGGTTCACCAATAACTAAAGTTTTTCCTCTGGGTTTGGGTTTAGTTGCAGTAGATTGAACAGATATCACAGGTGTAGAAATAGATGAAGTTTTACTTAGATTTATCAAGGTACTAGCAGCTTCTTTCTCAATTTCTTTAGACTTAGGTTGTGTCAGAGAGTTGTGACAATAGTAGAAGTGGTTATAATAGCAGTGGGTATGATTGTAGTAGGTATAGTTGTAGTGGTTATAGTTGCAATGTCATTATAGCGGTGGTTAGAATGTACTAACCGTGGTTTAGACATACCATCGGTGTTTGAGTTGATTGCTACATCTTCTACAACTTTCTTCATTTTCAAGCTGCCTCATTCCCATCTTTATCAGATACCAAAAATGTTTGATCTCCACTATCAACATCTTCTTCCATAGATACATTAACATCCTCCCCTTAATTGGTGCCTTACTCCTCCCCTGTTTGGATCATCCTCCATATTGGGAGGAGTTCGACTTCTTTTTCCTTGTTTCCTCAAAGGCAAGCCCAGGGCCTTTTTATCTTCTCCAAACCAAAACCACGTGCTTCAAATGAATATCCTTTTCATGAAACCCAGCCAATTCCTTGAGATTAGAGATCGTCTCCTCCATCTTGGTACATTTAGCCGTCAATTCATTTAAGCGCTCAAGAATATCCTCCCACTTCGCCTGTGTGAACTGGGTCAGAGGTGGTTCATTGGAAAAGAGAATATGTACAAACTTCGAATCTGCAATTCATGTTAGGTTCAACCTATCCTCATCACTTCGAGCTTGTTAAGCAATGCAGAGATGAATCTTTGGATATAGAAAACATAGCATCGACCGAGCACGACATCTATACCCTGTATTAGCCAAGTGGCTAGGGATTCCTCCACTGTGTTAAGTTCAAGAAACTCTCCACATTAGAAGTTGCCAATGGTTGGGTCTTATTTATGTTTCCACTATCCTGACCAGTATCTAAGCATGTATCGATAGTGGAAGCCCTACCAATCATGTCACCTTCACCACTGTGATAGCCTCGTGAGCAACACCACTAGCACTAGCTTGAGGAAGCTTAGTGCCCTTCTTTCTCCTAGTCCATACAATAGGTGTAATATCAGTGATTTGAGGTGTACTATCAATGGTTTGAGGTGTACTATCAGTGACAAGCAGTTGAGTTTCAAGACCTTCATCAATAACGGATCAGTAGGCAAAGTAAGCATGTGAGGAAATAAAGGAACATCTCTAATTTGTACATTCTGTGGCTGATTCCTCATATGTGCAAAAACCTTAGGAAGCATATGATGTACTTCATACTCTCTAGAATGTTCAATAGGATCAACAATTTGATGTGCTACAATCAGTTGAACAAACCAAGGATACAAATAGTATTTACCCTTCTTCCTAATGTTTTGTACTAACCCCCATAAATCATCCACTAGACCAATTAACTTTCTTCCCTCGAGATAAACAAATAATAGCAGTAGCAATTTTTGAAGGAAAGTCATTAAAACCAGTGGTCGTGTTACTCATACACATCAACAAGGTGTGAATCAAAAACTTCCATTGTTGTGAAAACAAACTCTTAAAAAATTGTACCTTTTTCCTCTATGTGTATATCCTAATCTCTAAAACCGGCAACAATCTCAACATCTGAAAGATTGTCAACCCCATCAGCATCATCAAACCGCAAAACTTCTCGAATGATATCCTCAGTAACAGAAATAACATGCTCATCCACTTGAAGCGAAACATCTCCACACCATCAACCGTTGCAAGTGTAGCATTCTTCCAGAATTGATGTATGTATGCTTTAAGAATGGTGGGTTAATATGATTAAAGCATAATGAATGGGACTGTGAACTAAGAAATCAATCATTTGATGAAATCCCCGAGCGGCGTACTTGAAAAAGTTATCGGCGTTTTTAAGCAGTCTTTTGCAAAAGTTGCGAATTTTGTAGAACGAGATTTTTCATCTTCTTCATCGAAAAACCTTGAATCCCTAGGTAACGAGCTCCCCAAGCTCGATACCAATTTTGGGTTTGTTAGGACTCCTTGAGATCGTTTTGAGCCTCTAGGGTTTAACAATAACAATGATTATAAACATTATATTGCGGAATTAAACAAACTTCATTATTATTGACACAAGGTTTTACTTTCACCCAATCTCCTCCAAATATTATTTGATCTGAATAATACGTGTTACCTTATAACGGGGATCTAAGACACCTTAGATCTTGGAGGTAAACAACTAACCTAGACATTTACAATAAACTACACGTCTAGGTTACACACACACACACACACACATTTAATGACTACATTATGGAAGACTTGTATATAAAACCTACACCCCATGTCCTCTTTATATACTAGAGGATTAGGGTTTACAAATTACTACGAAGGACTAAATAATAAATATTCTTTTGCAAGCAAGTCCTTCCATCTTTTTGTAGGTTTCATCTCTTTCACTTTAAGTCCCTTTGTTTCATTCTTGTATTTATTTTGTCTCATCAAATCCAAGGAACCTAAAACCCAACAGATGTCAGACCATATAATAAGATAGATGAAATGGTTTGTAATGATAGTGATGGCAAGTAAAGTGGAGTTAATGAGGCACCCTCACAAACCCTTTCATATCTTTCAACACCATTATATCTCTATCATTACAAACCCTTTCATCTCTCATCGTAGCATCTCTGACCACTCTCTGTCACACACAAACATGGAGTTTCTCACCAAAAAACATACACTAAAAACACACACACAGTTAAACACTCTTAAAGCAAGCTAAACCCTTTTGCACCACCTTTCTACCCTTCAAGATTCAACCCTCATCATCAGGTAACAATAACATACCGTAACAAGAAATGGGCTGTACACTTTCATGTATCTTGTTAACCAAGAAAAGTGTACCTACTCGCCGTAAACCATCGAGGAGAAGCCACGTGCTTGCGCTAACTTCATTTTTGTTGTTTGATAATATAAGAGAGAATTCTTGGTGAGTTTTTGGGAAGATCATTGTATGTTTTCACCAACCCTCAATAACACCAAGAAGATCTAAGTTGGAAACTTTTACCTAATTTTTTTGAAATACCCTCAACTTAAATGTTAAATCACCTGAACTATATAAATCAAAAACTAGCTTGTCCTAAAACGAAAGCTGTTATAAGAAAACTTCGGATCGACCAAAATGTAGACTACGACCATCGAGTATATATAAGGGCATGTCATGTACTGACGATTATCCACAAAACCCTGTTTTGTAAAACATAATCTAACATATGTGGTTCATGGTCAAAAAAGAACATATCCAGCCACTCCAAAACAAGGTTGTCCTAAACAATTTCCTTGAGTATGATTGACTTTTCTTTAACTAATGAAAAGTATTTCAATTTCTCCTAACGATGACATTGGCCGCATTCCTTAGAAGAAAAAAATAAGTCCACATCATTAATAAGTATCTTACGACAACTACAATCAATAAAACAACGTATAACTGACTTCCTAATACGGTAATCATATTTAACAAATGAAGTATTTGTATCATAGTCACACCAAATAAACAATTACCCAATTTTAGACAACTTTTTAAACATTTGAATGAGGCTGGATCTGTATAAATCATAGTTTACAAAACATCAGGATATAACCGCCATGGCTGCAATAGTATAAACTATAGAATTGCTACACCAAGATACGAATATCATCACTTGCATGAATAAGATACATGTTGTCCAGACGCATACACATACACACCTTATATATACATGCTCATGTTTATTGTCTTATCAACTCCCACCTATCGCCAAAGCCCGCGCAGGGGATTGCTAGATTGTTGAAGAAACATAATTATAGTTTCGCTAGATTCTTCAAAAAAGTTAAGAACAATATGATATGATTCAGATTCAAACAAAGTTGAACATACCAATGTGGCGTTTAATTTGTAGATGTGTATGGAATTTCAACTTAGTCAACCACTTCGAATCCCCGCAGTACCTTTTGTCATTTCAACTCCCTTTGAGCAAAGGCACGCACAGCGGATTGCTAGCTCGTTGAAAAACAAAACGCCTGTTTGGGAATTGAGAATGGGTAACTATGCTTGAAATTCCTACGCATATACAAAATAATGGCCTCTAGAAATGTCTAATTCCTTTTAATCTACAAGTATATCATATTGATTCTTAACTTTTAAAAACAACTAGCAATAGTCTATAACAAGTATATCGAGACTCATATAAACTTCCAAACGAGTGTGCAGTGTGATGATATGCATTAGCAAGGCTCAGATCTGTAAACGTTGGATAAACACGGAACATCGGGATATAAACGCCATGGTACAAAATAATGTAAATAAAATTGCCATGCCAACATACGGTAAATCACTTCATTTGCGTATCAAATAAGATAATCGTCATCACAGCCTCTTACATATCACAAATACACACATGTGGCCCAAAATAAAGCAACTACTTCAAACAATTACCTATGTAAAGGAGTTGGTTAACAAAGTTGCTTGTCAATATGTTATAAACATGTGGATAAACGTTAGTAGGACTACTTACGAAATTCCATTGCCATGTCAAAACCCATTGCTATGTGGTATGTGCTAAAACACATACCTTTTCTTTATCAAAATAGACCCAAAATAACCAAGAAAGAGCCGTTTATTGCTAATATTTGTGGTTTTTTTGAGTTTGTGCTTGTCAGTCTGAATATGTAAAAACACGCATAAAAGGACCCAAATAGACGTAAATCGAGCACGAGAGATTAAGAGAGCAAGAACGCCGGAAGGTCAGAATTATGCATTTATGAAGATTTCTAATCTCTGAGGATGATTTGTGAAGATTTGATCAAAGTTTGAAGAAATGTCAGAAATAGTCCCTGAACTTTCAGCAAATGACAGAAAACACCCTTGAAGATTCAAAAATTTGCAATTCAGTCCCTGGTCTATTGAAGATTGACAAGAATGGTCCTTGGAAGATGATTTCAGAATTACATGTTTGGTCCCTATGGTTACTAATGGGTTTAATCCTTGTCGATATGATCCATCCATTTATACCTTGAGCCCAAAAATAATGCAAAAACCCAACCATAACAAACAAACAACCCGTCCAATCCATTTCCTACATTACCCGGTCCAGTATTAACAAATCCTAACCCGGTTGTATATCCACCCGCGTACACCTTTTAAGTCTAAAAACCCGATCAAGACCTTTTACCGGTCAAAATTCACTCAAACAATTATATTTAATATCAAACGCGCCCAAACACTTATCCCTCCATTGTTCGTTACCATCATCACCCCATTTACCCTGCTCCCACCTCATTTACCCACCACTTAAGTTGCTTCTAGAAGCCTGACACACGTGTCAGAGGTTATGACACATTGGACTGCCACAATGGATGAAAGGAGCTCTCGTTGGTTTTAAACACATCACCCATCCAATCCAATGGCCAAGAATGAATGGAATGACAAGAAAGATGATCAATGGCTGTGATTAGACATCCTAGATCCTTCTGAAGGCATCCCAAGCCTCCAAGCTTAGCTATTTATACCCATCTTCAGTCACAATGCAATTCGTCCATTTCTAATGTCTTAGAGAAATTTTGACATTTTATTTCTTTGTTGTCTAATTAGCTTAGTTGTTTAAATTTGTAATCCTCTTTTTAAATTGTAATCTCAGTTTTTATAAATAAAAGTTAAAAAGTTTAGTGAATTTACTTTGTATTTTCCTCTTTTGGGCTCAACTTGTTTCCAGCTTCTCTTTCTGTTATTAGAAGCTCACAAAAGCTTGTATGAGCTTTTGTGAGTCAGTACTTGCTTACTCTTATCCTTAATTGCATTTCCTTAAGTTTGTACCAAAGTCAACGAAAGTCAAACTTTGTCAAGTTCTAAAGTCCAACAAGTTTTTGGTTTAATTCTGGTTTTTAATGTATTAAGAGATTCATTGTGATGTTGATTGGTGTGTCTTATTTGAGTTTTAGTCAGAATCTACTCTAAGTTTTATCGATAAATAGTGCTTTGTAAGTTTTAAGGGGTGTTTGGATGTAGCTTGGTCATAGAGTTTTGGTAAAAGTTAACTGCTAGATTTGAATTTACTGATTGTTAAACTTGGTTATAAAGTCATTTCAAGTCACAAATTCAAGTGTTCAAATCAAGAGTTGAAGTTTCAAAGTTTTATCAAATCTGTCAAATCTCATTCTTTGTCCCATATCAGTCAATGTCACAGTTGGTTTTGTTTGCAAATTAAGTTTTTTTTAAGTTCTTGAGATTTAGTTTTGTTCCTGAGTTGAGCTTATTTGCAAATAGGAGTAGCATAGACAGTTAATTGTGATCCTTAAGTTCCATAGTTTGCCTTTGCTGCTGCTACTGAACCTGTCCTGCTCAATAGTCCCCTTTCACAGCTTAATAGCTGCTTATTTTGATGAGATTGATGTCTACTTTTGAGCTCCATTAGTAGTTTACATTATGCATATTAGTTGTTTAAACTTTGTTTGTACTTTGGAGTTTTTACTATAGCTTAATAGGCTTGCTAATTACCTGTTTTGTCTCTAGTTTTGCTGCACATTAAGCTGTCCATATAGCTTATTGTCTAGCTGCTTTACTACTTTTATTCCAACTGAGACTACTTGATTTTTGGTATCCTCAGTAGCTTATAGGATTAGCTTTAGGTTTCTGAGCTTAGGTTACGCTTTAGAGCTACTAGGATACCTAGATTTAGCCTGCATTTTAGTCCCATTTCTGTTCTGTGCATCAGCAGTTCATGTCAAATTGTCCATTTTGATTTTGATCTATAACTTCTTCATTACTGGTCCTCTTGAGCTGAAATTTTGGATATATAGTCTCTGGTTGGTGGTCTTGAGAACCATAGTCTTGGTTTTCAATTTAGCTTATTGGATAAGCAGAGTAATCAGCTCAAACAGTAGGGGTAAAACCTGATTTGCTTAAGTGGTCATTTAGCTTAATCATTGATAGATCACTGTTTAGAGGTTAGGATTAGCTTACAATAGTTGCTTTAGAGTAATTATAGTATAAATTAGCTTCTGTTATCATTTGGTTCACTTTAGTGCTTATTTGCTTATCTTCAAGTGCTTATTTCTTGATGATTACACTACAGCCCTTATATTCTCCACATAAGCCCAGTGTTTTGCATTTTTCATAGATCCAGAATAAGAATTTAGAATTTCCCTGCATTTTTCATAATTTTTGGTCACTGTTCACTATTTTTCTTTATTTAAAATAGTTTTTAGTCATTTTTTTAATAGCTTTTATTGCAAATAATTAAGAAAAAGTTCCAAAAATTAATTTTTCAATTTTCTCAGTTTTAGATAAATATAAAAAGCATAAAAAAGATTTTTCCATATTTTTCCCCTTATATTTGGTATTTTTCACAATTTAAATTAGATTTAAATAGTATTAAATTAGTAGAAAATAGAAAATTAATCTGAAAAATATAAAAATAGTTTTGAAAATTCTCTTATGTTATTTTAGATTTTTAGGAGTTAGTTTCATAATTTTCCCTCTCTTTCTCATAATTTTTAGATAATTAGTTTTATTTTTAAAGTTAATTATTAGTTTTTAATTTTTATAAAATCAAGAAAATTCCTAAAAAAATAGTTTTAATTCATATTTAGTTTTCAAATATCATTTTTAGAGTAAAAGTAATTTTAGTTTATTTTTAGGATCTAGATTAGACGTTCTTGCTTTTTATTCGCGTTTCGTTTAATAATCCGATTTAAGTGCGTTTTAGTGTAGAATTGCGTAGTTTGCTTTAATTCCTAGGTTTTCCCCATAGATTTTAATCCTTTATGCTTTCCTTATCCCGTAGTTTAGAAACTATCATATTATCCCCTTTTCTTATTCAAATCCCGATAATCGAGACGTGAGTTGGAAATTCCATTCAACCTCGTTCGAACGATCTCTGCTCAAACCTAACACGTTTGAGTTACCCTATACTACACTTCTTATTATTGGTGATTCCGGGAGCCGCTTTTAAGTTTCTTACGGTTAGTCATTCACAAGTGGCTAGCTTGTGTGAGTTGAAGCTTGGATCGTACTTTCGCGTATCAGGCACAATTTTTGCAGTGGAGGGCTTGTAGCGAGTTTTCGTATTCGTCTCGAATCGTGCATTTGAAGATCCTTCCCCGAGTGAAGTTACCATCGTTTTTGTAAATATATCTTTTTCAAAAAACCCAAAAAGATTTTCCTTTTCAAAATATGTTTTCTAAAACCCAAAAATATTCTTCCTTTACCCTACTAACCGTCAATTCTTTATCTCTCTTACCCTCTTATTCGTATAAATCTTCTCGATGTCTTCGATCTACACCATTATGGTTGTCAATGGTGTGGTGGACTCAAAATGGTGGTAATTGTCCGGTTGTAGCATTGTGAATATTGAAACGAGTTTGTCTTCGAATCAACATCCCTGTTACAATGATACGATACTGGATTTTTTAACCAATCCATACCATGAGACGGAGTCATACTGTAGGTGTAGTCTTGTGGAGGTCCTCACCAAGGTTTTCAATGTCAAGCCCAATTTAACAATACAACCTTTGGTTATGAACCTTATCCATATACTTCACCAAACACGTCACAACAATCATCTTTATTTGTGAGTATTGTGGAGGTCCTTTTAATTCCGATTGTCAAATGCAAAACCCGCTTGTCTACGAGCAAGTTCCTTGTGATAATTATGACTATTCTTATGACCCACCTCCACAATACGAAGAGATTCAACCACACCTCCGCAAATTCTCAAGATAATTTCCAAGATGTATTAATATACTCGAAGGATTTATGGATAAACATGGTATCGAAAAAGATCCTCATCAGAAAACGTATGGTGAATTACTTGCCGAAGATCAAGCGTCTCGCAACGAAAAGATCTATGATAGAATTACTCAAGAGGAAAAAGCAGCAGCTCGGATTGAAAAGTGTCTTGAAGAAATACGGATTGAGGAGCAAGCACTTAAAAGACGTGCCCGATGGCTCGAGACTTACATCGATTATGATGATGAGGATTCCATCCAAATGAAAGAATGTTATGAAAGTTTGTCGGTTGAACCCACTCCCGTTTCGAAGCCTTTCATTTCGACCCTTCCCTTCACGCTGCCTTACGCCGTTGAGAAGTGACGTCATTTTGGAAGAGGTCGATGACTCTATTTCTTCAAACATTGTTGAACCCGTTGACTCTCTCATAATGGGGGATGAGCCTCTTAGTGCTATTCGGAACGGAATCTTCTTGTGTTGAGAGCCTTATCCCAATCCCAAGAGAGTCCAAGGTTGTAGATGATATCTGTGATGAGCTTTCTCTTGATATTTCGAATGATCATGTTGAGATGTTTTCCGATTCGAGGATGTATCGACAATGATTGTGATTCGCTTTTATGTGATTCTCTTGACATCTCCGAGGTTACTTCAAGGATTTTCTCAAATCGGTTTTCAAGTTCGAAGAATGACTACACCTTTTGTGAAGTTAATCCTCTTTTCGACCAAGATTTTGAGTCCGATTCAGAGACCACAACGGAAGTGGTGGATATTGCTAGCTCTCAGAGCACATCACTTGTCCCATCTCGTGTTCACCTTTCTCCCGTCATGTGATGTTATGCAAGATGAAGAACGTGATGAATCCGACACTGAAGATATTATGGAGATTGATGAATTGACTAAAGTGGTTGAAGACAATATTCTTGATGATCCTCCTATGATTACGATATGGAAGAAATCGATTTATTTCTTGATGATCCAATACCACGGTATTGAGAGTGACGTGCGACTCTAATCAAGATGTCCTTTTTCTTAAAGCTTGCTTAATGATGATTCTTCTTTCCTGTTGAGTCGACCTCACTTATCCCGTTGAGCCCACATGTGAAGAAAAAATCTTTAAACCCGGGATATACATTGATGAGCCTTTTGTTAAAATCATTTCTAGAGAAAAGGATCCTCCGATGGATGCCTTCTTATTGAGCTTTCACCTCTTATCCTCTACCATGTACTCCGAATTTCTTTTGGAGTATTCTCTTATTGATCCTTCATCCTTTCGTGCCTCAAAAACCCCTGGATGATGGATCGATCTTTCACATGCCTTATGTGAGTTTGGGATGAGTCATTCTTTATGTGCTTGAGCAGGCATTTTCTTTCCTCCTGAAACCACCCGGTCTCATTCTTTCGGGAATGAGGACACCTTTTTGACCCAGGTATCTCTACCACTTTCTTCCCAAGGACAAATGAATTGGGGAACGAGTCAGGCTAGCGACTCGTTTAAGAAAACAATAGCGCGTGGGAGGCACCCCATGCTTATCTCTATCTTCTTTCTATTTTCTAATAATAAGTGACGCGAAGGGTCCCTCTTGATTTCTCGTGTTTGGTTGTTTGTGATGTTGTGTGTAGGATGTTCCTCGATATGAAGACCTCGTGTTCGAAGTTTGTCTTTTCTCCACTCGAGTTTCATGATCGATCTTTGATGGAAACCGATATCCTAATCTTATCGACTAACGTCTATCTTCTAGCATACTTAATAAACGGCTTTTAGATTTTCGTGATACCCTTGCTTTAAACATTGAGGACAATGTTTCGTTCTAGTCTGGGGTAGGGTAATCTTCGATTTGATTTGACCGCACTTGCTTATTTCTGCTGTGTTTCTCTCGTAACCCCGTTTTTCCTTAGAAAATGAAAAATTGTGCAAAAATGAGCAAAATTTAAAAAAAATTTCAAGCTTTTGTTAAGTCTTTTTGATTGAAAAGTTTGCTAGTCTCTTAGATAAGAAGCTATAAAATGCGAATTCTAGCCCATAAGGCCAAGATTTTGCAAGTTTCCCTGAGTGATTTTAAATATGCATAACTTGATTTCATTAGACGAAACATTTGCTAAGTTAATATATGTTTTGACACCTTGTTGACTTTCCGCTGGTTAGAGTAGGAATAGAATTGACTTGACCGGCTGTGTTGAGCCCTATAGCTTGTTCCCTTAACCATAGGTAATCTAAAATTATCGGCTAAGCATCTGCGGATCTCATTATTTGGGATTTTAAATTTGCAGAGATCGAGAAATGATAGAGTTACTTATGAGTTTAGATGCTAAGCGTGGAGTAGTTGGTTCTCTTTAGAGCCCATCGAAGGTACTTATGGCTTTTTGTTCCCACAAAATTGTTTCACCCCATATCTGTCTAAATAATTAGAGATGTCGAGTTTTTGGCGATAGTTAGTTCTTTATCTTCTTAAAAGAATCTTTGTTTTAAAAATTGGGTACACATCAAGGATCCGTAATAAATAAGCAATCAATAATAAGTGAAAAAGTAATAAGTAAAGTTGTGAGCTGCGGTGTCGAGATCGGACCCTTGGATCTTTAGCCGGGATTGAGTGAGGTCTTAGCCTAGCCAGTCGGGATCCTCATTTCATGAAGCCTATAGTCTTGGAATTACCCCGTGAAGCTCGGTGGTTCACAGCTCATACGTGCAAGTCTAAGTCCTAAAAAAAAAAAAAATGTTGAAAAATGAAAATGAAAAAGTCAAATGTATAAGTTAATAAAATTCCTTGATGTGGACCTCATTTTTACGACAATGGTTCTTGAGGGAAGGCGGATAACTAATTATCGACTTAGCTTTGTATCTTTATCGGAATAAAAGTTATCGAAATGAGAATTTGAAGAAATTCATTTCTCACAAAAATAAAAAAATCTAGAGGAAAATAGGAAATGGGAACAAAAGGTATTTACACAAGTAACTTCCATGGGTAGTGTTAGCATCTAGAATCATATTTAACAATGATTTCGGTTTTACGCTTAGTTTGGGACTTGTGAAAAATCAGGGACGATGTATTCTATCCGTATGGTCACTTCACTTTGTGTTGTGTTTTCTACCCGTGATCCTAACATGTCGCTTTGAAAAATGTTGAGTTATTGATCGACATGAAAGTTCAACAAACCGTCATTCATAATCGGAATGTGCTTAATCGTAATATCTATATATGTGAAATAAAAGGGGCGGGTTTTTAGAATTAAGCTTTAAATCTCTTTGAGGAACATTGACTTCACTTTCTCAATTGGTTTGTCTAAACTGTTTTAAGTTTCTTACGGTTAGTCATTCACAAGTGGCTAGCTTGTGTGAGATAACTTGACGGTTTGGACATATCAATGGTTTAGTAGAAAGAGATTGAAATCCTTGGTTTTAGAAGTGTGAGTTGATTGCATTGAGTAGAGCAGGACCGCGCAATGGTTTCGTCGGGGTATTTTGGTATGTGCTAAAACACATACCTTTTCTTTATCAAAATAGACCCAAAATAACCAAGAAAGAGCCGTTTATTGCTAATATTTGTGGTTTTCTTGAGTTTGTGCTTGTGCAGGTACGTAAAAACACGCAAAAAGGACCCAAATCGGGACGTAAATCCGAGCACGAGATTAAGAGAGCTTAAGAGCTGCCGTAGGAAGGTCGAATTATGCATTTATGAAGATTTCTAATCTCTGAGGATGATTTGTGAAGATTTGATCAAGGTTTGAAGAAATGTCTGGAAATAGTCCCGAACTTTCAAATAATGACAGAAAACACCCTTGAAGATTCAGAAATTTGCAATTCAGTCCCTGGTCTATTGAAGATTGACAAGAATGGTCCTTGGAAGATGATTTCAGAATTACATGTTTGGTCCCTATGGTTACTAATGGGTTTAATCCTTGTCCAATATATGATCCAATCCATTATACCTTGAGCCCAAAAATAATGCCAAAGCCCAACCATAACAAACAAACAACGCCCAATCCATTTCCTACATTACCGGTCCAAGATTAACAAACCTAACCCGGTTGTATATCCAACCAGCGTACAACCGCTTTTACCCGTCTAAAAACCGGTCAAAGCAACCTTTTACCCGGTCAAAATTCACTAAACAATTATATTTAATATCAAACGCTACCAAACACTTATCCCTCCATTGTTACATTACCATCACATCACCCCATTTACCTGCCTCCCCACCTCATTTACCCACCACTTAAGTTGCTTCTAGAAGCGACCACGTGTAGAGAGGTTATGACACATTGGACTGCCACAATGGATGAAAGGAGCTCTCTCATTGGTTTAAACACATCACCCATCCAATCCAATGGCCAAGAATGAATGGAATGATAAGAAAGATGATTAATGGCGTGATTAGACATCCTAGATCCTTCGAAGGCATCCCGAGCCTCAAGCTTAGCTATTTATACCCATCTTCAGTCAAATCACGGTGCGTCAATTTCTCATGTCTTAGAGAAATTTTGACATTTTATTTGCTGTTGTCTAATTAGCTTAGTTGTTTAAATTTGTAATCCTCTTTTTAAATTGTAATCTCAGTTTTTATAAATAAAAGTTAAAAAGTTTAGTGAATTTACTTTGTATTTTCCTCTTTTAGGCTCAACTTGTTTCCCGAGCTTCTCTTCTGTTATTAGAAGCTCACAAAAGCTTGTATGAGCTTTTGTGAGTCAGTACTTGCTTACTCTTATCCTTAATTGCATTTCCTTAAGTTTGTACCAAAGTCAACGAAAGTCAAACTTTGTCAAGTTCTAAAGTCCAACAAGTTTTTGGTTTAATTATGGTTTTAATGTATTAAGAGATTCATTGTGATGTTGATTGGTGTGTCTTATTTGAGTTTTAGTCAGAATCTACTCTAAGTTTTATCGATAAATAGTGCTTTGTAAGTTTTAAGGGGTGTTTGGATGTAGCTTGGTCATAGAGTTTTGGTAAAAGTTAACTGCTAGATTTGAATTTACTGATTGTTAAACTTGGTTATTAAGTAATTTCACTTTCAGTCACAAATTCAAGTGTTCAAATCAAGAGTTGAAGTTTCAAAGTTTTATCAAATCAATCAAATCTCATTCTTTGTCCCATATCAGTCAATGTCACAGTTGGTTTTGTTTGCAAATTAAGTTTTTTTTAAGTTCTTGAGATTTAGTTTTGTTCCTGAGTTGAGCTTATTTGCAAATAGGAGTAGCATAGACAGTTAATTGTGATCCTTAAGTTCCATAGTTTGCCTTTGTTCTTTTGCCGCCTTGAACTGTCACCCTGCCATAGTCCCCTTTCAAATTTAATAGCTGCTTATTTTGATGAGATTGATGTCTACTTTTGAGCTCCATTAGTAGTTTACATTATGCATATTAGTTGTTTAAACTTTGTTTGTACTTTGGAGTTTTTACTATAGCTTAATAGGCTTGCTAAGTACCTTTTGTTCTAGTTTTCTTTTCAGCTACACTGTTTTGTCCATATAGCTTATTGTCTAGTCGCTTTACTACTTTTATTCCAACTGAGACTACTTGATTTTTGGTATCCTCAGTAGCTTATAGGATTAGCTTTAGGTTTCTGAGCTTAGGTTACGCTTTAGAGCTACTAGGATACCTAGATTTAGCCTGCATTTTAGTCCCATTTCTGTTCTGTGCATCAGCAGTTCATGTCAAATTGTCCATTTTGATTTTGATCTATAACTTCTTCATTACTGGTCCTCTTGAGCTGAAATTTTGGATATATAGTCTCTGGTTGGTGGTCTTGAGAACCATAGTCTTGGTTTTCAATTTAGCTTATTGGATAAGCGCTTAATCACTCAAACAGTAGGGGTAAAAGCGATTTGCTTAAGTGGTCATTTAGCTTAATCATTGATAGATTCAATGCTTAGAGGTTAGGATTAGCTTACAATAGTTGCTTTAGAGTAATTATAGTATAAATTAGCTTGGTATCATTTGGTTCACTTTAGTGCTTATTTGCTTATCTTCAAGTGCTTATTTCTTGACAGATTACACTACAAATTTCCATTATATATTCTCCACATAAGCCCAGTGTTTTGCATTTTTCATAGATCCAGAATAAGAATTTAGAATTGCCCTGCATTTTTCATAATTTTTTGTCACTGTTCACTATTTTTCTTTATTTAAAATAGTTTTTAGTCATTTTTTAATAGCTTTTATTGCAAATAATTAAGAAAAAGTTCCAAAAATTAATTTTTCAATTTTCTCAGTTTTAGATAAATATAAAAAGCATAAAAAAGATTTTTCCATATTTTCCCCCTTATATTTGGTATTTTTCACAATTTAAATTAGATTTAAATAGTATTAAATTAGTAGAAAATAGAAAATTAATCTGAAAAATATAAAAATAGTTTTGAAAATTCTCTTATGTTATTTTAGATTTTTAGGAATTAGTTTCATAATTTTCCCTCTCTTTCTCATAATTTTTAGATAATTAGTTTTATTTTTAAAGTTAATTATTAGTTTTTAATTTTTATAAAATCAAGAAAATTCCTAAAAAAAATAGTTTTAATTCATATTTAGTTTTCAAATATCATTTTTAGAGTAAAAGTAATTTTAGTTTATTTTTAGGATCTAGATTAGACGTTCTTGCTTTTTATTCGCGTTTCGTTTAATTCCGTATTTGCGTTTTAGTGTAGAATTGCGTAGTTTGCTTTAATTCCTAGGTTTTCCCCATAGATTTTAATCCTTTATGCTTTCCTTATCCCGTAGTTTAGAAACTATCATATTATCCCCTTTTCTTATTCAAATCCCGATAATCGAGGCGTGAGTTGAAATTCCATTCAACCCTCGCTCGGAACGATCTCTGCTCAAACCTAACACGCTTTGAGTTACCCTATACTACACTTCTTATTATTGTTGCCCGATGCTTTAAGTTTCTTACGGTTAGTCATTCACAAGTGGCTAGCTTGTGTGAGTTAAGTTGACTGACGCCGGTATCAGATTTGTCTTTGCGTGTCGCCGGCGGGGGGCTTGTAGCGAAGTCAGATTCCGCCTCGAATCGCGCATTTGAAGATCCTTCCCCGAGTGAAGTTACCATCGTTTTTGTAAATATATCTTTTTCAAAAACCCAAAAGATTTTCCTTTTCAAAATATTTTCTAAAACCAAAAATATTCTTCTTTTACCCTCCACCGTCAATTCTTTTATCTCTTCACCCTCTTATTCGTATAAATCTTCTCGATGTCTTCGTCTTACCATTATGGTTGTCAATGGTGTGGTGGACCTCAAAATGGTGGTAATTGTCCCGTTTGTAGCATTGAAATGGGTGAAACGAGTTTGTCTTCGACCAACATCCCTACAATGATACGACCATTTCTTAACCAATCCCATACCATGAGACGAGTCATACTATCGTGAAATCTGTGTGGAGGTCCTCACCAAGGTTTTCAATGTCAAGCCCAATTTAACAATACAACCTTTGGTTATGAACCTTATCCATATACTTCACCAAACCAGTCACAACAATCATATACTTTGTGAGTATTGTGGAGGTCCGCACTTTAATTCGATTGTCAAATGCAAAACCCGCTTGTTTACGAGCAAGTTCCTTGTGATAATTATGACTATTCTTATGACCCACCTCCACAATACCAAGAGATTCAACCACAATCTCCGCAAATTCCTCAAGATAATTTCCAAAGATGTATTAATATACTCGAAGGATTTATGGATAAACATGGTATCGAAAAAGATCCTCATCAAACGATGGTGAATTACTTGTCGAAGATCGAAATGCCTCTAAACGAAAGATCTATGATAGAATTCGAAGAGGAAAACGAAAAGTTTCGGATTGAAAAGTGTCTTGAAGAAATACGAATTGAGGAGCAAGCACTTAAAAGACGTGCCCGATGGCTCGAGACTTACATCGATTATGATGATGAGGATTCCATCCAAATGAAAGAATATTATGAAAGTTTGTCGCTTGAACCCACTCCCGTTTCGAGCCTTTCATTTTCGACCCTTCCCTTCACTCACGCCGGTTGAGAGAAGTGGACGCCATTTGGAAGAGGTCGATGACTCTATTTCTTCAAACATTGTTGAACCCGTTGACTCTCTCATAATGGGGGAGGAGCCTCTTAGTGCTATTCGAACGGAATCTTCTTGTGTTGAGAGCCTTATCCCAATCCCAAGAGAGTCCGAGGTTGTAGATGCTATTTGTGATGAGCTTTCTTGATATTTCAATGATCATGATGAGATGTTTTCCGATTCGAGGATGTATCGGATAAAGGATTGTGATTCGCTTTATGTGATTCTTTGACATCTCCGAGGTTACTTCCGGGATTTTCTCAAATCCGGTTTTCAAGTTCAGTAATGACTACACCTTTTGTGAAGTTAATCCTCTTTTCGACCAAGATTTTGAGTCCGATTCAGAGACCACAACGGAAGTCGTGGATATTGCTAGCCTCGAGCACACCACTTGTCCCATCTTCGTGTTCACCTTCTCTCCCGTCATGTGATGTTATGCAAGATGAAGAACGTGATGAATCCGACACTGAAGATATTATGGAGATTGATGAATTGACTAAAGTGGTTGAAGACGATATTCTTGATGATCCTCCTTATGATTCTGATATGGAAGAAATCGATTTATTTCTTGATGATCCAATACCATCGGGTATTGAGAGTGACGGGTGCGACTCTAATCAAGATGTCCTTTTTCTTGAAAGCTTGCTTAATGATGATTCTTCTTCCTCTGTTGAGTCGACCCTCACTTATCCCGTTGAGCCCACATGTGAAGACAAAATCTTTAAACCCGGGATATACATTGATGAGCCTTTTGTTAAAATCATTTCTGGAGATAAGGATCCTCCGATGGATGCCTTCAGTATTGAGCTTTCACCTCTTATCCTCTACCATGTACTCCTCGAATTTGGAGTATTCTCTTATTGATCCTTCATCCTTCGCCAAGCAAAACCGCCGATGATGGATCGATCTTTCATATGCCTTATGTGAGTTTGGGAGGAGTCATTCTTTATGTGCTTGAGCCCGACATTTTCTTTCCCTCCAAACCACCCGTCTCATTCTTTCGGGAATGAGGACACCGCTTTTGACCTCGGTATCTCTACCACTTTCTTCCCCAAGGACAAATGAATTCGGACGAGTCGCTAGCGACTCGCTTAAGAAAAACAAAGAGCGCCGTGGGAGGCACCCATGCTTATCTCTATCTTCTTTCTATTTTCTAATAAGTGGCTGCGAAGGGGTCTGGGCCTCTTGATTTCGTGTTTGGTTGTTTGTGATGTTGTGTGTAGGATGTTCCCGATATGAAGACTCTCGCGCTTCGAAGTTTGTCTTTTCTCCACTCGAAGTTTCATGATCGATGCATCGATGGAAACCGATATCCTAATCTTATCGACTAACGTCTATCTTCTAGCATACTTAATAAACGGCTTTTAGATTTTCGTGATACCCTTGCTTTAAACATTGAGGACAATGTTTCGTTCTAGTCTGGGTAGGGTAATCTTCGATTTGATTTGACCGCACTTGCTTATTTCTTTCGGTGTTTCTCTCGTAACCGTTTTCCTTAGAAAATGAAAATTGTGCAAAATGAGCAAAATTTAAAAAAAAAATTTCAAGCTTTTGTTAAGTCTTTTTGATTGAAAAGTTTGCTAGTCTCTTAGATAAGAAGCTATAAAATGCGAATTCTAGCCCATAAGGCCAAGATTTTGCAAGTTTCCCTGAGTGATTTTAAATATGCATAACTTGATTTCATTAGACTAAGCATTTGCTAAGTTAATATATGTTTTGACACCTTGTTGACTTTCAGCTGGTGAGAGTAGGAATAGAATTACGACTGACCGGCTTGTGTTGAGCCCTAGCTTGTTCCCTTAACCATAGGTAATCTAAAAATTATCGGCTAAGCATCTGCGGATCTCATTATTTGGGATTTTAAATTCGCAGAGATCGAGAAATGATAGAGTTACTTATGAGTTTAGATGCTAAGCGTGGAGTAGTTGGTTCTCTTTAGAGCCCATCGAAGGTACTTATGGCTTTTTGTTCCCACAAAATTGTTTCAACCCATATCTGTCTAAATAATTAGAGATGTCGAGTTTTTGGCGATAGTTAGTTCTTTATCTTCTTAAAAGAATCTTTGTTTTAAAAATTGGGTACACATCAAGGATCCGTAATAAGTAATCAGTAATAAGTGATAAAAGTAATAAGTAAAGTTGTGAAGTAAGCGGTTTCGAGATTCGGACCCTGGATCTTTAGCGGGATTGAGTGAGGTCTTAGCCTAGCCAACCGGGATCCTCATTTCATGAAGCCTATAGTCTTGGAATTACCCCGTGAAGCTCCGAAGTTCATGGCTCATACTGCGTAAAAGTCTAAGTCCAAAAAAAAAAAAAAAAAAAAAAAAATGTTGAAAAATGAAAATGAAAAAGTCAAAAGTATAAGTTAATAAAATTCCTTGATGTGGACCTCATTTTTACGACAATGGTTCTTGAGGGAAGGCGGATAACTAATTATCGACTTAGCTTTGTATCTTTATCGGAATAAAAGTTATCAAAATGAGAATTTGAAGAAATTCATTTCTCACAAAAATAAAAAAATCTAGAGGAAAATAGGAAATGGGAACAAAAGGTATTTACACAAGTAACTTCCATGGGTAGTGTTAGCATCTAGAATCATATTTAACAATGATTTCGGTTTTACGCTTAGTTTGGGACTTGTGAAAAATTAGGGACGATGTATTCTATCCGTATGGTCACTTCACGCTGTGTTGTGTTTTCTACTCCGTGATCCTAACATGTCGTTTGAAAAATGTTGGAGTTATTGATCGACATGAAAGTTCAACAAACCGTCATTCATAATCAGTATGTGCTTAATCGTTATATCTATATATGTGAAATAAAAGGTAAACGGGCGAATTAAGGCTTTCTTAATCTCTTTTGAGGAACATTGACTACTTCTTCTCTAATTGATGTGTCTGAACTGTTTTTAAGTTTCTTACGGTTAGTCATTCACAAGTGGCTAGCTTGTGTGAGATAACTTAACGGTTTGGACATATCAATGGTTTAGTAGAAAGAGATTGAAATCCTTGGTTTTGAAGTTGAGTTGATTGCATTGCGAGGACACGGCAATGGTTAAATCGTCAGGGTATTTTGGTATGTGCTAAAACACATACCTTTTCTTTATCAAAATAGACCCAAAATAACCAAGAAAGAGCCGTTTATTGCTAATATTTGTGGTTTTCTTGAGTTTGTGCTTGTGCAGTACGGATATGTAAAAACACGCAAAAGGACCAAATCACGTAAACCGGAGAACGAGAGATTAAGAGAGCTTAAGGTTCTAAGGTCAATTATGCATTTATGAAGATTTCTAATCTCTGAGGATGATTTGTGAAGATTTGATCAAAGTTTGAAGAAATGTCAAATAGTCCCTGAACTTTGCAAAAATGACGAGAAAACACCCTTGAAGATTCAAAATTTGCAATTCACCCCTGGTCTATTGAAGATTGACAAGAATGGTCCTTGGAAGATGATTTCAGAATTACATGTTTGGTCCCTATGGTTACTAATGGGTTTAATCCTTGTCCAATATATGATCCAATCCATTATACCTTGAGCCCAAAAATAATGCCAAAGCCCAACCATAACAAACAAACAACCGCCCAATCCATTTCCTACATTACCGGTCCGGTATTAACAAATCCCTAACCCGTTGTATATCCAACCCAAGCGTACACCCTTTTACCGTCTAAAACCCGTCAAAGCAACCTTTTACCGGCCAAAATTCACTCAAACAATTATATTTAATATCAACCGCCCAAACACTTATCCTCCATTGTTATCAAGTTACCATCACATCACCCCATTTACCCCTGCCCCACCTCATTTACCCACCACTGCTTAAGTTGCTTCAGCTAGAAGCCCTACACACGTGTCGAGGTTATGACATTGACTCACAATGGATGAAAGGAGCTCTCTCATTGGTTTAAACACATCACCCATCCAATCCAATGGCCAAGAATGAATGGAATGATAAGAAAGATGATCAATGGTACGTGATTGACATCCTAGATCCTTCAAGGCATCCCAAGCTCCAAGCTTAGCTATTTATACCCATCTTCATCACATGTATTCAGGTCCAATTTCTCATGTCTTAGAGAAATTTTGACATTTTATTTGCTGTTGTCTAATTAGCTTAGTTGTTTAAATTTGTAATCCTCTTTTTAAATTGTAATCTCGCTTATAAATAAAAGTTAAAAAGTTTAGTGAATTTACTTTGTATTTTCCTCTTTTAGGCTCAACTTGTTTCCAGCTTCTCTTTCTGTTATTAGAAGCTCACAAAAGCTTGTATGAGCTTTTGCTCTTATCCTTAATTGCATTTCCTTAAGTTTGTACCAAAGTCAACGAAAGTCAAACTTTGTCAAGTTCTAAAGTCCAACAAGTTTTTGGTTTAATTCTGGTTTTAATGTATTAAGAGATTCATTGTGATGTTGATTGGTGTGTCTTATTTGAGTTTTAGTGAAATCTACTCTAAGTTTTATCGATAAATAGTGCTTTGTAAGTTTTAAGGGGTGTTTGGATGTAGCTTGGTCATAGAGTTTTGGTAAAAGTTAACTGCTAGATTTGAATTTTCTTGATTGTTAAACTTGGTTATAAAGTAATTTCAAGTCACAAATTCAAGTGTTCAAATCAAGAGTTGAAGTTTCAAAGTTTTATCAAATCTACAAATCTCATTCTTTGTTCCATATCATCAATGTCACAATTGGTTTTGTTTGCAAATTGTGTTTTTAAGTTCTTGAGATTTAGTTTTGTTCCTGAGTTGAGCTTATTTGCAAATAGGAGTAGCATAGACAGTTAATTGTGATCCTTAAGTTCCATAGTTTGCCTTTGCTGCTGCTACTGAACCTGTCCTGCTCAATAGTCCCCTTTCACAGCTTAATAGCTGCTTATTTTGATGAGATTGATGTCTACTTTTGAGCTCCATTAGTAGTTTACATTATGCATATTAGTTGTTTAAACTTTGTTTGTACTTTGGAGTTTTTACTATAGCTTAATAGGCTTGCTAAGTACCTGTTTTGTCTCTAGTTTTGTCGCAACTACTAAGCTCTGTCCATATAGCTTATTGTCTAGCTGCTTTACTACTTTTATTCCAACTGAGACTACTTGATTTTTGGTATCCTCAGTAGCTTATAGGATTAGCTTTAGGTTTCTGAGCTTAGGTTACGCTTTAGAGCTACTAGGATACCTAGATTTAGCCTGCATTTTAGTCCCATTTTCTAAGCCTGCATCAGCAGTTCATGTCAAATTGTCCATTTTGATTTTGATCTATAACTTCTTCATTACTGGTCCTCTTGAGCTGAAATTTTGGATATATAGTCTCTGGTTGGTGGTCTTGAGAACCATAGTCTTGGTTTTCAATTTAGCTTATTGGATAAGCAGTTTAATCAGCTCAAACAGTAGGGGTAAAACCTGATTTGCTTAAGTGGTCATTTAGCTTAATCATTGATAGATCACTGTTTAGAGGTTAGGATTAGCTTACAATAGTTGCTTTAGAGTAATTATAGTATAAATTAGCTTCTGTTATCATTTGGTTCACTTTAGTGCTTATTTGCTTATCTTCAAGTGCTTATTTCTTGTGATTACACTACGTTCTATATTCTCCACATAAGCCCAGTGTTTTGCATTTTTCATAGATCCAGAATAAGAATTTAGAATTTCCCTGCATTTTTCATAATTTTTGGTCACTGTTCACTATTTTTCTTTATTTAAAATAGTTTTTAGTCATTTTTTAATAGCTTTTATTGCAAATAATTAAGAAAAAGTTCCAAAAATTAATTTTTCAATTTTCTCAGTTTTAGATAAATATAAAAAGCATAAAAAAGATTTTTCCATATTTTTCCCCTTATATTTGGTATTTTTCACAATTTAAATTAGATTTAAATAGTATTAAATTAGTAGAAAATAGAAAATTAATCTGAAAAATATAAAAATAGTTTTGAAAATTCTCTTATGTTATTTTAGATTTTTAGAAATTCGTTTCATAATTTTCCTCTCTTTTCTCATAATTTTTAGTTATTTAGTCTTATTTTTAAAGTTAATAATTAGTTTTTAATTTTTATAAAATCAAGAAAATTCCTAAAAAATAGTTTTAATTCATATTTAGTTTTCAAATATCATTTTTAGAGTAAAAGTAATTTTAGGTTATTTTTCGGATCTAGATTAGACGTTGTTGCTTTTTATTCGCGTTTCGTTTTAATTCCGTATTTGCGTTTTAGTGTAGAATTGCGTAGTTTGCTTTAATTCCTAGGTTTTCCCCATAGATTTTAATCCTTTATGCTTTCCTTATCCCGTAGTTTAGAAACTATCATATTATCCCCTTTTCTTATTCAAATCCCGATAATCGAGACGTGAGTTGGAAATTCCATTCAACCTCGCTCTGAACGATCGGTGCTCAAACCTAACACGTTTGAGTTACCCCTATACTACACTTCTTATTATTGGTCGTTAATGTCTGGCCGCTTTAAGTTTCTTACGGTTAGTCATTCACAAGTGGCTAGCTTGTGTGAGTTAAGTTGACGGATCGACACGCGATCAATTTTTTGCCACGCCGGAGGGCTTGTAGCGAGTTTTCGGATTCCGTCTCGAATCGCGTGCATTTGAAGATCCTTCCCCGAGTGAAGTTACCATCGTTTTTGTAAATATATCTTTTTCAAAAAAAACCCAAAAAGATTTTCCTTTTCAAAATATGTTTTCTAAAACCCAAAAATATTCTTCTTTACCCTCTGAACCGTCAATTCTTTATCTCTTCACCCTCTTATTTGTATAATTCTTCTCGATGTCTTCGCCTTTACCATTATGGTTGTCAATGGTGTGGTGGACCTCAAAATGGTAGGAATTGTCCCGGTTGTAGCATTGTGAATACGGGAAACGAGTTTGTCTTCGACCAACATCCCTACAATGATACGACCGATTTCCTTAACCAATCCCCATACCATGAGGACGAGTCATACTCTGTGAGTACTGTGGAGGTCCTCACCAAGGTTTTCAATGTCAAGCCCAATTTAACAATACAACCTTTGGTTATGAACCTTATCCATATACTTCACCAAACCCGTCACAACAATCATATTGTTGTGAGTATTGTGGAGGTCCGCATGTTAACTCCGATTGTCAAATGCAAAACCCGCTTGTTTACGAGCAAGTTCCTTGTGATAATTATGACTATTCTTATGACCCACCTCCACAATACCAAGAGATTCAACCACAATCTCCGCAAATTCCTCAAGATAATTTCCAAAGATGTATTAATATACTCGAAGGATTTATGGATAAACATGGTATCGAAAAAGATCCTCATCGAAAACGTATGGTGAATTACTTGTCAAGATCGAGCTGCCTCAAGAACAAAGATCTATGATAGAATTACTCGAAGAGGAAAACGCGAGCAGTTCGGATTGAAAAGTGTCTTGAAGAAATACGAATTGAGGAGCAAGCACTTAAAAGACGTGCCCGATGGCTCGAGACTTACATCGATGATGATGATGAGGATTCCATCCAAATGAAAGAACATTATGAAAGTTTGTCGGTGAACCCACTCCGTTTCTCGAGCCTTTCATTTTCGACCCTTCTCCCTTCACTCACGCCGGTTGAGAGAAGTGACGCCATTTGGAAGAGGTCGATGACTCTATTTCTTCAAACATTTTGAACCGTTGACTCTCTCATAATGGGGACGAGCCTCTTAGTGCTATTAGGAAACGGAATCTTCTTGTGTTGAGAGCCTTATCCCAATCCCAAGAGAGTCCTAGGTTGTAGATGATATCGTGATGAGCTTTTCTTGATATTTCGAATGATCATGATGAGATGTTTTCCGATTCGAGGATGTATCGGCGATGATTGTGATTCGCTTATGTGATTCTCTTGACATCTCGAGGTTACTTCGGGATTTTCAAATCCGGTTTTCAAGTTCAAGATAATGACTACACCTTTTGTGAAGTTAATCCTCTTTTCGACCAAGATTTTGAGTCCGATTCAGACCACAACGAAGTGGTGGATATTGCTAGCTCTCGAGCACACCACTTGTCCCATCTCGTGTTCCGACCTTTCTCCCGTCATGTGATGTTATGCAAGATGAAGAACGTGATGAATCCGAATCAAGATATTATGGAGATTGATGAATTGACTAAAGTGGTTGAAGACGATATTCTTGATGATCCTCCTTATGATTCTGATATGGAAGAAATCGATTTATTTCTTGATGATCCAATACCATCGGGTATTGAGAGTGACGGGTGCGACTCTAATCAAGATGTCCTTTTTCTTGAAAGCTTGCTTAATGATGATTCTTCTTCCTCTGTTGAGTCGACCCTCACTTATCCCGTTGAGCCCACATGTGAAGACAAAATCTTTAAACCCGGGATATACATTGATGAGCCTTTTGTTAAAATCATTTCTGGAGATAAGGATCCTCCGATGGATGCCTTCGCATTATTGAGCTTTCACCTCTTATCCTCTACCATGTACTCCCGACTTCTTTGGAGTATTCTGTTATCGATCCTTCATCCTTTAGTCCGCCGCAAAACCACGGATGATGGATCGATCTTTCACATGCCTTATGTGAGTTTGGGAGGAGTCATTCTTTATGTGCTTGAGCCCGACATTTTCTTTCCCTCCCAAACCACCCAGTCTCATTCTTTCGGGAATGAGAACACCGTTTTTGACCACAGTATCTCTACCACTTTCTTCCCCAAGGACAACTGAATTCGGGGACGAGTCAGGCTAGCGACTCGCTTAAGAAAAACATGGCGCCGGGGGAGGCACCCCATGCTTATCTCTATCTTCTTTCTATTTTCTAATAAGTGACGGGGTCCGCCTCTTCGATTTCTCGTGTTTGGTTGTTTGTGATGTTGTGTGTAGGATGTTCCCGATATGAAGACTCTCGTGCTCCAAGTTTGTCTTTTCTCCACTCGAGTTTCATGATCGATGCTGATGGAAATCCGATATCCTAATCTTATCGACTAACGTCTATCTTCTAGCATACTTAATAAACGGCTTTTAGATTTTCGTGATACCCTTGCTTTAAACATTGAGGACAATGTTTTGTTCTAGTCTGGGGTAGGGTAATCTTCGATTTGATTTGACCGCACTTGCTTATTTCTGTCGTGTTTCTCTCGTAACCCCGTTTTTCCTTAGAAAATGAAAAATTGTGCAAAAATGAGCAAAATTTAAAAAAAATTTCAAGCTTTTGTTAAGTCTTTTTGATTGAAAAGTTTGCTAGTCTCTTAGATAAGAAGCTATAAAATGCGAATTCTAGCCCATAAGGCCAAGATTTTGCAAGTTTCCCTGAGTGATTTTAAATATGCATAACTTGATTTCATTAGACGAAACATTTGCTAAGTTAATATATGTTTTGACACCTTGTTGACTTTCCGCTGGTGAGAGTAGGAATAGAATTCTGACTTGACCGGCGTGTTGAGCCCTAGCTTGTTCCCTTAACCATAGATAATCTAAAAATTATCGGCTAAGCATCTGGGGATCTCATTATTTGGGATTTTAAATTTGCAGAGATCGAGAAATGATAGAGTTACTTATGAGTTTAGATGCTAAGCGTGGAGTAGTTGGTTCTCTTTAGAGCCCATCGAAGGTACTTATGGCTTTTGTTCCCACAAAATTGTTTCACCCCATATCTGTCTAAATAATTAGAGATGTCGAGTTTTTGGCGATAGTTAGTTCTTTATCTTCTTAAAAGAATCTTTGTTTTAAAATTGGGTACACATCAAGGATCCGTAATAAATAAGCAATCAATAATAAGTGAAAAAGTAATAAGTAAAGTTGTGAGTCAAGGTGTCGAGATCGGACCCTTGGATCTTTAGCCGGGATTGAGTGAGGTCTTAGCCTAGCCAGCCGGGATCCTCATTTCATGAAGCCTATAGTCTTGAAATTACCCCGTGAAGTCTCGTGGTTCACAGCTCATACACGTAAAAGTCTAAGTCCTAAAAAAAAAAAAAAAAAAAAAATGTTGAAAAATGAAAATGAAAAATCAAAAGTATAAGTGAATAAAATTCCTTGATGTGGACCTCATTTTACGACAATGGTTCTTGAGGGAAGGCGGATAACTAATTATCGACTTAGCTTTGTATCTTTATCGGAATAAAAGTTATCGAAATGAGAATTTGAAGAAATTCATTTCTCACAAAAATAAAAAAATCTAGAGGAAAATAGGAAATGGGAACAAAAGGTATTTACACAAGTAACTTCCATGGGTAGTGTTAGCATCTAGAATCATATTTAACAATGATTTCGGTTTTACGCTTAGTTTGGGACTTGTGAAAAATTAGGGACGATGTATTCTATCCGTATGGTCACTTCACGCTGTGTTGTGTTTTCTACTCCGTGATCCTAACATGTCGTTTGAAAAATGTTGGAGTTATTGATCGACATGAAAGTTCAACAAACCGTCATTCATAATCAGTATGTGCTTAATCGTTATATCTATATATGTGAAATAAAAGGTAAACGGGGCGTTTTTAGAATTAAGGCTTTCTTAATCTCTTTTGAGGAACATTGACTACTTCTTCTCTAATTGGTTTGTCTAAACTGTTTTAAGTTTCTTACGGTTAGTCATTCACAAGTGGCTAGCTTGTGTGAGATAACTTGACGGTTTGGACATATCAATAGTTTAGTAGAAAGAGATTGAAATCCTTGGTTTTAGAAGCGTGAGTTGATTGCATTACGTGAGGACACGGCAATGGTTTCGTCTGGGTATTTTGGTATGTGCTAAAACACATACCTTTTCTTTATCAAAATAGACCCAAAATAACCAAGAAAGAGCCGTTTATTGCTAATATTTGTGGTTTTCTTGAGTTTGTGCTTGTGCAGGCATGGATATGTAAAAACACGCAAAAAGGACCCAAATCGACGTAAACCGAGCACGAGATTAAGAGAGCTTAAGCCGAGGAAGGTCAGAATTATGCATTTATGAAGATTTCTAATCTCTGAGGATGATTTGTGAAGATTTGATCAAAGTTTGAAGAAATGTCAGAAATAGTCCCTGAACTTTCAGCAAATGACAGAAAACACCCTTGAAGATTCAAAAATTTGCAATTCAGTCCCTGGTCTATTGAAGATTGACAAGAATGGTCCTTGGAAGATGATTTCAGAATTACATGTTTGGTCCCTATGGTTACTAATGGGTTTAATCCTTGTCCAATATATGATCCAATCCATTATACCTTGAGCCCAAAAATAATGCCAAAGCCCAACCATAACAAACAAACAACCCGTCCAATCCATTTCCTACATTACCCGGTCCAGTATTAACAAATCCTAACCCGGTTGTATATCCAACCCGCGTACACCCTTTTACCCGTCTAAAACCCGGTCAAAGCAACCTTTTACCCGGTCAAAATTCACTCAAACAATTATATTTAATATCAAACGCGCCCAAACACTTATCCCTCCATTGTTACTGTTACCATCACATCACCCCATTTACCCCTGCTCCCACCTCATTTACCCACCACTTAAGTTGCTTCTAGAAGCCTGACACACGTTCGAGAGGTTATGACACATTGGCGCCCAATGGATGAAAGGAGCTCTCTCATTGGTTTAAACACATCACCCATCCAATCCAATGGCCAAGAATGAATGGAATGATAAGAAAGATGATCAATGGCTGTGATTAGACATCCTAGATCCTTCTAGGCATCCAAGCCTCCAAGCTTAGCTATTTATACCCATCTTCACCCACTGGTAATTCGGTCCAATTTCTCATGTCTTAGAGAAATTTTGACATTTTATTTTTTGTTGTCTAATTAGCTTAGTTGTTTAAATTTGTAATCCTCTTTTTAAATTGTAATCTCGTTTTATAAATAAAAGTTAAAAAGTTTAGTGAATTTACTTTGTATTTTCCTCTTTTAGGCTCAACTTGTTTCCAGCTTCTCTTTCTGTTATTAGAAGCTCACAAAAGCTTGTATGAGCTTTTGTGAGTCAGTACTTGCTTACTCTTATCCTTAATTGCATTTCCTTAAGTTTGTACCAAAGTCAACGAAAGTCAAACTTTGTCAAGTTCTAAAGTCCAACAAGTTTTTGGTTTAATTCTGGTTTTAATGTATTAAGAGATTCATTGTGATGTTGATTGGTGTGTCTTATTTGAGTTTTAGTCAGAATCTACTCTAAGTTTTATCGATAAATAGTGCTTTGTAAGTTTTAAGGGGTGTTTGGATGTAGCTTGGTCATAGAGTTTTGGTAAAATTTAACTGCTAGATTTGAATTCTTGATTGTTAAACTTGGTTATAAAGTAATTTCAAGTCACAAATTCAAGTGTTCAAATCAAGAGTTGAAGTTTCAAAGTTTTATCAAATCTGTCAAATCTCATTCTTTGTCCCATATCAGTCAATGTCACAGTTGGTTTTGTTTGCAAATTAAGTTTTTTTAAGTTCTTGAGATTTAGTTTTGTTCTCGAGTTGAGCTTATTTGCAAAATAGGTAGCATAGCAGTTAATTGTGATCCTTAAGTTCCATAGTTTGCCTTTCTTTGGCCGCATCTTGAAACCGTCCGCTCAATAGTCCCTTTCACAGACTTAATAGCTTATTTTGATGAGATTGATGTCTACTTTTGAGCTCCATTAGTAGTTTACATTATGCATATTAGTTGTTTAAACTTTGTTTGTACTTTGGAGTTTTTACTATAGCTTAATAGGCTTGCTAATTACCTGTTTTGTCTCTAGTTTTGCTGCACACTAAGCTGTCCATATAGCTTATTGTCTAGCTGCTTTACTACTTTTATTCCAACTGAGACTACTTGATTTTTGGTATCCTCAGTAGCTTATAGGATTAGCTTTAGGTTTCTGAGCTTAGGTTACGCTTTAGAGCTACTAGGATACCTAGATTTAGCCTGCATTTTAGTCCCATTTCTGTTCTGTGCATCAGCAGTTCATGTCAAATTGTCCATTTTGATTTTGATCTATAACTTCTTCATTACTGGTCCTCTTGAGCTGAAATTTTGGATATATAGTCTCTGGTTGGTGGTCTTGAGAACCATAGTCTTGGTTTTCAATTTAGCTTATTGGATAAGCAGCTTTAATCACCAACGGTAGGGGTAAAACCTGATTTGCTTAAGTGGTCATTTAGCTTAATCATTGATAGATCACTGTTTAGAGGTTAGGATTAGCTTACAATAGTTGCTTTAGAGTAATTATAGTATAAATTAGCTTCTGTTATCATTTGGTTCACTTTAGTGCTTATTTGCTTATCTTCAAGTGCTTATTTCTTGACAGATTACACTACAGCCCTTATATTCTCCACATAAGCCCAGTGTTTTGCATTTTTCATAGATCCAGAATAAGAATTTAGAATTTCCCTGCATTTTTCATAATTTTTGGTCACTGTTCACTATTTTTCTTTATTTAAAATAGTTTTTAGTCATTTTTTAATAGCTTTTATTGCAATTAATTGAGAAAAAGTTCCAAAAATTAATTGTTCAATTTTCTCAGTTTTAGATAAATATAAAAAGCATAAAAAAGATTTTTCCATATTTTTCCCCTTATATTTGGTATTTTTCACAATTTAAATTAGATTTAAATAGTATTAAATTAGTAGAAAATAGAAAATTAATCGAAAAATATAAAATAGTTTTGAAAATTCTCTTATGTTATTTTAGATTTTTAGGAATTAGTTTCATAATTTTCCCTCTCTTTCTCATAATTTTTAGATAATTAGTTTTATTTTTAAAGTTAATTATTAGTTTTTAATTTTTATAAAATCAAGAAAATTCCTAAAAAAATAGTTTTAATTCATATTTAGTTTTCAAATATCATTTTTAGAGTAAAAGTAATTTTAGTTTATTTTTAGGATCTAGATTAGACGCTTGCTTTTTATTCGCGTTTAGTTTAATTTATTTTTGCTTTTAGTGTAGAATTGCGTAGTTTGCTTTAATTCTAGGTTTTCCCATAGATTTTAATCCTTTATGCTTTCCTTATCCCGTAGTTTAGAAACTATCATATTATCCCTTTTCTTATTCAAATCCCGATAATCGAGACGTGAGTTGGAAATTCCATTCAACCCTCGTTCAACGATCTCGTGCTCAAACCTAACACGTTTGAGTTACCCTATACTACACTTCTTATTATTGGTCGATTCCAGCCGCTTTTAAGTTTCTTACGGTTAGTCATTCACAAGTGGCTAGCTTGTGTGAGTTAAGCTTGACGGATCGATCTGGCATTATCTTTGCCGAGGGAGGGCTTGTAGCGAGTTTTAGTATTCCGTCTCGAATCGCGTGCATTTGAAGATCCTTCCCCGAGTGAAGTTACCATCGTTTTTGTAAATATATCTTTTTCAAAAACCCAAAAGATTTTCTTTTCAAAATATGTTTTCTAAAACCCAAAAATATTCTTCTTTACCCTCTGAACCGTCAATTCTTTATCTCTTCACCCTCTTATTTGTATAAATCTTCTCGATGTCTTCGTCTTACCATTATGGTTGTCAATGGTGTGGTGGACCTCAAAATGGTGGTAATTGTCCCGGTTGTAGCATTGTGAATACGGAAACGAGTTTGTCTACGACCAACATCCCTACAATGATACGACCGATTTTCTTAACCAATCCCATACCATGAGATTGAGTCATACTGTAAGGAGTAATCTTGTGGAGGTCCTCACCAAGGTTTTCAATGTCAAGCCCAATTTAACAATACAACCTTTGGTTATGAACCTTATCCATATACTTCACCAAACTCGTCACAACAATCATATCATTTGTGAGTATTGTGGAGGTCCGACTTTAATTTCGATTGTCAAATGCAAAACCCGCTTTCACGAGCAAGTTCCTTGTGATAATTATGACTATTCTTATGACCCACCTCCACAATACCAAGAGATTCAACCACAATCTCCGCATAAATTCCTCAAGATAATTTCCAAAGATGTATTAATATACTCGAAGAATTTATTGATAAACATGGTATCAAAAGATCCTCATCGAAACGTATGGTGAATTACTTGCCGAAGATCGGCGTCTCGCAACGAAGATCTATGATAGAATTACTCGAAGAGGAAAACGAAAGCAACTTCGGATTGAAAAGTGTCTTGAAGAAATACGAATTGAGGAGCAAGCACTTAAAAGACGTGCCCGATGGCTCGAGACTTACATCGATGATGATGATGAGGATTCCATCCAAATGAAAGAATATTATGAAAGTTTGTCAGCTGAACCCACTCCCCGCTTTGAGCCTTTCATTTTCTGACCCTTCTCCTTCACTCACGCCGGTTGAGAGAAGTGACGTCATTTTGGAAGAGGTCGATGACTCTATTTCTTCAAACATTTTTGAACCCGTTGACTCTCTCATAATGGGGGACGAGCCTCTTAGTGCTATTCCGGAAACGGAATCTTCTTGTGTTGAGAGCCTTATCCCAATCCCAAGAGAGTCCGAGGTTGTAGATGATATCTGTGATGAGCTTTCTCTTGATATTTCGAATGATCTTGATGAGATGTTTTCGATTCGAGGATGTATCTGACAATGATTGTGATTCGCTTTTATGTGATTCTCTTGACATCTCCAAGGTTACTTCCGGGATTTTCTCAAATCCGGTTTTCAAGTTCAAGAATGACTACACCTTTTGTGAAGTTAATCCTCTTTTCGACCAAGATTTTGAGTCCGATTCAGAGACCACAACGGAAGTGGTGGATATTGCTAGCTCTCAGAGCACACCACTTGTCCCATCTCGTGTTCGACCTTTCTCCGTCATGTGATGTTATGCAAGATGAAGAAGCGATGAATCCGACACTAAAGATATTATGGAGATTGATGAATTGACTAAAGTGGTTGAAGACGATATTCTTGATGATCCTCCTTATGATTCTGATATGGAAGAAATCGATTTATTTCTTGATGATCCAATACCACCGGGTATTGAGAGTGACGGGTGCGACTCTAATCAAGATGTCCTTTTTCTTGAAAGCTTGCATAATGATGATTCTTCTTCCTTTGTTGAGTTGACCCTCACTTATCCCGTTGAGCCCACATGTGAAGACAAAATCTTTAAACCCGGGATATACATTGATGAGCCTTTTGTTAAAATCATTTCTGGAGATAAGGATCCTCCGATGGATGCCTTCAGTATTGAGCTTTCACCTCTTATCCTCTACCATGTACTCCCGACTTCTTTGGAGTATTCTCTTATTGATCCTTCATCCTTTCGTCCCCAAAACCGGATGATGGATCGATCTTTCATATGCCTTATGTGAGTTTGGGAGGAGTCATTCTTTATGTGCTTGAGCCTGACATTTTCTTTCCCTCCCAAACCACCCTCTCATTCTTTCGGGAATGAGGACACCGTTTTTGACCCTGGTATCTCTACCACTTTCTTTCCCCAAGGACAAATGAATTCGGGGACGAGTCGAAGGCTAGCGACTTCGCTTAAGAAAAAATGGGCTTCGTGGGAGGCACCCCATGCTTATCCTTCTATCTTCTTTCTATTTTCTTTCTAATAAGTGACGCCTAAGGGGTCGCCTCTTCGATTTCTCGTGTTTGGTTGTTTGTGATGTTGTGTTTAGGATTTCCCCGATATGAAGACTCGCTGCTCGAAGTTTGTCTTTTCTCCACTCGAGTTTCATGATCGATGTTGATGGAAATCCGATATCCTAATCTTATCGACTAACGTCTATCTTCTAGCATACTTAATAAACGGCTTTTAGATTTTTCGTGATACCCTTGCTTTAAACATTGAGGACAATGTTTCGTTCTAGTCTGGGGTAGGGTAATCTTCGATTTGATTTGGCCGCACTTGCTTATTTCTCGCCGTGTTTCTCTCGTAACCCCGCTTTTTCCTTAGAAAATGAAAAATTGTGCAAAAATGAGCAAAATTTAAAAAAATTTTCAAGCTTTTGTTAAGTCTTTTTGATTGAAAAGTTTGCTAGTCTCTTAGATAAGAAGCTATAAAATGCGAATTCTAGCCCATAAGGCCAAGATTTTGCAAGTTTCCCTGAGTGATTTTAAATATGCATAACTTGATTTCATTAGACGAAACATTTGCTAAGTTAATATATGTTTTGACACCTTGTTGACTTTCCGCTGGTGAGAGTAGGAATAGAATTCTGACTTGACCGGGCCTGTTGAGCCCTAGCTTGTTCCCTTAACCATAGATAATCTAAAAAATTATCGGCTAAGCATCTATGGATCTCATTATTTGGGATTTTAAATTTGCAGAGATCGAGAAATGATAGAGTTACTTATGAGTTTAGATGCTAAGCGTGGAGTAGTTGGTTCTCTTTAGAGCCCATCGAAGGTACTTATGGCTTTTGTTCCCACAAAATTGTTTCACCCCATATCTGTCTAAATAATTAGAGATGTCGAGTTTTTGGCGATAGTTAGTTCTTTATCTTCTTAAAAGAATCTTTGTTTTAAAAATTGGGTACACATCAAGGATCCGTAATAAATAAGCAATCAATAATAAGTGAAAAAGTAATAAGTAAAGTTGTGAGTCATGTGTCGAGATCGGACCCTTGGATCTTTAGCCGGGATTGAGTGAGGTCTTAGCCTAGCCAGCCGGGATCCTCATTTCATGAAGCCTATAGTCTTGGAATTACCCGTGAAGCTCGTGGTTCACATACACGTAAAAGTCTAAGTTCTAAAAAAAAAAAAAAAAAAAAAAAAATGTTGAAAAATGAAAATGAAAAAGTCAAATGTATAAGTTAATAAAATTCCTTGATGTGGACCTCATTTTTACGACAATGGTTCTTGAGTGAAGGCGGATAACTAATTATCGACTTAGCTTTGTATCTTTATCGGAATAAAAGTTATCGAAACGAGAATTTGAAGAAATTCATTTCTCACAAAAATAAAAAATCTAGAGGAAAATAGGAAAATGGGAACAAAAGGTATTTACACAAGTAACTTCCATGGGTAGTGTTAGCATCTAGAATCATACTTAACAATGATTTCGGTTTTTACGCTAGTTTGGGACTTGTGAAAAATCATGGACGATGTATTCTATCCGTATGGTCACTTCACGCTGTGTTGTGTTTTCTACTCCGTGATCCTAACATGTCGTTTGAAAAATGTTGGAGTTATTGATCGACATGAAAGTTCAACAAACCGTCATTCATAATCAGAATGTGCTTAATCGTTATATCTATATATGTGAAATAAAAGGTAAACGGGGAGCTTTTAGAATTAAGGCTTTCTTAATCTCTTTTGAGGAACCTTGACTACTTCTTCTAATTGGTTTGTCTAAACTGTTTTAAGTTTCTTACGGTTAGTCATTCACAAGTGGCTAGCTTGTGTAGATAACTGACGGTTTGGACATATCAATGGTTTAGTAGAAAGAGATTGAAATCCTTGGTTTTAGAAGTTGAGTTGATTGATCAGCGTGAGGACACGGCAATGGTTTCGTCTGGTATTTTGGTATGCTAAAACACATACCTTTTCTTTATCAAAATAGACCCAAAATAACCAAGAAAGAGCCGTTTATTGCTAATATTTGTGGTTTTCTTGAGTTTGTGCTTGTGCAGGTATGGATATGTAAAAACACAAAAAGGACCCAAATCGACGTAAACCGAAAGCACGAGAGATTAAGAGAGCTTAAGTGAGCCGGAAGGTCGAATTATGCATTTATGAAGATTTCTAATCTCTGAGGATGATTTGTGAAGATTTGATCAAGGTTTGAAGAAATGTCGAAATAGTCCCCTCAACTTTCAAAGAAATGACAGAAAACACCCTTGAAGATTCAGAAATTTGCAATTCAGTCCCTGGTCTATTGAAGATTGACAAGAATGGTCCTTGGAAGATGATTTCAGAATTACATGTTTGGTCCCTATGGTTACTAATGGGTTTAATCCTTGTCCAATATATGATCCAATCCATTATACCTTGAGCCCAAAAATAATGCCAAAGCCCAACCATAACAAACAAACAACCCGTCCAATCCATTTCCTACATTACCCGGTCCAGTATTAACAAATCCTAACCCGGTTGTATATCCAACCCGCGTACACCCTTTTACCCGTCTAAAACCCGGTCAAAGCAACCTTTTACCCGGTCAAAATTCACTCAAACAATTATATTTAATATCAAACGCGCCCAAACACTTATCCCTCCATTGTTACTGTTACCATCACATCACCCCATTTACCCCTGCTCCCACCTCATTTACCCACCACTTAAGTTGCTTCTAGAAGCCTGACACACGTGTCAGAGGTTATGACACATTGGACTGCCACAATGGATGAAAGGAGCTCTCTCATTGGTTTAAACACATCACCCATCCAATCCAATGGCCAAGAATGAATGGAATGACAAGAAAGATGATCAATGGCTGTGATTAGACATCCTAGATCCTTCTGAAGGCATCCCAAGCCTCCAAGCTTAGCTATTTATACCCATCTTCAGTCACAATGCAATTCGTCCAATTTCTCATGTCTTAGAGAAATTTTGACATTTTATTTGCTGTTGTCTAATTAGCTTAGTTGTTTAAATTTGTAATCCTCTTTTTAAATTGTAATCTCAGTTTTTATAAATAAAAGTTAAAAAGTTTAGTGAATTTACTTTGTATTTTCCTCTTTTGGGCTCAACTTGTTTCCAGCTTCTCTTTCTGTTATTAGAAGCTCACAAAAGCTTGTATGAGCTTTTGTGAGTCAGTACTTGCTTACTCTTATCCTTAATTGCATTTCCTTAAGTTTGTACCAAAGTCAACGAAAGTCAAACTTTGTCAAGTTCTAAAGTCCAACAAGTTTTTGGTTTAATTCTGGTTTTAATGTATTAAGAGATTCATTGTGATGTTGATTGGTGTGTCTTATTTGAGTTTTAGTCAGAATCTACTCTAAGTTTTATCGATAAATAGTGCTTTGTAAGTTTTAAGGGGTGTTTGGATGTAGCTTGGTCATAGAGTTTTGGTAAAATTTAACTGCTAGATTTGAATTTACTGATTGTTAAACTTGGTTATAAAGTCATTTCAAGTCACAAATTCAAGTGTTCAAATCAAGAGTTGAAGTTTCAAAGTTTTATCAAATCTGTCAAATCTCATTCTTGTCCCATAATATCAATGTCACGATTGGTTTTGTTTGCAAATTAAGTTTTTTTAAGTTCTTGAGATTTAGTTTTGTTCCTGAGTTGAGCTTATTTGCAAATAGGAGTAGCATAGACAGTTAATTGTGATCCTTGTTCCATAGTTTGCCTTTGCCGCGCAAGTATCTTGAACTGTCTCGCTCAATAGTCCCTTTCACATTTTAATAGCCGCTTATTTTGATGAGATTGATGTCTACTTTTGAGCTCCATTAGTAGTTTACATTATGCATATTAGTTGTTTAAACTTTGTTTGTACTTTGGAGTTTTTACTATAGCTTAATAGGCTTGCTAAGTACTGTTTGTCTCTAGTTTTTACACTAAGTCTGTCCATATTGCTTATTGTCTAGCTGCTTTACTACTTTTATTCCAACTGAGACTACTTGATTTTTGGTATCCTCAGTAGCTTATAGGATTAGCTTTAGGTTTCTGAGCTTAGGTTACGCTTTAGAGCTACTAGGATACCTAGATTTAGCTTGCATTTTAGTCCCATTTCTCGCTTCTGTAAAATGCATCACAGCTAGTTCATGTCAAATTGTCCATTTTGATTTTGATCTATAACTTCTTCATTACTGGTCCTCTTGAGCTGAAATTTTGGATATATAGTCTCTGGTTGGTGGTCTTGAGAACCATAGTCTTGGTTTTCAATTTAGCTTATTGGATAAGCAGTTTAATCATCAAACAAGTAGGGTAAACCCTGATTTGCAAGTGGTCATTTAGCTTAATCATTGATAGATCACTGTTTAGAGGTTAGGATTAGCTTACAATAGTTGCTTTAGAGTAGTTTTAGTATAATTTAGCTTATGTTTTCAGTTGGTTCACTTTAGTGCTTATTTGCTTATCTTCAAGTGCTTATTTCTTGACAGATTACACTACAGCCCTTATATTCTCCACATAAGCCCAGTGTTTTGCATTTTTCATAGATCCAGAATAAGAATTTAGAATTTCCCTGCATTTTTCATAATTTTTGGTCACTGTTCACTATTTTTCTTTATTTAAAATAGTTTTTAGTCATTTTTTAATAGCTTTTATTGCAAATAATTAAGAAAAAGTTCCAAAAATTAATTTTTCAATTTTCTCAGTTTTAGATAAATATAAAAAGCATAAAAAAGATTTTTCCATATTTTTCCCCTTATATTTGGTATTTTTCACAATTTAAATTAGATTTAAATAGTATTAAATTAGTAGAAAATAGAAAATTAATCTGAAAAATATAAAAATAGTTTTGAAAATTCTCTTATGTTATTTTAGATTTTTAGGAATTAGTTTCATAATTTTCCCTCTCTTTCTCATAATTTTTAGATAATTAGTTTTATTTTTAAAGTTAATTATTAGTTTTTAATTTTTATAAAATCAAGAAAATTCCTAAAAATAGTTTTAATTCATATTTAGTTTTCAAATATCATTTTTAGAGTAAAAATAATTTTAGTTTATTTTTAGGATCTAGATTAGACGTTCTTGCTTTTATTCGCTGTTTAATTCGTATTTGCGTTTTAGTGTAGAATTGCGTAGTTTGCTTTAATTCCTAGGTTTTCCCCATAGATTTTAATCCTTTATGCTTTCCTTATCCCGTAGTTTAGAAACTATCATATTATCCCCTTTTCTTATTCAAATCCCGATAATCGAGACATGAGTTGGAAATTCCATTCAACCCTCGTTCGGAACGATCTCGGTGCTCAAACCTAACACGTTTGAGTTACCCCTATACTACACTTCTTATTATTGGTCAGTGTCTGAGCCGTTTTAAGTTTCTTACGGTTAGTCATTCACAAGTGGCTAGCTTGTGTGAGTTAAGCTTGACGGATCGATACTGCGTATCACTATGACAATGACATAGGAATGGGTTTTCGAGGGGAAGTTCAAAGTACCAACGTCTTTTCTACAATTCGTGGATTCTAGAAAAGCATTTGACTTGGATAATCATGGAGTGTAAAGCGTGTCATGAACAATACACACTATCGTGATCATTGAGATATTCAAAGACAATTTGAATGTAGGAAGTTGCGTATGGCCACATTGTTACTTTCAACTTGACTTTGAATCCACAAGTATATCATATTGTTCCTTCTTTGTTAAGTAACTCCTTTAAAAAAATTAAAATCTATCCACATTCTATAACAATTATATGACACTCATATAAAGTAACAAAAAATCAAAATATGATAAAATTAACTTCCCTAAATGCCCCATGGGCAACATACTTTGTCGATGGTCTAAAACTCCTCCATATACTTGTTTGTTCACTGCGATCCACGCTTTGATTGAATAGCAGCATGTCGATCTAGGTTGATTTATGAATCACACAAATGATCCGTGTCGACATGCCATGCAATCAACAAAGTCAATTGTATAAGTAAACAAACTATCGCATGATTGGGTTAAGTTGGTCTCATCTAAGATATAACCGCCATGGTCGCACAAGTAATGAATAATCAAAGATGGATGAACGACACCATACTAAGTTTATTTTGCTACCCGAGGTGGTTCCGCAACATCCATCTTTGATCATTCATATGTTTGTTTCAGAATCAAGTGCACAATTACCTTTTCTTAACATATACTGAGGCTCGGATCTGTATAAATTAATAGTTTACACAACATCAGGATACAATCCGCCATGGTCGCAATACTATAGAATTGCCGCACCATTAAAACGGAATATCGCATCATTTGCATGATTTAATAAGATACTTGTCATCACACTCTCTTACAAATTAACAAAGATATATACGTAATGGAATTGTTTGAAAAAGTTACATGTCTAGTTTACTCACATACATGATACAAATCTTTGAGCCAATCATAGTTCATTGGGACTGCGCTCGTTAGGGAGAAATAATTATATACTCACGGAAAATATATATTCATGTGTTGCCATAGGATGCCAACCACAATGAAACATGATTGACCCGAAGATGTTAATCATCTATGTGACTATACCAATCAGAAGTTTCTATTTATATGCATTAGCAAGGCTCGGATCCGTAAAAGGTTCCATGGATAAACACAAAAACATCAGATATAACCGCCGGGTGCAAAATAATGTATTAAAATTGCCATGCCAACATACGGTAAATCACATCATTTGCATATCAAATACAATAATCATCATCACAGCCTCTTGCATGTACTAAATAGAAAATACATTTCTGCTACTAACACACACATCAGACACATAAAATCTTCCCATCTTTGAAAGTCAAACTTTCCTTCTCAAACACACATTGGCAACAATCAAACATTCTGCCCCATGGGTACATAGTAATGTATGCTACTATAACATCAAGATATAGTAAAATAGATAACAACAATAACATCAAGGCTCGGATCAGTATAAAATAGATAACAACAATGACATCAAGATATAACCGCCATGGTCATAAGAATGTAATAAAACTGCCATTCCAAGATATGGTCAATCACATCATTTGCTTCATCAAGATATTTTTCATCACAAACCTCATACATATCACAAATACACAAAACACACCTATTAAGGTTATAATAAGCGGTGTATCCGAACTAGCGTGGTTTCTTCCGAACTAGCGTGGTTGTTGACTAAACGTTAATCAATCTAAACTTCCAAGAGTGCCTAAATCCTTATATTTTGGGGGATTAACGGTGGCTTACAGTTATCTAGGGTTGGCCAGAGCAGGTTTTCATGGTGGCTTACAGTTATCTTAAGAGAAGAAAAATACTCACAGTGTTTTACTAGATAACTAAATGCTTAATAAATAAGCAAAATGTGGAAAACTAGAAGGGGGGTTGAATAGTTTTACCAATTAAAACTTCCTTTTAATCTATTTAGATCGACTTATGTCAATCTATTTGGATTTGTGTGTTGGATGTTGATAAACAAGCATGTAAAGGTAAGTATTGAAAAGATTAGAGTAAGAAGCACAAAACCACAACGCAAGTATTTATAGTGGTTCGGCTACAAGGACACCTTCCTTGCCCTACTCCACTCCCCGAGTCACCTACTCGAGAGTTCGTAATCACTACACCAATCTCCTTATGGCGGAGAAGCCTTCACAACGTCGCGTACTCTTTTTCCGGTACTAGGCTAACCACCGGGTTCTTTCACTCCAAGGTGAACCACACCTACACAACGTCGCCTACCCTTTATAAGGTACTAGGCTAAGTACCTAGTTCTTTCACACCTTAGGTGAACTACACCTTCACAACGTCGCCTACCCTTTATTAGGTACTAGGCTAAGCACCTAGTTCCATTGCAATGGAGGAACTACTACCACACTACACCAACGACTAATCCCAAAGGAGATCTACTCCTTTACAACATTATCAAGGATATCAATATCCTTGGATCTAATACTAGTCTATATTGTACATCAAAACACACCATATCGAATGTACATCTAAGGCACCTTTCACTAATGTCTTTGACTAGATCTACAAGACACCTTTCACTAATGTCTTGTGTCTTCACTTCTAAGCACCTTTCACTAATGCTTCTTTGTCTTGACTTCTAAGCACCTTTCACTAATGCTTCTTAGTCTTGACTACCAAGCACCTACCACAAGTGCTTTATCCTATAGACGATAGATACCCTTCACTAATATCTTCGCCTTGACTCTTAAGACATCTTTCACTAATGTCTTCAACACTACACTTCTTTGAAGAAAGAAGGGAATCATCAACAAGAAGACTTCAGGAGCCTTGATGATGAGGAAGCATGGCAACTCATGGACTTGAGCTTGCTTGACTTCAAAGGTGGTGATCTTGCCTTTAAGAGGAACCTAAAAGATCACACAAAACAAAACTACAAACATAGATCTCTTGGATCTAAGGTTAGTGAGATTTAACTCAGGGGAGAAAGTATATTGAAAAGGGGTAAGAAACAATGAAGAAATGGATCACTATTTATAGAGGAAAAACCTCATCGTTCTCGGATCCTACGGATCCCTACCACAAGGGATCCGGCTAGCACAAAGCTAGGGATCCGTGGTCCGCTCCTCTTTGCCCATGGGTATTTTTGGTTATGGGTCATGGGTCATGGATCATGGGTTATAGGTTGATCCATGGTTTTCTTTCAAGATACAATGTATCTTAAGGATACAATGAACTTGGTTAAGTGGTATATATAAAACCATGGGTTATGGGTCAAAAACATTTGCTAGTATTTACCCTTTTAGTATATACTTGTATTTACTCATTTTAGCATATACTTAGTTTTTCCCATTTTAGTATACTTAGTTTAAGTATATGTTTAACCCAATATGTAAACACTAGTTGTTGTACATATGTATCTAAAAACACTTATACTTGTTTTAGTGTTTTATGTGAAAATGTAAGTGTGTTAGAAAACTATTAATTCAAACTATTTACGTACTTATTTGTTTTAGAGTTAAAATGATTTTACGTTTGTTATCGACAAAACATTAGAAGATCGTAAAATATAAATAAACCTTTTTACGGCTTATTTGTATTAACAATCTCCCCTTTTTGTTGATGACAAAACATAAAATTATTTTAAGGAAAAATCTAAAATGCGTAAAAATTTGAATTTGTAGTTTTTACTTTCTTCTCCCCTTTTTGTCAAAACAAAAAGTGTTAAAAGAAACTAACACAATTTTTATAAGAAAAAAAATGTAAAAATGTAAAAGAGAGCAAGTGACGGGAATGGTACTCGTCTTAACTCCCCTTGACGAGTCCATCCCTATGTAAGGGCGCCAAGGACATAACGTAAAATAAACTAATTGTGTTTGCAAATGGTTCCTCTAAGTGACGAGAACGCTCCCCTTGAATATTGAAATGTTGCAATGGGGTGTCATGAAGTGTAAACCTAGTATTGCAAATAATTTGCAATGTATTGCTTTGACATAAAGCTCCCCCTAGCTTTAGAGTGTCAAAGTCTTCATATGTAAATTGAATAACTACAAAACAAAGGTTAGAAATCAAGAATAATTCACAATTTCCTGCAAATGTGTTTCAAGTTAGTAGAAAGAAAGCTTTCTATTTCACGGATCCCGCGGTTCCCTCCTAGTAGGGATCCGTCTAGGCAAATCTGAGGGATCCGTCTGGCTGATGAATAAAGTCAGCAAAGATTGGTATAACAAGAAATGTTAATACTAAAAGAAGATATGGATTATATAGTATACACATACTGAAATATAGCAAGTAGCATGTAATTCCATTTAATAAAAAAGAGTTATGATACACATGACTCAAAAAATATGACAATAGTCAATACATGACTAGGAATTTCTAGATCACCTAACGCTTGAAGCTAAGACACCACTATAATCTTCTAGCTCAAGTTTTGTTTAGGTTTAATCTCGTCCAAACGTTCGAGGAGATGATAGAACATGAAACGTTGGTCTTCTCGCACTTCATGTATCAAACTTTCAACATGTTGACAATGATAGCAATCTTTGTCATGGCTAGGTAGTGGTGGTGGATGAAATGAAATGGCTTGATTCGAAGGATCAAGTGAAGCGGCTTGTGGAGCTTCAAACGATGGAGGGATTGGTGGAAGTGCATTTAAGAATGACTCAACCAAGAATGATGGTGGTGGTAGAGAAGTGTCAACTTCCATATGGTCGGGTGGTTGATTTTGATGATTTGTCATAATCCAAATGGGATTATATGATGAAAACGCCGAGAAGGAAGCCGGAGCAAGTGTTGACTCAACACCTTGATTTTGAACCATTATTCCTCCTAACGAGGGGAATGTTGTCGCGTGAAGCGGATGAGACGGCCTAGGAGGCAAGTCCTCTAAATTGTAGAGGTGTGGTGATGATAGTGGGGATGTAAATGAAATAGCTCTAGGAACCAATGGTGATGGTTTGGTGGAGATAATATTGTTTGGCCTAGGAGGTATGGTGGTGTTTGGCAGAGGTAGTTTTGTGGGTACTAACCTTTTAGAAATTGGTTTGATTGGATTATGAAGGATTCTATCATTAGTTGGCTTGACCGAGATGATTGTTAATGAAATTTAAATGTATAACACGAGCTCTTTTCATGGGTGGTTCTTTGGTGGATAAGTTACTACTTGGGGTTTTCCTCATGATGAGATGATTTCAAGAGTTTGCAAGAGCTGAAAGTTAGGATGAGAGTGATGACTAATGGAGGTCCTAAGAAGGTGGTTTATAAACTAAGAAGTTTGGCAAGTGCATTTAAGCTTCAAGCCACTAGAATTCATTGGAATGTGATGATTGACATGCACAAGAGTCAACTTCAGAGGTTGCACTGATCTAGGAACTCATTTAAGATGAGATGGAGTGTTTGAGTTAGGAAGATGAGTTGAAATGATTGCATTAGCAAGATTTGACCTATACTGTCATCCAGATCCCACGGTTCCCTCCGAGGATCCGTCTTGGCTAATCCTAGGGATCCGCCTCTCGCCAGCCTATGAAAGATTGGAAATGATGTTTCTAAGATCTAAGACCTATATCATCTTGAGTGCTTCAGTCCTCCTAAGTGCTTTAAATGAAGGGATGCTTGAGTACTTGAAGGTAATGAATGATGTAACTAATGTTTGTCTTTTGTGGAAAGATTTGGAACTTTCAAGAGTACCAATGGATGAACAAAGATGACACTAAAGATTTAGAATGTCAATTGAAGCTAGATGATCCTAGAGATCAGGTTGTGTCTTAGGATAGTGTTTTGGAAAATATCCTAGAAGCTTTGAGATGAGAGAACTAGATTTTGATCAAATTTGATCAATTTGGAGGTGAGGATGATTTATGATCAATTTTGTAATAATTGAAAGATTTCTAAGACTAGATGTGAGGGATTAAGTATAAAATAAGGTGTGAGTTTAAGAGCGGAAGAGTAATGGATTAAAACGAAACGGTAGATCTACAAGCGTTTTTAGAGTGTAACCTTGGTGAGTTATGTATGAATGGGGAAGATTAACCTATTTTGATAAGGACTTAATTTGCCTTAAGACACTATGTTTAGCTTAGTGTGAGGTGTTCTAAGAATGTTTTTGAAATACAATGCTTGTAATTGCATTTACTGTTCGACGGATCCCACGGTTCCTTAAGAGTAGGGATCCGTATAGTGTAACTTTTGGGATCCTACCATCTCGCCACAGACCTTTACTAAAGGTATGCAATGATCTTGACAATGCATTATATTCCAAGATTAGTTTAAAGGAGTTCTAAAACTAAGATATTAAATGTAAAATGTTTTATTTCATGAAGAAAATTGAGTTACATTGATAAAGCACGAGTACAAGAGATTTGATCCTATTTTGGAATACTATTGGTTTCCTTGAGTGTTTTCACTAGGAGGATCATTATGTGATTGATGAGTGTTGGTGGAATCAAGAATGAAGAAAGTCTTCATGAGAGATATGTTTAGCGGTTCCATCATCTTGTTCACAAGTACGTACAACGGACTTTGAAATTGAGGATGGAAGTGCATAACATTATGATAGAGGCGTGTCAAGAACATTCCACAAGGGATGAGTTTAATCTTGGAGCCTTGAAGATTTGCAATTCGCCTTGCGAAGAAGTAGGCGAGATTGTATGGTTGTTGTGTTAGCAAACAGTACAACATGTGAGCACAACAAGCGGGAAGGATTTCTCGATTTCCCCTAAGACTCCAAACATTTTCACGTAGGTGATGAGTGTGTAAATACTCATCATTTTTGTTCCTTCTATACTGCAAAAACAGTCAAAAAACACTTTGAAAAGTCTCAAAAAGACAAAAAATATTTAGACTGTGTTTTATTCCTAAATTGGCAAATCTAGTCCCTGGTTATTCAAAACATGGTAATTTTTCATAAAAGGCCCTCAGGGATTTTCAAGTTGTCAAAATTAGCCTTATAAAGTTCAGTTTGCAAAATGGCAACTTTAGTCCTCGAATTTCAAAGATTGACAAAATTTACCTGACATTTTAAATTGGAAAATTAGCATTTTTAGTCCTTTGGTAATTCTAAAATTGGTCCTTTTGATAAATTTTGGAAAGTTGCTAACTCAGCCTCAAGTTTGGATAAATTGCAAAAGTGATCCTTGGGCTTAATCTACTACAAACCAAACCTGACCCAACACCAAAACCAAGCCCAACCCCGACCCTCAGAACCCCAACTTGAACCCTCCTTTGTTTAATAATTCCCAAACGCTTTGACTTCCACTTTCCTCCCCTCGCTTTTTCCTCCAAACCACCAACGCCTCGCAACACTCCATCTCCCATCATCACCCATACTTTATTCCCCCTCCAAAACACCCCAAGCCAAAAGCATTTAATGCTCCTTCTTCCCTCCAAGTTATCGACTGTCATGCAATTCTTTTTTGGCCAAAAACACAAATCAATTGAGATTAATTGGACCAATCCAAAGGCTAAAGAATGTTCGTGAGCACCTTTTTGAGAGCTATATAGAAGAAAGAAGACAGAAGAAAAGATTGTCACTGCTTTAGACCATTTTCTCTAATTTATTGTAATCGTTTTTAATGTTTTAATGTTAAAGATTTCTGGGTTTTAAGTTTAATGTAATTTACAAGTCATTTCAAGTCTTAATTAAGCAGTTTTAATCATCAATTTCCAGTTTCTTGTTGCCTTTGTGTTTCCTTAAAACCATCCTTGTCTGCTTTTAAGTTTTTCATCCGTCTAATTGGTTTAAATAAGTCACTTTTAGCTTCTTAAAATGTTTTTAGGCAAGAGAAAATGATTCTTGTTCTTTATGCAAACTTTTCTTGAAAAGTCAAGAAAAGTCAAACAAAGTCAATCATCTGTAGATGTGCTTAATTTCATCGCTCATTTTGGAATTTCTCAGCTTATTTGGTCTCATTAGAGACAATTGATGTAATTTGCTGTATTGTAGTGCTGAATTCCATTTTTACTCAAAAATCACAAAAAAGCCAAAAAAATAGCTTAGAACTAGTGTAGCTTATTCTGTGCTTATTTTCTTTTGAAATATGCTTGTTTAGTGTAAATTTAAGTTGCTTAACTGCTTTGATAAAAATGTGTTAGACTTAAGCCTGAATGTAAAATTACAATTGCCAATCTCTGATTTAAAGGGGTGTTTGGCACAACTAGGTTTTAGGTTATTTTTGCATGTATTATTCATTTTGGTCAAGTGTCCAAGTTTGATCGTGGCTAAATTAAGTTAGTTAAGTTTGTTTGAAGTTGCCGTTAAGCACTTTTTGTGCATTTTGTAGTTTTTAGTTCGATGTCGCTTTAAGACAATAACTGTCTTTGTAGCTTATGCAAGCTTTAGAACTTAGTTAGTGCCTGTTTTAAGTCCATTTTAATGTATTTTAGATGCCAGAATTAGATCCCATGTCCTTGCACTGTTTTATCATGTTTTCTTAAGAAGTCAAAATTTCCATTGCAAGTACAAACAGCTTCCATTTCTGCATTTTTAATTCACTCAATTTTAGTCCTTATTAGCTGAAATTTTGGATTATAGCACTTTGGTTGGTGGTTGTTATCCAGGTATTTTTAGTTTATTTTTAAGATTTTTCTATATAAGCTAGATTAGTGCTTAAAGTAGACACTGTAGGGCCGTTTGGCATATTGAGAGTTGAAATCTGGTCTCGAGCTTTTTTTCTCTAGCTTGTGCTTTTTAGGTCCCCATCAGTTGCAGTAGCTCATTTTAGGTTAGATTTAGGATGTAGTAGCTTATGGTAGCTTTTGGATAGCTTATTGCTTATTTCAAGTGCTTATTTAAACCGCTTATTTGCCCAATTCAGCTTATTAGTGGGCTTATCTAACTTTTTATATTTTTCTTAGGCTTAGTATAATATTTTAGATTTTCCATAAAATTTCCAGATTTTTCCTAGCTCATTTAGTCCTTTTCTTATTTAATATTAGTTTTTAAGAATTTTTAAATCATTTTTAATTAATAATAAATACATAAAAAGTCTCAAAAATATATTTTCAGTTTTAACATTAGTTTATAATATTTTAGATTTTTCCAATTTATAATTTCATTTTTTAGGTTAATTTCCTATTTTCTTGTATTTTAATGTATTTTTAAATAGTTAAAAGTAGTTTTTAATTAATAATAATTAGATAAATAGTTTTAAAAATAATTTTCTTTTTCCAATAATTTTCTAGTATAATTAGGATTGTAAAAATGTATTTTCCATATCCGTAGGTATTTTACTTCTTTATTTTCACGCTTTATTTCAGACGCTCACGTAATTTTATTTAAACGTACGTTTTAGGTTTTAATCGTTAAACGATTTTAAATATAGAATTAAAATGACTTCAAAGTCTTTTATAGATTTAATTTTCTTATTTTAATCACTCACTCACTCATATTCCTTTTTCTGTCCAAATCACCCGATCACAAACCCGTGTTTTGAGTACCATCACAGCCTCGTTGGGAAGAACGACCCGTGTTTGCGCTTTTCTAATACTTTGGAACACACACTATACTACATTTGATTAGACGCCCCTCAAAAAGGGTGCTGTCAAATTGGTGCCGCCGGGGGAGGTTGTGTGCGTGTTGAAACGGTTTGCAGATTAGTGATCCTGGATATACACTCATTGTATATTATCCATCCTTGTGAATATTTTCATATTTCAGTTTTCAACGAACAAAAAAAAAAAAAAAAAAAAAAACCCAAAAATATTCATCTTTTCCCTCCTACCTTATTTGATTCTTTATCCTTCTACCCTATATCCATTTGATTCTAACTTCTTCTATTCTCATGGAATCTCTCGACTACGTAATGCACTCGAACTAAGTTGAAAACTTCATACTTTATCACAAATGTCAAGGATTCGTGTTGTTCGCGATGATCCATTAATTCTCAAGTAGGGAAATGGAACGAGAAACCGGGGACAAAGGACCGTGTACTTCCCTCGATAATGGAAGTGCTAAATACGTCCAACCTACGGTTATCCAAAGATCTAACCCTCAATTGCTCCTAAGCCGTCTAAAATTGATCCTAAACTTTCACAATTTACGCTTAAAACAATCATGCAGAATTTAGACCGTGACTAGCAAGAATGACTTGCCTAATCTTCACGCTTTCAAGAACCGTAACCGAGACCATAACGGAAGAGGTGGAAATTGCTAGCTCTCAGAGCACACCACTTGTCCCACCTCCGAATTTTTCAAAATGTTCTTCAAGACTTGATAGTCATTCGATCACCATGTTGGTTTTGTTGATTCTTTGAATGAACCGATTCCTTCTCATAACTCTCAAATGGAATCGTTTATTCCTTGTGTCGGGTTGTTGTGAGCCTCTTTTTGGTTCACCATGTCAGCCGTGTGTACGTGTGTACTGTGGTAATGATATTCGGAACGGAGTTGTTTGTTTTGTGGTTCGAGGAATTCATTTGATTATGATCCTAATCCGAACTCATTTAACTACCCCTCAAACTTTTCCAATTACCCACCACAGCCCGACTTATCTTCATATAATCAACATAACTGCTGAATTTTGTGGAGGTCCTCACCAAGGATTTGAGTGTCAATCCGGAAACACGTTTGTCTATGAACAATTTTTCGGTGATGCTCGAACTTTGGTTATGACCAATATCCATATAATTCACCACCCGCACTCAGCTTTTATTGTTGTGAGAATTGTGGAGGTCCTCACGATAATCTTCAATGTCAACCGTGGAATCAAAATTACTATACTTCCGTTTTGACAATTTCCAACCTCCACAGCACCATACGGTTCAAACTCCACTGAAAGCCGTTGTCTCAAGAAATTTCCCAAGATTTTGAAACCGCAATGAAAACACTTGATGATATGATTCGTGACTTTAAGAATCAAGTGAGTGGTGAAAAGATCATGGGAGAATTGCTAGTCAAGAACGAGGCTCGCAATTCTAGGAAGAATTATTGGTCTTAGAGCATGCAGCTCTAAGGCATGCTCCCAATTTCTTAAGGCGCCTATGTATGATGATGACGAGGAGAGTTTTATCCTTTTAAAGATAATATTTCTCAACTCCTCTCACCGTTGTTATCACACCGAGATTCACACTCACTCTCTTATTATGGGGATGAGCATCTTGACACTGTTCTAAAAGGAACCGAAGCAATTCATAAAGTCTAGTGTCGAGAACCTTGTCCCAATCCCAAGAGAGTCACAGGGAATTCTCGAGCATTTGTGCGATATCCCTACCCCTCTTGTCTTCCCAAAAGATCATGTTGAGATGTTCTCCGATTCTAATGATGACGATTCGTTATCTTGTGGAGACATAAGTTATGTGAGGGAATTACCTTCTGAGCTTGATGCTTAGGAGAAGAGAATGATGAAGAAATAATCCAAGACTAAGCTCTTCGTCTTACATTATTGAATGTTAATCTTCTCATTTCTAGAATTGAGGCTTTTAATGAAAAGCCTATTTCATCTCCTATCCCCATTAAGGATAGTGACATTCTTTCCGATGATTCTATTCCGAAAATGAAAGCCTTCTGTTTTGATAATATGGGAGAGAAGATTAGTGGCAGCGTTCACTTCTCATTCTCATAATTCTCTCCCCGATCATGAATCATTTACTTTTGAGGAGTTCGCCAATGAACTCACTCATATCATATCTCCGACGGAGTATGATAATTTCTACTTTGATCTAGACACACCCATAATATGTCTTGATGCGAAGCTTAACCGATGAGATTCATGAAACTATGAATTCTCCTATTGAGGATGAATAGTTAGTCATGATTTTTATCATGATTTTCTTTCTTTTCTTCATATATTCTGTCACTTCTCCCGTTTCTTCACTCCTTCGGGAATGAAGACATTATCTTTGATCCCGGCATTTCCATGTACCATTATCTTGAGCCCGGAATATATCTCATCGGTGTGGAACTTTCACGTGCTTCAAATGTTTGTCCAAACATCTTGAATGAAAGTCCGATGGAGATTGTTTCTTCCACTTTGCTTCCCTATGAACCAATGAATGCGGGGATCGAGTCAAGCTAGCTAATCTCGAGGAACAAAAATAGTAGCACACTATATGGGTTTTCACCCATATTTCTAATTTCTTTCTACTTTCTACCACCCTAGTGTGGGGGAGTTGCCCCCCGCTGTTGTATATACCACGAAAATATGTTTTATCCTACATTTTCCTTTAGCATGCATATATGACTTCTAATGTATCACGAGAGAAATGAAACATATAAATCAAAAGAAATGATAAACACACTATAACAAAAACAACCTAGATAATCTAGATCATTAATAATATTGCATTTCAATGCTAAGGATGATACAAAGGATTGGGTAAATGACCCCAATATAGATTAACAACACAAAGTAAATATCTCCGTATGTGAACTTCATCATAGGGAACACAAGTGCGATGAGTGTTATTACGATGAGCACGAGTGTAAACCATGTTGATGACGGATCTTCTTGGTTTTGGTTGAGATGGAATGAGGAGGAAGATGAGGTTTTTAAGTGAGAGGGAATTTTTGAAATTGGATGATTTGAAAAAAAAAAGGTGAGGATTTGATAGATAGGTCGACGGTGGGGTTTTTATAGGGAAGGAGGAATTTTTGAAATTCGTGTTATGTTTTATTATTGGATTTAAAAGAAACAAAACATAAGTTTTATATACCACGATTTTAGACGAGAAATAGAACACGTATGTGAGAAAAAAGCTTCCTAATGAAGCTTCATGTAAAACATGTATAAGCACAAAAGATAATCATATAAATACCTAAATAGGTATACTTAATTATCAAGCAAAGTAAAAAGAAAATCATACTTCTAGCGTACTTAGGAATGTCTTTACAAATGACACAACAAATGTCACTTAGACGATTCCTGCTCCTTTAAGATACCTTCTTTAAGGAAGGTATTCTTGTTACCAAGCGACTCCTAAAGCTTGGTGGGTATGAGCTTTGACTAATCAACATGACAAAGAAGATTAGTGCAATTAAAAATAAATAAGAAAAATGTTGTTATCAAATCAACATCCAAACATATAGTTTTAAAAGACATGGTGTTTTTTTTTATGAAAGACCTTCTTTGTAGTTTTCAATTAACCGTAGATCGTATCAAGTTTTTAAAGTACAATATACTTCAACAAACTCGGTTACGAAGCTCTGATGCCAATTGTGGAAAACTAGAAGGGGGGGTTGAATAGTTTTACCAATTAAAACTTTCTTTTAATCTATTTAGATCGACTTATGTCAATCTATTTGGATGTGTGTGTTGGATGTTGATAAACAAGCATGTAAAGGTAAGTATTGAAAAGATTAGAGTAAGAAGCACAAAACCACAACGCAAGTATTTATAGTGGTTCGGCTACAAGGTCACCTTCCTTGCCCTACTCCACTCCCCGAGTCACCTACTCGAGAGTTCGTAATCACTACACCAATCTCCTTATGCCGAAAAAGCCTTCACAACGCCGCCTTACTCTTTTCCGGGTACTAGGCTAACCACCGGTTCTTTCACTCCAAGGTGAACCACACCTACACAACGTCGCCTACCCTTTATAAGGTACTAGGCTAAGTACCTAGTTCTTTCACACCTTAGGTGAACTACACCTTCACAACGTCGCTTACCCTTTATTAGGTACTAGGCTAAGCACCTAGTTCCATTGCAATGGAGGAACTACTACCACACTACACCAACGACTAATCCCAAAGGAGATCTACTCCTTTACAACATCATCAAGGATATCAATATCCTTGGATCTAAAACTAGCCTATCTTGTACATCGAAACACACCATATCGAATGTACATCTAAGGCACCTTTCACTAATGCCTTTGACTAGATCTACAAGACACCTTTCACTAATGTCTTGTGTCTTCACTTCTAAGCACCTTTCACTAATGCTTCTTTGTCTTGACTTCTAAGCACCTTTCACTAATGCTTCTTAGTCTTGACTACCAAGCACCTACCACAAGTGCATTATCCTATAGACGATAGATACCCTTCACTAATATCTTCGTCTTGACTCTTAAGACATCTTTCACTAATGTCTTCAACACTACACTTCTTTGAAGAAGAAGGGAATCATCAACAAGAAGACTTCAGGAGCCTTGATGATGAGGAAGCATGGCAACTCATGGACTTGAGCTTGCTTGACTTCAAAGGTGGTGATCTTGCCTTTAAGAGGAACCTAAAAGATCACACAAAACAAAACTACAAACATAGATCTCTTGGATCTAAGGTTAGTGAGATTTAACTCAGGGGAGAAAGTATATTGAAAAGGGGTAAGAAACAATGAAGAAATGGCTCACTATTTATAGAGGAAAAACCTCTATCTGTTCCCGATCCTCGGATCCCTACCACAAGGGATCCGGCTAGCACAAAGCTAGGGATCCGTGGTCCGCTCCTCTTTGCCCATGGGTATTTTTGGTTATGGGTCATGGGTCATGGGTTATGGGTTGATCCATGGTTTTATTTCTAGATACAATGTATCTTAAGGATACAATGAACTTGGTTAAGTGGTATATATAAAACCATGGGTTATGCGTCAAAACCATTTGCTAGTATTTACCCTTTTAGTATATACTTGTATTTACTCATTTTAGCATATACTTAGTTTTTCCCATTTTAGTATACTTAGTTTAAGTATATGTTTAACCCAATATGTAAACACTAATTGTTGTACATATGTATCTAAAAACACTTATACTTGTTTTAGTGTTTTATGTGAAAATGTAAGTGTGTTAGAAAACTATTAACTCAAACTATTTACGTACTCTATTTGTTTCGTTAAAATGATTTTACGTTTGTTATCGACAAAACATTAGAAGATCGTAAAATATAAATAAACGTTTTACTGCTTATTTGTATTAACAATCTCCCCTTTTGTTGATGACAAAACATAAAATTATTTTAAGGAAAAATCTAAAATTCGTAAAAATCTGAATTTGTAGTTTTACTTTTTCTCCCCTTTTGTCGAAACAAAAAGTGTTAAAAGAAACTAACACAATTTTTATAAGAAAAAATGTAAAAATGTAAAAGAGAGCAAGTGACGGGAATGGTACTCGTCTTAACTCCCCCTTGACGAGTCCATCCCTATGTAAGGGCGTCAAAGACATAACGTAAAATAAACTAATTGTGTTTGCAAATGGTTCGTCTAAGTGACGAGAACGTGCTCCCCCTTGAATATTGAAATGTTGCAATGGGGTGTCATGAAGTGTAAACCTAGTATTGCAAATAATTTGCAATGTATTGCTTTGACATAAAGCTCCCCCTAGCTTTAGAGTGTCAAAGTCTTCATATGTAAATTGAATAACTACAAAACAAAGGTTAGAAATCAAGAATAATTCACAATTTTCTGCAAATGTGTTTCAAGTTAGTAGAAAGAAAGCTTTCTGTTTCACGGATCCCGCGGTTCCCTCCTAGTAGGGATCCGTCTAGGCATTGCCCAATAAATCAGCTATGTAAGTACAAGCTGGGCCCATGTCAACTATATAGGAGAGGTTCCACCTGCACCATATTTATTCACATATTAAGGGTAATAAATTTTCAAACTTACCCACCTGCACCACATTTATTGACATATGTGTATCTTTAAATTCAAGTGGTGTTACTAAATAGGTTACAAAATTCTATCAAAAATATCTAAAAAACACTTCAGCCAACAATTTCCGGAACTGTTTCCGGAACAAAAAAAACTTCGACCAACAATTTCCGGAACAAAAAGACTTTGGCCAACAAATTGATGAAGAACAACTTTTAATACAAATGGAGGAGGCTGCTATTAAGGAGGAAGAAGAATGGGAGATAGCAGAAAAAGAAGCTGCTCTTAAGGAGGAAGTCGAAAGGGAGCGACTTATGCTCCAAGATGAAGAAGTGTTGTTAGAGATGGAGGAAGCTGCCTGTATGGATCAAGTCGAAAGCGTGGCGAAGAACAGAACGTCGGGACAGAGAATTCAATGCATTGTATGCAGAGTGGGATGAGAGCAGATTTGAAGGTTGCTCTGAGTATCTTTACGACGATGGTTACGACTCTAACAACTCTCAAACTTGGGATCACCCGGATTATATTTAGTTGTGTCGCAGTTTAATTTTCAGTGTATTTTGTTTCGTTAACCCAACCAGTTTGCACCATCATTACAGTGTTTTATTCACTTAGTACCACTTATCTTACAGTGGTTTAGTCACTTAGTCTACAACAACATCCATCATTTTGTTTCTCAAACTTAATAAGTAGCAACAAATCACTAAAACCACAAGAACAATTAATCACCCAATACGTTACCAGTTATCTTACACTGCTTTATTCACATCCATCATTTGTTTCACAAACTTAACAAAAACAATTAATCACCCAATACGTTAACTACTTAAAAAATTAACCCTAAAATATCGAAACCCAAAATCAAACAAGAACAATTACCGTAACCCTATATCAATACGATACCAACTTAAAAAGTTAACCCTAGATAAGTGAAACCCTAAATTACCGATACACACTAAATAACCGAAACCCTAAATTACCGAAACCCTAAATTAACAAAACCATAAATCAATAGATGAAATACGTAAAATTAAACGCCCAAATAGCGAAACCCTTAATCAAAAACAAAATTACTTACCCTAGCCCAAATCGTTTTTCTTATAGACATTAGATCGGAGAGTGTCGTGGCGATGTAATGGTTAGAGATGTGTGTTATCTGTTGATGAGAACTGTGTTCAGGAAGATTGTGTTGATAAGAGGTGTGGTGGTATGAAATAAGAAGTGTGTTGAGGAAGTTTGTATTTATATATAAAGTGTATAAAAATGTATAAAGGTTATAAAATTATTTATACTCTCATTAAATTATGTATACATTGAACGCATAGTAAACTTTATACATCATAAGTTGCCCAAAAGTACAAACGTGTGGGACCCAGTTGCCCAAGACTTATGTACTTTTTAATAATAAAATAAGACCATACTTTTTTACTAAAAGACAAAAATTGTCAGTTGCCCAATATTAAAAGTCAAAGTTGCCCAAGTAAAGATCTAATACACTTGTACTAGGTAAGTACAAGGTGGCCTCACAAAATGGGACACATGTCATTTATTTAGGCTAGTTGCCCAAATATTGAGTTGGGAGAGGTGCCCATGGGGCATTATGAGAAGTGAAAAAAAAGTGGGGCATTTGAGGTAAAATAGTTAGGCAACTGAGGCATTTAGAGAATTTTCCCTTTTTAAACCAACGTTTGCAACAAACTTTTTGTCTTTAGTGAAGAACTTTATCAAATGGGTAGGAAGATCAGGTGTGATTATCATCAAAACAAAACAACAAACACTTGTTTGGCAAACAACGAAGAACACGCAATGAACATGAATATATGAGGAAAATTCTACATCAACAAAAATTTTACAAAAGATCTTTTTACAAAAAGATGTGTCATGCATTCATAAGAAAATGAGAATTTAAAAGTATGGGAGATGATTGATTAAAAAGATTTTCATTAGTGACAAGTCATTTTATGAAATATTTTTCATTGGTCTAACCAATTAATCCTAATGTGTTTTCGTATAATTATACCATTTATATATTTACAATAAATATATAAAGCCGTAATTTCGAGCTATTTTGTGCGACCCCGTTAAATAATATATTAACGTCAGTATTTAATTTCATTATATCATACACATACTCTTATAGTTTATTGGGTCAAACTTTTAGCGATATATATATATATATATATATATATATATATATATATATATATATATATATATATATATATATATATGAGTGAGGTTATTTTGCATACCAAATAATCCTTACATACCAAGGGACATCCCAACCATTGATTCAAATTTAATCAATGGCTGAGATTAAAACACACTCTTCACTAAAATAAAAGCGGATGGGTATAATCGTCAAATCACACCAAATATTAAAACGCGCCTAACTCTTCATTTACCACATTCACTGCACCTAACTAAACACACACTAAAAACACACACTACTCACACATTTACAGATCAAAAACGAAAAATCATCAAAAACTTTCAAAATCACCGGAGAAGATGGATGATACCGACGCTGAAACTATCACGCTAAAGGAACTGAGGAAAAAAGGAACTACCATCAAACAACAAGCCAAAAAACGGTCAAAACCGGCCAAAAACCGCTTCGGTATAATCTTACACTGTAAAACATCTATTTCAATATCTACAACTGTTATTTATGATTATATGATGTTTTCAACTGTTTATAGCGATTATGATGAAGAAATGTGCAAATAGAAGTTAGGTTTTAACAGTTTAGAAGCTAGGTTTGCAAGATTAGAACTGTTTATAGATTTTTTGTTATGATTAGGAGTTAGGTTTTAACATTTTAGAAGCTAGGTTTGCGAAATTAGAAGTGTTTATCGAAGGCGTCTTATGTGGCTAAGTCTAAGGCTTAGCCGCATAAGACGCTTCTCGACTTTGGCTAAGTAAAAGAATTCAACAAAGCATTCGATGCAGCTAAGAAAAAGGATTAGCCGCAGAAGATGCCTTTGGCGAAGCCAAAGGCATCTTATGCGACTAATCCTTTGGCCGAGCTGTGGAAGCTGATGAATGCAAAAGATTCAACAAAGCATTACATTTGCTGCTGAAGGTTTAGCAGAAGATGCCTTTGGCATCGCCAAAGGCATCTTATGCGGCTAAACCTTTGGCTCAGTTGTGGAAGCTTTGACGAATGGAAAAGGCTTCAACAAAGCATATGCTGCAACTAAGTAAAAGGATTAGCCGCATAAGATGCCTTTGGCTTCGATGCCTTTGGCGAAGCCAAAGGCATCTTATGCGGCTAATCCTTTGGCTAAGCTGCGGAAGGTGCCTTTGGCAAAAGGCATCTTATGCGCTAATCCTTTGGCTCAAAAGGAAGTGCCTTTGTCAAAATGCTAAAGCATCTTATGAGGCTAAACCTAAGGCTTAGCTACAGAACATGCCTTTGGCTTCGCCAAAGGCATCTTATGTCGCTAAGCCTTTTGCTTTAGCTGCATAAGATGTTTTAGCACAAAATGCACAAAATGCTTTGTGGGGATATAAGATAACTTAAAATAAGCTTTTAAATATGTTTTTTTTATTCTATATGGATATGATATAACAAACATTTTCTTTTTAAAATAGCCTTTAAATATGTGATAACTTAAAAATTTCCTTTGAAACAAATGATTTGGCTTAGATACAGGCATAGCCTTTGGAAAAAACTTCAAATCATTAACATTTGCTTAGCCACAAGCATAGCATTCAACATTTCTGAACACAAATACATGTTTGTAACATATTTTGTGTCTACCAAAAATTTTATGTTAAATATCACATATGATATAATAAAAGATGTATTCAACTTTGTGAATTGACTAAGGTGCAGATAAGCAAAGCTTAGCCATGAAGGCATAGCTTCGGCTTTGCCCAAGGCTATGCATGTGGCTAAGAATTTGACAAAAATGAACAATTATTAAGTAGCTAAAAAAATTTATGTTGAATATCATATATGATATTATAAAGAATTTTGGTAATATATACAGGCGTAGCCTCTAAATTTGCAAAAATAGATATGCCTGCACCTAATCCTTTGAGTAAAACTGTCAGGATATTAATTAATTGTTCATTGTTGATGATGTAGGAGATAAAGAAAACGATGACGGAGAAGATGATGTTGGGCATCTAATCTCTAAATTGCCACTACTAAAAACAACTGCAGAAGAGAAAAGCCCTGATAAAGGTACATATCATGTGTTCAATGGTGGAGATTTGCACAAAAGTCAAATTAAGTAGTGTTTGGTTCAGGTTGTCAAATAAAGTCAAATCTCAATTCTGTCCAAAAATCAAAACACCATTTTAAGCTCAAACTGCGTGTGTTTCTAGAATTTTAATTCATTCATTACTAAGTCAAATTGGTTGAAATTTTGGATTCTAAAACTATTGTTGGTGGAGTTTATCAAGGGTATTTTTAAATAATTTTGTGAATTTTGTAAAGCCACCTAACCAGTGCTTCAATTTGTCAAATACTGCTGTTCACACTCAGCCTTTAACGAGTGTGTAACAGCTTCTTGCAGAGTCTATAATAAGTTCATCATTGCTTATCTACGGTCCAAATTTGGTTTTCAAGTTCCTTGCAGTGTGTCTTTGAGGTTGTGACATCTGGGTTTAAGTTCCGAGCTTATCTTGTAGCTTATTTTTAAGCTGCAATTGAGTAGATTAGGCCTGTTTGGTAGTAGTTCATTTTGTTTAGCTATTTAGGAATCTGATTTGAGCTTATTCACTTGAAGCTGGTGTTTATGTGGTTTTAATTAGTTGATAATGGGTTTGTTTTAGTTTGTTATATGTTTCTGGTAGCTTTTGGTTCACTTAATTAGCTTTTAGCTTAAATCTTCATAGCCTTACTAAGTCAGTTTCATAGCAACTTGTATTTTCTGTGATCACAAGTAGGATTTAGTAATTTTCCTTGCATAATTTACTTAAAACAAACACACTAATAAATTTGTTTTGCAGATAAAACAAAAACAGTAGCTCAAAGATTAAATGAAATCCAGAGAAATGCTAAGAAGAGAAGAGCAGAGCTAGAAAAGAAAAAGAAGAATGAAGCTGATAAGAAAATAACTAAAAATCAAAAAGAAAAAGACACTTCAGAAAAGAAACGTGCAAAGAAAAGAAAAGCATCAGAAAAGCAAAGTACTCGGAAAAGATTTACTAGAGGTGATGCTAGAAGAATTGAAGAGGAAAAAATGCTGATAAAAGTGATAATGAGGATACTGAGACAGTAGAAGAGACTGAAGTGGAAGAGCCTGAAGAGGAAGTGGAAGAGACTGAAGAGGAAATAGAAGAAGAGAATGATCGACAATTGGTTGTAAAAGAAACAAAAAAGAGAAAGAAGGAAATAGTTGTTCAGAAGGAGGTTGAAGATAAGGAAGATAAAAAGAAGCTTAAGGTGAAAAAGGACAAAGCAAAAACAAAAATTACCCAACATGTACAACAAGGTCATCACCAAAACCTCTCTATGAAGCAATGATCGGTTTATCAAATGACAGAAAGAAATGCTTGAAAGAGATGGGATTTGAGAGGTTCATAAACTTCCTTATTATTGAACTTCCAATTGCATTGGTGTACCATGTAATTGATAAGTTCCATCCACCTAGCATGGAATTGAGATTACAAAAAGGTTCAATAAAGGTAACAAGGCAAAAATTCATGATATGCTAGGTGTGCCGATGGGGACAAGAAAGTTGGAAGATCTGGAGGAAAGATTTGATGATGACGATTTCATTAGAGAATGGGAAGAGCAGTACGCTCATATTGGACGAATTACACCACCTGCTGTAGCCTTAGAGATATCAAGCACAATCGAAGCAAATTTCATGTTCAAGATGAATTTCTTAACTTTGTTTGCAAGCACCATGGGCACTTTGGAGAGTGCGGGGAAGAGTGCCCAAAAAATCCTCAGGCACGTTAAAGAAGATGATGATATCTCTGATATCGATTGGTGCAGCTACATAATGGAATGCTTGGAAGTCAGTAAGCTAAACTGGACGCAAGTCAAGTCGGGTACCAACTTCTATTATGGTCCTATAACATTCTTATGTGTAAGTTACTTTCCATTAAACTTATCAACTATGATTCACTCATATAAAAAATTATCTAACAAAATTTTAATTGTGTTTTTGTGTATAAAAAGTGCTATACTTGGACTCAACAAACTACCCGAGCTCCAAGTTATGCCACACCGCCCTGGCCATCAGAAGTTGGAACACTCCAACAATGAGGAAAAGAATAAACATGGAAATGAGAGACGGTTGCTTGGGGACGTTAGAGCTTCACGGAGAGTATGATCCTGATGAGGAGCAAACCGGACTGAATTTGTACAAGGGAGAAGACATATACTATGAACCGTTGCCTCCTAGAAAGCCAGTGGAAAGAGAGGTAATATTATTGAATTCATTTATAAAAATGTTGTTATAAAAAAGTATGTTATGATATATTTTACTTATTATTAAAAAAGCATGTTTAAAAGAGTTAACAGAAAACAAAACCTTAAACTTAGGCGCAAGCATAGCTTTCGGCTAAAGCGAGGCTATGCCTGCTACTTGCCTTCAGGCACGCTTCTTCGGCTTTATGAAAGGCTATGCCAGCGACTAAGCCTCAGCAGCTAACATTCAGCTGTGTATGCAACAATATCATATATGATAAAACAATAAGATGAATATCACATTTGATATTAGTGTTCAATCATATATGATATGTAATATCATATGTGATATTACACTAATATCACATGTGATATTACATATCATATATGATATTTTTAAAAATCATATATGATTTTGCATATACAATAAAAAACTAAACTGAAATACTTACTTTACAAGAGTTTTATGAAAAAATTGACGAGAAATTTGACATAATCTCAAAAGAAAAAATAGAGTTGGTTGAAACAATGAGAGAGGGATTGAAGAAATTCAAGGGGACAAGGTGATGTTGACCTTGTGCAAGAAGTACAAGAGAATGTTCAACAAGATTGATTTTGATATAGAAAGTGAGGCTGAGGATAGTGATAGTGATAGTGATAGTGAGAACAATGAACGAAGTGAGCCTGAGAATCAAGAAAAAACAAATGAAGGAAAATTAATACTTGAAAAGGAGAATGAAAATGAGGGTGAGAGCAAAAATGAAAAGGAGAATGAAAAGGAGAATCAAGAAAAAACAAATGAAGGAAAATTAATAGTTGAAAAGGAGAATGAAAAGGAGGGTGAGAGCAAAAATGAAAAGGAGAATGAAAAGGAGAATGAAAGTGAGAGTGAAGGTGAGGATGAGGAAGAAGAAGAATATAATATATTTGGAAGTGAGAGCGAAAGTGAAAGGAGGATGGCGAGAATTTAGGTGAAAAGGAGGTTAAGAGCAAAGATGAAATACCAGAACTACCAAAATACGAAATAATACCGTATGAGAAGGAACACAAAGTTGCAAACAAAGAAACAACTCCAACTGAAACACAAAAAGAACTGAGAAAACAAAGAGACCAGAGTGAAGGTGAGTGTGATGGAAAAGCAAACTGAAGTTCAAGTAATGAAGGTGAGTGAGAGTGAGAAGGATAAACAAACTGTAGTTCAAGTAGCGGAGGAAAACCAGATTGAAGTTACAAAGGAAGTAGGAACACCAACTGTGGAGGTAGCGCCGGGTTATAAGGTGAGAGTAGCAACACCAGATGATTTTTGGAATGAAGAAAACATTGATAATCTCTTGACTCAAGAAGGAAAACAATATGAAAAGCTTCATGGGAAAACAGATAAGAGTGATCAAAAAGAGATTGCTGGGACAACAGAAATGATAACTGACCCAAAAGAGATTGCTGGGACAACGGAGATGAGTAGTCCAAAAGAAATTCAAGGGTCAAAAGAAAAAAAGACCAGAGGAATAGTAAGAAAGTCAATGTCGCCACAATCAGAGAAAATGACAAGAGGAAAGATCGAAAATCATTCACGCCACCAACTTCAGTCTTGGTATAAGCCCAATGGTAACAGAAGCTGTTGTTGAGACTGAAACGGCATCAAAACTGGAAGAAAAGAAAGAAAAAAGGGTGAGAGACATGAGGGAGACTGAAACAGAAACAAAACAAGGAGAACAACATCTAGCAAAGAGAGTCAAAACCGTCCACGTTTTCGGTATCACCATACATGAACAGAAAAACTGTAATCCACACTCCACCACAACCAGATGAAGTGATGATAACGGATGCGTTATTTTCAATGGAAGGAAATCCAGTGTAAGTCTGCTATTTTTTTATTAAAAATCACACAAAAAATAATAAATGTTGTGATAATAATATGTATATAATTTAAATTTTGTGTAGTGACTTTGTGTTCGAACCAAGCATCAAGGGAGCCCCTACAATAAGAGAAAGCATGCAAACACTGGCACCTAACTTGAAGGTAGAAGCTAGTGTCATTGACAGCTTTGCTTCACTTTTAAACTATGAAGAAATGGTGACCAATGGTGGAAACAAGATGAAGCATTACTTCCACACTGGAATGTTGGTAAGTAGATAAACATTTAGAAACTAATTACTAATCTGTTTGTTAACAGTTATATGATATTGTTGATTTTCGACAACAGACAAGCCAAATGGTAGAGTTGCCGAAGAAACATGAAGCAAAGCAACATAAAGCTTTCTTTGATTGCATGACAAGCGAGTTTGAACAAAACCCAAATGACATGTCATTGCAACATGTAGAAATGGTAACAACTTACTTTACTTATTATGAAGAAAGAGATTCGACTTTTATTTGAGCTAAAATGAATATAATTTTCTTTCAATTTCTACAGGCCTTCTTCCCAGTGATTGCTCATGAACACTTCTATCTGGTTGTATTCAATCTAGCAAAAGGAACTTCAACAATCATTGACAACTCCAACTGGACGCACATATGACACCAAATACAAGAAAGAATGCGATGTTTTGGTAAGTCACTCAAACTAGCCATGGAAAGAACATAAATTGCATCTAACATTAGAAACTATAATATGACTGATTCGTTGTGAAGTGAGTGGTGAAAAACACAATATCAACGTATATCAAATTAACCGTGAAATTCGACAAATTAACCCTTTAGGAAAAAGGTCAACGTGCCAAACCTCACGGGTGTGATAAAAGTGATACCGGGAAAGTGAATTCCCCGGGTCGTGTCCCAACGAGGTGTGAAATTGACGGTGTCGATGAGTTTCGTGATTAGGACTTGAATTGGTTAAACGAATTTGGGTTTTGGATTACGCTACAAATTAAGGAACGGGAATGAAAATAAAGCATGTAAAACAAAGAAAATACTAAATATACTACTACTAAGCCTAAGAAACAGTAAAACAACGCTAAATTACATCCTAGGGTGCTAAAATGCAAAAACGCTAAAAACCGGGAACTCACCGAGCCCCGAAAGTGAAAAATAATGCAAATTAAGTCCTACGAGTTTGAAAACAATTTTCCTACATCCTAAATGACTAAAAATAATTTTAGAAAAAGACCGGGTATTATTTTTTTTTTTTTTTTATTTTATTTATTACGAATTAAAAACGGTTTTAATCTAAACTAAGTATTAAAAATACTAAATTGTGACGAAAAATTATGAAAATTTGCAGTAATATAGTTTAAACTATGACTAATCTAAGAAAAATAAGTAGGAAATATAAGCTAATCTAAATAAGCCGAGGATAAACTAAATGCTAAATAAGCTAAAAAGGCAAAACTAAAAAAAACTACCTTAAGTATTAGTTAAACCAAATACAACCAACAAACATCCCTAGCACAGATGGTTATGGTGTGGTTGCTTTGCGTGGCTGATGTGTCCAGGAGGTCGTGGGTTCAATCCCCACTTCCTTCCCTTTTTGCAACTAATTATTTGTTTTTTGATTTTTTTTGCTACTAAAAAAAAAGTGCAAAGGCTGCTGCAGAACAGTGGGATAAACAGCCCGCGGGGCTTATTTCAAGCTTAAAGATAAGTTCTCTATCCTAAAAGCTAAAGCATAAAACTAACAAAACAACATTCTTAACATATCTAACAACTAAAAAAAACAAATTGGAGCTAATTTTGAGCTTGTATGAAGCTTCTACAGGCTGCAAAAGGAAGGCTCGCTGGCGCGGAGGTCAAGACAAGCAGAAAAGAGAAAAAAAAAAAAAAAAAAAACTAACCATGTTGATTTGTACCTAATGGAAACCAACAGCAACATCAAAACTTTTGACTAAAACTTGCATAAAATGATTTCAACTTCAAAAGTGGGTCAAAAACTTGATTTTTGACCCATTTGAATGCTGTCCCAAACAGTCTTTATGGGGGGTTTTGAGCTAGTAAAAGCTAGAATAAAATTTCACCAAAAATGTGAACCAACTAGATCACCAACCCAATATGAATTATACCAATTTATAGCTAATTTGAACTTACTAAGAAAATTAAAAATCAAAAGCAAACCTAACTTGAGACTATCCTGTGGTGCAGGGCAATTGATATCAGTCCTAGGGGGGGACTTTGAGGGAGTTAAAGCTTATTCAAATAAGCTCCAAAGGCAAAAATAAGTTAACTCAAAGGGACCTCATATTACTCACTACTAATTTGAACCAAAGCTAATCCTAAATCTACTTTAAACTACCTAAAGCTAAGCTAAGAAAAGGGACGAATGGGAACTGATTAACGAAAAGAGTTGTTTGAGACTTTAAAAAGCTTTAACAAAACTGACTTGATACCTTAAAAAACTTACTTGAGCTTAAACCAATGTAGCAACACTTAAGCAGTTAATAGCATAATTGGAGAACAAAAATTAAAAACTGCATAAAAATAAAATGAAATTTAAAAACTGAATGCATAAAACTGAAATTCAAAATTAAATGTAAATTAAATGACAAGAAGGTAAATGGGACTAGAACTTGGATAAATTCTAGACTACTTTTACATTAATCACCTAATCCCTATTTATACAAAAAAGCTTGAACTTCTTCTCTCTTCTTGTGCTCTTGTGTGTTTCTTCTGTGAGAGCAGGCAGCCAAGGTTCCACTTTGTGCTTCTTTTGGACAACCCCAACCTTAGATCAGTTAGGTACATCCTAAGAGTGAATCAGAGCCGTTGGTTGTGTCTTTTAGACATGGATTGGTGAGGTGGCAGTGGGAGAAAAAAGATAGTGGGTTTGGGATAAGGGTTTGACTGGTTAATAGGGGAGGTTGGGGGTGGAGTGTTTGGGGAGAAGAAAAAGAAGAGTTAGGGTTTATGGGGGGGAGGAAAAAAGGGAGAGTTTTGGTTTTTGTGTTCTTGGGAGCTGGGAGATGTTTGGGGAAGTGAGGGAGGAAGACAAAAGGGTTAACTAGGGTACTCGGGACGGTTTGGATTTGGGTATGGGTTAAGAGTGGATAGGGCCCGTTTGGTTTGGTTAGTTAATAACACAAGGACCACTTGTGTAATATTTGAAATTCAAGGGACCAAACCTGAAAATTATGAAGATGTAATCCAAGGACTAATTTTGCCAACCTTTAATAGACCAAGGTCTAGTTTGACACTTTTGAAAATTTCCAAGGACTAAATTTGACCATTTTTGGATTTTCAGGGACTAAACTGTAATTTTCTCAAAACTTTTAGATTTTCCATCAAAGGACTAAATATGACAATTTATGATTTTAAAAAGACCTTTGGTGACTTTTCTTTTGAAATTTTGGCTCAGGGACTATTTTTTTTGACAATTTCTGAAAGTCGGGGGACTGAAACTGCCAATTATGCAAACTTTGCTCGTTTTTCATCTGATTTTGAACATTTTGCATCTGAAACATATAAAATGCATTTTTGGAATATTTTCAGTGTTTTGATGCATATCTGAGCATTTTTAACCGTTTTGCAGTTCAGATTTGACTAAAAATGATGAGTATTTACACACTCATCAATCCCCCACACTAAACTATTGCTAGTCCCTAGCAATCTTTTGAGAAAAAACTTAATGGATTTGAAACTCTTTACCAAAAGCCATTACTTCTGGAGTAGCCAAATGTTTTAGTTCAAGTAAGAACCATGGTACACCGATAACCATGTGATTTTGAGCAAACCACCAGCTTTCAACGGATTTGATTTTGTCTTTACCAGAAGCCGTACCCTTCTGGACTAGCCAACTCTTAGATAAATTATCAATATTATCTTTGGTGAGTCGATTACCAATTATGGTTTTCCAATTGCCTTTACCACAAGCCATAATCTTGCGGGCTAGCCAACTCTTCACTTTTAGGATATGGTGAGTTGAGAACCATACAATTTTGGGCAAATTGCAAGCCATATAAACGGATTTGAGAAATCTTTACCAAGAGCCGTTTGCTCCTGGATTAGCCAATCCTTTGTCTTACTGACATGGCGGATGATAACCAAATGAGTAAGTGTAAAACACTTACTCCAAAAAAAATTTTGGCCAAAAACGGGGGAATTGATTTAATTATATGATAAAATTCGTGAGAATTCCCCCCCCACACTTAGAAATGAATATTGCCCTCAATATTCAAAGAACCGGCGGTTATGCCGAAACAAAGAACGTAAAAGGGAAATATTACGGCCATATATTTAGAAGAAGATTTTTGGAAATTGCATATATACACAACATGTGGGCAACCCCCACACTAGGGTGGTAGAAAGTAGAAAGAAGTCAGAAATATGGGTGAAAACCCATATGGCATGCTACTGTTTTTGATTTCCGAGTCGCTAGCTTGACTCGACCCCGAATTAATTTGTTCATGGGGAAATAAGTGGACGAAACAATCTCCATCGGACTTTCATTCAAATAGTTTAGACAACATTTGAAGCACGTGAAAGTTCCACACCGATGAGATAAACATAGAACCGGCTCAAAGATGGTAAATGAAAATGCCGGGGTCAAAGATAGTGTCTTCATTCCCGAAGGAGTGAAGATGAAGAGAAATCACAAGATATTTGAGGAAAGGAAGAAAGGTTTTGATAACAATCAAGATCCATTCTTCATCCTCAAATGTAGACATATCGGGAGGAAGGGTGAAGGTAGTATTATCAATAAGCAAACTCGTATGATAGAGTACACCTTCCTCCAAGCTAATATCATCCTCAAGATCAAAATAGAAATGATCATGTTCCGGAGGAGATATGTCATGAGAGAGTTCACCGGAGAACTCTTCATGAAGAGAATCATTCACATGAAGTGAAATTGTGAACTCTTGTTCCATTGTGGGCTCATCACTATCCTCAATCTGAGTATCAAAGAGTGGATTCTCAGAATTTGAAGTGAATTCAGAGTCGAATTCAAATAGAGGATTAGTGAAAGTAGCTCTGAATGTTTCGGGAACAAAGTGATCAATATTCTCATTTGGATTGTTGGGATAAGAAGTGAGTGATCGATCATTATCAAGGGGACTTTCAGTCTCTCCTAGATCGGCTTCGAAATCAAAGAGTGGATTGATGTGAGTGAGTTCACCGGAGAACTCCTCAAGAAGATGATCAGCATCAGATTGTGGAAGTGATGCCTCAACGTACTCGATGTTTCCAAAGGAAGCACAATCGTCGCTAAAATCGGAGAAAGTTTCAAAATGATCATTTGAACACTCAAGAGGGGAAAGAGAATCACACATATGATCAAAAGTTCCCTGTGAATCTCTCGGGATTGGGACAAGGTTCTCAACACTAGACTTTATGAATTGAGTCCGATTCCTTTTCGAGAACAGTGTCAAGATGCTCATCCCCCATGTTTAGAGAGTGAGTGGGAGCTTCGGGTGTGATAGCAGTTGTTTGAGATGGAATCTCAACTGCTGGGATATCAACTGACTGAGGGAGTTGAGGAATATTATCTCTAAAAGGATAAAAACTCTCCTCGTCATCATCATAAAGAGCTGCCTTAAGAAATTGGGAACGTCTTAGAGCTGCTTGCTCTAGGACTAATAATTCTTCCCTAGATTGGTGGGCCTCTCGCTCTTCGGCAAGCAATTCTCCCATGGTCTTTTCACCACTCACTTGATTTTTAAAGTTACTAATCATATCATCAAGTGTTTTCATTGCGGTTTCAAAATCTTGGGAGATTTCTTGAGACAACGGCTCAGGTGGAGTTTGAACCGTATAGTGCTGTGGAGGTTGGAAATTGTCAAACATGTGAGAGTCATGATTGTTACAAGGAACTGGGTTCCCTATTTGACAATCGAAAGAGGAAATGGGGACCTCCACAGTACTCACAATGGTAAAACTGTTGAGTCTGGGCTGGTGAATCATATGTATTCTGGTCATAACCAAAGTTCTGAGCATCACTGGAAAACTGTTCATAGACAAACGTGTTTCCAGATTGACACTCAAATCCTTGGTGAGGACCTCCACAAAATTCACAACAGAAGTGTTGATTGTATGAAGATAAGTCGGGCTGTGGTGGGTAATTGAAAAAATTTGAGGAGTCGTTAAATGAGTTTGGATTAGGATCATAATCAAATGAATTCCTCGAACCACAAAACAAACAACTCCCGTTATGGATATCATTACCACATTGTACACAAGTACACCAACGCCAGGGTGAACCAAAGAGAGGCTCACCACAACCGACACAAGGAATAAACGATTGCATTTGAGAGTTATGAAGAGGAATCAGTTTATTCAAAGAATCAACAAAACCAACATTGTGATCCGAATGACTATCAAGTCTCGAAGAACATTCAGAAAAATCAGGAGGTGGGACAAGTGGTGTGCTCTGAGAGCTAGCAATTTCCACCACTTCCGTTATGGTCTCTGGTTCTTGAACGGGTTCATCGGGTTGTGGCGGATGGTCGGAAAAACTTGGAGAATCATCGAGAGAGTTATCAGATAATTCACACCAATAACAATATTTGCTTGCACCCATCCTTCCACATTGCTTGCATAAACAATCCGGATTCTGACAACTGAGTTGATCCTCTTCCATACGGCTTTTGCAGTGGAAACAACGAGGATAATCGATCGTCGCCATGAGAATTAAACATTTAGAGGGTTAAAGAGATAGAATCAAATGGTCGAGAGGATACGAAGAATAGAATCAAACGGTGAAAGAGGGTAAGAGAAATAGAATTATATGGATAAGAGGAATGAGAAGAATATTTTTGGGTTTTTTGGGTTTTATGAAAAACGGTAACTTCACGAGGAAGGATCTTCAAGTCACTAATCGCAAAAACTTCACGATATTGTCGCAACACACCTCCCCGGCAACGGCGCCAAAATTTGATTCGTTGTGAAGTGAGTGGTGAAAAACACAATATCAACGTATATCAAATTAACCGTGAAATTCGACAAATTAACCCTTTAGGAAAAAGGTCAACGTGCCAAACCTCACGGGTGTGATAAAAGTGATACCGGGAAAGTGAATTCCCCGGGTCGTGTCCCAACGAGGTGTGAAATTGACGGTGTCGTTGAGTTTCGTGATTAGGACTTGAATTGGTTAAACGAATTTGGGTTTTGGATTACGCTACAAATTAAGGAACGGGAATGAAAATAAAGCATGTAAAACAAAGAAAATACTAAATATACTACTACTAAGCCTAAGAAACAATAAAACAACGCTAAATTACATCCTAGGGTGCTAAAAAAACGCTAAAAACCGAACTCTTTACCGAGCCCCGAAAGTGAAAAATAATGCAAATTAAGTCCTACGAGTTTGAAAACAATTTTCCTACATCCTAAATGACTAAAAATAATTTTAGAAAAAGACCGGGTATATTTTTTTTTTGTTTTATTTTATTTATTACGAATTAAAAACGGTTTTAATCTAAACTAAGTATTAAAAATACTAAATTGTGACGAAAAATTATGAAAATTTGCAGTAATATAGTTTAAACTATGACTAATCTAAGAAAAATAAGTAGGAAATATAAGCTAATCTAAATAAGCCGAGGATAAACTAAATGCTAAATAAGCTAAAAAGGCAAAACTAAAAAAAACTACCTTAAGTATTAATTAAACCAAATACAACCAACAAACATCCCTAGCACAGATGGTTATGGTGTGGTTGCTTTGGCGTGGTGATGTGTCAGGAGGTCGTGGGTTCAATCCCCACTTCCTTCCCTTTTGCAACTAATTATTTGTTTTTGATTTTTTTGCTACTAAAAAAAGTGCAAAAGGCTGCTGCAGAACAGATTGGGATAAAACACCGCGGGGCTTATTTCAAGCTTAAAGATAAGTTCTCTATCCTAAAAGCTAAAGCATAAAACTGACAAAACAGCATTCTTAACATATCTAACAACTAAAAAAAACAAATTGGAGCTAATTTTGAGCTTGTATGAAGCTTCTCCAGGTGCAAAATGAAGGGCTGCTTTGGCCGCTGTGAGGTCAAGACAGTAAGACAGAAAAGAGAGAAAAAAAAAACTAACCATGTTGATTTGTACCTAATGGAAACCAACAGCAACATCAAAACTTTTGACTAAAACTTGCATAAAATGATTTCAACTTCAAAAGTGGGTCAAAAACTTGATTTTTGACCCATTTGAATCTTTGTCCCAAGTCTTTATGGGGGGTTTTGAGCTAGTAAAAAGCTAGAATAAAAATTTCACCAAAAATGTGAACCAACTAGATCACCAACCCAATATGAATTATACCAATTTATAGCTAATTTGAACTTACTAAGAAAATTAAAAATCAAAAGCAAACCTAACTTGAGACTATCACATTGGGAGGAATTGATATCAGTCCTAGGGGGGGACTTTGAGGGAGTTAAAGCTTATTCAAATAAGCTCCAAAGGCAAAAATAAGTTAACTCAAAGGGACCTCATATTACTCACTACTAATTTGAACCAAAGCTAATCCTAAATCTACTTTAAACTACCTAAAGCTAAGCTAAGAAAAGGGACAGAGTGGGAACTGTTAGAAAAAAGTTGTTTGAGACTTTAAAAGGTTTAACAAAAAGCGACTTGATTCCTTAAAAACTTACTTGAGCTTAAACCAATGTAGCAACACTTAGGCAGTTAATAGCATACTTGGAGAACAAAATTAAAGCGCATAAAAATAAAATGAAATTTAAAAGCTGATTGCATAACGAAATTCAAAATTACATTTAAATAAAATGACAAGAAGGTAAATGGGACTAGAACTTGGATAAATTCTAGACTACTTTTACATTAATCACCTAATCCCTATTTATACAAAAGGAAAAACTGCTTCTTGTGCTCTTATTGTGTTTTGTTTCAGCCAGGGGCTTGAGCTGACAAGGTTCCTGTGCTTCTTTTGGACAACCCCAAGATCAGTTAGGTACATCCTAAGAGTGAATCAGAGCCGTTGGTTGTGTCTTTTAGACATGGATTGGTGAGGTGGCAGTGGGAGAATAGTGGGTTTGGGATAAGGGTTTGGCCGGTTAATAGGGGAGTTGGGGGTGGAGTGTTTGGGGAGAAAGAAAAGAAGTTAGGGTTTATGGGGGAGGGAAAAGGGGAGAAGCGAGTTTTTGTGTTCTTGGGGGCTGGGAGATGTTTGGCGGAAGTGAGGGAGGAAGACAAAGGGTTAACTAGGTACTGGGCGGTTTGGATTTGGGTATGGGTTAAGAGTGGATAGGGCCTGGTTGGGTTGTTTAGTTAATAACACAAGGACCACTTGTGTAATATTTGAAATTCAAGGGACCAAACCTGAAAATTATGAAGATGTAATCCAAGGACTAATTTTGCCAACCTTTAATAGACCAAGGTCTAGTTTGACACTTTTGAAAATTTCCAAGGACTAAGTTTGACCATTTTTGGATTTTCAGGGACTAAACTGTAATTTTCTCAAAACTTTTAGATTTTCCATCAAAGGACTAAATATGACAATTTATGATTTTAAAAAGACCTTTGGTGACTTTTCTTTTGAAATTTTGGCTCAGGGACTATTTTTTTTGACAATTTAGAAAGTGGGAATTTGAAAGCCAATTATGCAAACTTTGCTCGTTTTCATCGATTTTGAACATTTTGCATGGAAACATATAAAATGCATTTTTGGAATATTTTCAGTGTTTTGATGCATATCTGAGCATTTTTAACCGTTTTGCAGTTCAGATTTAACTAAAAATGATGGTATTTACACATCATCAATGATGCATATCATATATGATATAATTGTCTTTAAATATTACAAACTAAAATATGGTAGTTAAATATCATATATGATAAAAAACACTAACAAGTTAATTGAGTCTTTGTTTGAAATATCAAATATGATAAACCACTAGTAAGTAAATTGAATCTTTTGTTTGTGCAGAAAAAAGTATTTTCAGGTATTTGGAGTCATTCAATCACCCAAAAGCGAAGCACATAAAGAAAAACAAGGCGACAATCATAAAAGTCAAATGGGCAACAAAACAAAATGTGATTGATTGTGGGGTTTTTGTAATGATGCACATGGATTTGTACAATGGTGAAGCGGCAAAAACTGGGGAATGAAATTCCCAAGCTGAAGAAGAAGGCCAAACAATGGCAATAATAAAATTTGAGTAAAGTATGCAACAAAATGTTAACGCATGAAATTATGATAGAGAAGAAATCAGCAGAGGAAGCATGTGTTTGCAAGGAAGATCTTACAAAGCATTGAAACAAACCTACATAAAGGAGCAGAATAGACAAGAAGAAGAAGGAGCGAGGCAACCCATGTTTGCAAGTCGATTTGAAGGCAAAACTTGATAGATAGGAAGGATTGATGATAGATGATAGGGTGACGAACAGATGGGAAGTCACTCGTTTTTGGGTAAAGGTGGAGTGACAATGGTGATGCACTTACAAACTTACTTCTGATTAGTTAAATTTGGGATAGCTTATGCCATTTAGAATGGTTAGAAACGGTATGTTATGTCTTATGGTAAAATGTCACAATCTTATCTCGTATGCTACAATATGTTATGTCTTATGGTACAATGTCACAATGTTGACGAATAGTGATCAAATCTGAAATGGTTATCTAATGAATTTGGCGGCACATCTGCGGATGTGATTTTGGATTATATGTGTTGTTGTACAAGTTTTGCTACACAAAACTGATATATTCGATGAAAAGGTGTTGCTAACCAACTCTGCGTTTTATAACACAATTTGAAAACATATGATATGAGATCTGATCAACAAATGTGCTTTGGTGGTATCACATATGATTTTGTATGTATATCAGATATGATATATAACATTAAAAAATCAAATGTGATTTTGTATGTATATCAAACATGATATATAACAGGAAAAAACAAACTAGATAAATCAAATATGATAATTCACTTAACACAAAGAGAAGATAAATCACTTAACACCAAAAACAAAAATCAAAAAAAAAAATCAAAAATCCATTTCATAAAACAAAATATGTAAACAATCAAAGAAGATTCAAAGTACTTCAATCACAAAATTCTTATTTGGACAAAAACAGTAAAAAGATTTATCATGTAGCTTTAGATTGAACCAAATCATCTTGTACTCTATACTTATTTGGACAGGTCCTTTTGTTGTAGCCATCTTGCTCCACATCTGAACATGCATTCCTAATGCTGAACTCTCATCAATAGCTTGCTCTTTTCCACCTTTTATACGCGCCTTTTCACGTCCTTTGGGCTTCAGACGAGCCGGATTCTTAACAGCAACTACAGGAGGCTTTGGCACTCCGACAAGCTCTTCAAGATTATCAAGCTTGTCCTTTGATGGAGGATTTGGGCAATTAGCTTCAACATCTAACTTTAGCAACTTCAACTTCTCAATAAAAAGTAACTTAACCATCTTTACTCAACATATGCACACAGTGATCAACAATAGAAGTAGCCTCGTTTGCATAATTCTCAACGATCTCATTCTTCTCACGTACTGTTCCTTTTGTTCCTCAAACCAGCAGGTATCAAGTTCTTTGTCCAACGCCTCAAGATGTATTGATTTGGAATCATTTCAACATTCGCATTCTTAAAGACACAAAAAATGTGTCTACACAATATTCAACTCTAACAAAAGCGGCAGGAACAAACAACTGATCCATCTTCTATTTTTCGCAAAACCTCCATCCAAAAAAAAAACAATATATAGTCAAATATCATATATGATAGATGTATAGATACATCATTTGACATATCATATATGATATATCACATATGATATATCACATATGATATATCATATGATATATCACATATGATATATCACATATGATATATCAAAATTATAAAAGAATAAAAATAACAATAAAAAAAGCTTTAATATAAAAAAAAATTGGTTAACAAACTAACAGTCCATCTTCTCTGTGAAACAAGTTGATCGGCTCCTCTTCTTCTTCATTTTTATCAGTATCATCACCTTTTTCTTAAATTTCTCTTTTTTCTTAGCTTTCTTCTATCCTTACTTCATCAACAAACTTTTTCTCTTTAATATGAACACCTCGAATCCTTCAAACAAACTTTGGTATCTATTTGGCAAAACCATGTCCCAGAAATATTTAGAAGCGAACCAATTGAGAAAGGGGCAGTATAAACATTTGACCATGACGTTCAATCTTAAGATAAGTTCTAAGTGTAGAACAGAATCAATCGACTTATGATCTAACCTCTCTTGTATATGCCTCTGTTTTTCCATTGCCGTCTCAAAAACAATTCATAAAATTCATGAGAGTCGAACCAAAATTAGTAAAATGAGAGAAAAAAGAATTCTCACTCTCAGACCTAGAAGTTGTCCTCATCAAACCACACAAAGGAGTCCACAAAAAGGAATCCAACAAGGCGTATCAAAACATCTTTGTTAACCACTTATGATTATGCAAATTAAACTCATCTAATAACTTCCCCCATTGATACTCAAACTCATCAGGACCAATATACATATTCCACACAATTTGATTGAATTTCCTTTTAAAGTCAGTGTGATCATAAATCTTTGAGCATATCAGCAAACAAATATCACATATGATTTAACAAATGATTTACCAAAATGAAAAAGTATGAAATATCACATATGATAAATCATTAGAAACTACAAGAAAGCAAATAAAATACAAGAAAGCACATAAAGTATCACATATGATATAAAAAAAGAAAATACAAGAGCGCACAACATACCTTTCCAGGAAGCTTTTGTGTAATATGCCATACACAATCGTGTTTCGATCCGACAAATTCTTGTTGTCGCCTTTCTACATACCTCGTCGTCCGGTGACAACGATACTAGGAGCTTTACCAAAAGCTTTTATAAATGCTTTGAGCAACCAAATATAAGAGTTTGCAGTCTCATTCTTCACAGCACAAACACAGCAACCGCTTACACTTCCTATGATTATCAATTGCTGTAAAAGGAACAAACATCATTTTGTACTGAAAACAAAACAAAAATAGTTAAAAAAAAAAAGAACAAATACGAAGACAAAATACAAAGTAATAAAATAAAATATGATATATATCACTCAAACACTTACTTATTTGTCATGTACGTAGCATCAAAAGAGACAACGTCACAAAACTCTTTGTAATTGTATTTGGAAACTTCATCACCAGAAAAAATTGTGAGAAAGCTCGCATTCTCAACCAAGTAATCAAACGAAAAATCAGGAACATGCTTCTGTCTATTTTCCATCTTAGCTATAAGCATCGAGCATCACTATAAGCCTATATAACAATTCACACTCCTAAAAAAGTTCTTAAAGTCAACAGTTGTACCATGAACAAGCAAATAAGATCCCTTCAAACCAGTCAACAAGTGATGAGCTCTCGTTGCACCTATATTCACGCTCGCAGCTTTAACAATAAACAACTGCTTTCACATATGTTAACGTCTTTTGGTCTTTGACAAATGCTTATATTCTTTACGTTCAAGCTCATGGTTATGTATACTATCAAAAACAGTCAACCTATACTTTGTAGAACCATGAATCAACTCAAACATCACCGTGCTGCAGCACCTTGATATCAGGTTCGAACTTCTCTTACGCTGTCACTATTCTCTAAATCTAGTGTGTCTACATGAATTCCCTTAGGACAACCTTCCCTATTACACACTAGATACTTTTGCTTAACAATACCGCTCCTCACCCTTTTAGACATGATTTCCTAACCACAAACCCAGCTTTTGAAGCATATTTCATATACGCACTAATGCACTCATCAACTGAATTAAAAACATTGCCCTTAGCTAGTAAAACATCGACAGGAACTTTAGGAATATAATAAACCGTTCCACGGGAGTATCAAAATTAAGTGGTAAGAAAATGATTGGGAGTTTTCAAAGCATTGATTCACGAAAAACAAAAAGTACAAAAATAAAACATCGATCAAGTAAAAATAAAATAAACAAAAACAACTTCTTATGATCACATATGATATAACACATGTCTTTGTATGTAACGAAATATATATCACATGTAATATCATATGTATCAATCATGATATCACATGTGATATATCATATGTGATATCACATGTGATATATCATATGTGATATCACATGTGATATATCATATGTGATATCACATATGATATCAAATGTGATGCAAAATAAAAAGTGCTTATCAAAACATAACTAATAGCTTATTCAAAAAGCTTAAACTACTTAATTCAATAAAAGCATAAACTAATAAGCTTATTCAAGCTTAATATACTTAATTCATGAAAAACTAATTATGACTTAATTTGAATCTAAAAAACAAAACTAAAACTTATTCACGACATTAAAATGATTAACACCTTATCCATCTCCTACACGTAACACTAAACTAACAATTTAGATCAATCTAAAGCTAAATAATAGCTTATTCACAGCTTGAAACTAACTTAAAACTGCTTAATTCAATCTAAAACTAGATTAAAACTGCTTAATTCAATATTAACTTAACTAAATAGCTTATTCACAGATTAAAATTGTTATTCAAAGCGAGAAAAACACAATGAAAACAAAAAATTAGCGTCTTACTCTTAATAGGCTGGATTCATCACAGTGTTCATAAGCTACAATCTCCTCCGTATACTTAGCAGAAACATCATCACTAACAAAAACATCTTCAGATGCAGATTGATTACGAAACAACGGCGCTTTCAGTTATAGAAGAAGAAGGATCGAGAAGAGGAGCGATCGGATAGATTCTGCAGTTCAGGTTATAGAAGAAGAAGGATCGGAAAGCTGAAGAATTTGGAATAGAATCCATGAAAGAATCGTTTTGATAATACGAGCAATTAGGATTAACCGATGAAGAAGATGAAAAAAACGAGAGAACAGAGAGAGACACACACTTTGTGTGTGTGAAAAATAAATAACTTTTAACGAAAGAAAGATAAAATTCTTTTTATATTGACTAAAATATACTGATGTAAAATCAGATTAATCTAAGCCATTAGATCAAAATGAATGAAAGGTGGGGATTGGTCCTTGGTATGTAGATAAGTTTTGTCCTAAATGATTTTTTATCATATGTAATAATATATATATAACTAATATATATATATATATATATATATATATATATATATATATATATATAACATATATATATATATATATATATATATATATATATATATATATATATATATATATATATATATATATATATATATATATATATATATATATATATATATATATATATATATATATATATATATATATATATATATATGTATATATATATATATATATATATATATATATATATATATATATATATATATATATATATATAAGAGGAGGCATGCCACGTCATAATGCCACTTGGCATCCCATAATGCCAAGTCATATTTCCATGTCATCATTATATTTATGTGGCATTTTTTTTTAATTTTTTTAAATGACATGTGGCATGTGGCATTTTTTTTTAATTTTTTTAAATGACATGTGGCATCATTATATTTAGAGTAAATTGCAAAAATCGTCCCTGTGGTTTGCTCAGATTGCAAAAATCGTCCACGGGGTTAAGCTAATTGCGGTAGTCCCATGTGAAACTTTTCATTTTTGGTCCGGATTTAACTATCGTTAAATGAATTCCGTTAGAAGTTACACATTTAGCCGCGGCCAATAATGGTTGCGGCGTCCATCCTTTAAACCACGAGGGCGATTTATGCAATTACAGTTAGTCCTCAATACAAAAACGATTGCACCTTTAGTCCTTAATACATAATTTCGGTTAAAAATTGCAGTTAGTCCTTTATACATAACCTAAGTTAGTCCTGCCACCACCACCACTTACCACCACCACCACTACTCACCGCCACCCACTGCCACCACCACTACCACCACCACCACCAATACCCGCATGCCATTCACCACCACTGCGCCGATTACACCACCAATCATCGTCTCCACCTACGTCTACCACCACCACAACCAATCACCACCGCCACTCACCACCGCCACTAACCACCACCACCACTTACAACCACCACCACCCAACACCACCAATCACCACAAAAAAATAATAAAAATCAAAAAATTTGTAAAAATCAAAAAAAATTGATTTATTTTTCAAAATTTTCAAAATTTATTTCGAAAATTGTTTTGAAAAAAAATTATTTAATTATTTTTTGAAAAAAATAATATTCGAAAAAATTTTGAAAAAAAAATTTGAAAAATTTTTTTCGAAAAATTTGAAAAAAATATTTAATTTTTTTTGATATTTGAAATAATTTTTTGAAAAAATTGAAATATATTTTTTCCAAATTTTTTCAAATTTGAAATATTTTTTTTCAAAAATTTTTCGAAATAATATTTTTCAAAAAATTTGAAATTATATTTTCAAAACAAAAATTTAAAATATTTTTTTAAATTTTAAAATAAAATTTTTGAAAATTTTGAAAAATAAATCAATTTTTTGGAAATTTTTTGATTTTTGAGTGATTGGTAGTGTGGGTGTAGTGATTGTAAGTGTGGTGGTGATTAATAACGTGTGTGTATGATATTGGTAATTGTGGTGAAAATATGTGAAGCAACAAATAACGGTGGTAATGGTTGGTGGTGGTAATGAAATGGCGAATGAATTGGCGGTAGTAATTGTGGTGGTGGTGGTAAGTAATGATGATGGTGGGACTAACAGGTTATATAAAGACTAACGATGCGAACACAACTGAAAATATATATTAAGAACTAAAATGCAATATTACCGTTATTGATAACTATTACATAAATATACATAATTAAAACAGCCTAACGGCCAAAACAAAAACTTTAATGTGGCATTTAACGTAGTTAATCGGGACAAATGAAAAATATTTCCACCGGGACATAATTGGGCTGGCCACACCTGTCTAGGCTGGCTGTAGACCCTGACCTCTATTTATCAATGGCATTTTTTTATTTTTTTAAATGACATTTTAATTAATATATGTACATTTTTCTTTTAATAAATTGTAAAATTACGTTTTATTGAGAAAATTCGGTTTAAAAAATGAACACAATGAGATCGAACACATCTTTAGGTTAAAATGCAAACGTCTCAACCAATGGAGCCAAGCCATTTATTGTAATTAATAATCGAAAACAAAAAATACTGGGACTAAAGAGATTAAGCTAAACACGAGAGGGACCAATTGTGACATTATGGAGAAAAACATCACGAGGCATAACTAAACCCTTATTGAGTCTCCTATCATTTATTCGCTACCCTTCCCAAAACCCTAAATCAACAACCTCTGTTTGTTTCAAATATTGCTTCATGATTAATATGATTTTATGTTTTCACGTCTTCTTTGACTCAATTTTTTTGTTTCATTGGTCATTTGTTTGTGTGCCCTATGTTGATACTTAGATTCAGGTTATGACTTTCCATATGCAACATGTTTCCAGGTTTTCTCTTTCATATATTGTTCATGATTATTCAAAACTTTCTTTTACTTTTCGGTTACTTATAATTCAACCATTCACTTGTGGTTGTATGTGATCTAAATGGGCATTTGAAGGCCATCAAAGATTATTTTCTTCTAGCAAAAGGTGATTTATTCCGGTAACGAGTCACAATTTAGTTTGCTTGTTTCCTTTTCGTCGCTGGGATAAATTGAGCGATTCTTCATACCATTATAAAATACCAAGTGGACAGAATAAATAATTTTCATTTGCTACAATTTTACTTTAAACTATTTGACAAGATTTTCATTGAATGCGAGTTTAATCTTCAATCTTGAAGAAGGAGGGTATATGTTAAATTTTGTTTTATAAGTAAACAGGTTGAAATTGACCCTTATGTTCCTGCTTCTAGGAGTTCTCTTTTTGAAGCAACAGATTCTCAATTGATCTTGTGAATTGTTGAAAACAGAACAATAAATGGCCTCATTCGGTGCACCTTTGCTATATCACGAAAATCACAAGTTATAAAAGCTATCGAAGGACTTAAAAGTGACCATTTTGGCATCTATTATGAGTCTTGTCGGCTTAATAAGATATTCCTACAATTGCAACATCTATTCATGCCATTCCTAATAATATGCGTATGAAATACTTCATAGTTTTTCTCTCATTATATTGATTACCTGCATCATCTTTTCTATGCATGTTCAGTAGGTATCTGTTGATTGTTATAGCTTAATTTGGTCCTATTTTTTCTAATGGCTTTTATACTAAACATCTAATATAATAAACTTGAGTATCGTAAAAGATTAAAATAGAGAAATGGGTCAGACGAGCTAAAAGTCACCCATGGCATAATGAAGTGTTAACAACCACATAATTGCTATATTAAAAATGAACATTCATAGGGTTTCATAATCATATATAATACTCCGTATGTTACTAATCTACGACCTCCTTTTTCTGATTGGTATCGAAAGTGTGAGGATAAAAGCATGCATGTTTCTCTACGGTAGCTAGATAAACAACTTCATCAGTTAATGCTAATGTTGAATTCTTTGAAATCACGCATTGCTCAATCTAAAGCGGTATAGTTGCTTTTCTCAATTAGCATTTAGTCTGTGAGGTTAATTACTTATTAATCTTTCTTTAATCTGCTGAATACAAAATCATGTATAGATGAACGCTTATGTAATAGGTTATATTTGATTAACATTGATCAGTTACTTGACATGCATGTGGATGTTGTACATATTTGGTGTGGCATATCTTTAAATGATCAGAGTATAATATCAATGATGTGGATTTGGTACACAAAAAATTAATGATAGAGGGCTTGGAAAAGGCGACCACAAACACATCTTAGAGCATCTTTGCAAATACATATTACGTTTACACCAAATGTTGTGTTGCTACTTTTAGTAGTACGTTTTATTCACTATACATAATCCTTGACATCTATTTCTTTTGTGGTTGTATATGCAACACCTGCGATCACATTTAAGTAGGCTTGGTTTGGTGATTTATCATTAGTATTATATAAGGACATAAAGATAGAAATATGCCACTATGACTGTGACGGCGATGCCTAAGATCGGACTATACATTGGTCGAAGTAAAAAATTAGTACTTTCGAAATAAAGTTTTCCGGTTGCTTGATTAAGATTTTGTTTTTGTTATAATTTTTATGGATGATTGTTTTGTGTTTGTAATCTTGATTGAATTTTTGCAACTTAGGAGTGTGGCGAAAGTCTAATAACCCACGAGACAGAACCAATAGATGAAGCATTTACTAAGTCGCAAATGAGTAGCTTCAAGGCCACTTGAAGCCCAAAGCTGTTATTGTTGTAACGACAAGAAAGGAAGGCGAAAGATGGTTTGTAATCTGGTATCATAGGTACCTACTTTGTATTTATGTATGCAACCATTTTTTCTTGAATACAATCCAACCGAGATACTACCTCATGATGACTGGACAGTAAACTTCATAAATTTGTATCTAAGGTCTCCTGTACATGTTCTCCTTACAAAAATGTGGAAAGCCATTACATAGAAGTTGGACAAGAACAACTTAGAATGTTAAACACTTCAAAAGAGCGGTTAGTAGATGAAGTAAGTCACCTATTCCAAGGTAGTTAATAAAATTTGAATCATCTTGATTGATTTTCTTTTGGGATTTGACCGTTTACTTTTAAATATCAAGTTATAATACATGAACTTACGTTTGTTACTTTTGTAGGTCTTGGTATTGGTTAAATAGATTGGAACAGTTTTTTATTAGTGAGTTTGCAAAGAAAAAAGTCAGAAAGTAGTGTTTGGCATCATAAAAAGTGATTATCTGTTTTAGAGATAAAATCGGTTGTGCAAATGCATAATCTGTTTTACAAACATCTCAAACACCAACTAAGGTTTGAGTGGAATTTGGTAACATAAAAGTGTCTCAGCTAATGAATAGTTTTTAGATTAGGAACCTTGTGGTTAGTTTTATGGATCAGAAAATTAGATCCAATAAAATGTTTAGTATAGGCAATCAACGTTTAAAAATCAGGGCTACTAACAAAATTGATATAGAGATTTGTTATAAGGTTTACTCAGCCAAGGAAGAGATGGTGAAGTGAAAGTACTGATCTTATAGTTCTATTCGGTGGTAATTTCATTTCATTTTTATTTTATTCTCGTACTTAATTTATTTTTGTAATGTCGATACTGAAAATATTTGCACTACAACCACTTTATTTCATATTTCTTGACATTACAGTAGATTGGATGAAATATTTGCATACTTCTATGCAGTGCTGTAACAAAGACCATCAATGATGATGATAAATATTTTTCAAGGGTGACATTATTATAGATTCTCGAACCATTCTAAACGTGTGGTTTATTGGTTGTATTTATATGAAAGGGCTTTTTGAAGATGAGCTCGAGCCATGGAATGAGTTGTACCAAAGTGACAAAAACTTTCAATTGCATAATGTGGTTTAGAGCTTTTGGAGTGTGATTTTAGCGTGTGGAATCTGTGTTGTTTCAGGTCAAAGGGAATCAACAAATACACCACTATGGTAGAATCATAGGTGAGCATTATGTACCAAGTGACAAAAAAGAGCTTTCATTTGCATAATGTGGTTTAACGAGGATTTTGGAGTTTCGTGTCGAGTCAAATCTCATTTGCGTAAACTATTTTGATGGTCTAAAATGGAACATTTTGTTATGTATGATTTTAAGCGTGTGTTATACGTGTTTGCAGGTCAAGGGAATCAAAAATATACCACCATGGTGGAATCATAGGTGAGCGTTATGTGATTTATTGTTGTATTTTTAGCCTGGCATGAATTGCATACTTTTTCAAGTTTAGAAGGTAAGCTCTTTTGTAGCTTATCTTCTAACAGTTAACCCTGCAAATTGAATTATGATACAATTGGTCTACTTGCGGTCTTCATAAAGCCCGATTAGTTGTTGGTGTCCTAACATTCGCACCTCACACTTGGAAAATAAACACTTAACAAACACTTAAGTCTTAACTTCACTACCGAAATTCACACTTGGAAAGGAAATAAGTTGTTGGTGTTTATAGTGCAATTAAGTGTTCATAATGAACTGATGTGCATGCCTCACACTATTAACTCTTCTTTATTATTCCCAAGAAAAGCAGTTGGATCTTTTGAATGAACAACAGCGCAAGTGTGTTTTGAAAGCTGGGTGAAGAAAAACAAAAAGGAAAATATCAGGATGGTTGTGAAAGGTTACAATTGTATACTCGGCCTAGAATCGGAATAGTAGATGGTTGTGAAAGAAAAAAAACAAAGGTGGTTATTAAACATAAAGCTGATAAAAGTTTCGACCTCGCCACCATCACTTGGTAATTTCTTATTATCCACTTTTAAGTCCTTCATATATCTATGGTCAACTAATAATATTACTTATGTTGTTATGTCATAATGTATTAAGTAGAATATGTTATTTGATATCTGGGGACATGACTCAAAGTTGCAAAGCCTTTGATAAAATAGGTGGTCAGGATAAGGAAAAAATCAAGTGAAGGGAGAACACGAGAATTTAGCGCATCAACATCGGTGCATGATAAAATGTTATTTCCGAGTGTCTTTTCTTGCCAGTCCGTGCCACTTTTCTTTTTAAATATTTTTTACATAGAGTTGATCACTTTATACACGGATTCTTGAACGAGAGTGTTAAGCTTCTCAAATTTTTGGGTAATCAAGTTAGGATGAACATGAGTATGATGTTTCTATCTTATAAATAAATCAATTTAGGTTGATTTAGCGTTAACAATTAGAGTGTCGACAATTTTAGCTATGTTTCTCTTCTAGCTATTATATGATTATTTTACTCACTTCTATTGACTGCACATGATATACAAATAAAGCTTCTCATAATGAAAAAAATATTAAACTTGGTATTATGAGTGGGAAAACTATTCTTGGGAAAAGGGTGTCGGTTGTTGAAAGTTAAAAATACAGTTGTAATGGATTCCAAAATGAACTACACATAATCGAAGTATAATCATGGTTTATCTTTGAAGGATGAAGAAGTTGCTGGTGTTGAATCAAGGATTTTTGCTTGGACTTTCCTTCCTATAGAAAATGGAGAATTTATGCTAATATTGCATTGTCAAAATGGTCAGAACTACGATCCCCATTGGGATTACTTCCACAATTTGAAGTCATCTCGAGATTAGCAAGTGCTACAAGGATCCTTTAACATTTCTAAATGTAACTTAGAGTGAATACTAAGGTAAAAGTTGCCTTTAATTATACTTTTCGCAAAGTATATACACTTGAAATATGGAATGGAAACCATTTACCAAATGCTCATTTGATGAAGTAGACATCCACTATGAGAATAAAATGGGAGAGAGAAACTTTTAGGAAAATGATATATTCCTAACCTATTTGAGCATCCCTTTAATGAATTCACTGTCATTAAGTTTGTAGGTGAAACCTCCGTAATCCTTAACAAAGTGAATTCAAGATGGTGGAACAAGAGTCGTCGGGTAAAGTGATTGCTTTTATACTGAAAAATGACAATGAATTGGTGGGGGGTTTGGTAATGGGTCAAAATACATATAATCTATTCATGGTCGAGACGGGTGACTTGCTTGACCCATAATACTTTAAATCAGAACGTGGGATCTACACTTGGTGCGGTGGTGATCACATTTGAGCAATTTTGCGATTAATATACTTGATTTAAACACGTACATGTAATATACTTTTACACCCTCAAAGTAATATATAGCTTGAGATAAGCAATAACAAAAACCGTTAGTCTTTAAAGTATATTATAGTTGATATTTTTTTTAGGGATATAAGAGGCCTATGACTAAGAGGAACGCGTACACAAGAGCTTAAGGAACTACTAAATGTGTAATCCATGTAAGCCTCAACGGTTATGATCTTCAAATTTTGTAGAAACTGGACTTGGTGATCATTTGATTCATGGGGCTTATTTTCACTTGACTTCTCACAATTTATTTATGAGACGGCCACGAGACATGAAGCGAAGCTCAAAATGGTCAAGCATTTAATATTCAACAATAAATTAAATTAGATGCATTATCATGATCAAGTTTCATTAATAAAATTTAGTAATATGTATTAAATTCTCGCTTATACTTCTTTTTCAGTTTTGAAATGCCAAACAAGGTTATCGTTACCTTTACACCAATTGGTTCACAATTGTGATGTCAATGAGGCTAAAATCACACAAGCGGTTCGCGAAATGAACTTCAAAATAAGTTTTCCGAATCATTTTATTGGAGATACGTACCATGCCAACTTGGATGGATGCAAGAATAATAAGTCCAGATCCGAAGGAGGTAGAAACATCACATTCATCAATGGATAGACTTCATATTCACCTCATTTTAGAGACTACTCTACTATGCTATGGTGTCTGAGGTATCAAAAGTTATAGTTACCTTATCGTTTTTGCAGTATTATTGACAATGGTCTTATTTAAGTTACGATAATTAACAAGAAAGCGATATACAGCCTTCACTATTTTCGAATTATCACTGAACAAACAATAATTAGGTTCATGCATTGGAATTCACTACCTTTGACAGAGACCCCTATATCAACACAAGAAACGTGAAAACGGGGATGGTTTAAACTAAGTAATGGATAAGGAGTTCACACCGATCAGCAAGCACTCTGGTTACCCCGGTCAACTTACAGAAAAGCAGTTCACACCGATAAATATGCGAGCTCAAGCCAACGAAACTTCATCATACGAGGACGAGCCTTACATTGGTATACCTTATTACCTATCTACTAAGTTCATCACCTTTAAATATAAATTGCTTAACAATGATTGGCTAAAAACACATTTTACAATTGTGAGAAAGAAAAGTCAAGGTGAAAGACAAACACATTGTCATAATATAATAAAGACAACAGGATGGATAGAAATTGTGACTAATGAGTGGGGCAGCTCAGGCCTCTGAGGGATCCAAATTAACGACCTTTTTGTGAATAACAACTCGTGATGGTAACTTGGCTCCTCTTATTTACCCTACATGAGTTAAAATGCTAGAAGAGTACAAGGAAAACATGTAGCAGAAAGTTTTGGTATGAACCTTATAGAGCTTTTTAATATAGTTTTCTTTTCTTTTTCTCTTGGTGCGGTTGAATAACAAGATTATTTTATATTTTGTAGACAACATTTGATATTTACCCCAGTCGTAGAAGTTGGGTGTTGATGTCCGTAAGAAGCTATCCATCCAATGTCACAAAACTTGATCATACATGGGAACCGTGCAGGTAATTTATTCATACATGGATTGGCGCAGAAACTATTAACTGTTTATTGATACTTTGTGTTTACATTTTCTGATATCTGATTATTTATGTAAGCATTCTGAGGACTTGGAAGAGGGAATAAGTTTTTTTAAAACTCTACCACTCCGATAATGGATGGAAGCACTAGTAGCGGAAGTTTGCCACCTCTATCAAACTATAGAGTTGGGAGAAGACTTGGTTTTGGAGCATTTGGTACAGTAAGAGAAGCCCAACATATTAAACACCAAAGATAACCTATTTGTCTTTTTTAATAGTTTTCTTCATGTTAACTAATGCTATAATTTGCTGCGAAATATAATGCTGCCGAATCTGCTCATGTGTTGTACATAAAAAACTTGGCCAAAGACGTGGTCGCAGATGACTTCTACTATGTCTTTGGCGAATTTTAAATCCAGATAATTTCACGTTTAATTTTACTGAGGTGAAAATAATGGATATTACAAGTATTTTATGAAATTAAACATGATTACAAAAGTTAAAGTGTTAAACTAATAAGAAAGTTATTAAATTCTTTTTGATAAAACAATAAGGGGTGATCTCAGTATAATAATTACGGAACAAAGCCCATTATACTTTTATTTCGAGCTAAATCAAGTAAAAACTTCCTCATCAAAGCTAAAATATAAATATCAATAGGTTTAATTTACGGGAAATCGGTTGAAATTGCCACCTTAAACTTTTCATAAAAAACTGATGCGTGTTTGAAGGAATAACTATGTATCAAATTTAATTAGTGTTTCTTTCCTTGCCTGTATCAAGTATTAGGACACTTTAGCCTTTTAGTGTTATCTTATACAACCGCTTGTGTTGGTGCACTTTCTTTTGGAACATTGAAACTTCGGGAATCTTTCTATGAAGTTAATGCAGGCAAGATGTCGTATCCGACTTAAACTTACTGATCTACAAAAATAAAGGAGTGGTGAGTATCTTAATACGAGTCTCAAATACTGCTTATAACTTTTAGAACCGACTTTTACATTTGTGTAGTTGTGGCGTGAGTAGTAAAGAGTCTCAAATACGCTTATAACTTCTAGAACTCCATTTTTACATTTGTGTAGTTGTAGTTGAAAATTCTAATACTAGTGTACCTCATTTTCTTAGTAGACATGTTACAATGTATTACAGTGAAGCTCGAATAGTTGGTTATCCAAATGTTGGTATTTCTTCTTCGATCAATTGCTATCGAACCGTCGATGTGCCGGAGCACCAAGAGTGTGTAACAAGAGTATTAAAGTAGGTTACTTTAAAAGGCCATTTAACTTCAGAAAATCGTTATAAAACAATGAACAAATACACTTATAGAAAGAACCATCCAGGTTACCTTAGCTTTTTATAGGTTATCATTGAAACTATCCGTAACAAAAAAGTTTGAAAAAGTACAATGGTATTAGCAATAATACTGAAAATCCAATGACCATATGTAATATATCATTTATCTATATTTCTTGACGTGCCGGATTCATTCTTATAAACTCAGTTAATGATATTCTTTATTTTTTTTGTGATCGCTTAGTGAATAGAGAGATTAAAATAATGAGGCTTCTTTCACATCTTCACATTGTTCGGTTATATGAGGTGATAGAGACTCGGTCAACCATATATGTAATCATGGAGTATATGAACTCATGTGAACTATTTTATTATATTATAACTAATTGGTGACTTGAGGAGAATGTGGCTCGCCATTACTTTCAGCAGGTATCAGTCATTATTTTTCTTGCACAACGCACATCCACTTATTGTATTTTTTTGTTTATAGTATATCCTACAATGAATTAAAAAGTAAGCTGATGCAGGTACTTTGTGTTGTTCTTTTCATCGCCAACATGTTCTAGGTTCAAGTGAGGTAACCCTTACAACCTCACTATATATTATAGTTAATCAATTTGTGTAATTTTGTTAAAGTTTAGGTGTAAAGTGGATCAGGTAGAAAAACATCATATTAGTAATTTATATTTGCCCACATGAGTTCGGGATATTGGCCGTGAACAAAGCGGTAAAAACTTGAACTTGGTACACGAACCAATTGTTTTATTGTTACATCAATACTTTTTGTTAAAATGACCCTCTTTGAGTGCTACTATAATCAGGAAAACTAACAAGAACTGTTTAATGCAATGGGTTCCATGTATACAAAGATGTCTCTTCCTAGGAGTTCAAAACACATCGCAGTCTTGCACTTTATTTGTAGACATTGAAGCGCTCCCGATCCGGCTTTAGTATATGGGCTTTTAGAAGAACAACTTAAAACAACAGCTGAGAATCGCATTTTAATGATTTAGGTATTTTTAATGCGAGTGACCATGTGAGTTTTACTGCTACATACATAGGTTTGGGGATCAGAAGGAGGTTAACCTTGGACTATGACGGTAATCTCAAAGTCTATAGCTTAAATGAGTCCAATGGATTAGGTTGATATCATGGCAAACTCTTGCACAACCATATAATGTTCATGAAATATGTAGGAGAAATGGGATTTGTATTCATGGAGACAAGCATGAATGTTCATGCCCACCTGGTTATGACTTGAGTGACCCTACTTAAGAGTGCAAACCTACAAACATGTGATAAATCATAAATGGGTTAATGGTGCGGAAAATATCTGAAAACACTTTTTCTAGGATAATAAACTTTTTTTCCTATTGTAACAAAATAACTTTTATGCAAGTAACCAAATGGTAATTAGCGTGGTAATTAGCGCCAACTTAAGTGGTAATTAGCGTCATTTGGTTACAATAGTAGTCGTAAAAGAAAAATTTTACATAAAGCAAGTTAATATCTAATAATAAAAGATGGAAAGAAATTTCTCAACCATAAATCAACAACAAGGTTCAAATTTTAACATTCTTTGTATTCAGATTACTATGGATTTGATCTAAATTTCTTGGCACCCATTTCGTTTGAAGCATGTAGAGACATCTGTTTAAAAGATTATCGTTGTGAAGCATTTAGTTTTAGGAAAATAGGTGAAGGTGTTTGCTTTGCTAAGAGTGCTCTCTTTAATGGCTACCATTATCATCATATCTTAAGAACCATGTACTCTAAAAGTACTAGTAGGCATGGAATCGCAAAAGATGCCTCAATCCTTGCTGGTTCAAAGCTAAGGCCAAGAGGGCCACATGTACATATGTCACGATTTTGCTAGACTCTCCATTTATGTATGAATCAGCTAAGATGGAGGTGAAATGGGTTTATCTTTACTTATTTGCCTCAGCTATTGGTGTGCTTGAAGCCTTGGTTATATTGTTAGGCTGGTCGCTATTCTATGGAAAAAAAGAGTTATTAGCCATGAAGTGATTCACTAGAAACACAAATCATCATTATACATGAAGTGATTCACTAGAAACACAAATTTTGATTCATTGGATGCCACAAACGGTTCATCTTTTGACATGGAACAACACACTTTTTAAGCTCAAGTCAACAAACTACCAAAGGTTATATTCGATGGCTAATTAACCTAAAAGAGTTTCATGGACAACAAAAGTTTAGTATGCAAACATGAGATTAGAAGTGGGTTAGAATATCATAACGCTACGGGAAGCGTGCCAAAATAAAAGATGAACAAGCACACCTTATATCTGATAGAGGTTTTGTTTTCTCACTTTCATTTTGTGGTTACCCATGCCTGGTGTTTGGTATCGCAACTTAAAACCGATTATTTGCGCATTCTATTTGTAGAATACCATAAAGTCGATTCGCGCTTGCATTTTGGTGCCGATGGTGCCTTCACTCTTGCAACAATGCTTAGAGGTAAATATCATATGTACAACTTACGAGATTTACAAAGTATTTGTTCATCTGACCGACCATTTTGTTATATGAATTCAGGTTTGGACATGAAACAAAAATTGAAAAATGGACATGTGATGAGATAATTATCACGTTTTTTAACAACAAGATGTGAGTTAAGGAGCTTCTTATATAGTATCTTGCAATTGCAAAGGGTAGAAGGCATGCGGGACACGTTATTGACATTGTTGTCTTAATCCTAATACATTTCATAGGATTTTGATAATTGGAAATGTGTCTGATTCAAGTGGCATCTAAAGGTCGATTGAGTATAGTTGATATTGAAGATAATCTGGTAGCCAAAGATAAAGCTTCACGTAGACACAAAGGAAGGGAGTATGTTACCAATTTTAAGAGTTTGAAGAGGGCTGGGGCACAAAAGTCCCATTTGTCTCAGAGGTATCGTAGTGCCATAAGTTTTATCTCGATCATTTTATCTTTCTTTTTTTCTATAATTACTACGTTTTGAACTTTCTTCTGAGAACTTATATTAAATCATTTATCTTCACGATTCTTATGAAAAAATTAAAGTAACTATTAGACCCGCTTGACTGTTTCTTTTTAGCAATTACTAGATTATAACTGTTTGACATTATAGACATAAGGTCAAAATACATATCGTCAAAAGACCTACTCATAACTAAATGGGCCAACCTCGATTTTTTAAGCCTTTGTTGTGGTATTTTTAAATGGTTTTAAACACCGACACAGATTCTTAAATGGTTTGATGATAAAGCAGAAGCCAGTGTGACAAGCAAAAGTATTGTTGTCAATGTGGAAGTGAAACCATTGGAGAACTATCCTGATCATAAGTTGATGATTTACAAGTCAATGCAAAGTATTTCTAGCTCAATCTTGTCTAAACATGAAAACGGAACCCAACTTAGTATAAAGTGGAATTTTTACGACTTTTATCTATCATGATTGCGACATATTTTTGCTTGCCTGTTAACATACCACATGTCATTACAAGAAAATGCCATGTGAAGGAAATAGAGAAACCGAGGCGGTGTTGGTACAGTGTAATTCTTGCTCGGACTAAAAATAGTAGAAATCCTTGAAACACCCAAACGCCAGACTCGACGCTCAACGGACGACCGATGCGTTAACTATTAAGAACCACCGGAGAAAACAAGTATACTACCTCCACGTGTTACCTCCTCCAATATTTTGTTGTGGTGTCTTTTGTTGGGAAAATAAGTCCCAAACTGCATAATGTATTTTCTTAACTACCAATCACTAAAAAATGATTGAAAAGGGATTTGAATCAAAGATCCATTTTCAAACCATGTAGAATAACGACCAGGAGAATGTTGTCGCAAAGCACACTAAAATTGTTGTGGCACAAAATTTGGCAACATCCCTTTTTCACCGATTGCATAACGCTTGGGTTCTCACCGCTTTTGAATGCGGTACCTTTTTAAGATATATAAAGACAAGGAGTGCCAAAGGAGCGAGTCAAAACAAGATCCGTCCAATCTTGCGGCTAGATCAAACTGGCAAAAGGGTTGTTAGTTATATTTTGTATAATTATAACATTGATATGTAATTAAGTTAATGTTTATAATTGTATTTACTGTTTGGATTTGTGATTTGTATCGAAAACCAAAAATTTGTAACTAACAATTTCCGATTTTGGAAATGCAATCCTTAAAAATACTATACCCTTGCTTGAATACCACTTGAAATGGTGAGATTTAGTGTGTGTGATTGTGTTTGAGTGTGAGTAGAATGACTTTCACAAGGGCTTATTTTTAGCACAAGTTTAAGGTAAGTCAAAAGGGCTATTTCTTATGCATGGTCTTACTACACAAGGCGGGAAAAAGGTGTATTGGGGTTTGGGGGAGGTGGCTCCAGCGTTACACTCTAGCTTTCATTGAGTTTTGATCATTTAAAGTAATTTATAAATTCAGAATTTTAGTTTTAGATTGTTTAAATGATGAACAATGACTTTGTTTTTTATTCATTTTCAGGTTAATTATGTCTTACAAATTGCAAGAGCTTTAGCTTCAATGACAGATGTCAATCGAGTTGATTTACTCGATTCGAGTTATGGCGAACAAATAGAAATGATATCTCCATTGGATTTTGATGATATGATGCACAAGATAAGAGAGAGTAGTGGTGCTTATAGAATTCATATAATATTTGGTCAAAAGACAATTCTTTTGTATTTGAATTTAAAACATATAGTTTCTTTCGGATAACTTAACTTATATTCTCTCATATCTGATGAACATTTACATTTATTTATTTTCATCCTTAATTCATTCAATAAATATGTTGGTATGTTTAGAACTTATTTCCGTTGCCTTAGTTTTTTCAACGATATTAATAAATGGGCGGGCTATGTAACTAAGATGTCGTTTTTCCTTAACTATATTGGTATGTATATAACTTATTTTCCTTAACTTAATTTTGTTATTGCAATACCCAAATTGTCTTTTAAATTTGTGCAATGCTCTATGATCATTAGCCCTTCTAATAATAGATGCCGTTTAAATTTAACCATAGGAAATTCCTTATTGCGGTGTGTTTTGCAATGACTACTAATAAAAGTCAAGGCCAAATATTGTCGCAAGTTTTGTTATTTAAGCTACTTTGAGATTAGATATTTGTATATTAGAATATGCAGTTACGAATATCGACTCTGGATGTAAGGCTTTGGAATATTTAGGATTCAATGAAGATGATGAAATAAATGCAAATCAACCATCTGTTTCACCAAATAATAATCAGGTTTGTGATACTTAAATATATCATATCCTATTAAAAACCATACCATATTTTAAAATACTTAGAAGTATTGAAAAATTTTAAATAAATGACATTATAAAATTGGTTTTTTACAGATATCCCAGACGCATAATAAACCAAAGAACAATGATTGGGAATATGTATATAACTTTAATGAGATTCAAGATCCTCAAACCATGAATTCAGATGTTAACGCGCTCCTAGCATTAGCAAATGATAAGGAAGATGATATCGGACGAGATTGAAAAAATGATGAGGTAATCTAAATAGAAATCAATTGGTCAATACCAGAATGAGTCGCCTAATAAGTTGGGTTAGACTGGTTATGCAACTATTTAAATACAAGTAACACGTTTGAGTATTTTCGTAGTGGTTATATCATTCTGATATAATAGTGTCTGATATGGAGAAGATTTAAATGAAAGACGTGCTACTTATATTCGAGGATGGGTCTTTTGTCTTTGAGTATCAAAACCTTAGATAGTAATGTGACTACTCTATAATCAGCTGCACCATAATTCAACTCGATTGTAATTTTTATGCGACTCATGCCGATACTCTAAAAGTTATCCTGGCTAAAAGGTTCCAAAGGAAGGTAGGTACATATTTTTCCCACACTTTTAATAGCGCCAAACACCCCTTATTTTTCCATCAAGGTTTCTTGAGTATAATGTTATTTTTAGCTCAAGAACACATTGTGAGGACTCAAGAAGACATATAGCAAGCTCAACAATTTAATTTTTTCATTTGGTTTCGTTATAGAATTAGGAATATAAGGTGAAAAGTGTTCTTATATAAAAGTGGAATACACAGAGAATATTTTACTGATGGTACACCAATATATTGTAAGAAAGCATTACTCTACAAAATAATAGCAGAAACGGCAAACATTTTATATGTATGTTATAGCAAGAAATATTTAATAGTTAAAAGTATATAGAAGATGAATAAAAGTTAACGTTTATTTCTTTTAGTTGTTAATGTATTCAATAAATAACATGGTATATTTATATCTTATTTTTCATTATCTTAAAGCTCTTTCGATTGACGATATTTCAAAGAAATATACCATGAATCTTAGCAAGGGGTAAATAGAACGAGCATATTGTGGGGCCTCATAATCATCTCTTGGTTGATCTCATTGCTGAAAGACTCGTATTTTCAGCAGATGCTATGATACTGTGAACTACGGCTCTAATATTCTCAAAGGCGACTACTTACATCAAGACGAGGTATTCACTCCAGCTTTGAACAATTCGGACTATAATTTTGATGGACCAAGAAACTTGCTAATTAATTTAGAGATAAGCTTTTGGGTCTGTGTCATTGTCATGTTTAAAGACCATGGAACCTTAAATGTAACAACTTTTAATAGCGTTGATGTTGGAACAACTTTATAAAAAACAAAGCTCCTACTACAACCGGTGCCTCTACCTGTTTATTCTTTAATCCTCACTTTTGTCACTGGATTAGCGTTTCACCATCCTCGTTGATTCCCAATCGGGTCAGTATCTTAAGATCCGGGAACTATAGTGTTCCAATGTTTCCATAAACCAACTAAAGTACTAACATCTAAAACAAAATGTTAGAAATTATTTACCTCTTTTAGCCGTTTTTATAAATTATGGTAACATCAATTATAGTGCTTTTATAGATTATGGTAACATCAATTATAGATCTTAACCGTTTCATTTAACTTTTAATTACTTTTTAGTATATATTTGTTCTACCAAATCCTAAAATAAAAAATAACATAATATACCCGCCCATCGATTTGGTTTTGACACTATATATATATCTATACATTATATATAAGAGGAGGCATGCCACATAAAATGCCACTTGGCATCCCATAAAGCCATGTCATATTTCCACGTCATCAATATGCTTATGTGGCATTTTTTTAAATTTTTTTAATGACATGTGGCATTTTAATTAATATATGTACAATTTTTTTAAAATAAATTATAAATTTCGTTTTTTTTTTATATGAATTTTAAAATTTTTTTAATAAAAAGAAGTCATTTGTTGGAGTTGAACTTGGGTCATTCATGTATTTTCTAATCAACTTACCACTAGAGTAGATTGATTTTTGATTTATATCTTTCAAATCAATATAAATAAGGAGATTATAAAAAAAATTCTGGATTTTTTATTTTAGGTATGTATTTTTTGAAGATAACAATTAATATAAATTATGATATATCTTACTTAAAAGATAAATATACCATATATATTTTTTTAACCTATTTTTTTTGTGTATAAATACACCCTAATATCTTATTCCTAAACATATTTATCCCTAAATCTATTCTCGACTTATAGTTTTCACAGGTGACGTTTTTTTTTTTTTTTTTTCGAAGTTTTAGTTATCTCTAGAATTATGTTCGACTTTTGATTTGAATAGTTTAATAATATTGACTGTTTTGTTTCACGTGTTTAGAATCAACACGTTAATACAAGGATGGTGTCCCAAAAAAATCAACGGAGGTTAAGACAAAGTGCAAGGATTTCAAAAGGAAACAAAGGCAATAATGTTCAAGACAATGGTAGGTTTCAAATTCGTAGAACATTGGTTATGTGATGTTTATCAACAGGTTCTGTTTATTTGCATGTAATTGAAATCCGTTATGTTTTATAATATTAAAGTAAAATTGTGTATGTTTTATGATTTTCAGGAATCAAGAGTCAAGGTTCAAGGATTTCAAAAGGAAACAAAGGCAATGATGTTCAAGACAATGGTAGGTTTCAAATTCGTATAACATTGGTTATGTGATGTTTATCAACAGGTTCTGTTTATTTGCATGTAATTGAACTCCGTTATGTTTTATAATATTAAAGTAAAATTCTGTATGTTTTATGATTTTCAGTAATCAAGAGTCAAGGTAAGAAAGTAAGAAAAGGAAACCAAGAAAAGCAAGATAAAAATCCTAAAGTAGCTGCTACTAATGTGTTTTGTCCATCATCAGGTTTTTTAAAAACTTTTATGTTATATTAATGTTATATGAATGTTTTTGAATAATCTTAGTTATCTACATGTAAGTGAACTCCGTTATGTTTTATAATATACAGGATGCAAGAGTAAAGGTAACAGAATCCAAAAAGGTTCCACATCAGGTTAGTATCCATTTGAACATGAGTATGTTTTTTACATGATTTCGATTGCTTTAAATAGGTTTTACATGTTTTTTACATGATTTCGATTGCTTTAAATAGGTTTGACAGTGTTAATAGGTCAAAGTGTATTTCTGTACAATTGTGGAATACATAGTTTAGATTATTACAATTGTCAAAGTCGTTAGATATATGTGTTTGAGACAGTATATGTTGCTACTTATGTCCAGTCCATGTTTTTTTAAAGGTTTTAATCAGAGTTTTAATGTAGCTTATAAGCTAATATTTGTGGAAGCTGAATATGTAGTTTTTAGGATTACAAATGGAAGCTGTTTACATAGTTTAGATGATTTCATATTTTAAATTTATAGGACATATTATGGTCATTGGATGTGGTGGTTGACTGATATGCATAGTGACAGTTGGTGTTTTGTTTTGAAACAATTGTTTTTTTATGTCATATACTGTTTTAAACATTACTTGAAGGATAAGAGAATTGTAGCATGGGCAGTTTGTATATAGGTTTGCAATTGGTAAAGGTGTTTTCATGCTACGGCAATTTGCTTTGTTAAATGTAAATGGTAGACTAATCTGCAATTTCAGCATCAAATGCTTGCTTATAAGTAATATTTTACCCAATTATGAAGAATAAAAAAAGACTGTTGGCTCTCGTGCTACAACAATATGATTCACTAATCTTCTATACAAACTGCTAACTCTTCAGCCTAGCTTAGAGCAATTTCCCATTGACTATAAATAGGCACCTGCAATACCAGATTGTTTGACCCCAAAGTTAGTTGATTATAATCGTCAATGAGTCGTCAACTGTTAGCAATCAGCTGGTATGAAACAGATACTGCTACTGTCAAATATCAACAGCTAAAACTGAATTATTTCAACTAATTATTATTTAATGTGTTTGAGACAGTATATGTTGCTACTTATGTCCAGTCCATGTTTTTTTAAAGGTTTTAATCAGAGTTTTAATGTACGTTATAAGCTAATATTTGTGGAAGCTGAATATGTAGTTTTTAGGATTACAAATGCTAAAGTTGTTGAACATGGTATAGATTGTTGTTCGTTTTGTTTAAAAAGGTTATGTGAAACCTGTTTATGTGTTTTTGTGGTAAAGGTTATTTAATACTCTAGCAGCAATGAACTTATATCTATTCCAGTGTTTTCATAAGGTTCTAATAAGCATTATATTTGACGTTATAAATTGATATTTGGGGCAACTGTAGCATGAGCAGTTAGAATATAGGATTTCAATTGGTAAAGGCATTTGACAGTGTATAGGTTTTTTTTTAAATGGCTT
>OU343216.1:128175580-128193627 GCA_910596185.1 Chrysanthemum makinoi | reverse complement strand
CCCGTGACATAATTCTAAAAAAATAATAAATAAGAATGAAAAATAAACCTAACTCACTTTCGTAGGAATCACGGTCACATTTAGCATATGCAACAAGCCTTTTAAACCACTTAGTGTCCCAAGTGGATGAGTGAAGTCTCATGAGGGTTTACAGTGAACACACCCACAAAGTTCATTTAAAATACTAATACAAGGTTACTGTGTTTAATATGAAAGAAGTAATGCAGAGTGTAGAAAACTAGAAGGAGGGTTGAATAGTTTACCAATTAAAAACTTTGTTTTGAAGCTTATTGAAAGATCAATTGATATTGATCTTAGATATGTTAATGAAATATGTAAGCAATATGTAAAGAGTAAATAAGGAAAGAAATGATCAAACCAGAACAAGTTGTTTATAGTGCTTCAGTCTACAAGGACTCTTTCTCCTTGCCCTACTCCACTCCCCGAGTCTCACACTCGAGAGTTTAACTTCACTAGTCAACAAGCTCCACGGTGGAGAAACCTTACACTTAAACACACTACTTCGACACTAAGCTAAATGTCGAGTTCTTTCCAAGGGTACAACCACTCCCACACAATGTATTTTGAGGACTAAAATACTAACCACTCACACTCACAAGATTATGATGGTTTAATACAACAATGAAGTATGAACCAACACTAGATCATACAACACTAAACAAACAAGACTTCCAACTTCTTGTTGAAGCTTGAATGTGACTTGATCTTCTTTGCTACAAAGAGATCACTAATATGATATGAAATGCGAGTTAGAAAGGTTAGAGAGAAGATAGAGTATGATAGAAAGGGATGAAAAACTACTTGGTTTGGCTTTGCTATTTATAGCCAAAACCATCAGGCAGGCACACGGACCGCGGACCCTTAAAAGGGTTCCGCCGTTATAGGATTTGGTCCGCCGAGTCTGACAGCAAGATATCAAGATCTTGCCAAAGTCAACTATATCTATGCAAGATTGTGTAAGATATGAAGAGTCCAAATCTTCAAAAAATATCTAATGAAATCTTCCAATGATTTCCATGATGCATAACATGATGTCATGTGTTGTTTTTCTATTTTTAGAAATATGCAAATACATAAGTAATGTTTAGTTTTAAGAAACTAAAACATTCTAAAAACTACTATCATACATTATGGTTAGAGTCATATCAAGATATGATTAATCACAATGTAAATGCTTGAGTGATGAATATATTGTTTGAAAAAGCTTGTTTTAATATCTATTAAACTTGACAAGCTTTAAGCTTTATAAAAATTAAATTTACTTTTTGTCGTTAACAAAACTTAGGTAAAGATCAAAAATATAAATAACGTTTAATGACGATATTTGTATTAACAATCTCCCCCTTTTTGTTGAAGACAAAATATAAATTTTATTTTTATAAAAGATACAAAGATTGTACAAGAGTTATAAAAATATTAGTTTTAGAACTTGAAAAGAAATGATAATGTATGATGTTTGACTTTTTGAGAAGTCAAAGTCTTCACAAGTTGATGCATGATGTTGACTTTTTGAAAGTCAAAGTATCAGTTGACTTTTCAGAAAGTCAAGTATTACCAATAAGTATCATGTTGACTTTTTGAAGTCAATGTATGCATTTGACTTTTCGGAAAAGTCAAATATAACCAAGTTCTAAATATTTCTCCCCCTTTTTGTCTCAACAAAAGAAGATGCGATCGGAATGTATCTGAGCCGAGCCATTATCTCCCCCCTTGATCAAAGCTCCCCCTAAATTGGGTGCCAATGGGAAGATACATGAATTGTGAAAAAGCTACAAAAGGATTTGTTAGTAACAATCATCATTCACAAGCATTTCCAAACACTATGTAATAAGCACCAACAATATAGAAATCACCATTCATTAGTTAAAATTTTTCATGATTTAAAATCATGAAAGAGAACACAATGAAGTGTTTTAGTACAAGAAAGAAAAAAAATAATCCTAGAAAAATAAAATAAAAAAAAGCTTAGAAAAGCTAATCTAGGACCATTCTGATGAGATGGTGGATGAGAAAGAGCGTTGAGTCGCTCAAGGATGTGATTGAGGATGAACCTCATTTCCTCTTGGAAGTCATGGACCATAACCGGGTCGATCAATGGTTTGGGCGGTTTGCTCACAAGTTGAGCAACCATGCCTAGGGGTAGTATGGTTGATGAGGTTGTGGTGGTGGAATGGTAGATGTGTTGATGTTGGTGTGGTGTTTGGGGTGGTGATTATGAAGGCTATCAAAGCATTTTGCATTTGCATAGTCTCACTTAGGTGAGAATCCACCATATTTTTGAATTGGTGGAGATGTTGGAGTTCCACTTGAATCTCCTCTCTTGTGGGATGATCATCCCACATGGACTCCTCAATGTCCTCTATGTGAGGGGACATTGATGTAGGGAGTAGTTGATCCCCATACAAAGGACCATGGATGTCTTTGTGAATGGGGTAGAAGAGAAGAGGTCTTGGCCCTAATGGGGCGTTTGGATCAAATGAGGGTCTAGGAGACTCATGAGCGATCCGCTCAATAGTGCCAAATGATGGCAATGGTGGTGGATGATTGGCCTAGGAGGCAATCTTCCAAGTCCTCCAAAGGATTTGGAGATGTTGGTGGTGTGGAGAATAACTTCAAAGGAATGAGGGTTGGAGACTTTGGTGGTGATGGTGTTTTTGATGTTTGGAGGGTCTTGGTGTGGTGAGTTGGTGTTTTTTTGTAGGTGGTGGAGTGGTGATGACAATGGGTGATTGATTAGGAGTAGCCAAGGTTGGGCTTGTGTCCTCCCTTATGGGAGATGAGATTGTGAGTGGAGATGAATCGGATGAAGAGCTCAAGTTGACGAAACAACAAGGCCTTACGCTAATCCTAGTGGTTTTCTTGCAAGGCTTGGTTGAAGGTGAAGATTTTGTCATTTTGACTTGTGTTTTTGCTAGATGATGATGAGAATGAAGAAGGTGTGAAGATGATCATGGTAAAACCTCTCAATTTATAGAAGTCAAAAATTATGGAGAAATGTGTTTGATTTGATGTTAAACCATAGAAGAGACGAGGTTTCTAATGAGTTTGAAGTGGGTTAAATGCTAGTCATATCACCCAAGTCAAGCCATACAAGAGGGATGGAGTGGAGGAAAAGATTTGCAATAAATGTGTTCTAATGATTGTAATTTCCTAACAATGATTACCCAGGATTGAAGGTACCAAAATTTTAGTTCCTTCCTTTATGCAAAAGGGCTCCTTGGGTGAATTTTTCAAATTTTTGAATTTTGGTGGGAAGTGGATTTCTTATATTCCTAAGTATGTTATACTAGTTCTAATAAGGGTACAAACTAGTTAAGATTGACTTACAAGCATTATATGGTAATTTGGAATGTCGAAAGAACCGAAAATTGAAGTTACGGAGGATCCACGGCACCAAAATTTTACGGACGAACCCTAAAAGGGTGCTTGATCGGGTCGCTGTACAGTACGGCGGTACCATTTCTTATAACAGACGGAACCAAAACATTGGTGCCGTCCGATCCGTGCACACCAGAAATCACCACAGAGTGTATTTTCAAGTATCGGGGACATTTCCGAAACCTGAAATTTTGCTCAAAACATGTGTAATTAATTATTTCTAGTTAGGAAAAGTAAATAACACATGCACAAACATAATGGAGCATAGATTTTGACCAAGGGTGAATGATTTTCACATTGAAGTGAAAATGGGTAAAATTTGATAACATACTTGTGTTATCCCCGCATGAAATAGTTATACAACATTGTTTTGAGTTATATCATCATCCTACAAAATAAAAACAACCAAATTGTATCAAACATTAAAGATAATGTATTGTTCCAAACACTCATTAAACCGATTCTCACTTATCCAACTTCTTGTAGATCTTGGTCATCATCCTACCAAGGCACTTGAACATCCCCTTGGTTTGCTTGAACTCCGCTGATTCATTCTCAATCTTGGGAAGAGATGCATAATACTCATGAGGTGGAAGGCGAGAGTTTGGAAGACCATCATCGGAGCTATTTGATGATGATGATGATGATGGAGTTAGAGGTTTTGCCCTCTTTCCTTTTGTCTTTGTAACTCGCTCATCACTCAAGGGTACAAAGATGTGAGGGATAAGCTCATAATGAAGGTGCATCCCTTTTGGGCTTGGTGGAATTGGTGCATAAACTCTATAGAAACGGGTGAGGAGCATCCCGTACGGAAGAGCAACCGATCCTTGAGTTGGGATATCAATCATTCTCCTAGCGATGTAGTAGGCTAAATTGAATGGTTGATGGGTGGACAAGTTGTAGAGCATGTGGCAAAGGCAAGCATTTATATGATCCCTATTCCCTATGGTGCTAATGACATTGGCTCTAAGTAGTTCTTCCCATTTCTTAAATTCGGGCTTAAGTTCATTGAGCTCCATTCTATATGGATCTCGGTTCCTTCTTTTCCTTTTGGGTACTTCGGGTTGTATCTCCCTTTGGGATAAATAGGTGCTCACGGATGACATCCTTATTTGCTAAAGGTGTTTGGTAGGGAAGAGAGCGGTCATTGATTGCATCAAGGATGGTGAGTGACCACTTTATCGAGGTAGACACATGTCCTCGGTTGGGAATTCCTAGCACTTGAGCAAAGTTGGCTAAGGTTATGGTGTAGTCGTTTTGATTGATCTAAACCTAAGACTAAACTTCATCATCTTCATCAATGACTAAGGTGACACTAGCATATAACTCTAACACAAACCTAGGACAAATAGGTTCATCGATGTCAAGGAGACAATCGAATTGAATGGCGGCTAGTTCTTCCGGAGATTGGTATGTTCGATAAAGAGGAGTGAATGTTCTACCCTCATAAGTACCTGTTTCTAGACTCTTAAATATTTTGACTTGTTCCTTGGTGAGTCCCTTGGTTTTGTGATGTTTGGGAATGTAGTTAAGGGTATCCTCTTGTGATCATAGAATCTTGCGGCTACCATGGTTATTCCTATGAGCAAGAGTGTTTAAGTTAAAATTGAGAATAAACTTAATGCTTTGGTTCTAGTGTGTGCCTATATGAAAACGATTTAGAGTTGCGGTTATCTCGACTCATTTTATGCACAAAAATGGTTTTAGTGGGGTGTTTGGCAAATACCATGGGATAACCCAAATGCTCCTAATTCAATATGGCTTCATTTGAATATACCCGGGAATGCATATTAGTTATGCAATACCTTTAGTATTCAAGAGCATGCAAGTGATGAAAATCTAACGTTTCTATTTGTATTAACAATGAAAAATTGTTTTCCTACAAGTGAGAAGCTTTTCCAAATTTTTGACATGGGGTGTTTGGTTATTTGAATAAGGCCTTATAGTCATTATCTATTGATTAGTGGGAAGCATGATTTGTTTATGCAATATGATAATGTAGTACCTAATTTCAATGACTAGTTATGCAATTTGCCAATTGAATCCATGTTTTATATAAGAATATATACAAACCCCATGTAGTGATTTTGTGCACAAATAAGAATCCTAGACTCAGAGTTAAGAGATAAAATGTAGTTAGGATACTTACAATGATGTTATCTCCAGTGATTAGTGGGTGAGAAGGTGTCAATAATGAGTTGGTTTAATGTTTACGTTTTGGTAAAGTGGGTTTTGAGGAAGAAGATGTTTGTAGGTAGCATTTTTGTACGTAGTTACCACGGACGGGCGGCACCATATAAATGGTTCCGTCTTTGTTGTCGTTGGTTCGGTGGCTACGATAGCAGGGATAAAACAAAAATTTTTTGTTTTGATTATTCTAATGTTTAGGCTATGTTTATCCTACATGTTTGGTTCCATTAACCCTAAACCAAGTCTAAGAAGATTAAATGGTTCTCTTTTGAGAGGCTTAGTTAAGATGTCGGCAATGTTGTCTTCGGAGGATACTTTCTCGATTGAGATGTTTCCTTTTTGAACATTGTCGCGAAAGAAGTGATGACGGATTTCAATATGCTTTTGCGAGCGTGTTGAGCGGGATTTTTCTGAGATCGATGGCTCCTTTGTTGTGCAAAATATAACAATATCGTTGAGATGAATTCCGTAATCTACGAGAGCTTGCTTCATCCAAAGAGCTTGTTGACATGCTTTTCGGTGAGGACGTTACTCGGCTGATAGTTGAGATGGCTAAAGTCGTTTGCTTCTTTGCAAACCATGAGGTGAGACAATGTCAACCAAAAGTGCAAATACCACTTGTACTTTTCTATAGACATAGTCACCGGCATGATCAGTCGTACACTATGGTTTCTATAACCGTTCCTTTGGGATACCATAATCCTAAACACGTTGTTCCCTTAATGTATCTAAAATCCTTTTTAAGGCTTCTAAGTGTGATGCCTTTGGGTTTTCTTGAAAGCGAGCACATAGACAAAAACTAAACATAATGTCGGGTCTACTAGCCGTAAGATAGAGTAGGCTATCAATCATTCCTCTATATTTAGTGTTATCTACGGATTCACCTTCCTCATCCTTGGTGAGTTTAGTGTCCGAGGACATGGGAGTCTTAGTTGGTTTGGAATCTTCAAGACCAAATTTCTTAAGCATGTCTTTTATATATTTAGATTGGTTAAAAAATATGCCATCTTCTAGTTGTTTAATTTGAAGTCCTAGAAAAAAGTTTAATTCACCCATCATACTCATTTCAAACTCATCGTGCATGATTTTAGAGAAATCATCACATAGCTCTTGACAAGTTGATCCGAATATGATGTCATCAGCGTATATTTGAACAATGATAATGTGTGATTCCTTTTCTTGGTAAAAAGAGTATCTACTCCCATAGTGTATTTGTTATAAACAAGAAAAGTCTTAAGTCGGTCGTACCAAGCTTTTGGTGCTTGCTTAAGACCGTATAATTCTTTCTTGAGTTTGAAGACATGATGTGGTTTCTCAAAGTCGGTAAAACCGGGAGGTTGAGCAACATATACTTCTTCGTTAATAAACCCATTAAGAAATGCACTTTTAACATCCATTTGAAATAATTTAAAGTCATAAGCACATGCATAAGCAAGTAATATTCTAATAGATTCAGTCTAGCTACGGTGCATAAGTTTCATCATAATCAATCCTTCTTTTGATTATAACCTTGTGCAACAAGCCTAGCTTTGTTTCTAGATACTACACCATTTTCATCCATTTTATTTCGCAAAACCCATTTTGTTCCAATTATAGTTTGATCTTTAGGTTTTGGAACTAATTTCCGAACATCATTTCTAACGAATTGGTTTAACTCTTCTTGCATGGCAATTACCCATGATTCATCTTTTATTGCTTCATTTATGTTTTTCGGTTCAATGGTGGATACAAAACAAAATAATTACTTTGATTTTGAGCTTGTGACCTTAAGGTTCTTTGATTAAGTTGTCCTATGACCTTTTCTAAGGATGACTTTTAGATTCTTTGATGTTTATCTATTTAATGGTTCATCTTTCTTGTCATTTTTAATTAGTTCTTGACTTTCTATCATTTGACTTTCAACTAAGTCATCATCAACCAAAGGTGATGTCTTAGAGGGAGGTGGACTTTCATCGAATGTTATGTTCAATGATTCCTCGACTATCATTATTTCTTTGTTTAAGACAATGTAAGCTTTACTAGTTTGAGAATAACCAAGAAATACACCTTCATAAGACTTTGGGTGAAACTTGGTGAGATAATCTTTAGTATTAAGAATGAAGCATTTACATCCAAAAACTCTAAAATATCCTAAAGTTGGATTTTTATCTTTATAAAGCTCATATGGTGTTTTGTTTAAGAAAGGGCGTATTAAGACTCTATTCAAAATATATGTAGAAGTGTCACGACGTTACACAAAACTTTTGAGGAATGTTTTGTTCATTAAGCATTGTTCTAATCATTTCTTGAATTGTTCTATTTTTACGTTCTACTACTCCATTTGATTGAGGTGTTCGTGGGGCCGAAAAGTTATGTGTTATACCATTTGTATCACAAAAGTTTCCAAATTGAGTTTTAGTTGTCAAATTCATGACCATGATCTGTTCGGATCGACACAATTTTAACACCAAGTTGATTTTGAATTTTCTTGCTAAGAATTTCAAATTTATCAAAAGCTTCATTTTTGGTTTTCAAAAACAACGTCAAGTAAACCTTGAGTAATCATCTACTATGACCAAAGTGTATAAGTTGCCTCCGTAGCTTCTTATAGCGGATGGACCAAACAAGTCCATATGCAATAATTCTAGACACTTAGATGTGGACACCATATTTTTAAATTTATGACTACTATGGGTTTGTTTACCAATTTTGCAAGCGACGCAAAAGTGTTGGTCAAATTTAAGTTTTGGTAAATTCCTAACTAGCTCTTTTGAAGATAGGTTTTGTATAAGTCTCATATTAGCGTGACCTAAGTGTCTATGCCAAAGAGTTGAGCTATCATCTAACGACGTTAGAAAAAGTTTGTCATTAGATGTTTTATCTATTTTCATGACGTATATGTTATTTTTCCTAACTCCTTTAGTTATGGTGATACCATCTTTTAGTATTTTACTACCATTTTCATCAAATAGTACTTTATACTTTTTATCACATAATTGGCTAATACTAAGTAGATTAAATCCTAACCTATCCACATGAGCAATATTTTCAATAGTTAGGGAGTTATGAGCGATCGTACCTTTGCCAATGATTTTGCTTTTGAGATTGCTACCAAAAGTGACATTACCTCCGCATACTCTTGGTATGTTGAGAAGAGACTTTTGTTGCCCGTCATGTGTCGTGAGCGTCCACTATCTTTTATCCACTCATCGGTTCCAATCAACTTTCAAGCATACCTAAGAAGCAAATAACTCAAGCATTTGGTCCCCAATCTCTCATGGGTCCGTTTGGGTTAAACATACCATTTATTTGATTCATGTATGGAAACGATGGGAAAGAGTTCCATGACATGTAATTTGGAGTTTGATATGGTCTAGGAAAGTTTTGATTCCAACCGTTGTGTTGGTAGTTGGGTTGCACATTGTGGTTGCTCTTAGGAAATGGGCGTTTGGCAAAAGGTGTTTTATGTCGTTGTTGAGTAGTTTTTGATCTAAATTCATTTTAGCAAGTCCTACTCCTGATGTAACAGCTGGTTTTAGTTTAACACTATCCTTGGTTTTCTTTGTTACTTTGACATATTCATTACGGTCCGTATCACAAACATTCGTCTGTAAGTACCACGGCACCATTTTGTTCAACGGGCGGAACCCTTATTTTAGATCCGTCTGGTCTTTATCTGCGGCAGTTTTGACAGATTTGTTCGTCCTTCGGCCATTTTGTTTTGACTCTTTGGAATTAATACCTCATTAAATCCTAGCCCATTCATGTCTCCTAGTGTTTTATGTATTTTAACTATTTCATCGGTAGGCGATGTTTTTGTTAAAACTTTTAAATTTAGAATTATGTTCGATTAGAACATCTTGTGTGAGCTTTAGTTTTTCTATTTCAAGATTAAGCTCTTGACATGATTTACATTCATCGTCATTTGCTTTTCCTTTTTCTAGTCGTTTTGCTTTTTCTTTTAACTCATAGACTTCATTTTCCAAAAATTCCTTTTAGTTTTTAAAAATTTATTTTTAGTTATGATTTTTAGACTTAGCTCACACAATGGATTGTATTGTTTTTGCAAAGTGTCATCATCATAGAAGAATAAGAAGAGTCGAATGTTCGTTTGACTCATGTGCCATTAGAGCGATCTCTTCCTTGCTTGACTCTTCATTATCTTCACTCTCACTCCAAGCACCACTTACAAAAGCTCGTTGAGTTTTGCTTTTAGGTGGCTTGGGACATTCTCCTATGAGATGACTTGCATCACCACATCTAAAAACCTTTCTTTCACCTTTACCCTTTTTGTCATTCCGATCTTTTCGGAATGGCTTCTTTTCTTCTTGGGGTTGTCTTACAAACTGTTAGGATTTTGAAATTCCATAGTGAAGAGTCGGTCACCCCGAATATTATCTAGCATAAGTTAGCTCGTAGACTTGTAGTTATTTACGTTGTTTAGTAGTTAATTAGTTAATTAGTAGCTTAGATTAGTTTAAAGTAACACCGTGGAGGAAGGACGGGTCTTTACCCACTGTATGCCTGATCTACAGTCCGATAGGAGGACGTTGTATTTGTATCTATAAATACCCCTTCCATCCTTGGAAGGGGTGGTGCTTCTTTCAATCTAACATTTACATTTTACTAAGCAAGTCTCTACCAAGAACACCCATCTCTTTACTTTCTCTCTCTAAATGGCTAACATGTATTTCCATCATCCAAGACCACCCGAATCATCAAACACAATAATATTTAAGATCCTACAAATGGTATCAAGAGCCATGGTTATTGTGTTGTGTTGATTTGTGTGGTTTCATACCATGGTTATTTTGTTTTGATGATTTATGGTGTTTTTAGAATCTTGTTTCAAACAGTTTTGGTACGTTTTGATGGTCTGAATTTATTTTTATTACTGTGGAGAAAACAGCTTTCAACTAAGTATTTGCATCATTTTTTTTGGTCAAAATAGTCTTGTGCTATCTTTGGTCATAACAGTCTTGTGCTATCAAAGTCTATCATATCTGCTTTTGGCATCTTTGTCCAAAGTTGTATTATCATCTTATCTTTTTATTGACTTTCTTGTACCAAACAGTGCATGTTTTTGTGGTCAATAGGTAAGATTCATGAGGTCTAAAATGGTCAAATGATGCATCTTTATGACTTTTTCTGGGTTCTTGAAGCTGAACAGAAAACTCTTGTCGGAAAACTTGCCAGAAAATGTCAAAAAGTCAAAAGCGACTTGTCTATCCTGTAAAGCGACTTATAAAGGTAGCGAGTTATAATGGTAGCGACTTGTTTACAGTTAAGCGACTTATAATGGTAGCGAGTTGTTGACTATTGAGTCAACAACTTAAGCGAGTTGTGCTAGCGAGTTGTGTGACTAAAAAATGTAGCGACTTGCATAATGAAGTAGCGACTTATTGAAGTAGCGACTTTCATAATGAAGTAGCGACTTGTTATACTTATAGCGACTTAACATGAAAAATTTGAAGAAGAATGAAAACAGACTCAACAACCACTATATCAAAAACCAAAAATACCATTTTACAAGTCTCGACTTCTGATTATAACAACCATCATCAGTCCAAGTTCATTTGCAAGACGAAGTCAAAAGAACCAGTATCTACAGACTCGACTCAACCATCTTATACCAACAACGAATTATAAAGTTCGTGTCACAATACTGAAAATGTAACGAATCACAACCAATCCTCACAGACTAGATATATCAAAGCCAAAATATTCAACTCCCATCCTATCCTACCTCAACTCTAATCATCTATCAAAAACAGAATTAAATAAATAATACGAATCTCAGTTTGTTCTCTCAAAGTATACTCCGACACATCTAGACTTGTAATAGTCTATAATTGAGAGACACAACTCATCATCGATCCAATTTCTGAAGCTTCGCTTCAATTTATATCCGAAACACAAAGATAAGGATTATAACAATTATGTTATACCCATTTTCTTGGTTCGTTCATACACAAACAAAACGAAAATCATGAAGGAACCTACCTTAACCCTCCAAAGGATCATAAAGCTGTGGTCTTTATGGTCGTGGTCTTCTTGACTCTTCAAAGCTACCAATGAAAACAAAGTAAAGGTATGGTCAAGTACGTGCGTGTGATGATCGAGTTATTTCAGATTAAAGATGGAGGATTTATGAGTTGATTGAGATGAAATGAGAAGAGATCTTAGTTGGGAGTAGTTTGGGGAAAGGGGGCGCATTATTCTGAGAATGTGTTTAGGGTTGAGTGAATTAATACCGTGTGTTTAGGGTTGAGTGAATTTATACAAAATTAAATACCGGTATACTAAGTTTATTGGGTTGATGGGCTATGGACTCTTTGATATTAGGATTTGGGAGTAAGGATGCTTGGGCCGAGATATGCTTATATGGGTCGACTATGTTATCAGTTTCACAATAAACGCTTATTTCACATTTACAATCAATTAATATTTGGAGGTGGGAACTAACTTTTCATGGATCGTGATTATTTGTTGTAATCTTATTAAGAGTATTACCTTCCACATTCACTACGGTTATAAACCACCATTGATCATCGGATATATCAAGTCATCGGGTTTATCGAAGTTTAGTGAATCTGGATATATATGGTTAATACGGATGTATTGGTTTCATTAATTGACCCGGATGTTGTTTTAAGAAGTTGAGCTAACATTTATCATCACGGGATGCGAGTTTTGATTTGATGATGATATTTATTTGACGAAGAGATTTGTTGAGTTGTGTAATTTAGGGTGATGATGAGATTCTTTGTGATATACGGTTTGATACTTTGGTTCACATATTTTCACGGAGGACAGTATGTCACGACTTGAATTGTTTATTAAACAAAGTTGACTACACGGTTGTTTGTACAATATCTCCTATTTGGACTTGAAGTGAGATTTTCCGGGCGCGTTTACTTATTTCGTCTTCTTTCTTTCTACCCTTCCTTGAAGATGACTTGTTTGGACAATTATAGAGGGTGATAAAGTGTAACACCCTAGGCAAATCCCACATCGACTGTGGCCTGGAGAGATGCTGGGCTCATAAGATATTCGCGCTTACAATGACACAAGCGTTTGTGGGTCTACTGCGAGTGGAGTTCTTAGGAACTGGCAGTTAAGCGTGCTCATGTGAGAGTAGTCTGGCACGGGTGACCCAAAGTCTTCAAATGAGGCACAAAACAAAGCCGTGAGCGCGGGCAAAGCGTACAATATTGGGTGCTGAGTAGGCGGGATGTTACAAGTGGTATCAGAGCCCTTTCTTGAGCCGTTCAGGATGGTGGGGCAAACTTCATCGAGGACGATGAGTCCCTAAGGGGGGGTGATTGTAACACCCTAGGCAAATCCCACATCGGCTGTGGCCGGAGAGATCTGGGTCCATAAGATAACATTCGCCTTACAATGACACAACGCGTTTTGTGGTCTACTACGAGAGGAGTTCTTAGGAACTGGCAGTTAAGCGTGCTCATGTGAAAGTAGTACTGGCTTGGGTGACCTGCCGGGAAGTCTTCAAATGAGGCCACAAAAACAAAGCCGTGAGCCTGCGGGCAAAGCGTACAATATTGTGGTCTGAGTAGGCGGGATGTTACATAAAGACTTGGCTATTTAGTTACGTTTTTTATTCTTTCTAGCTTGACCCATGTTAGGATTTAGTAAATCCAATTATTAAAGAGTCGGTCACCTCAAGTATTTGTAATCGTTAAAAAGCTCGTAGTCGTAGTTATTTAATGTTATGTAGTATTTAGTTATGTAACACCGTGGAGGACGGACGAGTCTTTACCCACTGTGTGCCTGATCCACAGCCCGTAGGTGGCGATTTGTGTAAGACTATAAATACTCTCTACCTCCCAAGGTAGAGAGTTGGAGCTCATAATAATACTTTCATTTTCTCTCACTAAGTTCCTAAACCTCTAACTCTTTCTCTCTCTAAAACCTTAAATTATACGCCTACTTGTAATAATGTTATGAAGTGTTTTTGAAATCCAATATGTTATAAATGGTATCAAGAGCCATGGTTTGATCATCTCTCTCACATATCCTTGGATTTCTAGTGGTTTTAGATGGTTTTTGAGTTTGAGAAAGTTTAGTGGTTTTTGCATCATTTGGATCATTTCTTGTGTTAAAGTTTTAATTTTGAGTGTACTTTTGTGTTTAGAATTATTGTAAGTGCTTGGGTTTTGATTTGGTAAGCTTGAACCACTGTGGTTGAGCTTGTTTTGGATTGAAAAGTGTGTTTTTAAAGTTTTTCTTGCTAGCGACTTGGTTCTCGTAGTGCTTTTCATCATAGCGACTTGCTTCAGTAAAAGGTAGCGAGTTGTAGTGTTAATTGTTAGCGATTTGGTCCTAGCGACTTGTCTATTGAGACAAGCCGAAAAACAGTAAAACTTAGTGGATTCTCCACTACGGCTAGCGACTTGGTAAAGTTAGCGACTTGCTTTCAATTTTGGTAGCGACTTGTACTTAGTATTCTCAGCGACTTGGTGTTAGCGACTTGGATCTTAGCGAGTTGTTCTTTAGCAACTTGACTGTGTCTTAGCGACTTGGCATTATAGCGAATTGTGTCTAGTAACTTGGTACTTAGCGACTTGATTTCATAATTCATAGCAACTTGAGGTTTAGCGAGTTGCTACTTAGCGACTTGGTTATTAGCGACTTGGTTCAAGGGTTATAGCGACTTGGTTCAAAGGTTATAGCGACTTGGTGAATATTTGCTTCTCATACGGTTTTCTCTTGATTTAGTAAAATCCTGTGAAAGAATCTATTTCCCGGTTTAATCATAGAGTTATAAAATCCCGTGAATTCTGTGAACATGTCTACCATCGTGCCTACAATCATCTCTACTGTAGCTGAGGATGTTCAAGAAGGTTAGGATACTAGTCACCCTACATGCTTGATAGAACTGACTACGACTCTTGGGCTCAAGAATCAGATTGTACTGTCTTGGAAAGGAAAATGGGGTCAACATTCTCAAATCCATTGATGAAGGACCGTATCAGATTGAGACTACAAGAGACATAATTGATACTGCTACAGATGGAACAATGATCTTTGGATTGGACAGATCAAAGACGTATGATGAGCTCAATGATAAGGAGGATGATGATATCAGGGCCTCAAACATTATACTTCAAGGTCTTCCAAAAGATATCTACAAGCTGATCAATCACAATATTGAAGCCAAAGCAGTTTGGGATAATGTCAAGATGCTTCTTTCAGGTTCTGAATTGACTAAAGAAGACAGAGAATCACAGCTGTATGATGAATTTGAGCACTTCAAGATGAAACCCGAAGAGAGTATCTATGAATATTACGTAAGGTTCCACAAACTGGTGAATGATATGAGGAATATCAAAATGACTATGCCAAATATTCAGCTGAACTCAAAGTTTGTGAACAACATGAATCCAGAATGGCATAAGTTTGTCACCTCTGTGAAGCTAACCAAAGGATTGAAGAATACAAACTATGAGCAACTGTATGCCTTCCTTCTTCAAAATGAGAGACATGCCATGTTTGAAATAAGGATTCTTGATCAGTTAAAAAACAACCAGGGAGAAACAAGCTCATCAAATGATTCAACAGCTTTTTACACCAATGTTGGAATTACCCAAAACTTCGAGTCATACCGGGTAATGGTAATTACAAGCTCATCCCTGATCCAGCATATAAGCCTCCGACCTCAAACACATCCATGGAAAACTTCATCAATCAACTTTCTCTCATGGTTAGTCAAAACATGAACTCTCTCCCCACACCAAAAACAATAACCTCAGAACAGCATCCAATCAACACAATCAAGCTACGGTCAGAGATGGGAAGGTTATGGTGCAACCAGTTCAAGAAAGGCAATATGAACAGGGAAGAGGTGGAATTGGTAGAGGTTATGTTGCTAATCAGAATCGGGGAAGGATTGGAAATCAAGGTCAAGCAAAGCCAATTAAGTGCTACAACTGTGGTGGTGAGGGACATATTGCAAGGAACTGCACATCTCCAAAACGTCCACAGAACGCAGAATACTTCAGAGACAAGATGCTCCTTGTGAAAGCTCAGGATAATGGAGCAACTTTGGATGAAGAGGAATTGTTGTTTCTTGCTGAAGGGAATGCTAAGACTTATGATGCTGATGTGGATGAACAGCCAGTGCAGGGTATGGTTCAGAACAATCCAAATGCATTTCAAGTAGCTGACTGTGATGCTTATGATTCGGATGTGGATGATGAACCAACTTCCCAGTCAATCTTCATGGCTAGCATCTCTCCTATGGTCTCTCCAAAGGTCCCTTCACCACAACAGGCTGGTCCATTGATATGTGCTTAAACACATACCTTTTCTTTATCAATATAGACCCAAAACAACCAAGGAAAAGCCGTTTATTGCTAATATTTGTGGTTTTCTTGAGTTTGTGCTTGTGCAGGTACGGATATGTTAAAACACACAAAAAGGAACCAAATATGCCAAAAACCGAGCACGAGAGAGAGAAGTGTGCAAAAGCCGATGCCGGGATGCAGTTTTATGGACTTTGATGCTCAAAAGTGCAAAATACGGAGCTATGGATCATAATTTGGGAGTTTTTTACATTACACCTTCACTTTCACAATTTACCATTTTACCCCTCAACTTTCCCAAATTGTCACCAACAACCCCTCAACTTTATCATTATGTCACTTTACACCCTTCACTTTCCCATTTTACCCTTTATACCCCCATACCCTCATTTTACCAATTTACCAAAGTACCCTTACCCTTTCATAACATCATACATTTGGTCCTTGGTTTTTAGCAAATAATACATAAGATCTATTTATCCTAAAACCGGATCCTTAAAATCCATAAAACTACACTTGGCCCAACAATAAAAACCCAATATCCAATCTATTTACCAACTCGTTTACCCGGTTTGATATTACAACCCATTTCACCTTACTTACCGTTTCCCCAACCCGTATACACTAAAACCCGGTCAAAACCCACACACCGAGTCAAACTATAATAAACAATCCCTTCCCTGAACAAAACGCGCCCCCCAACCGAGCCTCCCACCATTTACTGTTTACCATCCCTTTTACCCTTTATCCAACCTTTTTAACCCGTACTTAAAAGCTTCTAGAAGCCTCGACACCGCGTGTCAGAGGTTGTATCAGGGCTGCAAGCTGGACAAATGAAGCCCCCTCATTGGTCCTAACACCTCATTCAAATGATCAAACGGTGTAGAATGCTTTGGATGACAAGATTGAAAGATCAAAGGCTGAAGATGGAGCTCCTAGATCCTTCCCAAGCCTCAGCTGAGCTATAAAAAGACCTCTAAGCTCACAATGCAATTCGTCCATTTTCTCATAGCTTTTAGAGATTATGTTACCATTTTAATCCTGTCATTTACTGTTTTTGTAGTGTAATCTCAAGTTAAATTTGTAATTTCATTTTGTTTAATGCAATATTAATTTTACTTTGTCTCAACTTTTTACACAAGCTTTAATTTGATTCTCAATGCTGATTTTACAAGTTCTAAACTGTTTTGTTAAGCTCATATAAGCTTTTGTAAGCTTATATAAGCTTAATTTTGTACTCAATTGTTCTTAATTCCTAGTTTTTGAAAAAGTCAATGAAAGTCAACATTAGTCAAAGTTCAAGAGTCAAATCTGTTTGAGATAAATTTCTGGTTGTAAGGTGTTAATGGATGTAGTTTTAAGTCAGGATGATTCATTTGATTCAGTTTTAATCAAGTTTCTAAGTTTTAATTACACTTAGGAAGTTTAAAGTAGTGTTTGGTTTGAAGCTTTTGTTTGAATCTAAGTTGTATTAATTAGCTGATTTTGGTATATTCAGTATTAGTTACTGGTTTTAGAGCCCTTTACAGTCAAAGTTTCAAGTTGCTCAAGTTTGATACACAATTTTGAGTCTAATTCCAAGGCTGTCAAAATCTCATTTCTTTCACAAAATGCACTTTTCATCAGACATTTCCAAGGATGAGATCAGGTCCCATTGAATTGTAATTTGTTTTTTTTATTGCTGTTAGATTAGTATTACTGGTTGTTGTTAGCTTATTTACTATTTGGAGTACTAAAGATAGCTTAATTTTGGTTGCATAGTTGCTAGTTTGGTTGCCTAATGTTCTGCTGCATTACTTAATTTAGCTCTAACAGTTTACACTTCTGCTGATCTGCTGCTTATTATTCATGTTAACTGATTGCTTTTTAACTCATCTCATAGTCTATAGCACTAGATCTACTTGCTATACATGATTTTAGTAGCTTAATTTAGTTGTTTACACAGGTCTGCAGTCACTATATTTTACCATTACATATCTGTTTTGTTGTCATAACAAGCTCTCATATCAGCATGTTTTTAAACCATCTCAATGATATTTGAGTTGAGCTTAGTGATTACACTATAGCCTTTTAAGTAGTTTTAGTGGTATGATATAGTTCTTTATTTGAGATCTCACTTTAGGAATGTTTAGTTCAGCTTATTAGGTCTGCATT
>OU343216.1:128115377-128175480 GCA_910596185.1 Chrysanthemum makinoi | reverse complement strand
AGTACGAGAAGACCAACGTTTCATGTTCTATCATCTCCTCGAACGTTTCGACGAGATTAAACCTAAACAAAACTTGAGCTAGAAGATTTTAGTGGTGTCCTAGCATCAAGCGATAGTTGGTCTAGAAATTCTTAGTCATTAATTCTTTATTTTCTTAGTTTTTTAGAGTCATGTATATCATAACTCTAGTTTTATTAAATGAAATTACATGCTACTTGCTATATTTCTGAGTATATGATTACGTTGTATTCATATCTCACTTTTGTGATAACATTACTTGTTATATCACCATTGCTGAAATTGATCATCAGCTATACGGATCCCTCAAAATTTCCTAGACGGATCCCTACTAGGAGGGAACCGTGGGATCCCGTGAGACGTGAAAACTATTTTTCTACTAACTTGGACCACATTTGCAGAAATTGTGAATTATACTTGCTTCTAACCTTGTTTTATAGTTATTCAATCTACACTTGAAGACTTTGACACCCTAAAGCTAGGGGGAGCTTTGTGTCAAAGCAATATATTGCAAATTACTTGCAATATTAAGATTACATTTCTTGACATCCCTTTGCAAAATTGCAATCATCAAGGGGGAGCACATTCGTCTCTTAGACGAAATCTTTTGCAAACTTAGTTGCAAACAAACTAGCTTAGTATTATTTTCTTGACGCCCTTACATAGGGATGGACTCGTCAAGGGGGAGTAAAGACGAGATCTGTAGCCACCTGTAAAATTTCACTATCATCAACTTTCATATTAAAAAACTAGATTGTTTATCAAAACTTATTTGAGCTAAGTTGAGCATTTTAGCATGTACGTTTCATTTTATTGCATAAAATTTAGGCATCTCTCGAGTAGTCTTATTTAGTCATGCCCGATATTTACTGATAGCTAAATCAGTCTCACAAGAAATTTTCTTGTCTTACGAGCCGCACGCGTACCGACACTCAATTAGTTATGGCTAAAGTCAAATAAATATTTTTACGAGTTAGAATTAATATTTTATTTTTTTTTTATTTTACCTTTATAAAAACATGCTAAAAATTATATATTACACGTTTGGTCAAAAGCATCAAACCGACACCGCAGACCCACGTTTAAGCTCAAACGGGACACGAAATACATAACGAAAATTTGAGATAATCTTACACGTTACCACCCAAATTACAACTCATAGTGTCACATGTTATATTAAAAAGATGTGAAAATGCTACCTTACACATTATGAACTAACTAATAACATATAATATCCATACACCTTGTAAATCACTAGACTATTGGACCTAAATGGATTTCTTTTTCTTTCCTTGTAACCGAACATATCTACACAATATAATTATCTCTTCAAAATATTACAAACACATTGACTTTTAAACAAGCTTAGTACACATATTAACCAACATGTAACCAAGCATTATGACACATTTTTCTTCCCTTTGTCCTTGGTGCCGTATACCTCACAAATACCACAACCCATTTGCTTGTTTCCCCTTAATACTACCTAGAGTCAAGTGTAATCAAGTTGCATGTATCAAGGCTCACATAAACTCTTGGTCATTAACCAAAAGTCCTTCTCCTCTTCCTTCTTAAAAACCAACGAGCCACAAGACTCATCACACATTTCACTTGCAAAAATCTCACCAAAAACCTCTAAGTGTATTCAAGATTAGTCTTGGAAGATTGGGTAAAGAGTCTTAGAAATAAGCTAGGAGCTTGGAAGCAAGTTTGGGTTATAAAGATTGTCCTTGGTCTCTTTCTTGTTCGAACCTCACTCAAATCGTTGTAAGGTCTCCTTCCTAAACTAAACTTACACATAAGCTTACATATGTACATTTGATATTTCACAACATACTACTAATATGTTCAAGTTTGAAAATAAAAATGAAACATGTTCTTGTATACTACTCGACAATATAAACACATATGAGTAGGAACTTGTGTTTCGAGCTTGTGTGGTAATCTTGAAACTTGCTTAATATTTGTGAACATCTCGAAAGAAAATAAGCTAGTGCTTATTTGTTTGTTTACCGACACACACACACATAACATTTACGGTTTAATGGGAGTTTCCTTTGCACTAAAAACAAATAACTAAGTAACTATAAACCTAAGGCTAACTTGAGTATTGACACATCTTTGGAATAATGTTAAATGGCTCACTTTGGACTTGTGTTTTCATCCGACAAATCTGAAATAGAAACAAATCTCAAACACACGCATGCATGCTGCTAACTGTGTATTTTGTACTAAAGAAAAACGCAGCCTAAGCATGCATTATAAGCCCACTGTGAGGAGAAACTAGCACCAAAGTGGAACTAGTCCACTGGTTGGGACGTTACACTGGAACGAGAGGTCCCTGGTTCGAAACCCACTGTTGGCACTTTTTCCTCCCTTTTTATTTTGCAACTATCACCCTTTTGGCGAACTAACCCTCCACTTCAAGTAACTATATAACTAAAATAAAACATAGTTCTAAAAATATAAAAATCAAATCTTTGAAAATATTTTGTGAAAGCAGATTTTGAGGGACTAAAAGCTACAAATTCTGGAAACTTTGAGCATGAGATATTTTTGGGAACAAAGTGTCATTTTCTAAAAGTTTAAGGGCTAAACTCGTACTTTTTGTAAATCAAGGGTAAAAAGTGAAAAATTGAGAAAAGTTTAGCAAAACTTATGATTTCATTATAAACCCGTAAAAATAAGTATATTGAGCGTAATATTTTCAAATAACGATAAGATTTATTCCATGCACAAATATATATATAAGTACATGTGTATATTTTAGAAAATCATTAAGTATATGTAAAGAGATATATATTCTGATAAAATACCCGAGGAATCTAAATACGTTAAAATGCTCTATTATTTTGGTCGTAAACCAAAACGTATATCATTATTCTGAGACTTGCTATACTAATTATAGGTCGCGTGACGGTACTTCGTGCTCATACTACTTGACTTTACACTACTCGGATTCTGTTTGCTAAGGTGAGTTCATAGCCTCGCCTTTACTTATTTCTTTCAAACCCCGCGAGGGAGATGCATGCTATAAACAAGAACACAAGTCTTTTCTTAAACTGTATGCTTGCCTGATCATTATTATTATAGCCTAAGTTGCCTGCCATAAGTCCCTTGCATCATGAACCATTAATCACTTGCTAGTGAATGCGAATATTGTGGATAGTACTATGGGAATTAACGACCCTAATTTCTAAGTATCGGAAATAACCGGGCAAAGCACTATATTTGGTTAACTATGGAATTGGCAATTCCATCTCTGAGGCAATATTATTATTACACCAGTAATTAGGGGTATGCAGTTAGTTTGGTGTCATGAGCTTAGCGCATAATAATAATCTATGTTTTCCATGGTGATTGTATTCAAAGCAATTATCATCTTTTACTTGTGTTCAACCATTTATTTAAACCTATGAATATCACTCAACATTTTTGTTGACCTTTTAGCATGTTCATCTCGGTACAAATTAGAATATTATGAAGGTTGAGTGGACGTCATGGGACGCTTGAAGTGGTGTTGTTTTCAATAAAGTTATCTTTCAAACGTTTAAACTATCTTTTGTGTAACTTCAAAACATGTGATATTCCTTTTTGGTGTTTCCAAAACACCGAGTTCTATGAAAATGGTAACTACCTTTATTAAACGTCTCTTTAGAGTCGTTTTCTATAACTTATGACTATGATCCTCTAAGTAATACCCCAAATAGTCTTCCCGCTGTCACATTGTGATTTTGGGGTGTTATGATGGTATCAAAGCAGGTTATAGAGAACCAACTTGTATTTCAAAACAATTTGGACTATAACCACGTTTTGCAAATGGACCATTTACACCAACCGCTCACGCCCTCCTCACTTCGTACCATTGCACGCATGAGATTCGCCTTGGATAATACATGACTTGTAAAACTTTGCATGATAAAAACTTATAATGCTAGCTTTCATTTAGTTAGGCATTTAGATTTGCGTGGCGATTATGTACGACTAACTAAATCTTATTTATTGCATGACATTACTTATACTTACAAATGCACATTTTGGTTGTTACAAGTACCATGTCGACCGCTACTCATCCTATCGACTTGACCTCCTATTGAGATGGAGGATACTATGTCCCTGCTTCTACCCCTTGGCACCGCTCTCATTACACCTGTGTCCTCTGAGACGGAGCCTTCGGTGAGGTGAAGTCGTTGTCACCCCACCCTGCCACCATACCCAGCATCCGCCTCTTTGGTCCCCCACTTATGACCGATACCGAGTCACACAGTGGCTATCACCTTCGACATTGTATCACGACACCCTCACCCGGGCCGATCGTCTTCTACGCCCATCACCACTACCGCTCGGGCGAAGGCGGAAGGGTTTCAAACCCTACGAGCCTGCAGGCCATTCGGCAGCCATTCCGTTCCGAAGGATGGTGTTACTTTTATACATACCGCCGAAACGAGTGAGGGCACCCATCACTTTTGTCCCACCTCTCGACATACCATCATCCTCGCTTTCCACATCACTGCACCGCACCACCACTCATACCGTTTCACCACTACCACCACCTACCACATTCATCTATCGACCACCACTGTATTTGTTTATCCTCATTCTCGCGTGCATCACCCTTGCATGCATCATCCAAGTGACATCTCTTAGGGAGAGAGTCTGTTTCTCACCCGCACATTCGGACCCATATCACCATGTTGTGTTTGTACCCTGAGCCTGAGCCCATGGATCGATGCTAGACGCTGGTCCTACATGATGCCGCCATTAGTCGATGGAGGTCGAGGAGGGTGCACCTAGCACTATGGAGCTTGGAGAGCACCTGTTACTGCTGCTGTGACTATCTCCTGCCACGGGAGAACCCCTTCATCATACCATTCCGTTGTTAGTCGCTCGAGGCATGAGCTGAGATCATGGATGGCATTTGTTGATGAGGTTCCGTTGGTACGTATCGAGAACATTGAGGATGAGGTTGGAGAGCTCCTTAACGGGAGGACCATGATGGAGAGAGTGCTTGATAGGATTGGTCCCGTGAAAGTGAGAGCGGCTACAAAGGTTGGAGAGGAGGATGGAGTCGATAGATTAGGATTTCTGGACAGTAGCTGCGTGTTTGAGGTGTTGTGCTTAACGAAGTCTGAGAGGATGATGATCATGGAGACTGCATCATCGCCTGGAGCGAGATTGGAGGCACGAGATAGAGGTGATGATCGGCGGGGCTAGTCCGTGACCTACCATGAGGGTACAACGACGCCTCTAGATTGTGATTCATCTATTTAGTTTTCTAGCTGCCGATGTGGCACTAATAAAAGCCTTGTATTCGCATGTTTTGTAAACTATCGAACAAGCTATTTATGCGACATTGTATGGTATTGTATCACTATGTATGGATGATAGACATATAATTATGGTTGTTATTTCTTGATGTTCTTATGTATGGTGATCTTCTTATTTATCGATAATCGAAGTGATCATTTACATATATTTTCTTTGTGTGGTTCTAACACAGTGATTCTTTCTATGATGAGAGTACTTATTGATATAATGTGATGATCTTGACTATTATGAAACCATTTTTATAATAATTCACACTTATGTTGAATGATTCTAAAACTGAAAGGTATGTCTTTAGAAAATGGCAAGAACAAGAGCTACCCCCTACTCTAACTCTGAGATGACCCCATGCACATTCAAGATGGTTACTAATGAGATTGGTGCTGCTTTTGCTGCTACGACTGGCCGGTTCGAACAAATGGAGCCCCAAATGCCAACCGAATGAAGCTGTGGTGAATCGCAAATGTGGATATGGAGTTCATGAATTAAAAACCTACCTTCTTCAAAGGAACTGGCGCTGTTGGCCTTATTCATTGGTTCGAAGATCTGAAAGTGTTTCTTCTGCGATTGCTCGGAAGATTGCAAAGTGAAATTTGCTACTGGTACTTTACTAGAGGATGCATTGTCTTGGTGGAAAGCTCATGCTCAACCTACTGGCATGGAAGAAGCCTACAAAACCACTTGGACTGAACTAAAGCAATTGATGATGAAGCAATACTGTCCAAGGACCGAGATCAAGAAACTTGAAGATGAGTTCATCCGACTACTAAGGCAATGATCTCAAAACCTACTTCAAACGCTTCCAAGAATTGAAAGCTCTATGCCCATCCATGGTTTCGATAATGTCAAATTGTGGAAAATCTCATGGGGATTACCCCAAGCATTGAGGGCAATGTTACTGCATCAAAGCCCAAGACCGTGGAAGAAGTGATCACAATTTCCTACCAACTCAATAAGTCCTGAAACATGGATTCGTGCAAGGCAATAACGACAACAAAAGGAAGTTTGATGACCGTCGAGGCAACACTTCAAACAACTACAACTACAACAACTCTTTCCATCACAACAATAACCGTAACAACAACAATCAAGGCCGCAACAATCACAATCAACACCGCAACAACAATTCTAACCCATACCACCAAAACCGAAACAACCACCACAATCAACAAAACCGTAGGCAAGAAGTTGCGAGGGCTTATGCTGCTACCCCGCTGCACACGGAAGAGGCTATGCTGGCCCACACCCTTTGTGCACTCGATGCAACCTGCATCATGTGGGACGTTGTACTATTAAGTGTGGAAAATGTAACAAGGTGGGCCATACCACAAGGATTGCCAAGCCCCATCTGGTAGTAACCTTCAACCCATTGGGATAACTTGCTTTGGATGTGGAGAAGCGGACATGTCAAGAGTGATGCCCAAAGCAACGGGAACAACAACAACAATAACAACAACCCCGCTAGAGCAAGAGCTTATGTGCTAGGAGATGGAGATGCACAAGAAACCCCGGACGTCATTTGTACGTTTTCACTCAACCAACATCTAGCTAAAGTGTTATTTGATTCGGAGCCAAAAAGCTTTGTGTTTTCTAAGTTTGCACCTTTGCTAAAAGTTACCCCAACCGCCCTAGATACCACCTATGAAGTAGAACTAGCCGATGGAAAAATTGTAGGAACTAACACTATCCTTCGAAGTTGCAACCTATCCTTATCAAATCACCCGTTCAATATAGACCTTATGCCTATTCAACTTGGTAGCTTCGATGTCATTTCAGCATGGATCAAGTTAAGAATCGTGCAAGAATCATTTTAAGAGAAAGTCGTTCACATCCCTCTTGATGGCGAAACTCTAATCATTCGGTGTAATCATAGTAAGACCCAATTGAACATCATCTCGTGCGTTAAAATCAGCAAAGTACATAGAAAAAGGATGCCACATTTTTCTAGCCCAAGTGACGGAGAAGAAGAAGCGATGAGAAACACCAAAGGACGCCCCCCGTGGTTGTGGGACTTTCCGAAGTATTTCCTGAATACTTGCCTGGCTCCTCCTCCTGGCAAGTAGAATTCCAAATCGAGCTAGTGCTCGGAGCGGCACCGTGGCACGAGCACCCTATTGATTGGCACCTTCCGAACTACAAGAATTGTCTGACCAACTTCAAGAATTGTCCTAAAAGATTCATTCGACCAGTTCTCGCCTTGGCTCCTGTCTTATTCGTCAAAAAGAAGGACGGATCTTTCCGTATGTGTATGTATTACCGAGAGTTGACCAAACTAACGGTGAAAAATCGTTATCCATTGCCTAGGATTGATGATCTGTTTACCAATCATAGGATCAAGCGTCTACCAAGATTGATCTCGAGATCTGGTATTATCAATTGAGAGTTAGAGGTTAAGATATTCCAAAACTGCTCAACACGATACGGCCACTATGAGTTCCAAGTGATGCCATTTGTTTGACAAATGCACCGGCGTATTTATCGACCTAATGAACCGAAAGTGTGTAAACCTTACTTGGACAAATTTGTAATTGGTTCGTTGATGACATCCTATTTACTCCCGCAACAAGGAAGAGCATTTGAACACTTGAAAGCCATTTAGAACTACTCAAGAAAGAAGAACTGTATGCTAAGTTTTCCTGGCGCTACTGGATTCAAAAGTTTAATTCCTTGGTCACGTGATAGATAGTAATGGTCTTCATGTTGATCCTTCAAAAATCGAAGTTGTCAAAGATTGGTCATCCCCTACTACCCCAACCGAAATACCAATTTTAGGTCTTATGGTTATTATCGAAGGATTTCAAAATCGCTAAACCTCTAACGGAGTTAACCCTAAAAAGAAGAATTTTGATGGGTGAAAAAGAGTTAGCCTTCAACTCTTGAAACGAAAGCTTTGTGAAGCTCCTATCTTAGCCTTACCCGATGGAGTGGAAGATTTTTGTGGTCACTGGATGCATCACACCTAGGGTTAGGTGCGGTATTGATGCAAAGAAACAAGGTGATTGCTTATGCTTCATGACAACTCAAAACTCATGAGAAGAACTACACTACCCATGACTTGGAATTAGGAGCCGTGGTTTTCGCCCTCAAAATATGGAGACATTACCTATATGGAACCAAGTGTACGGTGTTTACCGAACATAAAAGTCTCCAACACATTCTTGATCAAAAGGAGTTAACATGATGCGATGGCTAGAATTGCTTAGTGATTACGATCTGGAAACCGTTATCACCCGGAAAAGCAAATGTCGTGGCTGATGCTCTTAGTAAAAGGATCGACCTAAACCTTTTCGAGTAAGATCTTGGGAATGACAATAAGTCACCCCTTCCATAAAAATCCTTGAAGCTCAAGCTGAAGCTCTCAAAACCTAAAACCGTCCCAACGAGAGAATCTTTGGAATGCCGAAAACAAGAATGTGCCAAGAAAGATCGATAACCTTATGTTTTGGCGATAGAAGTTGGATACTTTATGAGGAATACGGGAACTCATTATGCATGAGTCTCACAAGTCTAAATATTCCATTCATCCCGATCCGACAAAATGTATCAAGATCTCAAGAAGCTTTATTGGTGGCCAAACATGAATTTGAAATTGCAACGATGTTGGGAAATGTCTTACATGCTCTCGAGTCAAAGCCGAATGTCAAAAGCCCTCTGGATTGTTAACTCAACCCGAACTCCCGCTTTGGAAATGGAAAGAATTACCATGGATTTCATAACCAAACTACCAAAGACTGCTAGAGGTTACGATACCATTTGTTATCATCGACGCCTTAGAAAGTCCTACCATTTCTTACCCATCAAGGAAAATGAAGAAATTTTGCTCAACTATACCCAAGGAAATTGTATCATGACATGGAGTGCCAATTTCCATCATTTCTGATCGTGACAGTCGTTTTACCTCTCACTTCCGGAAATCTCTTCAAAAGGCTTTGTGTACTGGATATGAGTACCGCATATCACCCCTCAAAACCGATGGCCAAAGTTTAAAGGACTATCCAAACTGGAAGACATGCTTCGAGCATGTGTGATCGACTTGGAAAAGGTTGGGATAACACTTGCCTTGGCGAATTCTCTACAACAATAGTTACCACGCTAGCATCAAGGCAGTTCGTTCGAGGCACTTTATGGTCGAAAGTGTCGACGCCCATTTGTGGGCAGGTTGGAGATGTCCAACTCATGGACCCAGCTTGTCCAAGAAACAACCGAGAAGATTATGCAAATTGTCAACGACTTCAAGTGCTAGAGATCGACAAAAGAGTTATGCCGATGTTAGAAGGAAACCCATGGAATTTCAAGTTGGTGATCGAGTCATGTTGAAAGTTACTTGGAAAGGAAAGGTTCATTCGAAAACGAGGAAAGTTACATCCTCGATACATTGGCCCTTTCAAGATTCTGGAGAGAATTGGCCCGGTTGCATACAAGCTTGAACTCCCTGAAGAATGTAGAGTACACCCTACCTTTCACGTCTCAAACCTGAAGAAATGCTTGTCGGATGAATCTCTTGTCGTTTCACCAAGTGATTAAACTCTCATGACAAGCTCAACTTTGTCGAAGAAACCAATTGAAATCATGGATAGGGAAGTCGCGACTTAAGCAAAGTCGCATCCCTATCGTCTGGTTAGATGGAACTCCAAGAGAGGATTCGAGTACACGTGAACGCGAAGACACCATGCGTGTTAAGTACCCGATCTATTTGCATTAACCCCGACAACCATCCGAAACTTAAATCACGGACGAATTCTCTTAAGGGGTTGGTATCAGAAATACCTGTAAAATTTCACTATCATCAACTTTCATATTAATAAACTAGATTGTGTATCAAAACTTATTTGAGCTAAGTTGAGCATTTTAGCATGTACGTTTCATTTTATTGCATAAAAATTTATGCATCTCCGAAAGTACCTTATTTAATTATGCCCGATTTTTCACTGATAGCTAAATCAGCCTCAGCACAAGAATTTTCTTGTCTTACGAAATGCACGCGTACTCGACACTCAATTAGTTATGGCTAAAGTCAAATAAATATTTTTATGAGTTAGAATTAATATTATTTTTATTTTTTTATTTTACCTTATAAAAACATGCTAAAAATTATATAATACACGTTTGGTCAAAAGCATCAAATCGACAACAAGGACCCACGCTAAGCTCAAACGACACGAAATACATAACGAAAATTTGAGATAATCTTACACGTTACCACCCAAATTACAACTCATAGTGTCACATGTTATATTAAAAAGATGTGAAAAATGCTACCCACACATTATGAACTAAATAATAACATATAATATCCATACACCTTGTAAATCACTAGACTATTGGACCAAATGGATTTCTTTTCTTTTCCTTGTAACCTAACATATCTACACAATATACGCACATCTCTTCAAAATATTACAAACACATTGATTTTAAAACAAGCTTAGTACACATGTTAACCAACATGTAACCAAGCATTATGACACATTTTTCTTCCCTTTTGTCCTTGGCTGCCGTATACCTCACAAATACCACAACCCATTTGCTTGTTTCCCTTTAATACTACCTAGAGTCAAGTGTAATCAAGTTGCATGTATCAAGGCTCACACTAAACTCTTGGTCACAACCAAAAGTCCTTATCCTCTTCCTTCTTAAAAACCAACGAGCCACAAGACTCATCACACATTTCACTTGCAAAAATCTCACCAAAACCCTAAGTGTATTCAAGATTGTCTTGAAGATTGAGTAAAAGAGTCTTTAGAAATAAGCTAGGAGCTTGGAAGCAAGTTTGGGTTATAAAGATTGTCCTTGGCCCTTTCTCTTGTTCGAACCTCACTCAAATCGTTGTAAGGTCTCCTTCCTAAACTAAACATACACATAAGCTTACATATGTACATTTGATATTTCACGACATACTACTAATATGTTCAAGTTTGATGTAGGATATTGGATTTCACATACACATCAAACCATAACTCAAAGTGGGCGTATAAAGGTGAGTTCTAGAGAGAGAAAGTTAGAGGTTTAGGGAACTTAGTGAGAGAAAGAAAATCTTATTATGAGCTCCAACTCTCTACCTTGGAAGGTAGAGAGTATTTATAGTCTTACAATAAAATGCCACACAACGGGCCGTGGATCGTGCATACAAAGACCCCGTCCTCCACGGTGATATACAACTAAATACTACTTAACATAAAAGTACTATGACTACGAGCTTTCTAACGATTACATATACTTGAGGTGACCGACTCTTTAATACCGGAATTTCTAATTCCTAACAATCTCCCCCTAAGGGAGGTCACCTCAAACATATACTAAAATGACATTGAATACAATCGGATATTACATTAACAATTGATCTTGCATTCTTGATGTAGTACTTTGCTCAAGCTCAGAGTCATTGATTCCACTCATTGCATGTTTGGTTAATCCAAGTGGAGGTCTTTACTGATCCACGCGGATAATAATGTTGAGCCGCTTTGAGATCATCGCCTAATAGAAAATCTCTGATACATCCATTGTGGTGTTGGTATTATGTGATGTTGTGACAATCGGATCGACATGCTCACATTCTGGATCATGATATCTTCTCATCAGAGTAGCGGAAGCATTCGTTGATTCATGATATTGGCAAAGGCGTAGCGTAAGCATGGAGTTAGATTATCAGAGTCATTGATGCACCAATCATGATATCTTTTGATATGAATGTGTTGTGTGAGCATGCGGCTATGGATTGACCGCTTCCATTCGACACCGCAAACGTCGGGTGTACCTGCATACAACAGTTAACATTAAAGCACACGAAAGTGTCTTTGATCACTCGTCGAATTGAGGTACACGCCCACGGTTCCTCGCTGATCAGCATAAGTACGCCTCGCGGATCGTATAATTCAAGAATTTCCTTGAGTGGTTTCAGCTTGTTCTAGCCGTTCTCAAACCGAACGTCTCAAAGAAGACAACACGAGTGAGTGAACCAAATAATTTACGTCCATTGATTGATGAAAAGAGATTAGAAAAACAATCGTGTATTGCTCAATAGAAATTGTTTTTGCAATATAACGAAGGTTTTAATGAAAATCAATTATCAATCATAAAACACCTTTTGATTTGAAAAATTAGTACACGGTCGACGCGCTAATGAAAAGAGTTTTAAAGCACAAAGACCGGTTTTTCAAAGGTATCCGCCAATCCATAACCTGAACCAGGATTGATTCAAAAGATTGAATCGCCCCATTGTTTCTCGCTCGTTGTCACATGGTTGATCTGTATAATAGATCTCACATGCCACCTACCAGAGCTTGTTAGATGTTGGCTCGTAAGGCTTTCCATCTTCATAGTGAATATGTAAACACATCACTGGATGTTCCGCAATACCACAAGGATTATGCGTAGGACTCAAGATATAATCTCTCTTTCCACATTGTGTGAAACAGAGTCTTCATTGAAAGTGTCCTAATGAGATTTATTGATGATCTCGGGGCACTAGACTCAATTTGTGCATATTTGGATCCTATATCGGAGACTAGGGAGAGGGTCTCCTTCAATATCAACAATCTCTAAGAGAAAGTTGATAGATAATGTGGGTTCCCCGTGAGAATGAAACAAGTCCTTTTAAGAGGAACTTGAGTGGTTTGGAAAGTTGAAGTGCAGCGCGTCACTGGGTCCATGACGTCTTGTCTTCAATACCGATGTTACCATCTCTAGCATATGAATTGAACCCTTTCCGCCTAAGGTTGAATAAATAGAGGGCTATTTGTTTTCACCCTTTTCTCATTCAATTCTTTTTCATTCTTCAACCCCTTTAGTGCTTACCGAGACTTCATAGCTAGAACCTTGTTGGGTTTATTCCAAAGACTAGCTCACCTAGTCCGCACTCTTCTCATATCTCATTTTTCTCCTTTTATCATCATACCTAAGAACTCTACACTAACTAGTGGATAGTCCCTGGGTAGATCCCTCCGTTTCTGGCGGATCATGGGAACACATACCTAACCTTATCATCCTTATATCACCATACATAATGTAAAGTTGGTCGGTCTTTTGGTATTGTTCATCTGCCATAGGAACCAATTGAAAACCATTTGAAAATCAATCCGTATACTTATGATATTTTATCAAAGCATTTTGTACCTGAATTGTTTTTGATATTTTTAGAAGAAGAACTCCCTCTCAACATGTGAATCAAGTATTTGAAATAGTTTTCCACACGGAGGCAAGAGAAAGAATTAACTTCTTTGATTACCATTTTAAAAAATATCAACATCACTTCCCTAATCGAATCAAGTAGATAAAGCATTTTGGGGAAGGATGAGGTTTTCATGATTTTGCTCCCCTCAATATGTGCCTCGAGATTTGAAAAGAGTTTTGCACATACTAGAGGGAACCTCGCACCTTGAGATAAGTGATCACGTTTCAAATCATAGGTTTAAGATAGATGCTCCCCTCAACATGTGCATGGAAAATTTGAAATCGTTTGTCACATGTGGAAGGAGAGCTTGTACATCCTTATAAAACCATTTACCGAATTATCAGTTTAAATCCAATTTAAATCACACATTCTCCCCGATCACAATTATCAAATCATTTGAGATTTGTGATCTCTTATAGATTTAAATTGATTTTGAAAGCTTTTAAGGAGAATTGTGACTTGATTATGAAAGCGTTTTAACCGATAATGATCGGATTTTAAGACTTTAAACTCCATTGATAAACATGCATGAATATCTTTTGAAAACAATTGAATGCCAAATAACTTTTTAATTTAATTGAAATCATTCTCCCCTCAATCAATGACATAGGTTGTTGATTGAGAGATTGATATTTTGACAAATAAGTCCGGATGATTATCAAAAATAGAGACTGAAGTTATTTTTCAAAGCGGTTAGTTTTCAGCAGATAAATGTTTAAAGAATCAGAGCATGGAATTTGAAAACATGATAAAGTATGGCTCTGTTTTTCTTTTGAAAAGCGGGTTACTGCCTGAAATGACAATAAACCATTGTTTCTCTTTCTCCCAAAAATATATTTTTTTATTTTTTTTATTATTTTTTTATATTTATTTTTTTAAGATTCTAACAACATCTAAAGTCCCGTGTCATTCTTTGAATGACAAAACAAAGACCGTAGATATTATCGAACCGAGAAAACGCATGACAAAATGACAATATTTTTGAAGATTTTTCAATTTTTCAATTTTTATGGATTTTGAAAGTTTTATAATTTTGTATTTTGTTTTTCGAATAGATATATACAAGAGATAGATGAAGATAGACCTTTACTCCTCGCCTTCCTCCTGAAGACGTTTGAGTGTTTCTGGTTGAAGACTTTTCAAGCCAAGACGGGGAAGAATAAACTCAAAACGCTTCTTGGAAGAGCTTTGGTGAAGATGTTCGCTAACCGATATTCGACCTCACAAAATAGAGTTCCACCACACACCTTTTCCACTTGTTCCCTGATGAAATGATGTCGAATGTCGATATGCTTTGCTCTTGAGTGTTGAACGTTGTTGCATGAGAGAGCAATAGCACTTTTATTATCACAAAGATGTAGGATTTTGTTGAATATAAAGCCATAGTCAGATAATTGAGATCTCATCCATAAGACTTGAGCACAACAAGATGACATGGCTATGTATTCACCTCTCAGAGGAAATAGAAGTACTCATTTGCTTCTTTGAAGACCAGCTCACAAGCTTATCACCCAAAAACCGAGCACCTCCAGATGTACTTCGACGAGTATCTTGACACCCTCGCATGATCGCGATCCGATAGGTCGTTAGTCAGACATACCGGTGTCCTCCGGGTACCAAAGTCCCATATTGATGGTTCCTTGGAGATACCGAAAGACCCGCTTAACCGCTTCAAGGTGCTTTTTAGTAGGCTTAGCCTGGTATCTAGCACACATGCAAACAAATAACAAGATGTCCGGTCTACTAGCAGTGAGGTACATCAGGGATCCAATCATACTACGATATTTTGTTTGGTCAATCATGATCCCTCAGTGGTCCTCATCTAGTTTGGTTCGATCAATCATGGGAGTGTCAACAGGTCACTTGAATCAAATCCAAATTTCTTTAAGATCTCAGTTGCATATTTAGATTGATTTATGAAAATGCCTCCCGACTTTGTAAATTTGTAATCCCAAGAAAAATGACATTTGTCCCATCATTGACATTTGAAATTTTGAACTCATTTCATTAGAAAACGATCACATTCCATTGGGTTTGTCGAGGCAAAAATAATATCATCAACATAAATTTGAACATGAATTAAATGTTTGCCCGACTTCCTGGTGAACAATGTTGGATCAACTGCTCCTTTGCTAAATCCGGTTGATAGAAGAAACTTTGACAAGTGTATCATACCATGCCCTTGGAGCTTGCTTTAAACCGTAAAGGGCCTTCTTCAAACGATAAACGCGAGTAGGATGCTCTTGATTTACAAATCCTTCAGGTTACCGACGAGACGACTTCTTTAAGATCTCCGCTCGAAATGCCGCCTTCACATCCATCTGATAGACTACCATGTTCTTACTAGCAGCATTAGCCAAAAGATTCTGATTGCCTCGATTCGCAACATGGAGCAAAAGATTCTACAAAGTCAATACCCTCCTCTTGACGGTATCCTTTAGCAACTAATCGAGCCTTGTTCTTCAACACATCACCATGCTCATCAAGTTTCACTTTGAAGATCCATTTTAGAGCAATAATCATAGCACATTCTGAGTGTACTAACTCCCATACATCAAGTCGATCAAACTAATGAATTTCATCTTGCATAGCATTGAACCAAATTATCTTCATTCATGGCGGAATTAACATCTTTTGGTTCGATCTTAGAGAGTACGGAGTTGAAGAAGCACCATAAGGCATCGGTTGCAAGTTGTTTCCGTGTTGATACGGACGAGGGATTTCCAATGATGTTGTCTAATGGATGATCGTGAGTCCATTTTCTCAGGTGTTCATGTGGTAGTTGTTGAGGGACCTAAGTAGCAGAGTCGATGTCTTATGAAGAAGATGGTTCTGATGAAGATTCAGGAGCAAATATGTTTTCAAATGGAGCATCTTCGGAAGTAGCAAAGGGATTAACTTCATCATTGATGCCGTAAAATTTCCATGATGTACATTTGAAGAATGATGATTTGTTGATGAGATCAAGGATCAGCAGGCTTCTTGACTTAAAGATATTGAGATCGAGGGATTGACTTCATTCACATGAATATGAGCAGCCTCTATTGTAGGGATCAACACCTCATTAGTACTTGGATCATAAAGTTCATCAAACATAGGATCAAACAATTTCTTTAAATCATCTTCGGATGGAGGTACATATGGAGTTTCTTGAGAAGAGTTTGGAACAAGGGATGAACCAATTGAACTGATTTGAAGTGCGGTCCGAATCGAATTGTTCAGGAGCCATTTGACCGGTCACCATCAAACGTAACGTGAATTGTTTCCATGATGTTTCTGGTTCTTTTGTTGTAGATTCGTATCCCTTTTTGTTTGGTGCATACCCTACAAATACTCCAATGTCCGCTTTAGCTCTAAGTTTGCCTAAGTCTTGACCCTCATTAGTTGGATAGCACAATGCTCCAAACACACGAAGGAAAGAGAGATTAGGTTTTCTGTTGTGGACAAGTTCATATGGTGTCTTTCCATGAACAAGTGAATCAGTGGAACGATTTTGTGTGTAGCATGCAAGGCAATAATTTCAACCGTAGAAACATTGGAACTTTTGAGTAAATCAGGATTGTTCTAGCGGCTTCTACAAGAGTTCGATTTCGTCTTTCAACTACACCGCTCTGTTGAGGAGTTCGTGGAACACTTCTTTGATGGCTGATTCCAATGCTTTCATAAAATTCACTAAGTTGTTTGTTAACAAACTCGCCCATTGTCCGTCCGGATAATTCCGACGGTTTTGTTAAGTCGAACTCCGCAAGCTGTTTGATGAGTTTGATGATGATATCAAGAGTTTCAACCTTTGTCCTTAAGAACTTGACCCAGGTGAATCTAGAGTAATCATCAACTACAACTAACACATATTTCTTCCCAAAGATATTCTCAGACTCTCATTGGTCCACATAAATCCATATGAATTGTATGAAGAACTTCGCGGGATGAGTTAGTAGGTTTGGATTTATGGGCATACTTCTTGCTTTTTCCCAATTGACATGTTGAACAAAGATGATCCTTTTCATACTTTAGTCGAGGTAAACCTACAACTAAGTCCTTTCTCGAGAGATCATTGATGGTGCCGAAGTTCAAGTGATTGAGACGTCGATGCCATAACCATGACTTTGTTTTTGAAGCCTTTGACAACAAGCAAATTGGAGAAGACTTCATCATATCTTCTATAGAGATGGTGTAAAGATTTGAACCACGAGTTCCTCTTAAAAGTTCCTTACCATCAAGTTCTCTAACAAAACAAGTATGTTTTCTTAAGGCTACTTCTAGATCGAATCACGAATTGACCGACGAGAAACAGATTATGACCAAAACCTTCCACATAGTATACTCTAGAGATAACACTATCACCAACAACATAATCACCATAACCCATAATTGCACCAAAATGATCATTACCGAATCTAATCTGTTCCATGAATTTGCTCACGAAGTTCATGAGCCGCGACCGGTCTCCAATATATGCTTGGAACACTGAGTCCAGTACCACGTAACGATTTGAACGATCCTGCAGTTGAACACGCACAAGAATGGATAATTGGATAATTAGGATCCCCATGCAAGAATGGGTTCCACTTGGTTAGTAACAATAATTGGAACACCCACATCGGAAATAGAAACATCCATATCGTATAGAAGCAATGGAATCATTGGGAATAGATGCAATGTCTGGTGTCAGATTTGACCTATTCAAAGTATGTTCACTTCTTAAGGGAATAGTTCTACCAAGAGGCATCCATTTTCTAGTGGGCATAATCTTAGCAGTTTGAGAGCAAAACCGATTATTCTTATGGCCAAAAGGTATCCAATAATAACCTATCTTTATAAAAGTTCTTCCCATGGGTTTCCACTGTTTTCTAACAATCTTTCGTTTTTGCCTTTTGCCTTATTTGCACGATTATTAGCATTAACAATTTTAATCGGGCATTTGACAAAGATTAGACAAAGCATTCACACCACATTCATGATTAGCAAATGTAATTCAAGCGCACATCATTACAAGGTTTGCAAATAGTATCGAATTCAATTAATTACAAGACGCCTAAGGCTAATACTAGAATCAACACGATTCGCTTTATTCAACTCAAGCTTAAAGTTCCTAGATTGGTCTTCTACTCTCTTCCAATGCACATTCTTAGCTTGCAAGGTCCTATCATTCCTTGTATTGTCTTGAGACTTTGACCGCTTCGCTTTAAAGTCACAGATTACTCCTGTAGAGGGAATGGGAACATTAGTTGGTTGATCTAATTTTTGCATTCCCGAACTTGATGTGCAAGGATCTGAAGTACTAGAAGGCACATTAGTGTATACTTTTTTAAGACTGTGATTTGAGCTTTGCGTGCACACTAAAGTTCACTTTCTTAGCACTAACATATCCGAATCGAACTACTTGAAGGCACACATTAGTGTTTCCTTTCTTAAGACTGGGCATAGAACGGATTTCCCGCTTGGCACTAGGCATAGAACAAGGCATCACAGCTTTGCCTTTTTCACCTAAGGGTTTTGGACATGTTGCAATTACACATTCTAGCAACTCTTGAGATCGTTTGGCCTCGAGGCAAGCAAACCTAATTTCACTATCAAGAGGTTTGTTAATGAAATCCTCTTCAACAATCTCACGGAGACATTCTAGACTATCCTTAAGGTGAGCACAATAGTCATGAAAAGCATGTTCATTATTCCTAAGATGAGGAGGAATATATTTAACTCACACAAGTGTATTTGCAGTCTAAGGGTGACTTTGAGACAACATTCTTATTGAAAACAAGTGGCGTTTCCCATTTCCCGACTTTCAGATTCTCAATTTCCTTTTGTAAAGACGTTATTTTTCGTTGTTTTGGTCACGGGTGACTTTCATTGAATCATATAACTCTTTAAAATGTCGTTTAACTTTTTCATTTTCTTCTAGAAAACTCTCGTTTCCTTTTGTAAGGCATTAACTAAGTTTTGAAGATGAAAAGTTTGAGAATTCCGAGAATCTAAAGGAGGAGGCATTTGGGAGCCTGTCATATTGTTCTTTTGACCCTTTAATTGAGAGATTTGGGCTTTCAACTTTTTGATCGTGTTACAATGAGCTTGAATCTGTTCATCACGCTTGTTAATTTTGAAAAACCGCATCAAACTCAGGAGCATCCGAGGATGTCTTGATATTTGAAGTTTTAACATTTTCTTTAAGATGTTGATATTTTAGTTGTAAATTAAAATGCTCAACTTCTAGTTTAGAAAAATGTTTAACCAAATTGTCGTGATCATCCCGTCATCAATTTTCTCATTAAGAATTAGTCTTTTCAAGCTCAATGACACGATCATGGGAGACTTTCAGAGCAACAGATAATTCATGAAATTGGAAGCATTAATGGAAGCAATTTGTAAGTGTAAAACACATCTATAGCAATACATTCAGAAATAAGATTCTCATTCAAGGTATGCAAGTTCTTCCTCTCAATCTCATTATATTTTAATGCTCGCCCATAGTCACTAACCTCAACTATCATTGCATCAAATTCCTTTTTCCATTTTAATATCCGATTCATTCCCTTTTTAAGGCTCTCAAAGTGATCTTTTAGTTGTTTAAAGAAAGGCATGACCTCAGTTAAATAACATTCTTTATTTGCTCAAAACCCTTTCTCCTTCGCTATACCAATGGTGTGATCCTTTTCTTGAAAGTTTTCTCAAAATCAACAAATAGTTGAAAGATAACATATTGACTGATTAAGGTCTTGCTTTTAGTGGCAATTGTTCTAGGAACTAGATGCATTGGTGTATTTGGAGGATACAGTCGCTTCTAGGCATTTTCCAAAGGGGGTTGTTTCAACAATATTTTCGCTTATCTAAATCCATTTTCCAACACTTGTTCGGAGTTAACAATGTCCGAGGCTTAAACTTGTTTCAAGGAAATCCATTCTCCTTTTTGTAATCATGGGTGTGATGATTACTTTTCTTTTACATTTTGGATCAGCTAGTTTCTTGTTCATCTTTTCCCTAGTGACTTCATCTGATTTCTTATCTTCCTCTCGCACTCAACAACTAGGTTTTGTCTAGGTTTTAGGATTTCATTGCCATCATAAAGAACCTTATGAGCATTTCTAGCCTTTTAATGACCTCTGGATTTGGTTCCTCAATAAGTGGAATGCTATGCTTATCGCTTAGGACTCTATGCTTAGTGATCATGTGAGCAAATTGAATGGTGTTTCCTTGTATGTACAACTTATTTTCAAGCTTGTTTTTCAAAGTTTTAGATTAGAAAAATCATTCAAAAGTTTTGATTCCTTAGCATTAAATTCTTGCTTAAGCATTTTAACATTTTCTTGAAGTTCTTGTTTTTGCTTAGCAGTTTTAGAAAGCTTTTCTTGCAAGGAATTTAACTCTTGTTTTAATACTTCTTCTCTAAACCTACTTTTTCTAATAGTTGAACGCATTTGGTCATCCATTTCGCCACGAGTGGTCAACTCAAATTTAGCACGTTGTTCATAAATAGCAACACGTTCTTTATAGGCATTAAGTTCTAGAGATTACATGACTATCATCAGGCAATAAAAGTGTATTCATCAAAAATATAGTCATTGTTGACCGCAGGAGATGCATCACTTGGTACAACTTCACTTTCACTTTGTTTCACATATTGATCATATGGGACAACATTGATATTACCCATATTTTCAATATTTGATACAAAAGTTTCAGCTGATAGTACTTTGTCATGCATCTTTTGCACATCAGGATCATCGTATAGTTTTAGTACCTCTGAGATGAGTGTGTCTTTGGATGGGCCTGCTTGTGGTGAAGAGGAGACCTTGGGAGAAACCATTGGAGAAATGCTAGCCATAAAGATTGTGTGCAGTAGGTCCATCATCCACATCAGAGTCGTATGCATCACAATCGGCGACTTGAAAGGCATTCTGATGATTGTGACCTATCTCCTAATAGGCCGCCATCCACATCTCGCATCATAGGTCTTGGCATTGCCCTCACTAGAAACAACAATTCCTCTTCATCCAAAGCACACCATTATCCCGAGCTCACCAAAGATCTTATCTCTCTCAAGTAATCGATTCCGTGGACGCTTTGAGATGCAGTTCCTTGCAATGTGACCCTCACCACCACAATTATAACATTTGATCAGCTTAGCTTGACCTTGATTACCATTCCTTCCTCGATTCTCGATTACCAACATAACCTCTACCAGCTCCACCTCTTCCCCGATCATACTGTCTTTCCTGAACTGGTTGCACCACGATCCTCCCATCTTTAATAAAGAGCTTGATTGTGTGGGTTAGATGTTTTTCTGAGGTTGTTATTGGTTTGTGGGAGAGAATTCATGTTTTGACTAATCAGAAGAGCTAGTTGATTAATGAAATTACCCACGGTGCATCAAAGATCGCCTTGTTTGAACATAGGATCAGGAATGAGTTTGTGATTACCATTTCCCATGGGTATGACTTGTGAGGCTTTGGTTGTGATTCCAATGTTTGAGTAGAAGGCAGTTGAGTCATTAGACGAGCTTGTCTCTCCCCGGTTGGTTTTGAACCATTAAGAACCAATTTTTCAAACATAGCATGTCTCTCATTCTCAAGGAGGAAGGCATAGAGTTGCTCATAGTTTGTATTCTTCAATCCTTTAGTGAGCTTCACGGAGGTGACAAACTTGTGCCATTCGGGATTCATGTTGTTCACAAATTTTGAGTTCACCTGAATGTTAGGCATAGTCATTCTGATGTTCCTCATGTCATTCACCAACTTATGAAATCTCACATAGTACTCATAGACACTCTCATCCGGTTTCATCTTGAAGTGTTCAAATTCATCATAGAGTTGTGATTCTCTGTCTTCCATAGTTAATTCTGAACCTCAGAGAAGCATCTTGACATTATCCCATACCGCCTTTGCTTCAGTGTTGTGATTGATCAGCTTGTAGATGTCTTTAGGAAGACCTTGAAGAACAATGTTAGAAGCCCCGATATCAGCATCGAATCTCTTTTTCTCCTTATCATCAAGCTCATCATACATCTTTGGTCCGTCCATTCCGTAAATCAGAGTTCCATCTTCAGCAGTATCAAGTACATCTCTAGTCGTCTCAACTCGATACGGTCCTTCATCAATGGATTTGAGAATGTTGACACCATTTTCCTTTCCAAGGCAAGCATAACTGATTCGTTGAGCCCAAGAATCGTAGTCAGTTTGCAAGCATGGGTGGACGAGTATCGAACCACCGCTTGAACATCCTCCAAATGGGAGATGATAGTAGGAACGCTTGTAGACATGTTTCAAGCTCTACGGATTTTATAACTCTATGATTAAACCGGAAATTGATTCTTTCACGGATTTTACTAAATCAAAAGAAAACCGTAAGAATGTAACACACTAAGAAGAAAAGGTCTAAATGAACAAGTCGCTAAACACACAACTCGCATAAGCGCCAACACGCTAAACACACTAACTCGCTAAATTAATAAAGTCGCTAAATAGCCAACTCGCTTTAGTCTCAAGTCGCTATATAACAACTCACCGCTAATCCAAGTCGCTAGCAAAATTTTGGCAAAGAATTCGCTAAGCACCAAATCGCTAAATAATCAAGTCGCTAAATAGCAACTCGCTAGGTACCAACTCGCTAACACCAAGTCGCTAACAATATAAAGTACAAGTCGCTAACTTACACCAAGTCGCTATGTGTAGTGGAGAATCCACTACTTGTACTTTTTGTCGGCTTGTCTCACTAGACAAGTCGCTAACCCAACTCGCTAAGACTTTCAACTACAACTCGCTACCAAATTGTAAAGCAAGTCGCTACCAAGAAAACTTTTCCGTGGCTCAAGTCGCTAGCATGAAAAAACACATAAACACCACTTTTCAATCCAAAACAACCCAACCACTATGATTCAAACCTTCTAAATCAAAACCTAAACACTTGTGATGATTCTAAACACAAAAGTACTACCAAAATCAAAACTTTAACACTAGAAATCAACCAAATGATGCAAAAACCACTAAACTTTTTCAAACTCAAAACCACCTAAAACCACTAGAAATCCAAAGATATGTAAGAGATGATCTAACCATGGCTCTTGATACCAATTGTAGGATATTGGATTTCACATACACATCAAACCATAACACAAAGTGGGCGAATAAAGGTGAGTTCTAGAGAGAGAAAGTTAGAGGTTTAGGGAACTTAGTGAGAGAAAGAAAATCTTATTATGAGCTCCAACTCTCTACCTTGGAAGGTAGAGAGTATTTATAGTCTTACAATAAAACGCCACACAACGGGCTGTGGATCGTGCATACAAGGGTAAAGACCGTCTGGCGTCTCCACGGTGTTACTAAAATAAATACTACTTAACATAAAAGTACTATGACTACGAGCTTTCTAACGATTACATATACTTGAGGTGACCGACTCTTTAATACCTGGAATTTCTAATTCCTAACATTTTCGTGAGCTTTCACGTTTGTTTGAAGGCCTGAAGCATTCGGAATACTCGGCTGAAAACTCAAAATCTACCTAGCTTACTTGTTTCAAGTACCCCGTATGCATTTGTCTTACAAGTTGTCTATATTCATTGGGTATATGGGTAGCGAAGTTGTGGTAGCGAAGTTGGTTAGCATAGTGCTGATATAGCTTAATATTTTGTTCTTTAACATAGCGACTCTGTTGGTGAAGATGCTAAATGCATCATATCATCAAGTAGCTTATGTCAGGAAAACTTTGGTTAGAGACTTGTTTCTTGATAAAAATGATGTAGTGAATTTGTAACTCGAAAAGATGCTTAGCAACTTGACAGTAAAGACATAAAGATGAAGAATGACCTGGCGACTTGCCCTTTTACCAATATTCGACTATCAACATAATCAACTCAACTATAGATTCTAACCCAAGATCTCAGTTTTAAGTCATGTCAAAAATGAAATACATCAAGACCATCATGGGTCTAAAGACACGAAATATTCCATCACAGATCCTAAGTCGTTGTTATTCAAGATTTATAATAAATGAAACAACTTCAGCCAAGACTCATTGCTCCTAAAATACAATTATCAAATCTCAGATTCAAGATTCGTGATTAAATGGTATCGTGACATCAACACCACCAAGGTCCTATCACACGAAATCTATTTTCATCACAGATTCGGTTTTAAGTAAACAAACTAACAAAGTTCCAAATTGAAAATTATAAAAAAAAAAAAAAAACAACCTCAGATTTTTGTTGGGCAAATGATTTCACTATGATTCCGTTCAGAACCAATCGACCCACAAACTATCTTCATTGATCTAATCTCATTGATGATCTCCGGACAATAAAATATGATGTTAACAATTCATGTTAAATCATAGTTTTGATTCGTTCAACTCAACTAAAACATACGAAAGTGTATAACCTACCTGAAAAAGCTAGTAACCATAGCAAGCACACTATATGTCCTTCATTCTTTCATTCGATTCAAACCATCACTGTGGTCTTGTCGTTGTCTCATAGCCATCCCTGTGGCGAGACGTGTGTACGCATCAACGGAGAGCGTTTTGTTTGAAAGATATTGGAGGCGTTCGATGAGTAGGGTTTGCTTTGTATGAGGTTTTTTAGATGAGAAGCCGATAAGTAAAAAATATAGGCGGATTATTCCGAGATATATATTAGGGTTAGATGATGTTTTGGTTTGTCTGCACAAGTGAGAGTTATTAGGGCAAATGTTGTGATATGTGGAGTTTTATACCCATATGTTTAGGGTATCACTTGTTATAAACCGGTTGGGGTTATTTGGGCCTGAACATTCATGAGATCATAGGGTTTGTGGATACTTATGATTTTTTTATCACATGGGCTGAATGCATGTTTCAGTGGTTATGGGCTTGATATTGTTTACCAATGTGTCGTGGGCCTTAAAATGATATTTAGGATGGACGCATGAGTAAGTTTGAATGGACCATTTGGAATATTGTGAATGTGATTTCTGTTTTAAATTGGTATCACATTTTTAAAGTAATTAATTCACGAAGATCAATTTTAATGGATCACATGATTTGGAATATTTTTCTCCTGGCTGATCGTGATACTACTTGACATTAACATGAATTGCAAAAGAAGTTGCTGAATCATGCTTGAATTATATGGGCTTGAATTGATATTTCTCGGGCGGAATATTTATTTGGACCATGTGATGTTGATCAGATGGGCTTTCTCTATACTGGATTGATCTTATAAGACTAGGCTAATATGAGATGCGTCGATGAGATTTGATCATGAACATTGTTGAAGTGATTTGACTAATATGAGACTTGTTGATATGAGGTTTAAGTGATTTGGGTCTTATGATATTCGTTAAAGAGTTTTGATCGTTGGATTTGGTATGATAATGAGTCGTTTTGTTATGAGGTTTGGACTTTGGTATATACATCTTCACAAAGGATAATATTTCGTCACGGCTTGAAATTGCTTATTTGAACAAAGTTGACTGTGGGGTTGTCTGGACGGTATTTCTTATTTGGATTTGAAGTGAGGTTTTCTAGGCGCATTTGCTTATTTCATCTTCTTTCTTCTACTTTCCACCTAAGATGACTTGTTTGGGCTTTATAGAGGTGATAAAAGACTTGCTATTTAGTTACGCAAGCTGTGATTCTTTCTCACTTAACCCACAACGAGCTATCACTCGGTGTCTCAATGAGTTGAGGATATGTCAAGAGGTTTTGTACATTAAGTACACCGCTTTTTCACTTTATGATTAGTACAAAGTTTAAGGAACAAATCGGGAATTTCACTTCATGATCAAGTTTGGTATATCGGTTTATTTTCTCCATGTGGTCACTACAATAGCCTACGATTATGCGGAATGATGTGTTTACCAAAATGTTGATTGGATGGTTGATGATGTTAATGTTGATGTTGGATAATGAACCGTTGATGAACCACTGATGTTCCCTAAAAATAGATATTCAACCAAACCAAAAGTGTGTCAATAATAACACATTCAAGCTAACATTGTTCACGTTTGTCTTGATTTTTGTAAAAAATCATAAAGTTAAAATTTCTCGGTTTAAATATAGACTTGTAAAAATCCCGTGATAATGGAAACATCCCGGTATTAGTAAAGTGCATTTCCTCGATCTATTCTTTACGTTTCATTCTGGTTTTGTAAAAACTCAAAGAAATCATTTCGTTTAAACCATAGAGTAGTAAAATCCGATTGATGGAACCATCTTGGAGAAGAGAAAGTGTAATTCTGAATCTTATTTGATGATGGTGCTACGTTTCTGCTTCAAGAAGTGGATAAAAAGAGTGTACTTCATGAATTGATGTGTGTTTGGATATTCGCTATGGCAGCTTTGGTTATTACAAGGTTTTGCAGGGTTATGTGCATTTAACCATGGCCGGGATGAAACCATTATCAAAGTTCATTTAAATGTCAAAGAAGGCTAGATTTGAGCTTTTTAACAAGATGACAACGGGTTAATTCTATTATTTATTTGAGGTTGAAGTGAAAATAATGTGTATGTACTTAGTATATGAAGATATCGGGGATAGTTGGATGAAGATTCTTCGAGATCCTTGTTCGAGCGCTTTTTTTTCCAAAACTAAGACTTGGAAATCTAGTTACTCGGGAGTCTTTACTCACGAATTGGGCCTCGCTCACAAAAATAACTATCACTTTAAGGAGTTACTGTAGTGCTCGTCACATTCAATTGTGGATTTTCAAGAGGTAATGTACGCCTTATTATACTTGATGGTTGTTGGTTGAAGATATAGAGTACATAGAGAGTACTTTAGAGATGTTAATGGAAATTGGCACCGCTTGTTACATATGTGCAAGTTTGTCATGAGTTCTGGGTCAGTTTACTTCGTGGTCAAATTCATCATATTGAGTTTTCCATCAGCTTGTCACGACTGTTATTTCCTAATAATGATAATGGGGCCGGACATGTTTTGCTAAGAGAGCGTAAAAGAGAGATAATGACGCCTGTTCACACAGTTCAGGCCTCGTGACTTCAACATTATGACGTATGAACACAACAGCTTCATGCCTCGTTATCTAAAGAAAGAAATGTGTACGCTTTGTGCGCGATATCTTCGTAAGAAGAGAAATCTTCTTATTATGACCATTCTCATCAACATGCTTCATACTTTTTCCATGTGCTTTCAATTATCAAGTGAACCGGGCTACTGTTGATAGTTTTCTTATTCCACTTGCTCAACTATAATGACGATGGCTTACATCCTGTGCTAATTTTATGTATGTGATAGACTACATTGCTGAAGATATTCATTGCTTAATCAAGAATGGCATCTCCGCATGCAATTCTTGAGGGGAGAAGAAGTATGATAATTTCGCATGGTTGATCGATATCCTAGAATAAATGGTCAAACGCTCCAAACTCGTAAGAAAACGAAGCTTTATCGGGTCATCTTTACATGGCTTTCTTCTAAGAGCCGTTAGTTGACATCTTCACAAGCCGATATGAGTTTATTGGACAAGTGCTTCCGTTAATGTTTCACGCGGTACATCAACATGATGATTCCGAACAACCTTCGTTCTTGTTTGATGATTGTTTGCTTGTGTTACCATTTCGTGTTCGGGCCGCTGGCCGATTGCTGATTTCCTTGATGAACATCTTTCCGTTCTTGTTTGATTGGGAGGATCTTAATTAAGGGGATTTGCAAGATGTAAGTTAATTGAGATGCTTTTTGGTGATGTTCTTGTGTTTTGGTGAGTCGAAGATGTTAACGCATCTAATCCCCCAACCGACAATCTTGAAGAAGGTCGAAGTCTCCAAATTGGTTCTACATTTTCGATCAGCTATGTTAGAAGACTAAAGACAAGTTGCATTTAACGATCTAAAGACTTCTTAATCCGGCTATTATCAAAACATTGCTCCGCTTAGGAGATAATTAATTGGGGAGGGTGAAATGTCAAATTTAATCCCCAATTAGATTTGCTCACATCGCTTCTTTCCAGCTAGTTGATTCTCACAAGATTTATCCGAGCTAATGATGTTCTTCTCAACAAATTTCAAGTATTTGGCTGATATCATGATTGCTGATTCTCAAGTGTCAAAACCAAAGCAGTGGGGAAGGAGATACGATCTAAAACGTGAGTAAACTTGAAGAACTTAATTCTTCTAAGTGATTGAAGATATCCCAGGAAGACAAATGTTATTACCACAGAAACTCAGGTTTGACTCATGGCGAAGTTAACTTGATGAACTTAACTCTAAGTGATTGAAGATATCTCGGGAAAACATATGTCATGACCGCATAGAAACTCAAGGTTTACTCATTACATGCTTAGTGTTCTTATTCCAACTACGTGGGGGAAGAGATGTAAGAGTTAGTTTCTGATGATAAAAGAGGTACACAAGTGTGTGATGATTTTGATGTTATCACAATCATCGGGGGAGAGAGATTGTGTACATCGGGATGCTCAAATGCTTTTTTACTTGTGGGTTTAATCATGTGATTCAGAGATATAATCACTTTATTCCGTGTTGACATCCACAGAGATTGTCACCCGCAGAGATAATCGATTCGGCCTCGCTTTTCAAATGTTATCCGCTATTCTCTTTGGGTATCTGGCACTTTTGGGTTCTTGAGCTTCATACACTTTTCAAGGAGAGAAAAGTATACACTGGGTTATTCTTTTGGCTATTGACTTAATCGCTACTGATGGTATAAGTTTCTTTGTTTGGGTAAATGTGTATTCGGGTTCGTGGAACTCTAGTCTAAGAGATTGACTCATCAATTCAACTACTCGGGGAAGTGGTCCTTGACACCTTTTGGAATGGATTGCTTCAGCATCTTAGTGGTTATGAAATTTGAGAAGATTATTTTATGTGTGATGATACGCGTTGTTGTTCTTCTATTGGATGATATAACCCTAACGATGAATCACGTGATTATTCTTGAAAGGAGCAATGATTTATGATAATGGTGTGCTTCTTCGTGCACCGGCTATAAGTAAAGTTTGAAATAGAGCTTCGACCGCCTAAAGGATTTTCGGTTTGGGAAAGCTGCCAAAGTCTCACTTTCAGCTTGGTTCAATTTCTTTCTATTCAAGAGCCCTGGAAGCTTTGGTGGTGAATGTTTAAGAGTTGATGACTTCTATCTTCTAGACGACGCATGCTCGATATCCTTATCTCAAGACTGTATCATCATCTTCTTTAACTATATCATCTAATCTATCCTTAAATATTTAAAAAGCAAAATAGAAAAATATAAAACCAAAGAAAACAAAATAGAAAAATATAAAACCTTCTAAAACCCATAAAAATCAGAAAATTTGAAAAAGACCAAAAATATGTTTTCTCAAGACATGTCTTCTGGTATCGATAACATCTACGTCTTAGAAAATGTCATTCAATAATGGCACGGACCATAGATGAAGTTCGAAAGCAGAGGTGTAAATATTCGCTAAAACATGTCTCAAACTATGGCTTGCAGTTACTTCTGACTGTAACCCGCGCTTAAAACTATGGCTTGCTATTATTTCAGATAGCAACCCGATCTTTAAAGGAAGGAACGTGTTGCGCTAAACAATTTGTCATATATTCTCGCACTTATCCTAAAACTTAATGAGGAAAGTATGTCGAAGGACTGCTGTTCCTACACAAATGTTTTTCCGTCTAAAATTCTTCAGAAAAATATTTGTTGTTTTCAAAAATGGTGGAAAATGAGCGTTTAAAAACAATCAGATTCAGAAGTTTTGTAATTAGAAAACTCAATCAATGACTTCAGCTTTAAACCTTTTCGTAAAATGAGTCATTGATTGAGAGGGAGAATATTTTCAAATTTATATCCTCTAACGGACTTTCTTAATTATCCTACGTGCTTAATTAAAAATGATAATTGCCTGTGTCGAAGGACTAGGAATTTAGGATATGATTGTTAGGATTAGATGATTATAGATTGGTTAACAGATTATTCCCATACCTGTTATGATCTGATTGATTTGTTGAATTGACTTTTATTAGTCGATTGTTGTTTGGGTGATGTCGACCACCATATATCTGTATGTGTGTTCACTAACGTATGCATGTATATTGGTATATAAGAATCTCCATCGGATCCCACATATAATATGATGTCTGATGCCGAAAAGGAAAGGGTAACTATATCTTAGGTTGACAAATGAAGAAACGGAGCTTAATTGGACTTCAATGGAGAGTTGGCATAAATGCAACGTAGAGGTCTCACGCATCATCAGATGGTTTTCTTCTAAGTGATTGAAGAAACGGAGCTTAATTTGACCTAAGTTGGCATTAAATGCAACGTAAGAAGAAATCCACTGCACTGCAGACGGTTTTCTTCCAAACCCTACAAGAATAAGCTTTCAACCACCTAACTTATCTTTGTGCATTATAACATTTTTAAACAATTTTGAAAAATTATATTGTTTTGAAAAAATGAAAAATATTGTTTTGAAAATAAATTGACTTAATTTTGAAAAATCACCGGACTTCATTTTTATCAAAACCAAGTCACCAATCATCGATTGAGGGGGAGATTGATTTAAAATAAATTATTTTCAAATGATATTTCTTCATAAAAGTCCGGATTGTACGAAAATAAGTGGTGATCTAAAGATTTAATGTTATGTCATGGTATGATTTTCTTTAGAATCAAGATCTTTCAAAATGAAAATTTTTTCGTTCTGTTTGATTGTGAAATTGTTTTATTTTACCTAAAAGATCTCTTAAAAACAATCATACCTGACACTAACAATCTTTAATGTCTTAAAATGGTCATTATCTGTCATTTTTCAAAAGAAATCAAGCCACGCCTTTCCCTAAAACTTTTCTAAATAATTTAAATCAATGGGATCACACAATCAAATCCAAATGGTTTGATATTTTTGATCAAGGGAGAGATCGTGATTTAAATATCAAATCGCTTTATGGAATCGTTTTAGTCCTTATAGGCACTCCTGCCTCCATGTGCCAAACGATTTCAAATACACAATGCACATGTAAAGGAGGAGGATTTATCCAAAAACAAGATGAGTATTTAAACCAGGCCACATATTCTCCCATGATTTTAAAACCTATTAAATCACTTGGGATTCAAAATCTCAAAGGGTTTGATATTTTTGATCGGGGGAGAATTTGTGATTTAATTATGAAATTTGATAAAAGGTGATCGTTTTGACTCAATTATGCTGGCTGCTCTCTCATATGTGCTAAACGCTTTCAAATCTCGAAGCATATATTGAGGGGGAGCATTTTAAAAAGAAAATAAACTGTCGGGGTGCAAATGTTTTATGTTTTTAATATATTGTGCCTTGATTGAGTTTTAAATGGTTTCTAATGGCTTTTGTGATCGTGAAATGTGCTTCAAAAGAACTCATGCCTCTATGTGATAAAATGATTTCAAATATCCTATGCAATATATTGAGGGGAGAATTTTACCAAGAAAATCAAATGGCTTTTTTCTATGAAAATTGTGATCAAAGAAAATATTTCAAAGTCCTCTTGCCTCCATGTGCTAAACAATTTCTAAATCATATGCACATAGGGGAGGTTTTCTAAATGATCAAAACTATTAAGGTACAAAATGCTTTGATATCATATCACAAGTATCTTGATTGTTTTTCCAAATGATTTTTTAAATGGTTTCATGAGGGAAAGAGCAATACCAAAAGACCGACCAATTTACTTTATGCATGGTGTTATAAGGATGGTTAGGTTAGGTATTTGTTACCACGATCCGCCAGAACCGGAGGGATCTACCCAGGGACAATCCACTAGATAGTGTAGAGTCCTTAGGTATATTGAAAAAAAGGAGAAAAAATGAGAATATGGGAAGAGTGCGATCGAGATGAGCTAGTACTGGAACAAACCCAGCAAGGTTCTAGTAATGAAGTCTCGGTAAGCACTGAAGGGGTTGAAGAAGAAAGAAAATGAATGAAAAGGGTGAAAAGAAATAGCCCTCCAATAATTCAACCTTAGGGCAGAAACCGGTTCAATTACATATGCTAACATGGTAACATCGTATTGAAGACAAGACCATAGACCAGTGAGCACCGCACTTAAACTTCCCAAGCCACTCAAGTTCCTCTTAAAAGGGCTTGTTTCATTCTCATGAGGAACCTACATAATCTATCGAATTTTCTTTAGATAGTTGATATTGAAGAAGGAGCACCCTCTCCCTAGTCTAGGCATAGGAACAAAATGTGCACGATTGAGTCTAGAGCCAAGAGATCATCCACAATATCTCACTAGGACACTAAATTCTTGAAGACTTGTCAGTTTCACATAATGTGGAAGAAAGTAAGTATATATTAAGAGTCCCACGATTATCCTTGGTATTGCCGTAACATCCGAAAGTGATATGCATACATGTTCACAATGAAGATGGAAAGCCTTCTAGAGCCAACATCAAACAAGCTCTTGGTGGGTGACATGTGAGATCTTTTCTATAGATCAAGCTTGTGACAATTTGGATAGAAACGATGGGGAGATTCAATCTTTGAATCAACCTTGGTCCAGAATGGAATTGTGAATACTTTTGGAAAAAACCGTTCGATGTGCAAATCTTCTTTTCTCTAGCACGTCGAATGTGTATTCATGTTTTCAAACATAAAAAGTATCTCTGATTGAAAAAATACTTTTGGAAAAACCGTTCGATGTGCGAATCTTCTTTTCGCTAGCACATCGAATGTGTACTCTTTTCAAATACAAAAAGTATTTTTGATTGAAAAATTGATCTTTCTCATAAAACCTTCGTCGTATTGCAAAACTCTTTCTTCTAAGCAATACGCGATTGTTTTCAAATTAATTTTTCATCAATCAGTGAATCTCAATTCGCTGGTTCACTCACTCCGTGTTGTCTTCTTTGAGACGTTCCGTTTGAGAACGGCTGAACAAATGCTAAACCCCGTCAAGGAGACTTCGCACTATACCTCGATCACTGTGCAGATTTCTGTACCGATCAACGGGCCGTGGTAATTAATTCAACGAAGGTGATCAAAGACACTTTCGTGTTTTATTACTAACCGTTGTTTGCAGGTACATTTGGACGGTTGGTACCGATCGTAATTGAGGAGTCAATCCAAAGCCGCATGCTCACGCAGATCCACACTTAATTGAAGAAATCATGACTTGTGCATATCTACTAACCTCGCTCAGATATTTCCCATACTATGCTTCTGCTACGCTGCCGCAGAAATATCTTGAACTAAAAGCTTCCGCTACTCTGATGGAAAGATGTCATGATTCAAAAGTGTGAGCATGTTGGTCCGAAAGTCACAACATCACATGATGGCAACACAACAAAGGGTGACCGAGATTTATCGGGGTGATGATCTCAATGAATGCTCGAAGATCATCAAAGATGTGGATCAGTTCAAAGACCTCCACTTAAAGTATAAATCAATGCGGACTTTGAAGAATCGCCAAGAAAAGCACATAGATTGCGGAAGTGAAGAATTCAAGTCTACGAGCTCAAGAACAAAGTCAAAGATAGAATGCTAGGAAGCAAAATGTGGCTTCATGGGGTGACCTCTGTTAGGGGGAGATTGTTAGGAATTGGAAATTCCATGTTAAAGTGTCGGTCACCCCAATTATTGTCTAGCACATGTTAGCTCGTAGACTTGTAGTTTGTTACGTTATTTAGTAGTTATTTAGTTTAGTTTAGCGTAGTGTAACACCGTGGAGGAAGGACGGGTCTTTACCCACTGTATGCCTGATCCACAGCCGATAGAGGTCGTGTATTCTCGTACTCATAAATACCCCCTTCCATCCATGGAAAGGGTGGTGCTTCTCATTCAATCTAACCTTTCCTTTGTGTAAACCTCTAGGAAGAACATCTCTCTACTTCTCTCTCTAAAATGGTAAACATGTATTTTGATCATCCAAGACCACCCGAATCATCAAACACATAAATATAGGATTCCTAACATATATATATATATATATATATATATATATATATATATATATATATATATATATATATATATATATATATATATATATATGAACGTATAGTATAATTAAGAATTTTTTTTAAGGGTTTATGTAACGAGTGCCCTCGTGTGGCTCTAGTTTAAACTTTAATTTATTAATTAAAAAATCAGAACTTATTAAGGTAAATTATAAGATCAATTAATGTATATTAAATGCACTTTTCAATTTAAGGAAAGTTCAGGATGAATCAATGCGTTTTAAGTGATACCCTGAGAGCAATTGTTAGACAATCACTTCTTTTAATGATTGGGCCTTACATGTGACAACCAACTGACCAAGTAATCTAACGGCCCGTTTGGTTTATAGATGAGTTTGAGATTTAGATTTGGATTTGGATTGTGATTTGGTTTTGCATTTGGATTTAGTGTAGGTTTAAATTTCACGAGGAGAGAAAATTTTAATAAATAAAATAGTTTAATAATAAAATGAAGAAATAAATAAAGAGCGGGAAAGAAAAAAGTAACATGGACTTAGAGGCTTCGGAGTCATAACGTGGGAACAACGTTATTATCTACATGACATGCGTTATGGGGCGTTTTTCACTCCGAGCCATGCTGCGTTATTCAGGTGTTGAGTTTTGCGTTGCTTAAGCAACACACGTTGCAATGTGAAATGTGACAAAAAAAGCCCTCAAACGGCTAGTTGGATTCAAATGAAAATAATTACAAAACACCCCGTCAATGTATAGTATTGGCTGAACAAAAAAAATAAAAAATAAATAAAATAAAATTACTAGCAAACGGCTAGTTTTTTTGTTCTCAAAATTTAATTTATTTAAAAAAAAATCACTTATATAAACCCCCACTATCTAAACATTTTTCACACACAAATTAAAACCCTCTTTATATATAAAAAATTTCTTTCACAATGGATCCGCATCCAACTTACGCCGCAAATGTGACCCTTTCCGATATCGAAGACGAAGCTGACGCTTTAACAATTATGGCCGCCAATGAGTACTGATGCAGGTTTTACTGACCAGGTTTTAATATTTATATTGTCTCGTTATACCTGTTGTATACCCTAATGCACTAACAGGCAGTGTACCTGGTCGTGTGTAGTGTAGTATTTCGGTAAAACCAAGGTCGTCTCAAGAGCTATGTGTGTGGATTTTAACTAAGTCTAGGTGTCACAGATTTTAAGGTTGAAATGATTAATTAATAACTAAAGACAAAGAAAATAAAATATAGCAAGTAAAGGCAAGGGTTGTGATCAATAGAGTAGAAGTGTGCTAACCTAGTTAGTCATCCTATCATGTTAAATTCACGTTTAATTACTTCCAATTGCTTCAAGTGGGGGTAAAAGTCGCTAGGACAGCATTTGGTCAGTTCTTCCTAACCTATCAGCAAAGGTTTCCACTGGAGATCGCAGGTGACCCGTTGAAAGTCCAGTTTTTTTTAGTCCCCTAAGCCAAGTCATTAAGTACCGCTACATGCAAGATTCATAATAATGAGTGCCCGGTCGCTAGCATCTTAAACACTCATCCCTAACTTCTTAAGTTCATCCAAACGGTAGGTGATCATTGGTCAAATCGCGACAAGCCTAAGAAGGGTCGTCATTGGTAATTCTTACCCTTCCCACTCAGTCTAACTACTTGGGGTCAATTGGTCATATCTTATAAGTAACTAGCCACTACCGCCATTCAAAACTACCGAAACAAGGGTAGCTACCAACAAACTATGCATACATACACTAGAAACAATTATACGGAAGTAATGTAAACATAAACAAAACAATTAAGGAATCATAACTAGGCTAGCACCAGAGGTGCTTAGTCAGTCATATTAACTAAAAAAATCGATTCAATGTTTAACATTATGAAATACATGAATTGAAAGTAAAGAAATGATAAAATGTTAATGCTTATCGTAGGGGAGTGATTTCTCCCTTGGAGATGGCTCCGTATGCTCCCTAAGATCTGCCTTCAACCTTCTACTCACGTTCTTTGAATTGGTGTGTGAATTGGATGATTAGAAATGATGGAATTTGGCCGGTATTTATAAGCCAGATCTTGTTACGGCGTAATTTAAGTTAAGAGTTACGCCATAACATCCATTTCTTTGTAATTTACTCTGGAAAAGCTGGTTACGACGTAACATCAGGAATGAGTTTACCGTATCTTCAATAAATTGTGGTTACGCCGCATTGTGGAATTAGTTACGTCAGTAGCTTAAATGACGCAGAACCTCATTTGACCTAATTAGTTACGGCGTAATCCTAGGAGGGAGTTACGCCGTAATCTTCCGTTTAATTGGTTTTCTGAGCCACACTTTTGTTACGGCGTAATGTGAGAGGGGAGTTACGCCGTAACATCTTCAAAATGAGCATACTAATATATATCTTCAATAAACTCTCCAAATCCACGTCTCATTAGCTCCAATTCTCGTAATTTACCTAAAAGTTAAATATAGAGGAAAACAAGTGTAAATCCATATAAATGATATAGAATACGAGCATTATTGGGGGAAATTGACACTTAATATTCAGGACTATTTGATGTTATCAAATATCCCCCCACTTGAACTCTACTTGCCCTCAAGTAGACCTTATTAGATATATTCCTAAAAAGATATCTTCCATTACCTGAAAAATATAAGTTTACAAATCCCTTATGCTAGAATAAAACCAAGCCAAACACCTCACGAAATAGGAACAAAACACTCAAATCTCTCAACTATTCTAAGTGTCAATTTCGGGGTGATCACTCATCGGATAGTCATAGCATGTATTCGATCATAAGCTTGGCGGTTACACAAATCTCCACCACTAGAGTTAAGGACAAAACAATTCTTGAAGGCAATATGGGTAGACACGGCAAAGGTTAAGGGTGATTTGTCATTACTAACATGTCACGACAAAGTGGAAAAAATCTATGATACATGACCAAATCCATGGCCAAGACACCAAAGATTGCTCGCTGCATCACCTAGACACGCTTCATGACTAAAGGGTAGGATAAGACATGGGATAAAATTGGTTTAAAATGAAATCAAGCAAACAGTCTAAATCTACAACCAAGTCATCACCACTTACCGTTCGTCCAAAGTTCAAGTTTCGAAGTTAAGAAACCGGATCGTGATAATACCAGGTAGATGTGCCATTAGAGGACGTCATGATGGGCACATTACCAACTCCATTCTTCAAATGTGACCGAGGTGGCCTCCTCGATACTAAATCTATAATAAGTTCATAACATAGTGCTTATAACTTCGCACTTTACAATCAAATAAATATCAATAACTTTTTTTTTAACAAACATAAAAACTAAACATAACATCCCTTCACTTGAGATGAACAATATGAGAAATTGGGGGTCTTCAATGATCTTTAAGAATATGTCGTTAATTTAAAGCTGATTCCGAACCTTTCCACTTGAACCTTGAACTTAGGCAAACAATGACTTCCCAATTACAAATAAAGACTAAAGGGTAGGCTAAGGTGTAAGGGTGTAACGACACAATTTGGAAACAGATAAGGCTAATCTCACCATATAATATCAAGGGTTATAATGTGCTCGGCTAAGGTCTAATCTAGTTAGGTTAAGAAAAACATGTCAAAATTTTAAAAATGGCATAATTTTTCAAAATAAACTAGAAAAACAAAGGAAAAATAAAGTTCAAGAGACAATTCTACTCCCGTCCTCCCACTTGTGATGTACAAAGTCCCTTTTGTACTAAGAGTTAAATAAAGGTGAAGAGAAAAGTAGAATTAGAGCGAGAACTTCCCTAAAATTTGCTTCAAAAAGAAAGAAGGCCAACGAAAAGAATCTTGCCTTCGCATAAGCATCCATGAGCAAACTTCAATCCCTGAAATCTCACTACCGACAAGCATAATTCTAAAAAAAGAAAAAGAAACCTAACTCACTTTTAGGAATCACATTGCATTTAGCGTATGCAGCAAGCCTTTTAAACCACTTGGTGTCCCAAGTGGACGAGTGTAGTCTTGTGAGGGTTTACAGGGAACATACCCACAAAATTCATTTAAAAACTAATACAAGATTATTGTGTTTAAAAAGAAAGAAGTGTTACAGAAGATAGTTACGTTGTAACTCCCATAAGGAGTAACGCCGTAATTAAGCAAAACCTGGCCGACGCTACAGGAGTGTAGCTATGGTGTAACCGTTGCATGGGATTATGCCATTATTGGTAATGCTCTGAAGAATTTCTGCAAAAAGTATGTTATGGCGTAACCATAAGAATGAGTTACACCGTAATCGCGGAACGCATCAGTCCCCGTTCTCAAAGATGCTCAAAAGTATGTTATGGCGTAACCATAAGAATGAGTTACACCGTAACTGCGACGTTTCTCCGTTTTCCTGCAAAAATGGTCAAAAACACAAAACCCAACAGAAAAAGAAATAAAACAAATGAAAGGGATAATTTGGGTTGTCTCCCGAAAGAGCACTTTTCTTTATTTACGAGTCTTTAAGTTAGACTCAGAGCCTCGGGGCTTTATGGTGGCCTTCGGACTTGGCCAACTTCCTCCATATCCTTCATTAGATTATGTCTAACCCAGGAAACATTTGTAGCGGTGTGGAGATATTCTTTAGTTTCGATCTTCCGAATTTTGCAAAACTTTTCGTCCGGCCCCAAGTGGTATCTAGTAAACTCATACTTTTCAGCTACAATCGGTGGCGGTTTTTTATATGGAATACCAAGTAGCTTGCATCTTCTTTGCTCATATTCATCATCATCAAGGTCAGTTAACCCTGCTTCACTTTATGGCTCAAGGTGGTCCATGATTCCTTTTATGTCATAATTATAGGACTCGGTATCAACTGATTCATCAATATGCCCATGTTTACATTCTTCTCTTGTGTCCTTGTTGTCATCATTATTTGAGTTACCTAGTATCTTGAGGAGTCTCTTCTCAGGGGATATCTTCGTTCATGCAATCCTTCCAAATTTTATTCTTAGTAGAAGCATCCACTTTCCCATATTTGATTTTAATCCAATCGTTAAATCTTAACTTGTCTAACCACCGTATCTCGGTTCTTCTATCGTCATTGGTTGAAGTCCACAAAAATCTGTTATCTCCTACTCTAACCACACTACTTCCCCCATTACAGTTGTTATCATACGGTTTTGTGAAGCCCAAGAATCCCCATCAATGGTTTTAATTTTCTCACACCAATGCTTTCGAGCAAAGGTGTTGCCATGATCAGCGATTGAATTTTTCGTTTCTTTATGATTTGCATCATTATCATAGGTTTCACTATGGCTAAGATTAGTCCAGATTTTTCTTTTAACATCATTGCCAACTTCCCCATACACAATTCGTAACCAAGCTTCGAAGGTTATGCCTTTATCGTTAGTTGAGAACCACATGTACTTATTGTTTTTTACTCTTTCTTTATCATGCCCACCATCACAAATGTCCTCATAGGGGTTACAAGAAGCCCAAAGATCATATCCTCTGTCGTTGTCAATAGGTATAGCCTTGCACCAATGGTATTTTAATTTGGGAAAGTACTTGTAGTCAACTTTCTGAATTTCGGGCCAATCATCTTTAGACTCAAGTTCTAGCACTGGATTGATGTTGACCTTTGTTTTCGAGAAGTTGTTGTGACGTACTCTTCCACTATTGTATCCTTCAACTTCCATTCCCCGCATATTACGACTATTAGTAGTACAATGCTTGTGTGTGATGGTGGTAGGAGCAATTTTGTTTTTTCCTTTTTTGATAACACAAACAGTTTCGATAGGGTGACATTTTCCAACGTCGTCCATATTCTGGGTAAGTTTTCTATCGTTGATTTTTAATGTAATGATTTTTTTGAAAACGTTAATCTTTGCCCGTGCGGTGGCCACAAGGGGTCTGCCCAAAATTAATGGAATGTCGAGATCTTATTTCATGTCTAAAATAACAAAGTCAACAGGAAGAGTAAAATTATTAATCTTAATGAGCACATTCTCAACTATCCCTCTAGGTATGCTTACCGTTCTATCAACCATTTCAATTGTCATGCAAAGGGGTTTGACAGGGCCAAGATTTAATCTTTTGCACATGGAAAATGGCATGATACTTATGCTGGCTCCTAGGTCAGCTAAGGCATTAATATTATGCAAATTATTAATAGAGCAAGGGAGAATGAAACTTCCCTGGGTCTTTTTTCCTTTACGGGATCTGATTCAGACAATTGTTGAGCATCCTGCTTAACTTCACTTCATTTTCCATAACAGCTTCTATTTCCGTATGTTGTTCTTTCTTCAGAAAGCTTGTATTGTCATTTTTTTATAATTGCTTGTTTGGGGAAGCCAGCAAGCTCCTCTTCATCGTACCTGAAAGGGGTGTAAAGAGGGTTTCTGTTATTGGAAAATATGGCTTTACAGAAACTATCATTACTTTCATTTGCCCTTATCCCAGATTTCTTTTCGGTGTCTTCTAAACCCTCATGACGAGCAAGGAGGGCGGCTCTTGTTTCTTGAAATTTTTGGAACAATGTGTCTCTGCTGGCCTGTCGCTTGCTATCTTCCTCCAAATACTTACTTATTGATTCTTCGAGAGAAGATTTTTCTGCCTTGTAGGGATTCCGATCATAACCATGATGGAAGGGTTTTCTATTTCCATACATAAATTTTTTGATTTGGGGGCTTATGTTCTTCATAGGGCAATCTCTAGCTAAATGTCCTCCTCCACATGTATCGCATCCTATTCGAATAACATGCACATTTTCCTAAAGCTTCTTCATATCTCTTCTAAGGTTTTCTAATTTTCTTGCGATGACAGCAATGCCTTCGGAATTTTTGTCCAGGCTTCGTTTGCTTCCTCCATTGTGCCATTTTTGAGAGTGATCAGCCAGTTTTTGAATGGCTTCAATGGCGAGAGTAGGGGCCATGCTCGGAATTGGTCCTTGGTAGTCCAGCATCTGTCTTGTGGTCACGTTGATTCCTTTGTAAAAGATGTTGACCTTTTGCTGGTTGTTTAGATCATGTGTAGGACACTTGTAGATGAGATCGTTGTATCTATCCTAGGCTTGATACAACGTTTCATTGTCATCTTGCTTGAAATTATGAATCTCCATGAGCTGATTAGATATATTCGACTGGAGGACAATATATCTTTGGATGAAGTGCTTTTTAGTAGAGCCCATATATCAACCGCCTCGCGGCAATCTTTCGATCCATTTTCTTGCTCCCCAAGAAGAGTCATGGGGAACACCCTTAGCATAACAAAGCCATGAGACACACCCGAAATGTTGAAAAGGCTTGCGATGTACAAGACATTCTCAACGTGCTTATACGCATCTTCGTCCCCTCGCTTCCCTAAAAAGGGTTAGCACCGAAGCTCCCTCATAAATTGATCTTTAATCTTGAAATGGACATTAGCTCCAATCGCCGGTCTTACAAGCCCCGACCCTTGTTCTTCTCTTGTCAACGCCAAATATTCCTCAAGAGTGAGGTCATCAATGTTAACAACTTCCATGGTACCTGAAACTTGAAAAAGATCGTGAGAAATTGAGAAATTTAAAACAAAACAAAAATGAAAGATTTAAAAAAAATCCTAATATAACTTGATGAGTGGCCTTTTACTTATCACTTTAAGCCTGAAAAACCCACAAAACGTTTAAAAACACGGAAATATAACCAATTATACTTCATATAACCTTGGAATGTGTTTTTATGTATTTCAGGTACAAATGATCGAAAACAGGGAAAAAACTGACAGAAATGAGCTCGGATTGGAAAACGTGCTTTGCAGACGGAGCCGGAAGTGGATTTTCTACATTTTCAGAGCCCGGGATACATTTTCGAGAGTGAGCTTGGGAATCAGACTAAAAAACCTAACTTAAACCAAAAATTACCATTTTACCCTTCCACCCGAACCTAAATGACTATTTTACCCTTTTTTCCAAATTACTCTTTTAAACCTCATTTTTATTTACAACAATTGTTTTTATTAAAACCAATTTTTATTAAAACCAATTTTTATTAAAATTATTTTCTTTTTTAAAAAAAAGAAAAAAAAAGTTTTAAATCAAAAACACAAAATACATCTTTTATTTTTAAACCTTTTCAAACCTTAAACTACTTAAAACATTTTGACCCCCTCACAAACCCTTGAACCCTCCATTTAAAACCATGAACCCCTCCCTAATTTAGACCCTCTTCTTCTCTTTCCCAAAACAGAAAACAAAAACACACGACACTCAAAGGCTCACTTCTGTCTCAGTAAACAAACACACATCAGAAGACTTGAAGGCCTCTAGCACTAGTATAAATAGATGCTCTTTGCAAGCCTTCAAAGGCACCTAGGAATTTCGTAGTTTTAAATTTAGTTTTTTATTTTTATTATTGTAATTTACCTTTTTTAATTAATGAAACAGTTTTTATTTCCTTCCAATTTTTTCTTACTGCTTATTTTGCTAATAAGCACTTAAGTGTTTATTAGCTTATTGCTTCTTATTCTCAGTATTAAGTTCTACTTTCATGTTGTTAAGTAAGTTTTTCAAGTGAAAACTCCAAACCAGTTTAAGAAAAATCAGTTTTTTAAAGTTTAACACCCCGTTTGGCATAAGCTTTTTTGAGGTGTAAAATACATTTTTACCCAGTTTGACTTGCAAAGTCAAACTCCTTCTTAAGCCCTTAGTAGCTTTTACAAAGAAAAAATATGTTTTGACAAATTACAAGTTTGTGAAAGCAAAAATAAAGTAAAAATCCACTTCTGTCTTGCTTGTCAAAACTTTTCCAAAATTGTTTTTCTTACATCTTAATATGCCCATTTCCATATATTAGTAGTTTTGTTAGGTCACCATAAGTTAACACAAGGATCAATATGTAAGAAATAAGATAAAAGAAAGATTGGTTGAACAAACACAAACACACACGTATGATATTAAGCAAAAGTTAGGCGTAAGATATGGTTATGAGTGAAAAACCAACCTTCAAATGAAGGTTTACATGTCTTTATATAGGGAAGGGAGCTAGGGCAACATGTCTAGTCCCTTCCTTCCTTATTGGGCTTGGGCCAAGGCTTATGGGCTTCCTACATAAGCCTTACCATTAATAACTAACTTAAAAGCCTAGTTTAAGCAACCTATTACATATTAAATACTAACACTTGAAATATAAGTTAGGAGTGATTCCAACAATCCCCCCTAAGTGTTGGTAATTAATAAATGACTCCAGCAATCTTGGAAAAGTTGTTGGTGTTGATGTAATAGTTGCCTTGACATCTTCTGACATTCCTCTTTCGTGTGAGAAGAAGTGCCTTGATTCCAAGAATCTCCCCAATGTGAGGATCTTGTTTCTTTTAAAGTTTTCAGCTTTGACATCTTCGTAATCTTTGTTCTTTGTTCAGGTGTGGATATGGTGATGTTATGTTGTTGTTGTCTGCATCAGGTCCGCTTCGTTGCTCAGGTGTCTCCACGTCATTTTCCAACATGCTCACACACTCTTTGACGTTGGATTTCTGTTATGATGTAGTTCTCTTAGTCTTCAAACTTTGTATATTCTTTGGCTTTAGAAGAAGAATCATACTGACTTTAGTGTTGCCTTACGAGAGAACTTCAATTAGAGTTGTTGTTAGTATGGGCATGTGGAGAATCAGCATGATCATCTCCCAGGAGCATCCATATGAAGAAAACATAAGAATGGGTTAGTGATAAACACCAATCGATCACTGTGGTCGTTTCTTAGAGAATTGACCACTACGATTTTTCTTCTGATGAATGTCTTGATTCCATTTACCTTGGTTGGGCGAATCAGCCGTCCGAATCCCATAAGGGACAGTTGGCATTACATTGAACAAGTTCAAGTAATGACCCACATCTTTAGGACTCGATTCTTGAAAGGAATCTCCTTAGTGGGATTTCCAGCACTTACAAGTTCGAACTTTGAGCGTGTTAACAACATAGTGTGAAAACACATCTCTAGTTCTAGAAAAGGCCGTTCCTAACCGAGTCCCTCAAGTAGGATAACACGACCGAAATCGTACACCTACAGTTCAGTGAGTCATCGAGGTACACCGAAGCATCACCTCACGACAGACCGTTTGAGACAACACTAAGCGCAACCCACCAGGAGTTACCCGAAGTGACCTGCTGTCAGTGGTTGTTTGATATTGACCCTGGCAGAGTTTCCATTCAATCACTGAAGATCACAATTGTGAACCCCTCATAAATGTTCTCGACAGATTGCTAAGATCTGTGTAGGACTCTATAATGTATCACTTGCGTCCTTAATGTTGAACGACAAGTGATGAAATGTCAAGTGTTCCTAAGAGATCTTTTGATGAATCTCGTGGCTCTAGAATCAATAGTGCGCTTTGGTTTTCCTGAGCGGAGACTAGGGAGAGGGTCTCCTTCTTCAATACCAACAATCTCTAAGAGAAAGCCGATAGTTCACGTAGAATCTCTTGTGAGAATAAAACAAGCTTCTGTTGAGAGAAACTTGAGTGGCTAAGAAGGTTTAGTGCATGCGTCACTGGGTCCATGACGTCTTTAATCTTCAATACCGGTGTCATTTAGTGACAACCAGTAGCATATGTATTGAACCCGTGTTCCCTCTAAGTTGAATAATTTGGAGGGCTATTTCTTTTCGCCCTTTTCTTTACTTTTCTTTTTAATTCTTCAACTCCTTCTTTCTCTGATTCTTAATTTCTCCTTTTTATAATCATACCTAAGGACTTCTAAATTCTAACTATTGGTGGTGTCCTTAGGTAGATCTCTCCGGCTCTGGCGGATCATAGGACGGTTATTCCTAACCTTAGTCACCTTATAACTCCATGACTATCCTATGTTGCCATAAAACTATTTTCTCAAAAATCTCTCAAAGTGTTTATGAGTGAAAAACATTTAGTAACACTTCGAGAGTTTAGTATTTTCAGAAATACTCCCCCTCCACACGTGCTTAAGTATTTTGACAGAAATTTGCACGGTGAGGGAAGAGCTCGCACTTTTGAATTGATCGACTCAAGATAGACAATTCCCCGTGAGACACGGCTACGTTGTATAGTTAAAGAGATGCATTGTCAGTTTTTAGGTGACAACTAGCTCTAATAACTACCTTGAAGGTGTGGACAAACCTTGAAAAGGTTGTCAAACCCGTCAAAGTTCATGTCTATCAAGATTTTCTCGAAAAGGTACAATCTACTCGGATAAGTCTTGGAAGACAAATCTTTTCGATGTATGACAGTTCAGATCTCGTCAATTCATGGGTTAAGTCTTAGCACACGAGGATTCCATCATATTTTCAACATATTAGTTTCACATAATTTTTCTCCCCCTCAAAAATGGCATATAAATATTATTTTTGATGAAGTTTTGATATCGAATATGACCATTCCGAGTTTTGTGGGAAGATTTCCACGAAGAACAATTTGTGAACAAAGATTTTTAGCAAATACTCCCCCTCAACAAGTAATATTAACTTTTGAGGTTTTGAAAAACATAAGGGGAAGTACTTGGTCTTTTGAGCAAAACTTTGAAAAATGTAAGTTTTGATAAGTTTTACTCAAAAGTAAGAAGCTTTCGCTCCTTTTATATGGATTGTGGCACTGATGCGTGCCACATGGTCCTTTCATTACAAGTACAGGTTGTACACTGTTATGTATGCACAAGCCATAGTCAATATATAGATCATGGAATCCAAATGTCAATCAATGAAATAGTTTAAGGAGTACCGCCAATTCGCCAGAAGACGGAGTTCTCTCTTGAAGTTGATAACCCGTAATCGAGAAACAATGTCTTCCACCCACAAAGCTCTCTAAGTTCAAGATCCGATCTCGATGAAATAGTCTTTCATCCAACCTCTGGATTATCCTCTTAACATCCCTCTTCTCGTAAGAATTCCACCGCTTTTCTCGACCCAATTCCTTGCTGTATCGCCTTCAACCGATATGCTAACCCATCACGAACCTTCTTCAGAATGTGATCAAAGAATTTGTGAACCTCGTTGTACGCCATGAAACAGTTGTGGTGAAGTTCACTGCGGTAAACAACTCCAAACTTTGGTTTCTTGACAATGGTGTACTGAGAGAGTTGGTTGATGTCGGGAAAGTGTAGCAACGGTTTGGTGAGATTGCCTTGTTTTTGGTATGATTCCACAACAATTTGGAGATCTTCAACACGTTCCTGGATTACTCTGCTTCTAATGAATATCAACAAGGCTGTGATGAACTGGAGCTGGATGTTTGTGGAGAATGGTCTCATCCGACCTTGTACCTTAGCAAGATACATGTCTTCGGCGTCAGGAGCGACAATCTCGAAAATCGCCTCCTGAAATCATATATTCCGTCGTCTTGGCGTTTGACTTTGATTTTCTTTAGGAATGAGTAATCCCATTTAGTAGCCAAGGTGACATTCATTATAGCAACAATCCTTTTATCACTAAACACCTCCTTGTTTGACTTTAGAACTTGGCAGCTTCTATAGTACAGACTTCTCCTTGGCTGCCAATGGTGAATACCATATTGAGCATCAATGTCATAATCCACTACTTTGTCAACGAACATCCTGGTGGCTTCTTCTTCAATTGCTGCATTGTTGGAGAAGACTGATGCTGGTATGTTGAAGGTGAGTGACGTAGCATATTTCTTGCTGACGTTGCTACCGTGTTGCAGAAATTCTAGGTCGTTGTTGAAGAAGTATTGGTAGGGAATCCTGGGTTGATCTGGTCGACCAATGGTTGGTAGTGGCTTGGTCCAGTCTGTGTAGTATGGAGTCTTATGTTGTCTTGTGAAATCAATGTTCGATTCAGGGTTGAGCCAATCAATGTTGTTGGACATAGCTCGTGCAATGTTGTCGAGATGATATTCGACTTCAATGGCACTACCGGATCTGTCCTTTAGCAATTGGAAAGCATCGTTCTTGATTCGGCGTAACTCCCTCTTCGTCATCTTTTTGACCTTGAATTCATCATGGATAATCTTAACCTGCTCCATAGTACGACCATCTACCGGTTCTTGGCCTTCCAATAATCGAGGAGTGGCATCAACAAGCTTGCTAAACCATTCGTATTCTTCAGTATCATCTTCATCCAACCATGATACAATTGAGGTTGATCTTTTCTGCTTTGGCTTGGAGGATGATTCTTTTTGTTGCTTGGTTGATGGTGGGGATGAGGGCTGTTGCTTGGGCTCAGGATTCTCTCCATCGTTACCACCGGTGTATTGGAAGTGATCACCAGTTTTCTCCGACGGTGGTGGAGACTCAAAGTCCTAAGGTTTATCAGATGCAAAAGTCTTCTATGATGCTTGTGTAGTGGAGGTGGTCTTTGGTGGTGGTGGAGGCTTTGATGAGAACTCGCCAGTTTTCTTTGGTCTTTTAGCCTTTGGATCCTTGTCCGATCATCATCGCCTCTTGGTCGCTTACTTGACCGCCTTCTTCTTGCACGCTTGAGTTGATATGCAAGCAATGCCTCAAATAGTTTAGATTCATCAGATGTAAAGGTTGGAGATCGAGGAGACATTTGCATAATCAGCTATGAAATCAGGTCAGCTTCAGTGACATTCGGAGGCTATACTGGTCTTGTTTGCATTACCACCGGTGTTGTAGTGATTGTTTGCTTGAGCATTTTCTTCAAATAAGGGTAAATTTGTTTGGCAAACATTTCTTTAGTGACACCAGGGACAGTGTCGAGAAGGAACTTATGAGTGTAATCCCTAATCGTCTTGTCCATTTCACCTTGAATATCTCTGTTGAGGAATTGCTTGATCTAGTCTCTTTCCTCTAAGAACTCGTTCATCATATCACCGAGTAAGTTAACCCTGTCAGCCAACTGATTCAATTTTTTTGTTAACCACATTTCTTTTCTTGCTTGACAGCCTTAATAATCTTGGTTTTGGCACGAGATGCCCAAGTGTCAGAGGGTTTCTTGATTGATTTGGAGGATGATTTGGTGGTTTTTTTATTAGATGGTGGTGGTGATGAATGAGAGGATGACTCAGTTGTCGATGGGTCTTGAGGTTGCTCTGAAGATTGTTCCGGGTTGTACTCAGGATTATCTTGAAGATAATTATTAGCTTCCTTTCGAGCTCTTACCTCTTCCTCATCCTTTTCTTTAGCCGCTTGCTCTACATCTTCATCTGTTATCTTCTCATTCTTTTTATGTTCTTCTTCTTCAAAATCGAATGGAACTTCATAATTTTGCTGCTGTTGCTCTTTTGATTCCTTAGTGGTGGTACCAGTTCCCTTATCGGGTTGATTAACCGCATCAAGAAACGGTGTGGTTAGTTCTCCACCACCGAACCTCCGTGGCCTCGGTTTGTTGGAGATTGAATTGTAGCAAAAGATGTTGAATCCTCGATGCTTAAGGGTTTTGTGGTAAGCTTTCTCTTCATCCTTTGGATCAATTTCTTCATCAGAACTATCTTCTTCTTCTTCAGCAATGGGTGTCTTCCCTTTGTCTGATTTGGGACTTGGTGGTTTATCTTCTAACCTTGTTGAGGTAGTATCATTTGTAGCAGTTTCGGAGTGATAAACCACCTCTTCAAACTCAGATCTTCGAGTCGCTATCCTTTGAGTTGGTTCTGCTTAGGATTAGGATGAGCAACCCGAAGGGATTATTTTCTTGAAGCTGGATGCCTCTTTGGATACTTAAGAGCGCCCCGCTTTCAATGCTTCCAATACGCCTCGACCTTCTTGTCTTCGATCGAACAATGAAGTCTTTTCATTCATAAACCCGACTTTGCCTGCTCTCAGTGCTTCTTGATATCGTAGATATGATGGAAAACTTTTGATTTCGTCGATAAGAAGGCAATCCTTGAATCTGACAATGTTCAATGTAGGCTCATACAATGCAGAGTGATTCTTGGGGTCATTGATTCTCAAGGGGATGTCTCGATTTTTCCCGAGAATATTCTGGATCAACAGCTTCGTGTATCTGATGAAGGGAACCTTTGTCCCAGGCTTCTTGAGGTGGGGCATCATGTCTTCCCATATCAGGCTTGCATAGTTGATGTGCGCTTTCTTCCACGCGTATGAGAAATAACTTCAAAAAACAAAATTGTTTCACCCAACTAGATGGCGATTGATACCACTGTTAGGTCACCATAAGTTAACACAAGGATCAATATGTAAGAAATAAGATGAAAGAAATATTGGTTGAACAAACACAAACACACACGTATGATATTAAGCAAAAGTTAGGTATAGGATATGATTATTAGTGAATAACCAACCTTCAAATGAAGGTTTATATGTCTTTACATAGGGAAGGGAGCTAGGGCAACATGTTTAGTCCCTTCCTTCCTTATTGGGCTTGGGCCAAGGCTTATGGGCTTTCTACATAAGCCTTGCCATTAATAACTAACTTAAAAGCATAGTTTAAGCAACCTATTACATATTAAATACTAACACTTGAAATATAAGTTAGGAGTGATTCCAACAAGTTTAACACCCCATAAAGGGTGTATGGCATAAGCTTTTTTGAGGTGTAAAATACATTTTTACCCAGTTTGACTTGCAAAGTCAAACTCCTTCTTAAGCCCTTAGTAGCTTTTACAAAGAAAAAATCTGTTTTGACAAAGTACAAGTTTGTGACCGCAAAAAAAAGTAAAAATCCACTTCTGTCTTTCATAACAAAACAGCAGCTAGCTGTTTCACAAGGCTTTTTTGTTGCTTATTTCTTGTCAAAACTTTTCCAAAATTGTTTTTCTTACATCTTAATATGCCAATTTCCATATATCAGTAGTTTATTTGTACTTAGTATCATTTTCCTTTAGCTCAAATTGCGTTTAAAAATCTGCACTTGACCACTTTCAGTTCTGTCTCAGCAGGATTCATGTCCAAGTGGCTCCACTTTTTGATTTTTAATTTGCTTATTATGAGGCCTTGTGATCTGAAATTTGGTATGCATCTTATTTAGTTAGTTATCTAGCTGATAGTATTTTTTATAATTTTTAGTAACTGCTTATTGGTAGCTTAAATTACCCTTGAAATAGCCCCTTTAGGCCTGTTTGGACTGCACACCAGCAGCCTGTGTATCCCATTGGCTTTAGCTTTTTTCAGATTTCATATAGCTTATTTTGGACTTTTAGGAGCTTATTAGATAGAGTAGATTAGGATTCATTATAGGTCAGCTTATTTAGTGCTTATTTATCCCTTTAGGCTTATTTTCCATTGTTAACTTAGGAACTCCAAAACTGCTTAATGCTCCCCATTTGTGCTTATTCCTTAGACCTTTTTAGCTCATTATTATTCCTAGAATATTTGCTAAACTCAGTCGCTTTTCTAAAGTGCTTATTCATTGCTTTTTGTACCATATAATCTGCTAAAGGGTGTTGGTTTTTGCTTTTCCATCAAAACTGTGAACAATAAGTAGTCACAACAGCTTATTGTAAGCTTTTTGTAAATTGAGTTTTCAGAAAAAAAAAATGCTTATTTGAAGTCCCTCTTTGAGTTTCAAAAGAAAAAGTTGAAAAAAATATATACCGCTTTTCCCAAAATTTTATTTTGTCGTTTTTTATGTAGGAAAAATAAATTTATATTCTTAGAGTCAATTTTGCAAAATTTAGTTTTAAGTCGCGTTTTCTTAAATTCTCGTAGTTACGTTTTAAAAATAAATTGCATTTAGGGTAAATTTAGGTAAATTTCTTAGTTTATTTGCCTTAGTTTGATTTAATTGTTAATTACTTTCTTTAATTTCCTTTCCGTTGTTTAATTTAAAACGTAATCAAAAACACAAAAAAACCAAAAAATCGAGCATTTTAATAACAAACCTAAAAGCGACGTTGCCCATTCACACCTCGTTGGAAACGATTCGATATCCTTATCCGGTAACACATATCTCACTCACGGGATTTGATTGACTAACCTTTTTCCTAAGAGGTTTTCGATTCGATTCTTGTGGTTATTTTGATATTGATATTACTATACTATTTTATCCATACACACCACCTTAAGCCCTATTCCAAACAACATCAATTTGGCGCCGCTGCCGGAGAAATTGTGTCACGACAATATCGTTGAAGGTTTGACGATTAGTGACTCGAGATCCTTCCTTCGTGAAGTTATTGTTTTCATAAAATTAAAAAAGTAAAAAAAAAATATTTTTCTTTTTCTTTGTATATATATAAGATTAAAAAAAATACAAAAAGATTTTCCCTTTGATTTTTCTAATAAAATAGAAGACACAATAAATATAACACTTCTCAACTTGAGTGTTATCATTATAAGTTCCAGAACAAAAGATTCAAAACTTGCCTTTGTGTCGCTCGTGATTTGGTTTACTTCTGTCAGTTTAACAAACTAGAAGAGGGGTATAAGGACAGTCTGACATTAAATTGCGGCTGAAAAGAGAAGGGTTTTTAATAAGCTTCGCCACACCTACGTCTTCCGCTCCTCTGTATGCTTTACTTGTAGAAGTGATCATTTCACTTGGGATTATTGGTTTAAGTTCCTTGTGTTTTGCCTCGGTCTTGTTTTAATTGAAAGTGTTATTTTTGGAAGTGCATGCGCACTCGTTCTTCTAATTCTTCTAATCCCCTTCTTGAACTCGCCACAATTACGTGAAGATGTAATAGACGTCCCCCTCCAATAGTCGAACCCGAGATTCGTACTAATCCCGACCCCATTCCCGAAATGGCGGAAGATAACCGTTCTATGTTGGAACAACTCCAAGCACCCACCGAGGGTTACGGAGAAGCTATCGTCGTCCCGAAAATCGTTGCCGACAATTTAGAGCTTAAACTCGGATTGATTAACTTGGTATCGCCAAGCCAATTTTACGGATTTGAGAGGGACGATCCTCACTCTCATATCCAACTTGACAAGCTCACATCCACAATCAAATACCAAAATGTACCACAAGAAGCAATTAAGCTACTTATTTTTCCCTTTTCTCTCGAGGGGGCCGCCTGGACTTTGCTTGAAAAACTACCCCCTCGTTCGATTGAGACATGGGAAGATTTAGTATCGAAATTTGTGAATGAATTTTTCCCACCATCTTAAACAACACACTTAAAAAATGAAATCACAAAGTTTACCTAACAATTTGATGAATCATTTGGTGAAGCTTGGGACCGTTTCAAGGACTTACTTCGTCAATGTCCTCATCATGGTTTTTTCGAGCTACACCAACTTGATACCTTCTATAATGGTTTAAAAGATAATGATCAAGACTCTCTCAATGCCGCTGCCGGTGGTAATCTTTTGACTCGCTCTACGATAGATGCGTTGTCCATCATTGAGAACAAGTCTAAGGTCCGCACCTCACGAAGCAAACCGGTTGCTTCTCGAGTGAGTGCTTCACCTTCTTCGGAGAATGTCTCTAGCACGGATGCTAAGATTGACAAGCTCACGGATGTTATCCAAGCATTTGTGCTTTCTCAAAAGAAAATTTCTACCCCACCCACAAATCCACCCGCTCAAGTCAAAGCGGTGGAGACTACTTGTACCACTTGTGGTGGTCCTCATGCTTATTACAATTGTACCACCACCGATGGCAATCCTTTTGAAGCAAATGCCATAGCCGGGCCTTACAACCAAGGAGGTAATCAATACCGTCCTCAAGTTGACCCGAGCTATCGTGCTAACAATCAAGGACCACCCAGTTTTTCTTAACCTAATAATCAAAATAGGTTCAACCAAAATCAAGTGAGAGGGAAAAATGTTCCATATCAAGCCCCGATGAACCAATACCCGACCCAAGGGGTCAATTTAAATCAAGGGTATCAAGCTCCTAATTACCAACTCCCGGTTGGTCCCTCTCATGATCTTACTAACTACATTAAGTCAAATGAGGTTACAATTAGGGGTTTGCAAAACCAAATCACTACTTTGAAAAATGATTTCCAAACTTCAATGTCGAAACAAAGTAATGAACTTAAAAATGAGCTTAACAAAATGAACAACAAAATTGATCAATCTCAAAACAACATTGAGAACATGTTCAATAGCCTCATGTGTAAAATGAGCCAAGCTTCAACTTCAAACTCCCTTCTGGCTAATACAATCCCAAATTTTGTGAGGGAAGTAGCACGAGAAACCGAGGTGACAAAGGACAAAGTACATTCTACAAGCCCACAAAGTACCGCACCTGTCCAACCTCCGATGGTCCAAACTTTCATTCCGGAGCCCGATGTTTCGAAGATTAAGCTATGAATTCCTTATCCTTCAAGGCTTAATGATCAAAAGGTCCGCGACAAGACTAATAAAAAAATGGAGAAGCTTATCCAAATCTTTCAAGATTTTCACTTCAAGATTAGTTTCGCGGATGCTTTCCTTCTAATGCCCAAGTTTGGTTCGACGATCAAAGGCTTGTTGAGCAACAAGGAGAAAATTTCTGAGTTGGCTAAAACTTCCTTGAACGAGAATTGTTCGGCGGTTATCCTTAAAAAACATCCCGAAAAGTTAGGGGACCCCGGAAAATTCCTAATCCCGTGTGATTTTCAAGGGATAGTTCAATGCTCTGCTTTATCCGATCTTGGCGCGAGCATTAACTTGATGCCACACTCTATGTGGAAGAAGCTCTCGTTACCCCCACTCACACCTACATGTATTGATGACGTATAGTCCGCATTCGGGTCATGAACCCGACCAATGGACGCTACTAACACTTGAGCCCAGTGCGAGTGGGCTAACACGGTAACGGTTTGGGCTCACGAGGGCCCAAACCCAAAGTTATTTATGGTCTTGATATCGGATATCTCTTATGGAGGGGAGGCGGGATACGCCGAAGGTTGTGGAACACGAAACGAACAAGGATTTCGTGTGTATATAAAGGGCATATCGGCCCTCATTAAAGGTACGATTACAAAACCTAACTCTCCACTAACCCCTAAAAACCGGTTACTTACTCTCACGCCGGAGGATAACCGTGGGAGACAATCCCACGATAAGCCTAACGGTGTTTTCTGTTTTCTTAGTGCGCATGTCTCAAGCATCAAGGTCTAATTGAAATGAGAACCGGAGTCCAAATAAGGAATGCCCAACTTTTGTATCAACAAGTGGCGCCATCCGTGGGACCAATCACTAAGAAGTAGAATGACAAAGCACGAAACCTAAGCCGACGCATAGTGACATACAAGGAAGAAGCAGAAAGTGAATCAACCTCTAAGGTGCCTCTGGAACAACCAGCGCACCGAAACCAAGGGTCGGCCCAGTCTTCACGACATGGGACCACGACGGGACAACCAATGCCACTACGACAACCGCCAAATAAGCAGAAGATCCACAAATAGCACTTTACCACCTCCAATCGGCGCTAGAAACGGACTCACAAACCCGCCAGTAAGTTCGGCCAAACAGGTCCAGAGGTGGAAAGACACCCTCGATAGAAGGAGTCGTACTGAACTACGCCAAGTGACTTCGTGTCTCAAAACTACGAAACCTTGGTCGCCTCATGCAAGAGGAGTGAAAAAGAGGTCGAGTCAGAGCCCGCAAGCCCGACTCAACTTCACCCGAGTATGAGACATCCTCATCACAACGTAGGGAGAGGCGCGGAGGGACAGCCGCCGGCCCCCAGTGTTTACCAGGATCGGGAGGAGAGTTATGAACGATGAAGGAGCTGACCTACAGTATCTGGGAGAACACAAAGATGATGGACGGCGTACCAATGCCCACGCTAGGCTTGGTAGCCGCAGGCCCAAGTGAAAGCTCTTCGAGCTCGGATTCTCGAGGGACAGTTTGCCAGCGCCGAAGAGGGAAGCTCGTCCTCCGTGACCTCGGACAACGAGGACAGAGAAACAGGACACCGGAAGTCCGGAGAAGATATCGCGACTAGGAGGACGAAGATATATCTTTCCCCGGGCGCCAAAAGGTGGATGCGTTCACTCGGCGCATCAACGATTTTTCAGAAGATAAGAGAAGGCGCATGCCCGCCAATGTGAAAACCTACGATGGAACAGGTGATCCGGACGATCACCTAAAAATTTTTGAGTCACCTGCTACCATCGAAAATTGGCCACAACCTGTGTGGTGCCACATGTTTAATTCCACATTAGTGGGAAATGCGTGAAACTGGTTCAAGAAGCTCCCACGCAGAAGCATTAGTGGTTTTGAAGAGTTGTGGAAGGTGTTTCGCCTGAACTTTACTCAAAGGAAGAAGTACCAAAAACCCTGCCGAACTTGCCGTGGTAAAACAAACGCCAGGGGGAATCTACAAGCGCTTATGTGGAACGCTACAAAGACGAATGCATACATATCAAGGCATGCCCAAATACTAAAGATCTCGGGTTCATGAACGGAATCATATCTCCAGAACTCATCAAAAGACTGAACGACAAGGTCCCCCAAACCTTTGATGAACTTATGAAACGCACAAGGTCCTTTATCCAAGGAGAAGCTGCTGCGGCAGAAAGAAGAAAGGCTACTCAAATTATAGGTCACAAGAACAGCCTAGGAGACAATCCATTGACCAGAGTAGCAACCGCAACAAGAACTACCGCGGTCAGGGGAGTGGACGAGAGAATGACAAGTATACCCCGCTAACCAAGACTCCAAAGGAGATATTCGCAACGGAAGGCGCGAACTTCCCGAAACCCCCACCAATGCGCACCCCAGAAGAGCGGCGCGTGGGGAACGGATATTGCAACTAACATGGACATAAGGGCCACACCACCAATGAGTGTGTCCAATTGCGCCAACTAATTGATATGCTACTAAAAGAAGGCAGATTGGACCATTTAGTTAAGACCATCAAGGATGGGAAAGATAAGCAAAAGACTGGGAACAAGAAAGAAGCACCCAAAGATAAGGATGATACCATTTACATGATACATGGCAGCAAAGACTAGGCAAGGTCACCAAAAGTTTTCCTATGGAATTATTTCTTTCCCCACCTTGGCCGCGACAACGCAGGGGTAGAACCTCTTACCATCGAAATTAATGCAGGGGTCACGATATCCACCGCATGTATGTTGATGGAGGAGCATCCGCAGATATAATGTATGAACATTGTTTCAAGCGACTGCACCGAGATAATGTCCGCTAAGCCCACCATGACGTCGTTGACTGGTTTTACGGGAGAAAAGATATGGCCCATGGGGCAAATACCTACTCGCCAATGTTGGTAATAAGGAACACTCCACGACGTACCGATGAACTTTATGGTGATCAGATCCCCTTCGCCATACAATGGCATTATTAACAGTGGATATCACCATACGCTACGGTACCGTCTACAACACATGGGATGCTCAAGTTCCCGGTGGAGGAAGGCATTGTTACTCTCTACAATACCACTATACCACCTGGAGAATGTAACACGATTACATATGAGATGGCACACATCCCAGAACAGCGCGCAACTAAAGTATCAAACCTGAGGGTCACAATTCACCTTGATTACCCGTGAGCAAGAAGTATCAATCGGGGATCGCCCCGATAAAGGCAGGCGGCCAGTGCGCACTCTTGCAAAAGAATCGATATCTTTGCATGGGAACCAAAGCACATGACTGTGTGCCACGCCAATTACGAACACAAGTTGAGAATCCGACAAGGATACTCCCTAGTATGACGTAAGGCAGCGGCCGTGCCTAGAGCACGCAAAGCCATTCTGGAGGAAGTACACAAACTTGTGGATGCGGTATCATGCGAAGTCTATTACCATGACTGGCTTTCCAACCCAGTGATGGTCAAGAAGAGCGATGGTAGTTGTCTGATGTGCGGACTTCACGGATCTCAACAAAGCATGTCTACAAGATCGCTACCCACTACCGTGAGATAGATTGGAAGTAGAATCTTTGGCGCGATACCCACTTAAATGTTTATTAGATGCATACAAAGGGTACCACCAAATCCAAATGGCTAAAGAAGATGAGGAAAACGTTTCATACAAGCCAAGGCATCTATTGTTATACAAAGATGGCTTTTGGCTTGAAAGAATGTAGGCCACCTATCGACAGATAATGCATTTTAAAAACAGGTGGGCCGCAACCTAGAGGTTTATGTTGACGACCTTGTCATAAAAAGCCATACCGAGGACGAATTGGTGCGCGACATTGAGGAAACATTTAAGACACTACGAGAGATCAACATGAAGCTAAATCCTAAGAAATGCACTTTTGGCGCTACAGAAGGCATGTTCCTGGGATATTTGATAGAGCCCGATGGCATTAAACCGTGTCCGAAAAAACGGTTGTCGCATCCAACTTCCTTCACCACGCGACGTTGAAAGAAGTCCCTGTCCGAATGGAAAATTGGCCGTTTGAACAGATTCTTGTCCAAATCAGAGATAAGTCACTCCCTCTTCAAAACGCCAAGAAGTAAAAAAAAGGGAGACTTCCGCCGACTACGGGGCGTAAGCTTTTATACAGCCTTAAACAACACATAGCAAATAGCCCCCACGCTAGTCGCGCCCGTGGGGAAGAATTAATTATGTACTTATCTCATGACTCATGGAGCAGTCAATGCGGTGCTATCGACGGATAGGAATTCAAGACAAACACCCGGTATATTTTGTAAGAAAAGCACTCAAGAAAACGGAGGTTAACTATAGCGCAATGGAGAAGTTGGTCTTGGCATTAGTATTCGCCACCAAAAGGTCTGCGCAGTACTTCTCCGTGTGCACCCTATAGTGGTGATCACGCACCAACCTATCAAGCAAGTCATCTCCAAACCCGACGATCGATCGACTATAGAAGTGGAGTGTGTTGCTACGTGAGCATAACATCTCCTACGACCACGCATCGGTTAAGGGCCGATACTAGCGACTTCATCATCGAAAAACCGTGTACTGATGATGCACCTTCACAAAGCGAGATGGAACTACAAGAACCATGGATCCTATTCACGGATGGATCCTCATGCGTGGACGGTCAGCAGCCTTATCCTCACTAGTCCGATGAATGGAATTCACGACGCACTGCATTTTGAATTCACGCCACAAACAACGAGGCAGAGTATGAAGCCCTGATTGTGGATTACGATTGCAAAATAATGGGCATACGCAACCTAGAGGCAAATGTGGTTCCCGGTTAGCGCCAACCATGTGTTGGGCGAATATGCGGCTAAAGAGGAAAACATGGTTCAATACCTCGACAAGACCAAGTCACTAATCCGGGTTTCAAGGTTTACCATCAAACAAGTTCCTAGAGGAGAAAACAGAAAGGCGAATGCACTTAGCAAGATTGCATCCACAAGCTTTGCACACCTGTCAAAACAAGTATTGGTCGAGACTCTTAAGAGCAAGTCCATCTCAGAGATGGAGATATCCACGGTGATAGAGGAGCAAGGTCCTACATAGATGACTCCATCTTCGAAGTTTATAAGCAAGAGCATACTGCCCCAGAGCAAGGACGCCCGACGAATACGTCGCACATCATAAAGGTTTGAACTTCGAGATGGTATATTATATTGGCGTTCATTTCTACAACCATGGCTTCGATGTGTCGGACCCCTTCAAGCAGACATACGTACTCGAGAGATCCACGGTTCATGCAAGATGCACTCAGACCATGGTCCGTTGTAGCACGCGCCTTACGGCCGATACTACTCGCCTACGATGCACCGGACGCCGCTGATTTGATAAAAAGTGTGGCGACCGCCAAGTTCATAGACCCATCCCACGACCACAACAGACCTAACACCTATTACTCGCCATGGCCATTCTATAAATGGTATCGACATTGCATGCCCTTTCCCTGTTGCAGCAGGGGATGAAATTTTTATTGTGGCTATAGACTATTTCACTAAATGGATTGAGGCAAAGGCGGTCGCGACAATCACATGTAATCAGGTAAAACGATTTGTTTGGTAGAATATCGTTTGCCGTTTCGGATTACCCGGGAAATCTCGACAATGGAAAACAATTATGTGGCAACCTTTCAAGGAATGGTGCGAGAAACTAAATATTGCACAAAGACTTCGCGTCAGCTTAAACACCCACAAACCAATGGTTTGGTTGAGCTGCAAATCGTGTCTGGTGAAGGAATTAAAGATCGCTTAGACAAACACAAAGGGAGGTGGGTGGAGGAATTATCGCATGTTTTGTGGCTAACCGCACGACAATCAAAATTAGCACGGGAGACACTCCCTTCTCTCTTGTCTATGGGACAGAAGCCGTCATACCAGCCGAAATTGGGATGCCAACTATTCGTACTACTGAAGTTAATGTCACAACCAATGACGATGAACAACGAATAGACTTGGACCTGCTGGAAGAAAGGCGCGAACTCACAGCTATATGGGAGGCGAGAGCTAAGTCAAAAATGAAAGGATACTACGATGCTAAAGTTCGAAGCACCTCATTCAGACCAGGCGACTTTGTATATCGCGCCAATGATGCGAGCCATGCGTAAGATACAAGAAAACTTGGACCGAAGTGGGAGGGACCTTATGAGGTCATTGAAGCATTATGAAAGGGCTCGCATAAGCTGCTGACATGGATGGTCGAACTACAACGACATGGAACATTTGCAATCTCAAACGATGTTATCTTTAGGAAAGGCTACGGTTCAAATAAGACGGACACCCCACACTTTAGTAAAGTGCTCAATAAGTATCCGGGTATTTACATTCTGCTTACTTAGGCAAACGCCTTTTTTCTTTTTACAAAAACTTGCAAGTATTAATAAAACGTCATGTGTTTCTAGCTAACTCTCGCTACACATTTCACTTTTGTTATTTACATATTATTTATGTCTCAACATTGTTATTATATTATCTTTTGCCTACATGGCTTACATGCACTTACTAAAACCTACGATGGTAAAAGGATGAGTAAACATACTAAATAACTCGTTGAGTAAGAGGGTTGCAAACCTATCAACATC
>OU343216.1:128097495-128115277 GCA_910596185.1 Chrysanthemum makinoi | reverse complement strand
CATTTTTTTTATTATTATTATTTTTTTTTGAATCATAACATAATAACATAACATCCCCCCACTTGAGATGAACAATGGGAATTCGGGGGGTCCTCAATGATCTTCATAAATGTTGTCGATGAAAGCGTGATTTCCAAACCTTTCCACTCGAACCTTAAACTTAGGCAAATGATGACTTCCCAATCACAAATAAAGACTACAGGGTAGGCTAAGGTGTATAGGTGTAACGAAACAATATATCGGGTTGACAAAATGAAAGGAATGGCTCAGAAGGGTGTATCTAGGGGTATCTTGCACTAAAGGTGAGTGCAACAAAAGGGTTTCACATGGGGTCCGAAAAGTCGAGGTGACTAATTGATAGACTCACAATGGTAGGCTGTTTGGGTGATAATCCTATAATATTTCCTTCTAAAACTGAAAAGTCCAAATACATCGAGCTAACTCAACATACCTCGTCCATGGTCTCGAAATGATGCAAAGGCCAAGTTCTAAAGTTTACAAGCTACCGGCACACTCATAATTTGGTGGATTTGGGGTAAAATATTGGAAAAGGATAAGGCTAATCTCACCATGTAATGTTAAAGGGTTGTATGTGCTCGGCTAAGGTCTAATCTAGTTAGGTTCGGAAAAACATGTCAAAATTTTAAAAATGGCATAATTTTTCAACATAAACTAGAAAAATGAGGGCGAAATAAAGTTCAAGAGATAATTCTACTCCCATCCCCCCACTTGAATTGTACAAAGTCCCTTTTGTACTAGGAATTAAAATAAAGGTGAAGAGAAAGGTAGAATTAGAGCGAGAACTTCCCTAAAATTTGCTCCAAAAAGAAGAAGGCCCACGAAAAAGAACCGTGCCTTCGTTTAAGCGTCATGAACAAACTTCAATCCCTGAAATCACAAATAATGACAACCATAATTCTAAAAAGAAAAAATAAAAATGAAAAACAACCTACCTCACTTTTGTAGGAATCACGGTTGCATTTAGCGTATGCAACAAGCCTTTTAAACCACTTGGTGTCCCAAGTGGACGAGTGAAGTCTCGTGAGGGTTTACAGGGAACAAACCCACAAAGTTCATTTAAAAACTAATACAAGGTTATTGTGTTTTAAAATGAAAGAATTAAAGCAGTGGAAAGTTACGTTGTAACTCCTATGAGGGAGTTACGCCGTAACTGGCAAAACCTGGTATGAGCTGTAAAAACGAGTAGTTACGGGGTAACCACTGAGATGGAATTACCGAATTGGTAATGCGTCAAGAGTTCTGGTGCTAAAACGTTGGTTATGGCAATTCGTTCCTCGTTTCCTGCAACAATTGTTAGAAAACAGAAAACCCAACAGAAAAGAAAGGGATAATTCGGGTTGTCTCCCGAAAGAGCACTTTTCCTTTTTAACGAGTCTTTAAGTTAGACTCAGATCCGCGGGGCTACTATGGGGGCATTTGAGCTTGCCCCACTTCCTCAATATCTTTCATCAAATTATGCCTCATCCATGCAACATTCGAAGCAGTTCGGAGGTATTCATTAGTTTCGATTTTCCAGATTTTACAAAATTTCTCATCCGGTCCCAGGTGGTAGCAAGTGAATTCATATTTTTCGACAATAATTAGAGGTGGTCTTTTGTAGGGAATCCCCAGGAGTTTGCACCTCCTTTGTTCGTAAGCTTCGTCATCGGGATCAGTGAACTCCTCATTTCATTGCATCTCAAAGTAATCTAGGATCCCCTCAATATCATCGTCATCGGAAGCTGTGTCTTTGAACCATTCTTCATCGAGCTGATTCTCCACCAGAACGCGCTTGCATTCTTCTTTATCATCACTAACCAACTCTTTGTCTTTTTCAATTGTTATCTCACTCGTGTTGTTGAGACTTTCGTTGTTTGAATTTTCTCGATCCATGTATTCCTTCCAAATCTTCTCTTTGGTTAATGTGTCCACATATCAATACTGAATCTTCACCCAACTATCTAATCCTAGGTTGTCCAGCCAAGAAAAACTCGTTCTTTCCTCATCATTGGTTGAGGACCAAAAGCATTCATCCTTTCCTATTCTTTCAGAGCTACTTCCTCCGTTACACATATCATCATACGAGTTGCATGACGCCCAGAAAATTTCCGCAGGAGATTTTACTCTTCCGCACCAGTGACTACGTAATTTCTTGTTGTCAGTTTCACTTAAATGCTCATTCGTGCATCTTAGATCATTATTAGCCTTTTCCTTTTTCCGAATGTGCTCTTCGTAATCAATTTTTAGCTTGTCAAAAAGATTTGGATCAATCTTGGCATCCCCGAATTGAATTGCGTACCAATCTTTAAATGCTAAATCACCGAATCTTATACAATGTCTTTTACGCTCATGAGGGCATGTCCACTCTTCCTTTTTTTTCATTGTCTTCGCCATTGCAATACTCGTGGAAGGGGCTGCACGTAGGCCATGCTCTTGTGGTCTCCTCGTCGGTTATGATGACAGGAGCACACCAGTGAGTTATCAGTGGCTCTTCTTCATCTTCAAGGGAGAGTTTTTTGAGCCTTTCATCATTAGTGCAAGCAGCCCATAAAAACTTGTTATTCTTGATTCTCTCTTTGTCGGAACCTCCATCACAAGTTTTGTTTCTAGGATCACGTGAAGCCCATAGGTCAAATGAGTCTCCCTTGGTTACTGGTATAGCCTTGCACCAGTGATATCTTTTTTTAGATGGTGATAAAGGAAATAGGTTAATATCGTGGGGCCATTCACTAGTTTTCTGAGTCTCCGATTCACCTACATCAAGGAATGCATGTCCCACGTATCCCGATTCGCCGTAGAATCGAGTTTCTCGGTTACGGCGTAATTCGTTAAAGTGAATTTCCTTATTACTCTTCACAACCCCGTTATCGCTGTCAAACACATAGTTATACCGTTACTCATTAGGCATGTTACGGCGTAACTCAGATCTGTCGACTGGATCATCCCTTAAATCCGTATCATTGATCTCAACCTTCGAGTTATCATCAGAAAAAATTACCTTACATTCCATAGCTGGTTTAGATCTGTCCTGTTGTTCCTGGTCCCCTTAGCCAAGTCATTAAGTACCGCTACATGCTAGATTCAAAATAGTGAGTGCCCGGCCGTTAGGAACTTAGACACTACACCCCCCCCCCCCCCAGTTCTTAAGTTCATCCAAACGATAGGTGATCAGTTGGTCAAATTGCACAAGTAGAAAGGGTCGTCAGTTGGTCATATCTTACCCTTCCCGTCTCAGTCCGCTCACCTAGGGTCAGTTGGTTATATCTCCTAGGCAATTGGCCTCTACCGCCATTCAAAACTACCCAACCAAGGGTGACTACCAAAGAACTATGCATGTATACACTTAGAAATAATTGTACGGAAGTAAAGGTAAACGCAAACAAAACAATTAAGGAATCATAACTAGGTTAGCACCAAAGGGTGCTTAGCCGCTCATATTAATCATGCAAATCAATTCAATATTCAAAAGTACGAAATACATGAATTGAAAGTAAAAGAAATAGAAAACGCTAAACCTTATCGTAATGGAGTGACTTCTCCCTTGGAAACAGCTCCGTATGCTCCGCTAGACCTGCCTTGACTTTTTTCCCACGTTCTCAGAGAGTTGTGTGTGGAATGGATGATTAGAAATGCTGAAATTCGTTGGGTATTTATAGGCCAGGTCTGGGTTACGGCGTAACCAATATTGGAGTTACGCCGTAACCTTCTATTAAGTCGTAAATGCACTAGATCTGCTAGTTACGGCATAACCTAATAAGTGGTTACGCCGTAGTCTTCAATAAACACGGTTACGTCGTAGGTGATGCAGTAGTTACGGCGTAAGTATCAGCGGCGTGGATCCTCATTTGACCTAATGTAGTTACGTCATAACCTTTGGGAAGAGTTATGCCGTAACCTCTTGATAAGTTGGTATTCGGGTCACGCATATAGCTACGGCGTAATGTGAGAGAGAGGAGTTACGCCGTAACTTCTTCAAAATAGGCATATTGTGATAAATCTTTAGTAAAGTTTCCATTTCCACGCCTCTTTAGCTCCAATGCTCGTAATTTACGAAAGTGGAAAACAATGGAAAACAAGCGTAAATCCATATAAATGATATAAATAACGAGCATTATCAGGGGAAATTGACACTTAATATTCGGGACTATTTGATGTTATCAAATATCCTCCACTTGAACTCTACTTGCCGTCAAGTAGACCTGATTAGATTGATTCCTAAAAAGATATCTCCCAAAACCTGGAAAATATGAGTTTACAAATCCCTTATGCTAGAATAAAACAAAGTCGAACACCACACGAAAGGGGAACAAACACTCAAGTCTCTTAACTATTCTAAGTGTCAATTTCGGGGTGATCACTCAATCACACAATCATAGCATGTATTCTATCATAAGCTTGGCGGTTACACAAATCTCCACCACTAGAGTTAAGGGCTAAACAATTCTCGAAGGAAATATGGGTAGACACGACAAAGGTTAAGGGGTGACTCGTCATTACTAACATGTCACGCGAAGTGGACAAAATCAATGATACATGACCAAATCCATGGCCAAGACACCAAAGATTGCTCGCTGCATCACCTACACATGCTTCATGACTAAAGGGTAGGATAAGACATGGGATATATAATTGGTGTAAAATGAAAAACAAACAGGTAGTCAAAATCTATAACCAAGTCATCACCACTTACCGTCTGCCCAAAGTTCAAGGTTTAGAAGTCTAGAAACCGGATCATGAAATGCAAGGTAGATGTGTCATTAGAGAACGTCGTGATGGGCACCACCTTTTATTCTTACGTTGTGCAAGAACTACCAACTATAATCATCAAATGTGACCGAGGTGGCCTCCTCGATACTAATCAATAAAGCTTATACTATAGTGCTTATAACATCGCACTTTTCACTATCATAACTCAACCATTATTTTTTTAATCATAACTTAATAATATAACATCCCCCGACTTGAGATGAACAATGGGAATTCGGGGGGTCTTCAATTATCTCCATAAATGTTGTTGATGAAAGCGTGATTTCCAAACCTTTCCACTCGAACCTTGAACTTAGGCAAATGATGACTTCCCAATCACAAATAAAGACTACAGGGTAGGCTAAGGTGTATAGGTGTAACAAAACAATATATTGGGTTGACAAAATGAAAGGAATGGCTTAGAAGGGTGTATCTAGGGGTATCTTGCACTAAAGGTGAGTGCAACAAAAGGGTTTCACATGGGGGTGGAAAAGTCGAGGTGACTAATCGATAGACTCAGAATGGCAGGATGTTTGGGTGATAATCATATAATATTGTCTTCTAAAACCGAAAAGTCCAAATACATCGAGCTAACTCAACATACCTCGTCTGTGGTCTCGAAATGATGCAAAGGCCAAGTTCTAAAGTTTACAAGCTACCGGCACACTCATAATTTGGTGGCTTTGGGGTAAAATATTGGAAACGGATAAGGCTAATCTCACCATGTAATGTTAAAGGGTTGTATGTGCTCGGCTAAGGTCTAATCTTGTTAGGTTCGGAAAAACATGTCAAAATTTTAAAAATGGCATAATTTTTCAAAATAAACTAGAAACATGAGGGCGAAATAAAGTTCAAGAGATAATTCTAATTCCGTCCCCCCACTTGAATTGTACAAAGTCCCTTTTGTACTAGGCATTAAAATAAAGGTGAAGAGAAAGGTATAATTAGAGCGAGAACTTCCCTGAAATTTGCTCCAAAAAGAAGAAGGCCCACGAAAAAGAACCGTGCCTTCGTTTAAGCGTCATGAACAAACTTCAATCCCTGAAATCACAATACCGACAAGCATAATTCTAAAAAGAATAAAAATGAAAAACAACTTAACTCACTTTGTAGGAATCACGGTTGCATTTAGCGTATGCAACAAGCCTTTTAAACCACTTGGTGTCCCAAGTGGACGAGTGAAGTCTCGTGAGGGTTTACAGGAACAAACCCAAAGTTCATTTAAAAACTAATACAAGGTTATTGTGTTTTAAAATGAAAGAATTAAAGCAGAGGAAAGTTACGTCGCAACTTCTATGAGGGAGTTACTTACGTAAGCAAAACTGGTATGAGCTGTATCGCAGTAGTTACGGCGTAACCACTGAGATGGAATTACCGTAATTGGTAATGCGTCAAGAGTTCCGGTGCTAAAGCGTTGGTTACGGCAATTCGTTCCTCGTTTCCTGCAACAATTGTTAGAAAACACAAAACCCAACAAAAAAGAAAGGGATAATTCGGGTTGTCTCCCGAAAGAGCACTTTTCATTTTTAACGAGTCTTTAAGTTAGACTCAGATCCGCGGGGCTACTATGGGGGCCTTTGAGCTTGCCCCACTTCCTCAATATCTTTCATCAAATTATGCCTCATCCATGCAACATTGAAGATTCGGGTATTCATTAGTTTCGATTTTCTAGATTTTACAAAATTTCTCATCCGGTCCCAGGTGGTAGCAAGTGAATTCATATTTTTCGACAATAATTAGAGGTGGTCTTTTTTAGGGAATCCCCAGGAGTTTGCACCTCCTTTGTTCGTAAGCTTCGTCATCGGGATCAGTGAACTCCTCATTTCCTTGCATCTCAAAGTAATCTAGGATCCCCTCAATATCATCGTCATCAGAAGCTGTGTCTTTGAACCATTCTTCATCGAGCTGATTCTCCACCAGAATGCGCTTGCATTCTTCTTTATCATCACTAACCAACTCTTTGTCTTTTTCAATTGTTATCTCACTCGTGTTGTTGAGACTTTCGTTGTTTGAATTTTCTCGATCCATGTATTCCTTCCAAATCTTCTCTTTGGTTAATGTGTCCACATATCAATACTGAATCTTCACCCAACTATCGAATCCTAGGTTGTCCACCAAAAAAACTCGTTCTTTCCTCATCATTGGTTGAGGACCAAAAGCATTCATCCTTTCCTATTCTTCGAGCTACTTCCTCCGTTACACATATCATCATACGGGTTGCATGACGCCAGAAAATTTCCTCCAGGAGATTTTACTCTTCCGCACCAGTGACTACGTTATTTCTTGTTGTCAGTTTCACTTAAATGCTCATTCGTGCATCTTAGATCATTATTAGTCTCTTCCTTTTTCCGAATGTGCTCTTCATAATCAATTTTTAGCTTCTTAAGAAGATTTGGATCGATCTTGGAATCCCGAATTGAATTGCGTACCAATCTTTAAATGCTAAATCACCGAATCTTATACAATGTCTTTCACGATCATGAGGGCATGTCCCTCTTCCTTTTTTCATTGTCTCCGCCATTGCAATACTCGTGGAAGGGGCTGCACGTAGGCCATGCTCTTGTGGTCTCCTCGTCGGTTATGATGACAGGAGCACACCAGTGAGTTATCAGTGGTTCTTCTTCATCTTCAAGGAGAGTTTTTGAGCCTTTCATCATTAGTGCAAGCAGCCCATAAAAACTTGTTATTCTTGATTCTCTCTTTGTCGGAACCTCCATCACAAGTTTTGTTTCTAGGATCAAGTGAAGCCCATAGGTCAAATGAGTCCCCTTGGTTTGGTATAGCCTTGCACCGCTGATATCTTTTAGATGGTGATAAAGGAAATAGGTTAATATCGTGGGGCCATTCACTAGTTTTCTGAGTCTCCGATTCACCTACATCAAGGAGATAAATGCGCTTGCGTATGATCCCGCTTAGTAAGCTGAGTTTCTCGATGCGTAATTCGTTAAAGTGAATTTCCTTCATTACTCTTCACAACCCCGTTATCATTTGTCAAACACATAGTTATACCGTTACTCATTAGGCATGTTACGTAACTTCGGATCTGTCGGCTGGATCATCCCTTAAATCCGTATCATTGATCTCAACCTTCGAGTTATCATCAGAAAAAATTACCTTACATTCCATAGCTGGTTTAGATCTGTCATGTTGTTCCTGGTCCCCTAAGCCAAGTCATTAAGTACCGCTACATGCTAGATTCAAAATAGTGAGTGCCGGCCGTTAGGAACTTAGACACTACACCCCAGTTCTTAAGTTCATCCAAACGATAGGTGATCAGTTGGTCAAATTGCACAAGTAGAAAGGGTCGTCATTGGGTCATATCTTACCCTTCCCGTCTCGGTCCAGCTCACCTAGGGTCGGGCTGGTTATATCTCTCTAGGCAATTGGCCTCTACCATATTCAAAACTACCCAACCAAGGGTGACTACCAAAGAACTATGCATGTATACACTTAGAAATAATTGTACGGAAGTAAAGGTAAACGCAAACAAAACAATTAAGGAATCATAACTAGGTTAGCACCAAAGGGTGCTTAGCCGCTCATATTAATCATGCAAATCAATTCAATATTCAAAAGTACGAAATACATGAATTGAAAGTAAAAGAAATAGAAAACGCTAAACCTTATCGTAATGGAGTGACTTCTCCCTTGGAAACAGCTCCGTATGCTCCCCTAGACCTGCCTTGAGTTATCGCTGTCAAACACATAGTTATGCCGTAACTCATTAGGCATGTTACGGCGTAACTCAGATCTGTCGACTGGATCATCCCTTAAATCCGTATCATTGATGTCAACCTTCGAGTTATCATCAAAAAAATTACCTTACATTCCATATTTGGTTTAGATCTGTCCTGTTGTTCCTGGTCCCTAAGCCAAGTCATTGGTACCGCTACATTCTAGATTCAAAATAGTGAGTGCACGGCCGTTAGGAACTTAGACACTACACCCCAGTTCTTAAGTTCATCCAAACGATAGGTGATCAGTTGGTCAAATCGCACAAGTAGAAAGGGTCAGTTGGTCATATCTTACCCTTCCCGTCTCAGTCCGCTCACCTAGGGTCAGTTGGTTATATCTCCTAGGCAATTGGCCTCTACCGCCATTCAAAACTACCCAACCAAGGGTGACTACCAAAGAACTATGCATGTATACACTTAGAAATAATTTTACGGAAGTAAAGGTAAACGCAAACAAAACAATTAAGGAATCATAACTAGGCTAGCACCAAAGGGTGCTTAGCCGCTCATATTAATCATGCAAATCAATTCAATATTCAAAGGTACGAAATACATGAATTGAAAGTAAAAGAAATATAAACGCTAAAGCTTATCGTAATGGAGTGACTTCTCCCTTGGAAACAGCTCAGTATGCTCCCCTAGACCTGCCTTGAGTTTTTCCCACGTTCTCAGAGAGTTGTGTGTGGAATGGGATGATTAGAAATGCTGAAATTCGTGGGGTATTTATAGGCAAGGTCTGGGTTACGGCGTAACCAATATAGGAGTTACGCCGTAACCTTTTATTAAGTCGTAAACGCACTAGATCTTCTAGTTACGACATAACCTAATAAGTCGTTACGCCGTAGTCTTCAATAAACACGGTTACCTCGTAGGGGATCAGAGTTCACGTAAGTATCGCGGCGTGGATCCTCATTTGACCTAATGTAGTTACGTCATAACCTTTGGGAAGAGTTACGCCGTAACCTCTTGATAAGTTGGTATTCGGGTCGCATAATAGTTACGGCAAGTAATGTGAGAGAGGAGTTACGCCGTAACTTCTTCAAAATAGGCATATTGTGATAAATCTTTAGTAATGTTTCCATTTCCACGTCTCTTTAGCTACAATGCTCGTAATTTACCTGAAAGTGGAAAACAAGCGTAAATCCATATAAATGATATAAATAACGAGCATTATCGTGGGAATTTGACACTTAATATTGGGGACTATTTGATGTTATCAAATATCCTCACTTGAACTCTACTTGTAGTCAAGTAGACTGATTAGATTGATTCCTAAAAGATATCTCCCAAAACTGGAAAATATGAGTTTACAAATCCCTTATGCTAGAATAAAACAAAGCCGAACACCACACGAAAGGGGAACAAACACTCAAGTCTCTTAACTATTCTAAGTGTCAATTTCGGGGTGATCACTCAATCACACAGTCATAGCATGTATTCTATCATAAGCTTGGTGGTTACACAAATCTCCACCACTAGAGTTAAGGGCTAAACAATTCTCGAAGGAAATATGGGTAGACACGACAAAGGTTAAGGGGTGACTTGTCATTACTAACATGTCACGGCGAAGTGGACAAAATCAATGATACATGACCAAATCCATGGCCAAGATACCAAAGATTGCTCGCTACATCACCTACACATACTTCATGACTAAAGGGTCGGATAAGACATGGGATATATAATTGGTGTAAAATGAAAAACAAACAGGTAGTAAAAATCTATAACCAAGTCATCACCACTTACCGTCTGCCCAAAGTTCAAGGTTTAGAAGTCTAGAAACCGGATCATGAAATGCAAGGTAGATGTGTCATTAGAGGGCGTCGTGATGGGCACACCACCTTTTCTTCTTCTGTTGGCAAAACTACCAACTCTAATCTTCAAATGTGACCGAGGTGGCCTCCTCGATACTAATCAATAAAGCTCATACTATAGTGCTTATAACATCGCACTTTTCACTATCATAACTCAACCATTTTTTTTAATCATAACATAATAACATAACATCCCCCCACTTGAGATGAACAATGGGAATTCGGGGGGTCTTCAATGATCTTCATAAATGTTGTCGATGAAAGCGTGATTTCCAAACCTTTCCACCTGAACCTTGAACTTAGGCAAATGATGACTTCCCAATCACAAATAAAGACTACAGGGTAGGCTAAGGTGTATAGGTGTAACAAAACAATATATTGGGTTGACAAAATGAAAGGAATGGCTTAGAAGGGTGTATCTAGGGGTATCTTACACTAAAGGTGAGTGCAACAAAAGCGTTTCACATGGGGGTGGAAAAGTCGAGGTGACTAATTGATAGACTTAGAATGGTAGGTTGTTTGGGTGATAATCATATAATATTGTCTTCTAAAACTGAAAAGTTCAAATACATCGAGCTAACTCAACATACCTCGTCTGTGGTCTCGAAATGATGCAAAGGCCAAGTTCTAAAGTTTACAAGCTACCTACACACTCATAATTTGGTGGATTTGGGGTAAAATATTGGAAACGGATGAGGCCAATCTCACCATGTAATGTTAAGGGTTGTATGTGCTCGGCTAAGGTCTAATCTAGTTAGGTTAGGAAAAACATGTCAAAATTTTAAAATGGCATAATTTTTCAAAATAAACTAGAAAAATGAGGGCGAAATAAAGTTCCAGAGATAATTCTACTCCCGTCCCCCCACTTGAATTGTACAAAGTCCCTTTTGTACTAGGCATTAAAATTAAGGTGAAGAAAGGTAGAATTAGAGCGAGAACTTCCCTGAAATTTGCTCCAAAAAGAAGAAGGCCCACGAAAAGAACCGTGCCTTCGTTTAAGCGTCATGAACAAACTTCAAATCCTGAAATCACAATACCGACAAGCATAATTCTAAAAAGAAAAAATAAAAATGAAAAACAACTTAACTCACATTCATAGGAATCATGGTTGCATTTAGCGTATGCAACAAGCCTTTTAAACCACTTGGTGTCCCAAGTGGACGAGTGAAGTCTCGTGAGGGTTTACAGGGAACACACCCACAAAGGTCATTTAAAAACTAATACAAGGTTATTGTGTTTTAAAATGAAAGAATTAAGTAGTGTGGAAAGTTACGTCGTAACTCCTATGAGGGAGTTACGCCGTAAACTGCAAAACCCGTATGAGCCGTAGTAGTTACAGTAACCATCGAGATGGAATTACCGTAATTGGTAATGCGCCAAGAGTTCGTGCTAAAACGTTGGTTATGGCAATTTTCCTCGCTTCCGCAACAATTGTTAGAAAAGAGAAAACCCAAATGTAAAAGAAAGGGATAATCGGGTTGTCTCCTAAAGAGCACTTTTTTTTTAACGAGTCTTTAAGTTAGACTCAGATCCGCGGGGCTACTATGGGGGCATTTGAGCTTGCCCCACTTCCTCAATATCTTTCATCAAATTATGCCTCATCCATGCAAACATTCGGGCAGTTCGAGGTATTCATTAGTTTGATTTTCCAGATTTTACAAAAATTCTCATCCGTCCCGGTGGTAGCAAGTGAATTCATATTTTTCGACAATATTTAGAGGTGGTCTTTTGTAGGGAATCCCCAGGAGTTTGCACCTCCTTTGTTCGTAAGCTTCGTCATCGGGATCAGTGAACTCCTCATTTCCTTGCATCTCAAAGTAATCTAGGATCCCCTCAATATCATCGTCATCAGAAGTGTTGGGAATTATGTGAAGTTTGGATTATGCTGATATTATCGCCAAAATGATTCTCAATAAGCCATAGTGGATTCTCAATAAGACATAATCTAATCAAGAGTATAGTTATTAGTCCGCTTCGCTTAAGTGTTTATTCCGTGTTTAGTATATTTAGTTTGATATACATGAGCTTTATTAGAAGTGATTGTGTATATCTTATTTAGTTTTAAGTTTCATACGCTTCTTGGAAAAATGGTTTAGAGATATTGTTTAGGTTCCTTTGTCTATAAAAAGGAACACATTAGAAAGAGTTAGGTATCTATTGAAAACTCGGGCTTTAGTTAATATAAAGATCCATAGAGGATCAAGAAGTTCTTAGATATTACTTGTGTTTATATCTGCCAAGAACATAAGTTGTAGAGATTATCTTTATTGTGCTTGTGATTACATAGGCATACATAACTATCCACCAGCTCAAGATCTTTCTGCTGTCCTGTTGAGCTAACAAGTGGTATCGTGAGCCCGTGAGAGTCTCTACCATATTAAGGACGTTTTTCAAAACACCCATACAACCATAACAAAATCATCATGCCTGGTTCAGATGTTGATACTGAACTCACCAACAATCAAAACTCCACCCATCTCAAGAACAACTAAGTCTCAATAGCAATGCTAAGTTTCCTTTACCTAAAAAGGAGGAATATGATCTTGGGCTATGAAGATGCGAACCGATTCCAACATTGATTGAATCTATGGCAGATAATCGAAGGGAACAGTTTAAAGAGAACCACCACGGATGCTGCTGGTAATAGTGATGAATGTTCCTCCCAAACCGGCCAAGAGTTGCCGCGCTCGTAGAGAAACCAAGGTCAATCTATTCTTCTCGCAAGCTATCTCCCGAGGATTCACTTAAGTGATTTTCACTTCATGCAAGATGCTAAGGATATATGGTTAGCAATTAAGGCAAAGTTCGGTAGGAATGAGGAGTCTAGGAGATTGAAGAAGTCCATGCTAAGACAACAGTTTCAGGACTTCAAATCTCCTCAAGAAGAAGGAATTCAAGGGCTATGATAAGTTTCCACAAGATTTTAAGTCATGAATTACCATGTGCAAAGTTTCCACAATGATGATCAGAATCTAAGTTTCGAGGTCATTACCTCCATCCCTACGCATGTAAGCATAGCTTTAAAGCTAAAGGTGGTTTGGACATGATGACCTTTGATGAGCTTGTATAACAAACTAAAGCTCTTGAAAATGATGCGAAGTCCTTTTCGTCATCCTTCACCGCTAGTCATACTGCCTTTGTTGGATCCTCTTACCCAAAGTCTAGCTATGGTCCAAGTCCATATCCATCATCATCTAATGCTGCTCCTTCATCAAGTTCTCACTCTAAATCAAGCAACATTATGGAAGATGTTCTTGGATCCTTCTTTGTCGATTATGATCCTCGCCAGAACTAGCTTATGAGGATTTTGATCATGTGGACCCGCTTGAGATGGAAGAGATGAAGTTGAGGTGGCAAGTGGCCATGCTTTCCATGGATATCAAGAGTTTTGAAAGAAAAGCTGGAAGAAGGTTTGGATTCAAAGGACGTGATCCGTTAAGGTTTGACAAGAGGAAGGTTAAATGCTTCACATGCCAATGTGATGGGGCACTTTTCTAGAGAATGCAAAGACAGAAAGCCGGTGATGAGACAAGATACACTTCTTATCGCCAGAGACGAAGGAGGTTGTGAACATCAAAGGGATCATCTGCTTTGGTCACTCGATAGCAATGTAGACCGGAAGCAACATGAGGAGTCCGATAATGATGGTCCGATAATGTTGGGTTGATTGCCATTCCGTACTTTCAGAGGATAGGCATGATCGATTGCCTGATGGGCATCTCTGTGCACAAACCTGCATGTTTGGGGTAGTGAGCTGTTATAATGAACTTAAGCAAGCTTATGATATTTGGAACCAAATATAATGAATACTTCTGGAAGTTGAAGGTATAAAACAGTTTTAAAAACTCCTAGAAAGACAAAAGGTTTGGTTTCAGAAAAATGAAATAGCTTATGATGAGAAAATAGGTGTCTTAGAAAGAGATCTCGAATGTGCCACAAATGAATTAAAATGGTCCGAGAAGTTAAGAGCGTATGTAGTGTCAGAAAATCTAGAGCTTAAGGAGAAAGTTAAGGAGGAAATTGCTAGGAATAATGAATGGATGATGAATGGTAATAAGTTGGCTAGTCTCATTTATAGTATTCAAGCTCCCAATTCTACAGAGGCTTTAGGTTTTTAAGAAATATGTAGGCTTAGAAGCTAGGGATGACACTCAAATCTACACCGTAAGCCTAGCTAATTTTTGTGAAAGAAGGTAACCCATGCTGTTAAGTGGACCAATTAGAGGTGAGCACATGCCCATTGACCTTTCCACTCTTAATGACTTTGATGGATCACACCATCTATATGGCAAAAAGTCAAGGACTTGCCGGACCCTAATACTTTACTAATGACTTTGTCTCTTGTGTTAACAAAGGACAAGTCCTCCAAGCAAGGGTCTACAGAGTGTGATTCAAGTGACAAGTCTGCCCTTCCCAAGTCTTCACCCCTGCCTGCACTCAAGACTACCAATAAGCATGCCAGAGTTGTTGCCATGAATCCACTTCCAAGACAGCTTGCCTCAAGACTTGTTTTTAATTCTTTTGCATAATAGTCCTGTTAAAACAATTCTTTCATGGTTGTGGTTTGAATACTTCTGCTTGTAAGAATACTTCTTTTGGTTTGAATAAATCTTCTCAGAAGAAATGTTTTGTGTGTGGAAGTAAATCTCATTTAATTAAGGATTGTGATTATCATGAACAAAGAATGAGTAGGTGTGGTGACTCTAGACATAATAGACCTATGTGGACCAATGTTAATGCTATACCACCTTATGTTCCACAAGCTAATTATAATACTACTTCTTTTCTTGGAGAAGATCAATTGGAAAACCATATGTTAAACCAAACCGAATATTTTAAAAATGGTTTTTGGCCTAGATATGTTAACCCTATGACTGATGGGAAGGGTACCGGATAATGCTGTCAAGACCTCAAGAAGTTGTTCGGAATATACAGAGACCTAAGTTTCATTGGAAACCCAAGAACAATAGTGGATCTTATACTTCTATGGCAAACTCATATGATCCATTAAGGCAGGTTCAAGTCACAATGACTTGAGCTCCATAGTGTACTAACTTCAGATATTTTGTTGTTGTTGTAGGATCATCCCCTTAAGCATAAAGATGTTGGAATTGTTGACAGTGGTTGTTCTAGAAGTATGTCAGGAAACCGGGACATGATGCATAACTTTGTGCCCATTGAAGGAGGAGGCAATGTAACCATTGGAGGAAGTGATGGACGACATCGAAAGGGACCATCAAAACACCTCAGCTGGATTTTGAGAATGTTTATTATGTCAAGGAACTTCAACATTTCATTTGTTTTCATCTCACAAATCGTGACACTAAAAACAAAGTACTCTTCACGGAGGATGAATGTCTTGTGCTGTCTAAAGACTTCAAACTCCCCCAAGAAACTTCAATTCGCTAAGGTTCCTCAAGTCACAATCTTTATACATTCAACTTAACTAATGTCCAACCATCGTGTGACTTAACATGTTTGGTGGCTAAAGCATCTGTGGATGAGTCCACCAAATGGCAATGTAAGGATGGCCCATGTCAATTTCAAGACCATTAACCAACTCTCTAAACTGGGCCTGGTTCAAGGACTTCCTGCCAAAGTATTCACCAATGATCATAACTGCGTTGCATGCAACAAAGGAAAGCAGCATGAGCCTCCTACAAAGGTGTTCCTGCATAAAGCAGTAAGCATTATTTGAACCTTCTTCGCTACTTCATATGGATCTGGTTGGTCCAACTAAAGTGAGAAGCATTGATCATAAATATTTTTGTCTAGTGATCACTGGTGGTTATAGCAAATTTTGTTGGGTATTCTTTCTAAGGACCAAAGATGAAACATCTGAAGTATTGAAAGACTTCATTACCCTTATTGAGAATCAGTTGACTAAAAAGGTGAAAGGAATTAGGTGTGATAATGGTACAGAGTTCAAAAATGCAATTCTGATAGAACTCTTCAGAATCAAGGGAATCAAAAGGGACTATAGCACTCCAAGAACCCCTCAACAAAATGGGGTGGCGTAAAGAAAAATAGAACCCAATAGGCTGCAAGATCAATGCTAGCAGACTCTAAACTTCCTACCATGTTTTGACTGAGGTTTGGTACAAATTTTGTTATGTACTCAATAGAGTGTCCATTACAAGACCACACCTTAAAACACCATAACGAACTGTTTGGGAAAGTTCTCTATTCATTACCTTAAACCGTTTGGCTGCCAAGTGACAATTTTAAATACAGGATCCATTGGGCAAGTTTGATGAGAAAGCTGATGATGGTTACATTGTGGGGTATTCGCTCACGTAAGAAGGCATACGAGTTTACAATGTATCGCTAAGAAGATTGAGGAGACATTGAATCTGTATCTTGAAGACAGCCTAATGTTCAAGGACAGGGACATATTTGGTCATTTGACCTTGATTACTTGACTGATTACTTGGGCTATGCTAGACATGTGGCTAACCAAAATACAGATTCTGAAGCATCTCCGACGTCTAGTGCAGAACCTTTGGAAGCTCATTCCGAAAGTGGGTCCGATGATGATGAACAACCCATTGAAGTGCCCTTCTCTCCTAACAATTTTGTAGGTGATTCTTCTAAAGATAATACTGATATGGGTGAAGATGAATTCTATTATGCTGAGGACCTTGCCAGACTGAAGAAACAAGAGTATGCAGCCAATTTGGATGCTGAGAGAATGTTAAAGAAAGTTCAAATGAAGCACTCCTGCAGAAACTCCACCCCTCACTGAAGGGAATCGTTTCTCCTCACCTCTCCATTGGCTGAAAAGACATGTTGACTTACTCCTATGTCTACTAAAGTGTCAACAGACCTTGGAGAACCTTATACAAGGTTTCAAAACCTTCGATCTTGGTCATCATCAACCTAAAGCAGCATCTTCAATGACCTTCCTATGATTCTGACATTGAACCTACTATGACTAATCTTGATTCTTCCATTGATGTCAACACCACCACTACAACTAGGATCAACAATGTTCATCCACAGTCTAATATTATTGGTGATCCTAATGCACTTGTTAGAACAAGAGGTACCGTGACGCTGCTCTAAATATGGACAGTGGCTTTTGTCTCTATGTCTCAAATCACAGAGAGACAATCACACGTGACTATCAACATTGTCTCCATTGCTTGTTTTCTCTCACAAGTAGAACCAACCAAGAGCACAGTCTTGAAGATTCAAGTTGGCTTGAAGCTATGCAGATGAGATGCAACAATTTCAAAATCACAGGTTTGGATATTGGTACCACTACCGATGGTAAGTATGCTATTGGGACAAAATGGATTCTCAAGAATAAGAGAGATGTCGAGGTGTTGTTTTCATTAAAAACAAAGCCCATTAGTTGCCCGTGGTTATAGAAAAGAGGAGGGATCGATTATGATGAAGTGTTTGCACCGCTGGCAAGAGTTGAGGCTATAAGGATTTTCTTAGCTTATGCATCCCGTGGGTTTTATGGTCTATCAAATGGATGTT
>OU343216.1:128056364-128097395 GCA_910596185.1 Chrysanthemum makinoi | reverse complement strand
AACCGAAACAACAACAACAACTACACCAACAACCGCTCCAATTACAACAATAACCGAACCAACTACAAGAATAACAATAGCAACAACAACAAGCGAAAGTGGGAAAACACCAGAGGTAGAAATGCTACTCAACAACCACCCAAGAGGCAAGAGGTTGCAAAGGCTTATGCTGCAGGCCTGAAAGAAGGAAAAGGGTATTCGGGGGTTTTGCCTAAGTGTGATAGGTGTTCGAGTCATCACAAACCGGGTCGTTGTCCTGATCCATGCGAGAACTGTAAGAAAGTTGGTCATCGAACTAGGTATTGCAAGTCGCCAACTATGGGGGAAAATCAGAAACAACAAGTAACATGTTTTGGTTGCGGAGAACGGGGACACTACAAGTCTGAATGTAAAAAGGGAAGGAACCAAGGAAATCAGAATCAAGGTGGAATGGCGCAAGGAAGAGCCTACGTCATGGGAGGTGGAGAAGCTAGGGAGGACCCGAATGTTATCACGGGTATGTTCCTTATCAATAATCGTTACGCATCAGTTTTATTTGATTCGGGAGCCGATAAAAGTTTTGTGTCCACTACATTTGCACCTTTACTCAATATCAAACCAACCACATTAGACATATCATACATCGTTGAATTAGCTAATGGTAACTTAGTTAGCACCAACACCATTGTCCGTGGTTGCACATTCAATTTTCTAAATCATCCCTTCAATATAGACCTTATGCCCGTAGAACTTGGTAGTTTCGACGTCATCATCGGCATGGATTGGTTATCCAAACATCGTGCAAGAATCATTTGTGATGAAAAAGTTGTTCATCTTCCTTACAACGGCGAAACTTTGATTATTCGTGGGAACGAAGTGGAACTAGACTCGATGATCATATCATGCATCAAAGCGAGGAGAAGTACATAAAGAAAGGTTGTTTTGCTTTCTTAGCCCATATAACCCAGGAAGAAGTGGGAGGAGAAGCGACTTGAGGATGTACCAATTGTCCGAGAATTTTTGAGTCTTTCCGAAGACTTACGGGACTTCCACCGGCACGTCAAGTAGAATTTCATATTGACTTAGTGCCCGGAGCTGCACCAATTGCGCGAGCACCTTACCGTCTAGCACCATCCGAAATGCAAGAGTTGTCTAATCAATTGCAAGAACTTCTAGACAAAGGATTCATTAGGCCAAGTTCCTCGCCTTGGGAACCTTAGGTCTTGTTTGTGAAGAAGAAAGATGGATCCTTCAGAATGTGTATAGATTATAGAGAGCTGAACAAGTTAACGCTGAAGAATCGTTACCCACTCCCCATAATCGACGACTTGTTCGATCAGTTGCAAGGCTCAAGTATTTACTCAAAAATTGATCTCAGGTCGGGTTACCATCAACTTAGAGTTCGGGAGGAGGATATCCCGAAAACAGCGTTTAGAACACGTTATGGTCATTACGAGTTTCAAGTGATGCCGTTCGGATTAACTAATGCACCTGCGGTATTCATGGATCTCATGAATAGAGTATGTAAACCGTATTTGGACAAGTTTGTTATAGTGTTTATCGACGACATATTGATTTACTCAAAGAGCAAAGAAGAGCACGAAGAGCATTTAAGGACGATTTTAGGACTACTCAAGAATGAGAAGTTGTATGCCAAATTTTTGAAGTGTGATTTTTGGAATCACAAAGTGCAATTTCTTGGTCACGTCATTGATAGTCAAGGATTACAAGTTGATCCCGCAAAGATTGAAGCCGTAAAAGATTGGGCTACTCCAAAAAATCCTACAGAAATTCGACAATTTCTAGGACTCGCCGGGTATTACCGAAGATTCATCGAAGGTTTTTCAAAGATAGCTAAGGATTTGACCAAGTTGACCTGAGAAAAACAAGAAGTACGAATGGGGAAAGAAACAAGAAAGCTGCTTTTGAGTTGTTGAAACAAAAGCTTTGCGATCGCAATTTTGGCACTACCGAAGGAATTGAGAACTTCGTTGTATATTGCGATGCTTCGCATAAAGGGCTTGGGGCTGTTTTAATGCAAAACGAGAAGGTGATAGCGTATGCTTCTCGATAACTTAAGGTTCATGAGAAGAATTACACCACCCATGATCTCGAGTTAGGGGCCGTAGTTTTTGCACTCAAGATTTGGAGACACTACCTCTACGGTACAAAGTGCACAGTGTTTACGGACCACAAAAGTTTACAATATGTTCTTGATCAGAAGGAGCTTAATATGAGGTAACGTCGCTGGTTGGAGTTACTCAGCGACTATGATTGTGAAATCAAGTATCACCCGGGAAAAGCCAATGTTGTGGCTGATGCTCTTAGCCGGAAAGAGAGGCCCAAACCTTTAAGAGTTCGATCATTAGGAATGACGATTAATTCACCTTTACCATTGAAAATCCACGAAGCACGGGTCGAGGCACAGGAGGAAAACCGACCAAGTGAAAAGCTTTATGGTATGCCTGAAAATGCAAATGGTTTTGTAAAAAGCGAGATGGAGTATTATGTTTCAAGGATAGAATGTGGGTACCATTGTATGGCGGGATCGAGAATTGATTATGCATGAGTCGCATAAGTCAAAGTATTCTATTCACCCGAAGGATCGATAAGATGTATCGGGATCTCAAGAAACTTTATTGGTGGCGAACATGGCGAGAATTGTACCACGTCGTTAGCAAGTGCCTTACGCTCTAAGGTAAAATCGAATATCGAAACCCAGGATTACTCCAACAACCGGAAATTCCTCAATGGAAATGGGAGCGCATTACAATGGACTTTGTTACTAAACTTCCTAAGACATCGGAGGAGTTACGGCTATATGGGTAATTGTTGATCGCCTACCAAATCAGCCCATTTCATACCAATTAGAGAGACTTATTCCATGGAACAACTCACTAGACTTTATGTCAAGGAAATAGTCTCGAGGCACGGAGCACCAATTTCTATCATTTCCGAGAGAGATAGTCGATTCACTTCAAACTTACGGAAATCATTGCAAGATGCATTTGGAACCAGATTAGAGATGAGCACAGCATATCACCCACAAACCGATGGTCAAAGTGAAAGGACAATTCAAACGTTAGAAGATATGCTGAGGGCATGTGTGATTGATTTTGGAAATGGTTGGGCTAATCATTTGCCATTGATAGAATTCTCGTACAACAATAGTTATCACACCAGTATAAAAATGGCACCATTCGAGGCACTCTATGGTCGAAAGTGCCGATCACCTATTTGTTGGGCCAAGGTTGGAGGCGCAACTCAGTCCAGAAATAGTGCGAAACAACAGAAAAGATAGTTCAAATTCGAGATAGACTTCGGAACTTCCGAAGCCGACAACAAAGTTCGCAGATGTTAGCGCAAATCATTAGAATTTCAAGTGGGCGACAAAGTTATGTTAAAAGTATCGCCTTGGAAAGGCGTAGTACGATTTGGAAGCGGGGAAGTTGAACCCGAGGTACATTGGGCCATTCAAGATTTTGGCGAGTCGGCCCTGTAGCTTATCGACTTGATCTTCCGTCGAACTTAGTCATGTGCACAACCGTTTCCGCGTTTGAATCTGAAGAAATGTCTTTCGGATGAATCACTCGTTATTCCATTGGAAGAAATTCAACTCGACGATAAACTCAACTTTGTGGAGGAACTGCGAAATCATGGACCGCGAGGTCAAGCGGTTGAAACAGATCGTATTCCTATCTTGAAGGTTATTTGGAATTCGAAGAGGTCCTGAGTTTACTTGGGAACGGGAAGACCAGATGCGCCTCAAATTTCCTCATCTTTTCACCGACAACACCGTAGGACCCAACAAGGACTGAATTCAGGGACTGAATTCCTTTTTGGATGGGCGAATGTGACAACTCGTACTTTCAGGTCATTACTTAAAACAATTCATGCTTCACAATTTCATCATTTATCGTAAACTAGGATTACGAGTTTCAAATTCGCGTAACCTTAATGGTTTAGCTGCGAATTCATGATCATATCATCAAGGACATTTCATATAGACTAGGTTTAGTCTACATTTCATTAACATCATTTCCATCATGTTAGTTCATTCGTGATTTTGCATTTCACATTAAACGCGTAAATTTCATATTAAATAAACGTTATCGCGTAAGTTATTATTTTGAACATTTAATCCGATACTTTCAAAAATTATCCTGATATATTTTTATACTTACATTTAGTTTATAAAAATAATATTTTGAGTTTACCCAGTGTTTTAAATTTATTTTGTATATAAATTGTTAAATTTATATTATTACGACGGTTTTCTTAAAAACTACACGATAATTATTATATCACTCAAATTTCACAAAAAATATACTTTTACAATTTTTATGACCTCAATATATTTTACTTTGGTCCATTAAAATTTATTTTAGCTAAAACTACCTTAAATACACAAATGTATACACAAGTTACAAGTTATCTTTACTTAAATTATTTTTACTTACACATTATACTTGCAAAAAAAAATATATATATTTTGTTGAAATTCAACCCTCTTGGCCGACCAAGGGGGGGGGGTTAGTCAAAGTGGGTAGAGATCTCTTACATGTATAGATTCATACACTAAGTTACTTACACACTCATTCATCACAATAATTCACACACTCAAAAATATTTCTCTTCTTTTTCTTCTCTCAAAACCGGCAATCCATAGGTGCAAGAAGGAGATTCTCAAAATTTTCCAAATCAAGTGTTAACAATCTAGAATACACTCTTTGTTTAGGTTTTGAAATAAAAACCTAGGGTGTTTAAGTTTAATCCCTTGTTCTTGTCACCTCATCAAGTAACTAGTAAGCATATCATATTCATTTTTCATCTTTCATACTTATTTCATATTCATTTCATTATATTTGAGCAAAACATGCAAGACTTATGGATGTTTATACCACTTTTCACATTGTTTTTAAGAGTTTATATATATAAGTCATCCTATAACTATCCCTTGTAATATATCACTCTTGGTGATGTCTAGGAACCCATGACACCCTAAGAAGGTGTATGGTAGGATTAGAATAGCTTCGGAGTTGTTTTGAATGGATTAGAATAGGTTTGACGCAAGAAAAACTTATTTCGACAAGTCTTAAAAAGGGTCTGATTTTATTTTGTAAATCTGGAAAATCTGACAGTAGACATAAATTTTTGGCCTAGATATTTAGAAAATATACTTTAAAACGAAACCGTGGCCGCTTGAACGGATTAAAACGGAGCTATAACGAAGAAGATATGAATTTTTCAAGTTTGACGACGAAATATATATATCCTGAAAATTTCAGCATGTTAATTCTAGTTTGTACGAGTCAAAAACGAGTCTTAAGCGTTATAAATTATTTCGACTTACCAAAAAATATATTAGTATACTTTGATACGAAGCTAAGGACGTATATCACGTAGAAAACGGTTTGTAGAACTTAAACTATACACGTTTACACAAAATTGCCGTAACTTTATTATTTAAGAAAAACTATATTATTTCTATTAGACAAGTGTTACGGTAAACAAGTGACCATATTGAAGGCTATTTTTAACGTTGATGTAGAACTTTTTGTAAAGATATGTCTTCTAATAAAAGTGAGATCACTAAGCATATTTTCCAAAATGACCAACCTTTTGTATAGCGGAGTTGTAATGAATTAACTACGGTTGCTTAAACTTTGCCGAAATTCACTTTTAAACTACATTTTGGACAAAATCACCATACTTAACCTATATTTTTCTCTATGAACGAGACCTCTAGGATAAAAACATAAATGCCAAAACTTTGAGATTTTGATACAAGCTTTCCAAAACTGTTGAGTTCGTTTCCTAACGCTCGACGTACACCATTTTACGACTAGCTTTTCGAGGCCATTTTAGTCGCTTTCATGAAATTTCCAACGACATTATTTTACGACGAAAAGTTATAATTTCACAATAAATCATTAAGAAACTGTTGTAGGATGACATTTTGACGTAAATACTTGCAAAGTAATTTAAGAATGGTCAAGCCGTCAAAAGAGTATTTTTTTTCGACGAAGAGTATTATTTTCAAAACTCACAAGTGGTATAAATAACATACGAATTGCATGCATAACATTACATCATAACTCATTACGTATCATATCATTCATAATAGGTCAGTTTCGAGATCACGCTACATCTCGGTGTACTCACTCTTGTCATCATACCAATTCATCAAGTGAGTTTTCATAGCACCGTCGTACATGTTTATAATTATTTTCAAACCTACGGGGGAGAATACATTGCACATCATTTTTATTACGATACCAAGTATATCAAATTCATTTACATTGCTTAAGTTACCACATGCCAATTGAATGTCCCCATTATATTACATGAACCGTTAATCTTAGAAGCGAGGGTGAGTGGATAGATCTATCGAGGGTGACTCCTCCATCCGGGTTGGTGGATCCCAACTAGTCATACGGATGCATTTCATTTAATAACATTATTGAGTTGTTTGGCAAACACTCTGTTGGGGCGAACATCATGAACAGTCTAGTTTCGGTGTCATGGACTTATAGCAATTGTAACATTTTTATGTGGCATGATTGTCATACATGGTCTATACTTGCGTAGTTGTATAAAACATTTTCATAAACCTATGATTTCTCACCAACATTATTGTTGACCGTTTTAGCAATGTATTTTCAGGTAACTAAGGTACTCATCATGGCATGGTTAAGGAACCCTTTTTGAGTCGCGGCGTCGACTTATCTCATTGTATATTATGGCATTTTCTTTCAAAACATCGTTTGGACTTGTAATATACTTATATTTTCCGCAAACTTTATCAACTTTTGGGACCTATTTTGTAACTCTGAATGCTTTAATTAAATATCAAACGATGTGTTTTTAAACGACACTTTATGTCGTTCAATATAACTGTGATTGTGGTGCTATGACAGTCAATCCCCAGGAATTCCATTCCGCTGCAAAACAGGTAATTTGGGGGTGTGACAGTAATTCACTATAAGCATTTCACATTCTTACACACACACAGTAAGCATGTCCTCATGCTTACACATACCCCATAAGCATTATCATATGCTTATGCACGCCCTATAAGCATGTCCTCATGCTTATACATACATAGAAAGCATGTCCTCATGTTTTCGCACGCGCTATACCTTTCATAGAGTGTGGAGTCCCAAACCTTATATCTATAACACTTAGTTTGTATTAAGTAGTTGCCTTGGATAGTTCCAAAACAACAAAGAGAAAACTTTGTAAGAATACACACAAATACGTGGAATCTATTGGAATATACTTAGAAGATGAAAGAATGAACACAAACTGTGATAACCAATATTTCAACATTATTAATCAATAATATGGATACCCTCAAAGTATCAGAGTTACACAATTTCCTTGCGTAATCTCACCACTCGATTTAAAACTTGCACATTAGTTGTGGCCGTGGGAATGATTTGGGAATGTAAAGGAAATGGTGCTATTATAACTAAGTCAAGGAGTCACGAACGAGACCTTTTTCCTCTTGAACGTGAGTTCCATAATTAAGTTTTGATGAATACGAGTCTAAAACGCGTTAAAGCTAATAAAACATGTAAACTGGTGTGTTGGTATCGTATGTTGTGTCATGTTCACGTCTTTTTGGATCTTATCACGTTTATGTGTTCTTGGTCATAACTAGTTGATAGGTTATAATGATTTTGATGATGTCGAAGGGTGTGTAGTCTCGTGTCACAAATTTTGGGTCAAAACTTTCGTAAACCATTGTTTTATTCTTTAGTATTGTCAAACAAGTGGTAATCGGTTTTAATTATTAATAATGAATTCATGTCCGTTAGTGTTATAATGATATGTGAAACCAGTAAGTGTTTTCAGGTAATAAATTGGACTAACGTGTGATTATTTGGTTAACGTTGAATCATTGGTATGAATCAGATTTTTGTAATCGGACGACATTTCAATTACCAGCCTTGATTGAATAACAAATTAATTGTGGTGTTTTGGGTAATTGGTAAGTTATTGACAAAAAATAGATTTGATACCCGTTAATCGGTTGTGTTAGGGAATTGAAAAAGTCAATTGGAAGTGTTTAATGGTGTTGGGTATCTTTGATTGTCTGCATTTAGATGGCGAGATTGGTATGAGATTGTTTGGAGGATTAATTAGAATTGTGAAAATTGTTTATTTTGGACTTAATGATATATATGTCAACCTTGCGCTATGTCAGGTGTTATCGTGACTTTCTAGTCTCGATTGACCCCGACAATGCCGTATCTTAGTCTTTAGTATCTATTGAACAATATAATGTGTAAAAGCCGAGAGTCATGACTCCGACTTGGGAACTCGAAAAGAATAATGACTTGAAATTTATATTGAAATTTATATCCAAATTTATATACTAGTAAATAGTACTAGAAGATATAGATGATAAATGGTTTTGTACTAAATCTTCGATAACAAGGCTCGCCTTGTTATTTGACATTTAAAAAAAAAAAAAAAAACTAACGCCTAAAAATAGAAATGTTTTGTAATTAATGAGTCATTAAATGTTTTGAGGGCACATTCATCGAGGTGTGACATTTATGAGTTTTTAATATCATTTATGTGTTGTGCGTGGGTTACGGATGACCTAACATTAATAGTGTGGATCCACGTGGATGACGGACTTATTAGGTTGACGAACCTAATAAGCGCTCGCTATGTACGTGGAATAACATTACTAATGGGTGAATTATCCTTATGACTCGTTAGGATGTGTTTGGTTTTGGGATAATAAGCGACATGAATAAATGGTTGAGTTTATCGAGTTGACGAATTTGATAAGATCTAACTATTTATTCCGAAACTTATTAAACTATAAAGTTTATCATTTAGACGCCTCATTGTGTCATTATGAGTCGCATTGTGGTTATTTGAATGCATTCATGGTGTCTTGTCAAGTCGATACCACACACACACACGATGATACCTAACGCTAATAACTAAATGGAGCAACGAGATATTTTTGAGGTAAGAAAATGAATACATTTTGGGCATATAACATTGAAGTTGGGAATATATATTAAGAATTGATTATAATAATTGGTTGTGCCTTGCTTGATAAAAATTTATCAAACCTCGAATGAATATAGACTGATCACCTATATTCAGCCAGAGACAGCAGGACATGGACTGATCACCTATATTCAGCCAGAGACAGCAGGACATGGACTGATCACCTATGTCCATCTCAGAGGTGAATTTTGCAAATATTGTGAGTTGTTATAACAAAATTATATTATAGTTTAAGATTGGTTTTAAGAACAATAAACTTTAGGTGGACTCGCACACTCACACTCACTAAACATCACGAAAAGCCGCACTCACACACGACACACTGGCATCACAACACCTCTTGAATCGTAACACTTCGGCATCGCTATCGTCTTCGTTTACGTGAAATCCTTGTTTGTAACACTTGAGCGTAGTTCGCCATAAGTCGGGTGAGATCCGATTGGCCTTTTTTTCATCGAATTGTTTTCGACTTAAGCCTCGTTGATCTTATTCGAGCATTTGAAATTGTTTTGAGCTGTTTTGGATTTGGTCTTGACTATTTTGGATTCAGTTTTGGGTGTTGGTCCTTCGGTTTTGATTTTGTGATTTTGATCTCGTTCCGAGTTTTAACTCATCATTTGACTTCGAATCATCATTTGGCCTCTAATTATTATTCGGCTCCATTTCGTTGATAACTTTGTTAAAATTATCTCTCAACCTTTAATCGGTATTCGATTTCAAAATGTCATCCAGTCGCATTGCGATAGTACCGTATTGGAATTATCATTCCACCGCATTTCGATAGTAATCTTGTTAGAATTATCATTCCACATCGTTTCAGTAGTAACACCGTGGATTTGTCATATAGCCTCATTTCGTTGGTAATCCTATTACCGACACTTCTAACTCAAGCCTAGTCTTGAACCGATTGTTGTGAAAACTTCCAAAACCTTGCCATTCACTCGATGTTTATTAAAGCGACATCATCTAGTCGACGTTGCCCATTTCCTAAACCGATAATGTTATGGTCTACGATGCTTTGCCAACAGCTTTCAGTTAAGGTAGTACCTAACATGCTATTGATGTCGTACCTTATCCTCTATTTAAGTACCACTATCGATAACATTCTAACGAACTGTTTTAGTGAAGTTGTTCACCGAGGGTAACCTTAGATATTATTCTATCGATGATAGTCTGCTACGTCATACCACCAATTGTGGTACTACCTACCCTATTTTATCAATGTGGTACCTTACACTCCATCGATGCGAAATTCCTTAGTAAACCAACCTAGAGCCGTTAACCTTCACTCGTAGTTAAGAGTTGAATTCATATTGATCGATAGTTAAACTTCTTTTTGGGAACTATAACTTTGGAGTTGAATATTGAACCTTTCCGTGTTATGTATTTTGTACACCAATGGGTCAATCGACGGACTGCGATTAGTAACCAATGCTCTCTTTAGGAGTCTTACCTTCCACCTCTAATCTAGATATCATATTAAGTCAACCAACTGGTTGCTTATAGCAATCAACATATTAGAACAGAGACATATTCTGAACTTTCTAGACTTCTCATTAGGTAGAAATCCCGTGCCCAGCGGAAATCTTGAAATCCTAAGGAGTAACCTGAACCGCGTTCCTTGGAACAACCACCAAATCCTTCTCTCATCCATCGAGAAATGCCTACTATCCTTTTGGACCTCTTAACCGAATGATAAGCTACACCGTAGACGAAACCTTGGAAGTGGAATTCCGCACCTTTACCTGAGTAGTTACTGGTAGCCCTACCTAACCTGTTCACCTCCTGCCAATCAGTAAGATGGAAGGTATGGATGACATTGCTTGTCTCTCTCTCCCATAAGTTATAACAGTAATAGAGAATCCCCCTATCTTCTTTTAAGGACGTGAGAGAATACCTACTCCCCTCCTTCCGGTAAAGTGACATGCTCCAATAAGCTAGCCCTCCCTTTCGAACTCTAGCTCCTTACCTTCTTTCCACTATGGAACTCTGATTAAAAAGGGAATCCCCCTTGATCCTTTTTCTCTATCTGAGGTTCATTTAGTTAATACACATACCTTGTTCTCCCTCCTCAACCTTCAACTCCCTCCGATACTCTTTAGGGAAAAAGTCCGATCGGAAAACCTGAGTTATACAAACAGACTTCTCCACAAGTAAAGGAAACCGTGTGCTTTAGGAAATTCTGATTTCAATCATTTCCGGATTGTGGCAATAGCCACACACCCATTTTCATCTATCACTTCCTATAGCGAGAAGAACAGATCTGGATATGCTTACAGTGTATCATCTCCAGACTGAGGGCTGAAGTGAAGAAACCATCCGAACCTTTGCAGAACACTTCGCGTGTCTATCAAGTTTGACAACGGTTGGGACAAACACCTTTCATTAGCCAACTTCTCCTATAACCATACGTATCACTATAGTAACTCAAAGGCACCGTAAGAGATCCTGTATGGTCGTAAGAGCCAATTTTGATGATTGGGGAGAAATGGAAGTACCTAACTTAGTAACCCTGAACCTATTCGAGATGATACCAAGAAAACCGTTCTAAGTTAAGATGGATATGTAAGTCGCCCACAAACCATTAGAGACATAGACAACAAAAATCTCTTGAACCCTCCGAGATAACTTAGAATTAAGCATACGGATCCACCATGAAATTATGTGAAGCGAGTAGTAAACGTGAAAACTTAATCCCCTACTATACCGATCCCCTTGAAAACCATTGCTAGATTGAGACCCGTAGCTCAGAGCCTTGAGCTACCACCAAGACTCAGTAGAGTTCCCAACATTTCGTGTGTTATAGGAAGAAATGACTCGCCGATGAGGCAATCATTATCCCTTTAGGAAATCCTAATATTTGGACGTTTAAACTTGGTTGACCTGTCAAAACCATAGATGATGAAACCTAACAACTTTAGTAAAGTTGCCTCTCTGTCTTCGAAGTTCATAGAAACTCGCAGTAAGATCCGATATTGCACTCACCCTTTCTAGACTTTAATGGATAACTTGAATTGAATCGCGAGGATGCGATTCCTTCTAAGGAGGTGAGGCTGTGACGACTCAAAAATTCCTCGATGCGTCAAAATTGGAGAAACATCGATTAGAGCGATCGTTTTTACTAATTTGAGTTACGAATCGTATTATATATCGTTTTTATCGGAAATAATATTCTAAGAGCAATGGCGTAACTCTCGTGTCACAAATCTTTCATTCGCTAGTTAAAACGAGCCCCGAATCAAATATATCGAACGGTTTATAAAGTTTCAACTTGGGTCCCTCTAATAGTTTCACTTCCATCCTTATGTTTATTCAAATTACACTTTGGGTCCCTCCAGGGGTATAAATACCCCCAACCACTCACCAATCTCTCATTTTCTCACTTCCTTTCTCTCTCTATAAAACACACACTCCTCTCCTCTCTCTCTCTAAAAGCAAAAATCGGTCACCCTTCCCTAGGGTTCAGTAGCCGTCAAAATTCGGCCAAGATTCTGCAATTCCTCCAACTACACGACCCATCCCTTCTTGTAGATCGGGATGCCGTGGTTCTATTTTTATAAAACACTCATCATGATACTTCCACACGCGCTTCAAATATTGGTTTCAAGATTCGGATGCCTAGGGTTTTCAAGTAAAACGTTTGATTGGATTCGTGCTTGGTTGATACGAGTTGTACTCGTATAAAGACGCCACCACAACTCTCATTCCTCTCTTTTTCTTCTCACGGTAAACGCACCCACCTCATTTTCTTTTATTTTCTGTTTTTGATTCGGCCCTAAGATGTTTGTGTTTGTATTTTCGTGGGTTATAAATGTATGACAGCAATTTTAAAAATGTTTCGTGAATACAAGATGATAACAAACGAATTTTATAAGGTTTTCGGTAAATAACTCGAGTGGAAAACGAGATAAACGATTTGGGTTTTGATTTATCTTGGATATGTTCGTGTGGATGGGAGTCTGAAAAACAGTAGGTTAATGTACTCTTGGTCTCAAATTCGTGTGGTGAAAAATGGGTATAACAAGAATGGTGTGGTGATGTGGTGAGTCTCGAACTTGATGTTTATATTTTGTTATAACAAATTTGATTAGGGTGACATTGTGATTGAAACAAATAAAAGGGGCGACATAAATCTTTTTGGTCGAATTCCGTTGGTTCTCGGGTCGGGTCTCACACACGAATCACATAGGGTCATTATTTAGTAACACTTATATGGTATTTAAATAATAGTCTTATTAATGTAATGAGGGATAATCTAATGGGTAAACTGGTTAATGATATCATGAGCTATGTTTCCTTAATATACGTGTTTTATTTAAAGATATGGCACATTATTGGTTTGGCAATTTATGAATTAGTTACATGGCATGAGAAACATTAGTTATGGGTTAAACTTGATATGACGTGGTAATAACTTATATATTATAAATGGTTGTTAAAATGAATTAACGATTACACAAGAAATGGTAATTAGTACGTAACAATGGATAAACTTGTAAAATATATACCTAACGACTCGATTATGTAACGGATCAATTATGTATATCAAAACCGGAATAAAACTATTGTGATATACAATATATGACTTGATCGGATAGCGAGTGAGTTATTTATAAAACGGAATGATAAATTTTAAGAAATAATTACTTGATTTATAATTAGTAACGGGTATTACATATATGTTATAAGATTTATACGGTTTATAAACTTGGAATAACTAGTGATAACAAGTTATATTGGTTAGTATGTCGTACTTTATTAAACGTTTTGGTTTACATGAGTTTAGTATATTCGTTTTGCGATAAGCCTAAATAGTATGTTTTCACAATTTAACCGATAATGAAATATATTACTATACATATTGTTGACGAATAGGGTATTATTTAATTACAAACCTTTATTTACTACGATAATACCTCATATTTTATAAATACATGATTAGATTATGTAAACTTGTTTGAAAATATTATTTTGATATGATAACTTATTAAAGTCGTAATGGTTTGGGAATAAACGAACGTGTCATTTATAGTACACTATTTACTATACCTTATATGAAGTGCTTTCGGGTAAACTTGTATAATTATGAATAGCGATTGACAAACCTTTATTAATTGAGCGATAAATGGAAACTTGTCTTTTGTTATTAAACATGTACCTTTGGGGACTATTGGGTAAATTTCCGAAACTTATCAATTAACCTACTTATGTTACATAAATAGTTGTCGTCGCTTCCTAGTCTTTGACTAGTTTGAGTATTGTTGGTATTTCTTGATTTTGTCAAAGTCTTTTCCTTTTTGGCGTGAGTTATGGTCTGTATGTCTCGATTATGTCGATGTTTTCTTTTCCTTCGTGTGAGTTGTATGTCGCGTCTATGTTTCTTACCACCACATGAAACGTTAAAACTAAACTTTTGATATAATAATTATAAAATTTTGGGAACGATAATGTACTTTTGAAAGTAACGACATGAATGATCCACGAAAACTACAACACATTACTTTCTAGTGGTTTCTTTATTGTATGAGCTGTATTTTAAGAATATCGTATACGCATTAGGTTGCGTCACTTCTATTCTATCGTACTCGTCGTACATTCTTCTGGATGCCATGGAGAATAGCGTTAGATGCCAGTCGTGTCAATAGTGAATAGTGCATTGCTGTGGTTAAGGTGAGTTTCATAGCCCCACTTTTATCTACGTTTTTAACTAAATTGGGGTGAGAATCATGCTACTGTTTTTGGACCTTTAAACTATTTGGATTTGCTTGTGTGCTTTTGTTTAGATAGATGTGCAGTAGTTGTTGCCTTAGACTGGGGTACCGTTACCTAGCTAAGAATAGACCTCTACCTCGACCTAGTCCGGGGTTGGCAACTGTTCTAGAGGTTGCCACGACGATCTTGGACTAGAGTCGCTGGGCAGTGATCCCGGATGCGGGATATGGATTGTGATCCGGGTAGGATCGGTTAGTGATCCGGTTAGGATCGGTTGTGAACGGTGTTTATCTATCTTAGGTCTTGCATAGAAAATCAACTCCTACAGGTCCACTATGTTTTTACTGAATTTAAACCTATGAACTCACCGGTGTAAGCTGACCTTTTTAGCATGTGTTCTCAGGATTAAGGCGACAGCTCACTATTGGATGACGCTTGGCAAGGGGCATGGTCATAGGCGACTCTGATAAATAAACAGGACCGCTTTAGTTATCTTTTGGGCCTATTTCCGCACTACTTTCATTAATGTAAATTTAATGTTTCCAATTAATGAATCTTATTCTAAATAAATGGGATAAAAACCATTCTTTGTACCTTATGTTGGGATACCAAGATTGTGGCACCTAAAGGCTCGTATGCTTCCGCTAGACCGTATTTTTAGGGTGTTACAGTCCCAAATTTACTTCAATAATTGACACCAGATCTCATCTTCATCTCTCTCTTTCAACACTTAAAAAAAAAACGCTACTATATCACTCGTTAAAAACGAAAAAAAATCCATAAAAATCCCAAAAAACGTTATTTTCTTCAATTTGACACCACCACAACACTACTATCACTCGTAACCATCAATTACACACGCACCACTGTGCACAATTTGTATAAATTTTGTTATTTTGTTTTGTTTAAAGGTATTTTTTTTGTTAAACTTTTGTTTGTTAATTTAATTTCTTTAATTATGGTTTGTTTAACTTTGGTTTTATGTTGCATTTTTGTTGGTTAGATGGTCCACCGCAGCAGCTCACCACCGTGAACCACCACCGCAGCTCCACCACCATCAACCGCGGCAGCCGCAGCTCCACCACCACCACCTTTTTTGTTGGTTAGTGACATTTTTTTTTAATTTTGTTAATGTGTTTTGGTATGACAATTTCGTCGTAAAAACTTTTTATTAATTAATTTGGTACGACAATGTGTTTTGGGACAACAACAGTTTGTTTAACTATGAGTGTTTGGGACAGCCGGGACCGTCGAGGTCAACGGGACAGCCGTGTAGGCCATCGTCGAGCGAAGTACCTCTTTTTTTCTGTAACACCCCCAAATCTCGGTACAGCGGAAGCTTAATCAAGTTTTCGGGGCGTTACTATTGGATTGGTATCGCACACAAGTATAGTAAAAGATAATCATTTAACCATTCAAAACCAATCCCAAATTTAAGTATTCAAAACATTTAATCCGAAAGTATAAATATTAGGCCCAAAACATAGTTTAATAAAATAGGTCCCCATAGTTTATCAGAGTCAGAAATGATCCTTGACCTCGCCTTCTTGCCAAGCTTCCACCGATCACGTATTCCAAACATCTCTCAAATACTTGAGAAATCATGCTAAAAGGTCAGCTACATTTCGGCGGTGAGTTCATAGGTTTAAGTTCAACAAAATCATAGTGGACCTGTAAGAGTTGATTTGCTATGCAAGAGCTAGATAGATAAATACCGTTTCACACACTGATCCTACCCGGATCTCCAATCATATACCGCATCCAGGGATTACTCGGGCCCCGCGACTCTAGTCAATCACTGTTGTGGCAAAATCTAGAACAATTGCCAACCCCGGACTAGGTCGAGGTAGAAGTCTCTTCTTAGCTAGGCAACGGTTCAACCTAGTCTAAGGCAACAACTAACTCACATCTATCTAAACAGTAAAGCATATAAGCAAATCCAAATATTATTAACGGTCCAAAAATTGTAGCATGACTCTCACCCCAATATAGTTAAAAACGTAGATAAAAGTGGGGCTATGAAACTCACCTCAAGCAAACAACGTACAAATAAACACTAGCAGACGATAACGGTAATCACGGCACAAAAACTATCGACTCGGCACAACCTATTAATGTAGACCAACTTTAATATATATATTCCTCAAAAACAACATTATCTACCCCAATATATTCCATTTCTTTATTTCCAAAAATGTCTCGTTTCACCATTTAATCCTAGTGTTTGGTATCCTCATGTGGGTGTATCGACTCAATATGATGTTATGAATACACTCAAACAACCCATATGTTATGCATCGCAACACAATATGCAACTCCATTCAACACAATATGTAACTCAATTCAACACAATATGTGACTCAATACGACACAATGAGACGTCTAAGCGATAAGCTCCGTAGTCCAGTAAGTTTCAGAATAGAAAGTAGACCTGATAACATCAAATAGTCCTGAGTTTCTAAGCGTTAATTTCCCCCTTTATCATCACATTTGGAATATATTATTAGTAAAAACATTCTTATTCCTTGTTATTTCATTTCAGGACACATTGGAAGCAAGGAAGCTGCATTTGGACGTTTTCAAGACATATTATGACGTAACCAAGCAATGCGTCTGACGAAACTAAAGATTTCGATGACTACGGCGTAATCCTTTGATCAGGTTACGTCGTAACGACTGATAACCAAAACTACGGCGTAGTTCTCAGCTAAAGCTACGCCGTAATTATGATTTACTCTGGAATTTAGCAGCTACGGTGTAACACCGAACAAAGTTACGCCGTAGCAAATGGATAAGCACTGAAGATTGAAGAAAGTTACGGCGTAACTACCAAATTAGATTACGTCGTAACTATTTTGAAGCCTATAAATAATCGACGATTTCATCGGTATTACATATCTCTCCTTTCCCAAACCTTCTAGAGTTTGGGGAGATCAAAACACAGAAGAAGAAGCATGGTTTAGGAGCATGAATAACGAAGTTCTAGCCTACGATTTCCTTTGTATTCGGGTTTGGATTCGTTTTATACTTTTCTAGATCTTATATTATGAATTCATGTTATTAATTAAAGTTTGCATTTATGTTATTATTCTCTATAATTCTTTATAGATATTTGCTAGTCTTTTCATAGATCGCTAGCCTTAGTAGTGTCATAAGCTTGATAGTATCTAAAGGGCTGGGAGATATGACCAACTGACCAGTCGATAGATAGCGAGTATGGGAGGAATTGGCCATAGTACGACCACTCTTCGGTGTGCTTGAATCGACCAAAGGATCACTTATCAAGTGGAGGTACTTAAGAGGTTAGGGGGAATCTAAGTTCCTAACGGCCAGGTTTCCACCGTCTAGATCTAGTAGATATGGTGCTTAATGACTGCTATTAGGTTACCAAATGATCCCGGGTGACCTGCTCATCTTGGTGAGGAACCTAAGAACCATAGGCCATGACGAATCGACCAAAGGAGTCTGGTGATAATTAACCGCTATATTGAATTTTAGTATAGGGATTCAATTCATATTTATTTTCTTTATTAAGCTTCGTTTATCTTTCTCTTTTACCTAAATTTTGGGTATGCATGTATGTAGAATAATTACACACCTAAGAATTACATCAGTTTCATATATTACCTATGTTTTATCTAATAATCTTAGTTCTTTCAAGGTCACGACTCTCTTGGGACAATACTGAGGATTTACCTAAGGCTTTACTACATTTGATCGGGTATTCTGCCCGTTAGTATGTGTCTATCCTAAGTTATTCAAGTTTTATAAATATTAAAAGCAGGATGAAATAGCACATCAGCTTTTTTGGCGCCGCTGCCGAGGAGCAATTAATGGAAAGATCTAAGGTACTTCATATTCACCTCATTAAGAGATTTGAGCACTCCTATAAGGTATGTTTTTAATCTCTCCTATTACAAAATTATATAATTAGTGTTCGGACGCTATTTGTTATGGCGTAACTATTTCATCTAGTCACGACGTAACCTTATTGCAATTTATCAATAAATTTTAAAACCTTTTTGACTTATTAGTCACCCCGAAATTAACACTTAGAATAGGATGAGTGAGAGTGTTTTCGTTCCCATTTCATGAGGTGTTCGGCTCTTATTAATATTCTAGCATGGAATTTGAAACTGCGAATTCTTCATGAATGTATCTTTTGCAGTCTAAAAGCAGGATGAAATAACACATCAAGACCTGATCGAATTCGTCAACTCGATAAACTCAATTATTCATTCGTATCGCTTATTATTCCATAAACCGGTCATATCCTAATGAGTCATAAGGATAAGTCACCCATTAATAAGGTTACCCAACGTACCTAGCGGGCTCTTATTAGATTCGTCAACCTAATAAGTCCGCTACCCACGTGGATCAACACAATTAATGTTAGGTTATCCGTAACCCATGCACATAACGTAAGTAAATGAATACTTGAAAAACTAGTATTAAATGCTCATAATTGACATTTACCGACAAACATGTACTCGAAACATGAATCACATATTTATTACAAAACATTTGCAATTTAGTCATTAGTTTCCGTTTAAAAATAGTAAATAACAAGATAAGTCTTGTTATCGATATTTTTGGCACAAAAGCCTATTTATTATCTACATTTCATAGCCTATTAGCATTTTTCATGTATAAATATATATTTCGTCAAATTCCATTACTAGTTTCATAATGTTATTCGTTTCGAGTCCACGAGCACGAGTCATGACTTATTGGCTTTTAATCAATCAATAGTCCAAATTATACTAAAGTCCATGTTACGGCTTTGTCGTAGTCAACTATTGACTAAAAAGTCAAAGTAACGCCGACGTAGCTCAAAGTCAACAATATATATATCAAGTCCAAATTTAAAAGTCATAATAGTGCAATTCAATCCCAAAAAAACTCAAATCAATCTTGCCAACCAATCAATCAACCAAATATACCCGAAACCAATGTTATGACCCTAATGGTCTTGGCACGGTCCTGATTAAGACCACGTGAACCAAACAAGCTCTAGAAGCTTTTCGGCTCCACGCGTCTCATCAAAACCTCAACTATATCAACCAACAAGCTACCAAAAGCGACCCGACCGGACCCAGGTCCATGTGGGTCTCGTACACCAACCATGAGCCAGCGACGTGGTCTTGGTGGCTCGTACACCATGCCAAACCCAATCAAACATCACCCAAATCAATTCCACAACATCCAAATCCAATCATTCAAGATCCAATCATTAACCAAACACAAAACCCATCATCTATTCTAACCAAAAATATGAAACTAGACCTAAAATGCATAAACCCATCAAATTGATACACGACATGCTTACCAAACACTATCTACATGTTTATCTAGATGTTAATTAGACTTAATTTCATGTTTAAACCAAAAGCCCCAAAAATTACCATAGGGTCGAAACCCTAGAATGCCATACGTGGCTTCTTATGGCTTAAACAAGCTCTACACATGTTCCATTTACCTTATTCAAGCACCAATTGCAATATTAAATGAAAACCCTAAAAGTACGAATCTTAATCTTAAGATTTGAAGGTGTTAATGGAGGTTTTAGTGTGAGTATTATATATAGATAGAAAGAGGATGAGAAGATCTACAAGATGGTGGTGGAGGTGTAATCTCACTTGCCGGAAGTTGGCGGAAAGTGGCGAGAAGTAAAGCGGCCATGGTGGTGGTGGTGGCTAGGGTTTATGTTAATTTGGGGGAGAGAGTAGAGAGAAAGGGAAGATGTAGGTGAATTTTAGAGAGAGAAATGAAAGTAGTGAATGAGGTAGTGGATGGGTATATATACTAGGAGGGGAGGGACTAAAAAATAATTATAGGGAGATGGGAGGGTGGCGGCCAAGGAGAAGGAGAGCCGTGGTCGCCATTTTCGTAAACTATCCCGTTTACCCATTCCCGAGCTCATATATTGTTCCCGGAGTATCCCACGACGTTCATTCGACTTTCTAACATCGTTATTTATGTTTTTCCACGAGTTTTGACTATTTATTTATCAATTTTTGAGTTACGGTCTAAAAGTTACAATCTTTCTCGTTTTAGGTTTTTGTAGCGCCGAATCGAATAGTGTCTACCAAATAGAGTTAAAACTCATACGATAACTCATTTAATAGTGAAATAAACCGTAAAAACCAATAGACGATATAAAATCAAGTCATGGTTTATAAAAATAGTGTTAAAGGCAAAGCTCAGTTTAGTTTAACGTAATGCGGTTACCTAAAATAGATTCCCTAAATTGCAAGTTGTCACAGCGTCCCAGCCTCAGAAGAAACCCGTCCCGGGTTTCACTCCGAGTTGCTTGTTGTCATGAAAAGTTTAGGATACTTCCTACGGAAAACATCCTCACATTCCCACGTGAACTCCGGTCCATGTCGGGAGTTCCAACGAACTTTAACAATCGGTATACGGCTATTCTTCAGCCTTTTGATCTCACGGTCCATAATCTCAATTGGTTCCTCAACAAAATTCAATTTCTCATCAATACGGATATCTCTTAAAGGCACCACTATGTTTTCCTTCGAAAGACATTTATTAAGATTACTAAGATGAAAGACATTGTGTACACTACTCAGTTCAGATGGTAGCTCCAGGCGGTATGCTACTGGTTCGATTCTTTCGAGTTGGAAAGGGACCAATATATCGGGGATTGAGTTTTCCACGCTTTCCAAAACGAATCACTCCTTTCCAAGGAGAAACTTTCAACATAACCCGATCTCCAACCTGAAATTCTAAAGGTTTACGTCTCTTATCGGCAGAACTCTTTTGTCTATCACGAGCGGTTTGCAACCGGTTACGAATCTGAACTATTTTCTCAGTGGTTTCTAGGACAAGTTCGGGACCTGTAAGTTGACTCTCGCCAACTTCAGCCCAACAAACAGGAGAACGACATTTTCAGCCATATAGTGCCTCAAATAGGGCGGCCTTAATGCTAGAGTGATAACAATTGTTGTAAGAGAATTCGGCCAAAGGGAGGTGTCTCTCCAAGCCTTTGCCGAAATCAATAACACAGGATCTAAGCATGTCTTCTAAAGTCTGAATGGTTCTCTCGCTTTGACCATCGGTCTGCAGATGGTAAGCAGTACTCATATCTAAATTCGTTCCTAAGGTCATGTAGCGATCTCCAAAAGTGGGATGTAAAAAGACTATCCCTATCGGAAATAATAGATATCGGTACTCCATGACGCGATACTACCTCCTTAAGATATAATCGAGCAAGGTTATCAAGACTATCGGTTTCACTAATGGCTAATAAGTAGCGGAGACTTAGTTAGACGATCAACGATTACCCAGATAGCATCATTGCCGCTAACTGTTCTTGGTAACTTAGTGATAAAGTCCAAGGTTATTCGCTCCCATTTCCATTCCCGGAGTTTGGGTTGAACTAAGAGTCCTGATGGTTTCTAATGTTCGGCCTTTACCTTAGAACAAGTCAGGCACCAACCTGACATCTGAGCTATATCGGCTTTCATATTAGGCCACCAATAAAGTTTCTTAAGGTCCTGATACATCTTATCGGCTCTAGGATGAATAGAGTATTTTGATTTATGCGACTCGTGCATAATCAACTCACGGATTCTTCCATGAAATGGTATCCGCTTCGTCTCGAAGCATAAAGTTTTGTCAGAACGCTTCAAGAAGCCGTTTTCACTTTCTACCATTCCATGAAGATTCTCGTAAGGACGGTTCTATTCCGTCAATGCCTCTGCTTGGGTGGCTAAAATTTGAGATGGTAAGGGCGAAACAATGGTCATTCCTAAGGATCTAACGAGCAGGGGTGGAATGTCCTCCTTACTACTAAGTGCATCAGCCAGAACATTAGCCTTACAGGATCTGAATCTCACAGTCATAATCACTAAGAAATTCTAACCAACGATGTTGTCTCATGTTCAGTTCCTTCTGATCTAAGATATGATTCAAACTCTTATGGTCCGTAAATACTACACACTTGGTTTCATACAGGTAATGTCTCCAGATCCTAAGAGCAAACACTACAGCACCTAACTCAATTAAGTTGTCGGGATGCATAAGCAATCACCTTCTCTCGTTGCATTAAAACAACACCTAAGCCTTTATGCGAAGCGTCGCAATACACGACAAAGTCTTCGCTTCCTTCAGGCAAAGCTAGGATGGGCGCACTACACAACTTCTCCTTCAGAAGTTGGAATGCCTCTTCTTCATTTTCTCCCCATTCATACTTAACATCCTTCTGTGTTAGTTTGGTCAGTGACTTAGCTATCTTAGAAAATCCCTCAATGAATCTCCTATAATAGCCTGCTAACCCTAGAAACTGTCAGATTTCTGATGGGTTCTTAGGAGCTGCCCATTCCTTAATGGCCTTAATCTTAGCTGGGTCAACATGAACACCTCGACTATCTATCACGTGACCTAAGAATTGCAAGGACGGAATCCAAAATTCACACTTAAAGAATTTGGCATACAGCTTCTCCTCTCTCAACAATCCTAAAATAAGACTCAAATGCTCTTCTTGATCCTCACTACTCTTAGAGTATATCAAGATGTCGTCTATGAATACTATCACAAACTTATCCAGGTATGGCTTACACACTCGGTTCTTGAGATCCATGAAAACATGGCGTTGGTCAAACCGAATGACATCACCTGGAATTCATAGTGTCCGTAACGAGTTCTAAACGCAGTCTTAGGGATATCCTCCTCTCGAACACTAAGCTGGTGATAACCAGATCGTAAGTCAATCTTAGAAAAGACACTAGCTCCTTGTAGTTGGTCGAATAGGTCATCTATTCTAGGTAACGGATATCGGTTCTTCACTGTCAACTTATTCAATTCCCTATAATCAATACACATCCAAAACGATCCATCCTTCTTCTTCACAAACAACACTGGTGCTCCCTACATTGACAAACTTGGTCGAATAAATCCCTTCTCTGACAATTCTGCCAACTGTTCAGACAGTTCCTCCAATTCTCTTGGAGCAAGTCGAGAAGGTGCCCGGGCTACGGGTGCCGCACCGGGTATCAACTCTATTTGGAATTCCACTTGTCGGACAGGTGGAATCCCTGGCAGATGGTCGGGAAACACATCCGGAAATTCTCTAACCATGGGTACATCATTGAGGTATCTTTCACTCTGCTTACAAAACATTTCCAATTTAGTCGTTAGTTTTCGTTTAAAAATAGTAAATAACAAGATAAGTCTTGTTATCGATATTTTTGGCACAAAAGCCCATTTATTATCTACATTTCATAGTCTATTAGCATTGTTCATGTATAAATATATATTTCGTCAAATTCCATTATTAGTTTCATAATGTTATTCGTTTCGAGTCCACGAGCACGAGTCATGTCTTCTCGGCTTTTAATCAATCAATAGTCCAAATTATACTAAAGACCATGTTACGGCTTTGTTGGAGTCAACTATTGACTAAAAAGTCAAAATAACGCTGACGTAGCTCAAAGTCCAAATTAAAAAGTCATAATAGCGCAATTCAATCCCAAAACAACTCAAATCAATCCCGCCAACCAATCAATCAACCAAATATACCCGAAAGCAATGTTATGACCCTAATGGTCATGACACGGTCACGGTTAAGACCACGTGAACCAAACAAGCTCTAGAAGCTTTTCAGCTCCACGTGTCAACTACATCAACCAACAAGCTACTAAAATGACCCGACCCAGACCCAAGGTCCATGTGGGTCTCGTACACCAACCATGAGCCACGTACGTGGCCTTGGTGGCTCGTACACCATGCCAAACCCAATCAAACATCACCCAAATCAATACCACAACATCCAAATCCAATCATTCAAGCTTCAATCATTAACCAAACACAAAACCCATCATCTATTCTAACCAAAAATATGAAACTAGACCTAAAATGCATAAACCCTTCAAATTGATACACGACATGCTTACCAAACACCATCTACATGTTTATCTAGATGTTAATTAGACTTAATTTCATGTTTAAACCAAAAGCCCCAAAAATTACCAATGCCATACGTGGCTTCTTATGGCTTAAACAAGCTCTACACATGTTCCATTTACCTTATTCAAGCACCAATTGCAATATTAAATGAAAACCCTAAAAGTACGAATCTTAATCTTAAGATTTGAAGGTGTTAATGGAGGTTTTAGTGTGAGTATTATATATGGATAGAAAGAGGATGAGAAGATCTACAAGATGGTGGTGGAGGTGTATTCTCACTTGCCGGAAGTTGGCCGAAAAGTGGCCGGAGGTAGGGCGGCCATGGTGGTGGTGGTGGCTAGGTTTTATGTTAATTTGGGGGAGAGAGAGAGTAGAGAGAGAAAGGGAAGATGTAAGTGAATTTTAGCGATAGAAATGAAAGTAGTGAATGAGGTAGTGGGTGGGTATATATACTAGGAGGGGAGGGACTAAAAAAATAATGGTGGGAGATGGGAGGGTGGCGGCCAAGGAAAGGAGAGCCGTGGTCGCCATTTTTCGTAAACTATCCCGTTTACCCATTCCCGAGTTCATATATTGTCCCCCGAGTGTCCCACGACGTTCATTTGACTTTCTAACATCGTTATTTTTGTTTTTCCACGAGTTTTGACTATTTATTTATCAATTTTCGAGTTACGGTCTAAACATTACAATCTTTCTCGTTTTAGGTTTTTCTAGCGCCGAATCTAATAGTGCCTACCAAATAGAGTTAAAACTCATACGATAACTAATTTAATAGTGAAATAAACTGTAAAAACCAATAGACGATATAAAATCAAGTCATGGTTTATAAAAATAGTGTTAAAGGCAAAGCTCAGTTTAGTTTAACGTAATGCGGTTACCTAAATTACACTCACTAAATTGCCAGTTGTCACAGCTTCTCTCTCTCTTTTCTTCACTTCCTGTATTTCAGCTGCGAAATAGATATATATATATAATTTTATTACTTTGTTGATAATGTATATACTTTTATTACTTTGTCGATAATGAAAATGATATGTGATATCGGAAAAAATGTCATGTGATATGTATTAATTGTTACTTATAATACTTAAAGTGACCGTGTTAAAATGAAAATGATATGTGATATCGGAAAAATGTCATGTGATATGTTATTAATTGTTAAAATGAAAATGATACTTTGGTTAGTAATATTGTGATTGTTAAACTTGTGTTCTTGTTTTAGGATTTTTGTGATTAATTTTAGAAATTCCCGTCGAAGTTAATCATCCTATAGAAAACCCGACGAAATAAATTTATTAGAAATTAATTTCGAAAGTCCTATTTGGGACTGCTTTTGAATGTTTTGTCTCATTTAGGATATGGATGCATTATAAGCTTTTACTATTTGAGAGAAATTTGACAGTATTTCCCTTTCACTCCTACGAATATGTCTTTAATGCACATATTTGGGGAGTTGAGAAATCTGCCAAATTTTTCAAATAGTAAATCAGCTTATCGCATTCATATCGACGACATTCAAAGAGTGGGTTAGGATTGCCTTCCATAGGTGCACTAGGTAAACAGAATAGCTCATAATTACGCCGTTTCATGTTTGAATATGTTTATTTGCATATGTATGTATATATATAAATTCATTTTTTTGAATATGTGTTTTTACAACGCAGTCATGACAATTGATAAGAGTTGGACCACTGTATCCAACCGTAATTCCCCATAATTTTTAGATGGTCTTTTGCATTCATCGCATGGTGAGCCATTGGTAAACCCCATCTCAAAAATGATTCATTGCCCATGTGTTCGTTGTGGTAACGCTCCAACTAAATTGGGTACGCTCAAAACTCTTGAGTCACACATATCTAAATACGGGTTTGACACATATTATACCCCTTGGAAATATCACGGTGAACCACTTCCTCCACCCGTAGTACACAACACACCACAACCACCTTCACCTGAACACATGGACATGGATGCATTCTTCCAAGATATTTCTGCTGATAATGTCCCAACTCCACCATCTCAAACAATAGTTTCTCAACCAGGATCAAACAACAGTCCTCAACCAACCAATGATCCTAGCATTACTAACAAGTACGAAGAGTTACTTGCTAGGTCCACCCAAAAGTTGTAGCCAGGTTGTGATATGACTACATTGAGCTTTATGTCAGAGCTTTCGCACATCAAGGTCTTATATAAAATAACTGATGTCGGGTTTAACAAGATTCTAGCTCTTTTGCAAAAGGCATGTCCCCCTAGTAAAGGATTCAATTTCCCACCGTCAAACTATGAAATCAAGAAGACATACAAAGATATCAGGTTAGGATACGAATCGATCCATGGTTGTATAAATGATTGTTTTTTATTTTGGGGATCGGATGAGAACAAAAGTCTCAATAATTGTCCAATCTGCAACGAGAGTAGATGGAAAAACCAAAAGACAAAGGGGAAGAAAGTTGCAAACAAGGTGTTGCGTTACTTTTCGTTAAAACCTAGACTACAACGTATGTTCAACACAAAAGACATCGCAAAGTGGATGACTTGGCATACTACTGGACAGTCTAAGGAAAACGGTAAGATGAATCACCCGTGTGCTGGTTAAGCATGGAAAAATTTTGACATAATGAAACCTGAGTTTTCTTGTGACCCTAGAAACACCCGATTAGGGTTGGTTGTTGATGGTTTCAATCCGTTTGGCAACATGAGTCAAAGTTACAGCATGTGGCCGGTGATATTGACAACATACAGCACACCCCCTTGGATGTTTATAAAAGAGACTTCTTTAATGTTGTGATGTTAATTCCGGCCCTAAATCAGTTGCAAAGGACATTGATGTTTTCTTGCAGCCTTTGATCAAAGAACACAAAGAGTTATGGATAGGAGAGTGGAGTTTAGACGCTGCTACGGGTACTCATTTCAAAATGAAAGCAGCGGTTTTATGGACTATCAATGACTTTCCAGATCAAAGTAGTTTGTCTGGGTGGATTGGACAAGGCTACTATGCATGCCCCACATGTAATCAGGACACTCCATCGCCTCCTGTGAAGCATAAAATAGCTTATGTTAGGTATAGAAGATTATTACACGTAAGGCATCCACTGAAGAATAAACATAAGGAATTCCATGGTAAACCTGAAAAGAACCATCCTCCTAGAGGCTTTACCCATGAGGAAATCATGATTCCAATTAGTAAAGTCTTTAAACGTGTCTCAGGGAAGCATCGAGATATCGAATTGAATAGGAGTAAGCGTTTTATCTTCTATGAACTGAAGTATTGGCCCATTCTTCTACTAAAACAAAATATCGATGTCATGCACATCGAAAAGAACGTGCTTGAGAGTATGCTGAATACCTTGTTAATGAACGACAAATCTAAAGACACGCTAAAGGCAAGGCAAGACTTGAAAACTTTAGGAGTTCGAAAGGAGTTGTGGCTCATTGATAAAGGAAATAGGAACTTCGATAAGCCTCATCCAAGGTACTCGTTCACACCAGAAAACAGTAAACTTTTTTGTAAATTCATCAAAAGAGTTAGACTATGATAACATCAAATAGTCCTGAATATTAAGTGTCAATTTCCCCCGATAATGCTTGTAATTTATATCATTTATATGGATTTACGCTTTTTTTCCATTGTTTTCCATTTTCAGGTAAATTACGAGCATTGGAGAAAAGAGAGACGGGAATTGGAGAATTATCTAAAGATTTATCATAGTATGCTGATTTTGAAGAACTTACGGCATAACTCTTCTCTCACATTACGTCGTAACTATTGCGTGACTCAGAAAACCAACTTATCGAAGGTTACAGTAACTCTTCCCTAAGGCTACGACGTAACTATATTAGGTCAAATGAGGTTCCACGCCGCTGATACTTACGCTATAACTATTGCATCAACTATATGTAACCAAGTTTATTGAAGACTACGGTAACCACTTATAAGGTTACGCCGTAACTAGCGAATCTAGTACAAAATATGGTGAAATAGAAGGTTACGACGTAACTCATGTTATAGTTACGCCGTAACCAGATCTGCCAATAAATACCCCACGAATTCCAGAATTTCTAATCATCCCATTCCACATACAACAACCAAAGAACGTGGGAAAAAGCTCAAGGCAGGTCTAGAGGAGCATACGGAGCTGTCTCCAAGGGAGAAATCACTCCCCTACGATAAGTATTAGCATTTTATATTTTCTTTACTTTCAATTCATGTATTTCGTACCTTTGAATATTGAATTGGTTTGTATGATTAATATGAGCGGCTAAGCACCTTTTGGTGATAGCTTAGTTATGATTCCTTCATTGTTTTATTTGCGTTTACTTTACTTCCGTACAATTATTTCTAAGTGTATGCATGCATAGTTTATTGGTAGCCACCCTCGGTTCGGTAGTTTTGAATGGCGGTAGAGGCCAATTGCCTAGGAGATATGACCAACTGACCCTAGGTGAGCGGACTGAGACGGGAAGGATAAGATATGACCAACTGACGACCCTTTCTACTTGTGCGATTTGACTAACTGATCACCAACCGTTTGGATGAACTTAAGAATTAGGGGGTGAGTGTCTAAGTTCCTAACGGCCGGGCACTCACTATTATAAATTTAGCATGTAGCGAAACTTAATGACTTGGCTTAGGGGACCAGGAACAACAAGACTTATGAGGGGACAGCTGGCTTCTCCTGTGGTGGCATCTTTGCTGATAGGTTAGGGCGAATTGACCAAATGTTGTCCTCTCGACTTTGACCCCACCTGACGTAATTGGAAGTAAGTAGACGTAGACATAACTAGCTAGGAGGATTAACAAGGTTAGTACCACTCTCCTCTATTGATTTTCCCTTTACCATTTATTTGCTTTTATTTGCCTTATTTGCTTTAGTAGTTTAATTAATTAATTCCACATCGAAACCATTATAAATATGTGACACCAAGATTTTGTAATAATGCAACACACATAGCTCTTAGGACGACCTCGACTTTATCGATTACTACACTACACACGACCGGGTACATTGCTCGTTAGTGTACTAGGGTAGACCATAGGTATAACGAGACTTTATAAATATTAAAACCTGGTCAGTAAAACCTGCATCAAGTTTTTGGCACTGCTGCCGGGGAGCTATTTTAGGATTTCGTATTAAGTCTATTTTTAATTTTCTTTCTTAAATGTCAGGATACAAGACTCGCAGCTCAAGGCCTTTTCTGGCCACCCCATTCGACGACTCGGAGAAGCAATTTCGGACAAGGAAAGTTTACTCTCCGATTCCTATTCACAACATCTTCTCATTTTACAAATCGGACCAGTCGGACCGAGGAGCGGAGGTCATCAATGAAAATAATATCGATGACTTAACTATGGAGCAGTTTTTGGAGCGACCAAATGAGAACGCCAAGAAGCTTCACTCAGATTCTCATACTGAAAAATACTCTATTCCAGATCATATTATTTGAGAGTTACACGAACTTAAGTTTTCTGGAGATGAAGATGAGGACGTTCAGGATCACGTTGAAGAAGTTCTCCACTTATCATCTCTTTTCAACGTCAGAGGTACTCCGAGCTATTAGGTCACTGCAAGGATTTTTCCTATGACTCCTCTGGGACAGAAAAGATAGTATAACAAACTCCCTAACGATTGTAAAGGAGCATGGGATAAACTATGAAAAGAGTTCGTCCAGCAATTTTGCCGTCCTTAAAAAATGGCCAAGCTTCTTGGGAAAATCTATCAATTCTTCAGGTTTGGAGAAGAAACGCTTTACCAAGCATGGGAAATATTTAATGAGCTACTCTATCGATGCCCCACTCATGATTTAAACAAACATCAGATCGTCTACGTCTTCTATCATGGGATTAATGCGCTAACACGAGAACTTCTAGATTCCCCAAGACCTATTCCTAGCATGACTCGACCAAGCCCGGAATGTATTCAACGGATTTCTCAACATTGCTACAAGTGGCATATGGATACAGGGTACGAACCGAGAGATAATTTCGATCATAAGGTAATGAAGACGATAACAAAACAAGAATACAATTATGGGGAGATTTTTGAAAAATGAAGGTTAGAAAGATAAGCTGAAGCATACAGGGTTGAAAGGTTTAAGAGTGTGTTTGGGACCAAAACCGGGAGAGATCTTGAGAAAAAGATTCTTGACCACATCAAGGAATCAAGAGAACGAGATGATAGGATTGAAAAATTGATGAAAACATTCGTGGATAATACAGTCTCTTCTCTCAAGATTCACGATGATAGGATCAAGAGATTGGAGAAGAGTGTTAGCTCGTGTTCAAAAGCCATCTCTGATTACCTAGCAGCTCGAGAGGAGGAAGTTGTCCACACTGTAGAAACTATCCTTGAAGAACCCATGACCTTTTCGGAAAAAGTTAAGCGAGGAATCAGCATGGAAAGACAATCACTTCTGTACCAAGATTTACGGTAAACTTCCTATCAATAATTCTTTTAAAACTAATCATGATGATATTTCGCAGGAATTTAGCAATGATGAGACAATTCATCTCAACGAAAGATGTTGGCAGATTTTGAGAAACGAGCTACCCCAAAAGGAAAAAGATCCGGGGTGTTTCACTCTCCCTTGCTTGATCGGGAGTCTAAACATGTGTAATGCCCTAGCTGATCTTGGAGCTAGTATCGATATAATGCCTCGTTCGATGTTTTTGGGTATGGGGATTGGTGACCTAAAGCCGGCAAAGATGAAAATTGAAATGGTAGATCGATCTATGCAATCGCCGTTGGGCATCGTTGAATATGTGTTGGTAAAAATTAAGAAATTCCTTTTCCCAGTAGATTTTGTGATTCTTGACATTCCGAAAGACAACATAATACCTGTCATCTTAGGTAGGCCTATGCTTGCCACTGCCTATACTAAGGTGGATGTCTTTGCTGGAAAGTTAACTCTTGAAGCTAATGGAGAAATTGCAACGTTCAGACCTAATGAACACTTGTCTACCCCGGAATAGGTATGTGCAATTGACCCGATAGGCGGTTTTGGTGACGCTTTAGAAGAATTTCTTAGAAATCCCGGATCTGGCGAGGTTGATTCGGGAAGAGATATTGATGTTTTCATCAACTTTAAGAAATAGGATAATTTAGGATTAAGTGTTGAAGATCTCTCAAGTGACTTCGAGATGGCCCATTGGCAAGATAACTCTGTTAAGGATTTTTCGCAAACCAATCATCCTAGATTTCATGAGGTAGGAACCATACATCATAGAAACCCCTATTATCTCAAGATCTCATGCAAAATCGGGTTCATCGACTTCCACCCATTTATTGACACTACTTCCCCAGTCAACATCATGTTGAAAGAATGCTACAACCGAGTTATGAAAAAAGAATTAGAATATAAGGGAAATAACTTTCTTGGGTTTGCAACTAACATCCATGTCTTCGTTGGAACTCATTCATTTTTTGTGGACTTTATGGTTTTAGATGACGTAAGCGAATTTGTGGAAGATGGACTTACGGGAATAATTTTAGGAAAGCCTTTTCAGGAAATGTCAGGGTTAGATAAAAATGAAAAAGAAGGGTAAGTATGGCTGAAGACAAACGATGATAAGACTATTTTCAAAATGCCGAGCACGATCAAGAACTTTAAAAATTGGACCAAGAGGCAGTTAAGCTAAGCCCAACCACTACTCGATATCAGTGAGGAAGACAAAGAGAAAGGTATTAACCACCCTTACCAAAAAATCAAGAGTTTCTACACGGGCTGTTTAGAATTAGGGGATGACTACAAACGGGATGAGAATTTGGTAAGTTGGATCCAACGTGGAGATTGCCATATCCATGAAATGACCAACAAGCACTGGTAAGTTGGATCCAACATGGAGATTGCCATATCCATGAAATGACCAACAAGCACTGGGTAGCCCGCGGCTCTGAGTCTAACTTAAAGATTCGTAAATAAAGAAAAGTGCTCTTTTGGGAGACAAACCGAATTATCCCTTTCCTTTCCTTTATTTCCATTTCTGTACGGTTTTGTGTTTTCTAACCTTTTTGTAGGAAATGAGGAAGTAATTACTGATGCAGTTCTGTCGACCAGAGTTATGACGTAACTTATCTTTGTGATTACGCTGTAACCAACTTTTGGCAGCAGAATTCTTGACGCATTACTAACTACGGCGTAATACCATCTATGTGGTTACGCCGTAACCACTCGCTTTGCTGCTTATGCCAGGTTTTGCTAGTTACGGCGTAACTCCATCAAAAGACTTTCGACGTAACCTTCCTCTACTTTAATTCTTTCATTTTAAAACACAATAACCTTGTATTAGTATTTTAAATGAACTTTGTGGGTGTGTTCCCTGTAAACCCTCACGAGACTTCACTCGTCCACTTGGGACACCAAGTGGTTTAAAAGGCTTGTTGCATGCGCAAAATGCAACCGTGATTCTACTGAAAGTAAGTTAGGTTTGTTTTTCATTTTTCATTTTTTCTTTTTAGAATTATGCTTGTCAGTAGTGTGATTTCAGGGATTGAAGTTTGTTCATGATGCTTATACGAAGGCACATCTCTTTTTCGTGGGCCTACTTTCTTTATGGAGCAAATTTAGGGGAAGTTCTCGCTCTAAATCTACTTTTCTCTTCACCTTTATTTAATGCTTAGTACAAAAGGGACTTTGTACAATTCAAGTGTGGGGACGGGAGTAGAATTATCTCTTGAACATTATTTTGCCCTAGTTTTTCTGGTTTATTTTGAAACATTATGCCATTTTTAAAATTTTGACAAGTTTTTCTTAACCTAACTAGATTAGACCTTAGCCGAGCACATACTACCCTTGATATTATATGGTGAGATTAGCCTTATCCGTTTCCAATAGTTTACCCCAAATCCACCAAATTTTGAGTGTGTCGGTTGTATGTAAACCTTAGAACTTGGTCTTTACATCATTTCGAGACCATAGACGAGGTATGTTGAGTTAGCTCGATGTATTTGGACTTTTCAGGTTTTAGAAGGCAATATTATAGGATTATCACCCAAATAGCCTACCATTGTGTGTCTATCGATTAGTCACCTCGACCCCCATGTGAAACCCTTTTGTTGCACTCACGTTTAGTGCAAGATACCCCTAGATACACCCATCTGAGCCATTTCTTTCATTTTGTTAACCCGATATATTGTTTCGATACACTTATACACCTTAGCCTACACTGTAGTCTTTATTTGTGATTGGGAAGTCATCATTTGCCTAACTTCAAGGTTCAAGTGGAAAGGTTCGGAAATCACGCTTTCATCGACAACATTCCTGAAGATCATTGAAGACCCCCGAATTCCCATTGTTCATCTCAAGTGGGGGATATTATGTTTAGTTATTATTGTTATGTTTAAAAAAAATTAAAAAAAATAAATTAAAAAAAAATAATAAAAATTGTTATGATTTAGTTATTGTAAAGTGCGATGTTATAAGTACTATATTATGAGCTTTATAGATTTAGTATCGAGGAGGCCACCTCGGTCACATTTAAAGATTGAAGTTGGTAGTTATGCCAGCAGTTGGAGAAAAGGTAGTGTGCCCATCACGATGTTCTCTAATGACACATCTACCTTACATTTCATGATACGGTTTCTTGACTTCAAAGCTTGAACTTTGGGCGGACGGTAAGTGGTGATGACTTGGTTATAGATTTAGACTACCTACTTGTTTTTTATTTTACACCATTTATATATCCCATGTCTTATCCTACCCTTTAGTCATGAAGTGTATCTAGGTGATGCTGCGAGCAATCTTTGGTGTCTTGACCATGGGTTTGGTCATGTATCATTGATTTTGTCCACTTCGCCGTGACATGTTAGTAATGACGAGTTACCCCTTAACCTTTGTCGTGTCTACCCATATTGCCTTCGAGAATTGCTTAGCCCTTAACTCTAGTGGTGGAGATTTGTGTAACCGCCAAGCTTATGATAGAATACATGCTATGACTGTGTGATTGAGTGATCACCCCGAAATTGACACTTAGAATAGTTGAGAGATTTGAGTGTTTTGTACCCCTTTCGTGAGGTGTTCGGATTTGTTTTATTCTAGCATAAGGGATTTGTAAACTTATATTTTCCAGGTATTGGGAGATATCTTTTTAGGAATCTTTCTAATAACGTCTACTTGAGGGCAAGTAGAGTTCAAGTGGAGGGATATTTGATAACATCAAATAGTCCTGAATATCAAGTGTCAATTTCCCCCGATAATGCTTATAATTTATATCATTTATATTGACTTACGCTTGTTTTCCATTGGAGCTAAAGAGACGCGAAATTGGAGAATTATCAAAAGAATTATCATAGTATGCTGATTTTGAAGAAGTTATGGCGTAATTCTTCTCTCACATTACACCGTAACTATTGCGTGACTCAGAAAAACAACTTATTAGAAGGTTACGGCGTAACTCTTCCCTTAGGCTACGACGTAACTATATTAGGTCAAATGAGGTTCCACGCCGCTGATACTTACGCCGTAACTATTGCATCAACTACGGCGTAACCAAGTTTATTGAATACTACGACATAACCACTTATAAGGTTACGCTGTAACTAGCATATATAGTGCAAAATACGGTGAAATAGAAGGTTACGGCGGTAATTCATGTTATAGTTACGCCGTAACCCGGATCGGCATATAAATACCCACAAATTCTAGCATTTCTAATCATCCCATTCAACACACAACAACTAGAGAACGTGGGAAAAAGCTCAAGGTAGGTCTAGAGGAGCATACGGAGCTGTCTCCAAGGGAGAAATCACTCCCCTACGATAAGCATCAGCATTTTATATTTTCTTTACTTTCAATTCGTGTATTTTGTACCTTTGAATATTGAATTGGTTTGTATGATTAATATGAGCGGATAAGCACCTTTTGGTGCTGGCCTAGTTATGATTCCTTAATTGTTTTGTTTGCATTTACTTTCCTTCCGTACAATTATTTCTAAGTGTATGCATGCATAGTTTATTGGTAGCCACCCTTGGTTCGGTAGTTTGGAATGGCGGTAGAGGCCAATTGCCTATGAGATATGACCAACTGATCCTAGGTGAGGCAGACAGAGGAAGGGTAAGATATGACCAACTAACGACCATTTCTACTTATGCGATTTGACCAACTAATCACCTACCGTTTGGATGAACTTAAGATTTAGGGGGTGAGTGTCTAAGTTCCTAACGGCCGGGCACTCACTATTATGAATATAGCATGTAGCAAGCTAAATGACTTGGCTTAGGGGACCAGGAACAACATGACTTATGAGGGGACACCGCTTCTCTGTGGTGGCATCTTTGATGATAGGTTAGGGCGAATTGACCAAATGTTGTCCTCTCGACTTTGACCCCACACAAGTAATTGGAAGTAAGTAGACGTAAACATAACTAGCTAGGAGGATTAACTAGGTTAGCACCACCCTCCTCTATTGATTTCCCTTTACCATTTATTTGCTTTTATTTGTTTTATTTTGCTTTAGTAGTTTAATTAATTAATTCCCTATCGAAACCATTATAAATCTGAGACACCTAGACTTAGTAATAATCCAACACACATAGCTCTTGGGACGACCTCGGCTTTACCGATAACTACTCTACACATGACCGGGTACACTGCTCGTTAGTGCACTAGGGTAGACCATAGGTATAACGAGACTTTATTAATAATTAAACATGGTCAAGTAAAACCGCATCAGACTACCTAATGGGTTTGGATCCAACTTCAAGAAAAAAGTGACCGCTGATGATAACAACATAACAGGCCTAAAATCTAATGATTGTCATATAATGATGCAAAGTTATTTCCTTATGGAGTTCAGTGATATTTACCTAAAGACATTTCAACCCCATTAATCGATCTTTGCTTATTCTTTAAGCAGATTTGTGCTCGAAATTTGATGCAGCAGGACATGGAGAAAGCTAAAAAGCAAATGATCGATGTTATGATTAATTTAGAGCAAATATATCCTCCGGATTTTTTTGACATAATGATTCATTTGGTTATACACTTTACCGAAGAGGCTATTCTAGGTGGCCCCTTTGCTACGGTGGATGTATCCATTTGAAAGAAACATGAAAAACTAAAAATTATGTCCGAAATAAAGCCAAGTCTGAAGGTTCTATAGCAGAGGGTTATGTTGCAGAAGAAGCATTAACTTTATGTTCGCGTTATCTTAAGGATGTCGAGACGAGATTTAATCTTCTTGACGAAATGATGACATTTTGCTGAACAACCAAATAAATTCAGTGTTCCAGTCTGTAAGCAAACCGGTGGGTAGAAACGCTTCGACTCGGTTGAATACAAATGTTATGCGAGGCAGTTGTATGGTTTATACTTAACAACATTCTGAAATAGAGCAAAACATCCCTGCGTACAAAGAGTATGTTTCTTCTTTTTTATATTTTGAAGAACCCTTTTTTTTGTTAAGTTATTTGTTTTTGATGACTTATTCATTACCTTTGTGCAGTGAATTTCCTAACAATACCGTGGAAACAAGTTTTCCTCCCTGGTTCAATCACAAGGTAAACGCATTAGATATATTACCTTGTAGTCCAGAGTTATTGCTCATCTAAATCTGTTTGTATCTCTTTCGTAGATTCATGAAAAGAGCGTGGAAAAAGACCCAAGTTGTAGTCCCGAGTTACTCTCTTTGGCATGTGGACCTTCATCTAGTGCAAGTACATACCCCGCATGCATGGTGAACGGTGTGAAGTTCTTGGTGCACCAGTGCGATAAACTTCATACCACTCAAAGCAGTGGAGTTTCAACACCGGGCCGATGGAGCTATGTATTAAGGTCAACTAGAAGAAATTCTAGAGCTCACTTATATGGGCAACCGTAGGGTTGTGTTGTTCCGATGTATATGGTTCGACACCCGTAACCCTACTAACCTTACGCCACGCTCCAGACGTTCTTACATTGAACATGGCATACATCATATTTTGACTGAACGGGATGCTTATAGAAATCAACAATACATTCTTGCGACACACGCAACAAAAGCCTTCTACCTTGAAGACCCTGCTAGACAACCACCTCATTGGAAGGTAGTCAAAGATGTTCATCGTCGGAAGATCCGGCAGGGATGTGGTAGATTCCGATCGGTGTTATACATGGCAGCAGTTCATCTGATGTTGCATTGTCTGATGGTTTGACTGATTTTGAGTATGCGAATTTGAGTGTAAATGATGAATCGGCAGAAGTGGGCCCACCGGATGTTGCTGAAGAAGATGTTGATTTATTACTAACGAAGATAACGTCGTTGCTCATGTCCTTGATGATGATGATGTTGACGTGTCTGATGATGATGAAGCGAACCCCACTATTGTTGTTGAAGAAGTTTTATCTAGTGATGATTCTGATTTTGACAATTGTTCTTGAATTGTAATTTGATTATGACTATTGTTTTTAAATTGTAATTTGAAAAGAAATTTTACTATATGTTTATATGAATGTGTATATTTATATGAATGTTTATATTAGTATTAATTGGTCCACAAAATTATGTGTTCTTGTACTTGTACTTTTACAGATGGCGTGTGTACAGCCTAGATCACACGGCGGGGATGATGGTGGTGATCCACCCAGGGCGACCCTCATTTACTATGCGGGCTATTATGCGGTAACAAATTGTGATTTTTGTTTTTATTATTTTATTTTTTATTTGTATATAATTTTTATTGATAAAACTGATTGGTGAGACGACAAATCAGGCCTTAAAGAAGGCTTTTAAGGAGAATAACTGCCAGCCTTTGCCTATATGCTTTGATTCCGATGATTAAGGCACCTTCTCACAGGTAGGCACTTATGCATCACAGTTGGCTAGTCTTATTGGGGAACAAGTGAGGCCACTTCCCCTTGATTGTGATTGGGAAGAAATTTATGATTCTTATAAGGCGCATATAATGCCGGCAATACAGGTTATATTTATTGTTTATTTTATTTCTATTCTTATTCTTATTGACTGTTTAGATATGCTTGTTATATTTAAATTGTGTGTTTGTTTAAATGTATACTTTTTGCGCCCCTATTTCAACCTGGCGCCTTGGTTGAATAATGAGAAAGATTCCAAGTTGGAAATAATCTTTATATGGTGGGGGAAAGGGTCGGACTTGGGCTATGGTTAGAGCAGAGGATGTTATACGAAAAATACAAACAGGCTCAAGTCTAAATACTTTGATATCCATGAGACGCCTACGGCGGCAAGGCGCATCCGCCGAAAGCCTTGTGAACAGAACCCAAGAGCAATGGGAGATTGATAACATCAAATAGTCCTGAATATTAAGTGTCAATTTCCCCGATAATGCTCGTTATTTATATCATTTATATCGATTTACGCTTGTTTTCCATTGTTTTCTACTTTTAGGTAAATTACGAGCATTGGAGCTAAAGAGACGCGGAAACGGAAACATTACTAAAGATTTATCACAGTATGCGTATTTTGAAGAAGTTACGGTAACTCTCTCTCATTCTTGCCGTAACTATTGCGTGACCCCGAATACCAACTTATCAAGAGGTTACGGCGTAACTCTTCCCAAAGGTTACTACGTAACTACATTAGGTCAAATGAGGATCCACGCTGCAGATACTTACGCCGTAACTACTGCATCACTTACGGTAACGTGTTTATTGAAGACTACGGCTTAACCACTTATTAGGTTATGCCATAACTACAGAATATAGTGCATTTGACTTAATAGAAGGTTACGGCGTAACTCATATATGGTTACGCAGTAACCCAGACACTGCCTATAAATACCCCACGAATTCTAGCATTTCTAATCATCCCATTCCACACACAACTCTCGAGAGCGTGGGAAAAACTCAAGCAGGTCTAGGGAGCATACAGAGCTTTCCAAGGGAGAAGTCACTCCATTACGATAAGCTTTAGCGTTTTATATTTCTTTTACTTTCAAATCATATATTTCGTACCTTTGAATATTGAATTGATTTGCATGATTAATATGAGTGGCTAAGCACCCTTTGGTGTTAGCCTAGTTATGATTCCTTAATTGTTTTGTTTTCGTTTACCTTTACTCCCGTACAATTATTCCTAAGTGTATGCATGCATAGTTCTTTGGTAGTCACCCTTGGTTCGGTAGTTTTGAATTGCGGTAGAGGCCAATTGCCTAGGAGATATGACCTACTGACCCTAGGTGAGCGGTGAGCAGGGAAGGGTAAGATATGACCAACTGACGACCCTTTCTACTTGTGGGACTTGACCAACTGATCACCTATCGTTTGGATGAACTTAAGAACTGGGGGTGTAGTGTCTATGTTCCTAACGGTCGGGCACTCACTATTTTGAATCTAGCATGTAGCGGTACCAAATGACTTGGCTTAGGGACCAGGAACAGGGACTTATGACGGTCGCTGATTTCTCTGTGGTGGCATCTTTGCTGATAGGTTAGGGCGAATTGACCAAATGATGTCCTCTTGAATTTGACCCCACCTGAAGTAATTGGAAGTAGGTAGACATAGACATAACTAGCTAAGAGGATTGACTAGGTTAGCACCACTATTCCTCTATTGATTTCCCTTTACCCATTTATCTTCTTTATTCTGCATTAGTAGTTTAATTAATTAATTCCCTAGCGAAACAATTATTATGTGTCACTAGACTTAGTAATAATCCAATACACATAGCTCTTGGGACGACCTCGGCTTTATCATTTACTACACTACACACGACCGGGTACACGCCCGTTAGTGCATTAGGGTAGACCATAGGTATAGCGAGACACTATAAATATTAAGACACGGTCATAAAATCTGCATCAAGTTTTTGGCTTCGTTGTCGGGGAGTTATATTAGGATTAAAATTAAGTCTTTCGTTTCATTTTAAAACTTTTCTCACGATCATATTTCTAGATTTCAGGTACCATGGAAGTTGTTAACATCGATGACCTCACTCTTGAGGAATAATTGGCGTTGACAAGAGTCTGAACAAGGATGTTCTCGTAAAAACGAGGCAATGGAGCGGATGTTCGTTTAAATTAAAGACCAATTTATGAGGGAGCTTCCGCTACCTTTTTGAAACATGGATGAAGGCATATGAGCATGTTGAAAATGTCCTATACATCACCTTTTCAAATTTCGGCGTGTCTCATGAATCTTGTTATGCTAAGGGTATTCCCAATGAGTCTTCTTGCGGAGCTGACTAGAAGATGGATCGAAGATTGCACGCGCGGTGAGTTAATACTAGGTGCTACTAAAGAAACACTTTATCAAAGATATACCCACCATGAAGATTTCTAACCGACTTTTGGATATCTATAATTTCAAACAAGAAGGCGAACCGAAACAACGTATCAAGCTTGGGGCCGAGGGTACAAAGATCTTCTTTATAAGTGTCCTACCAATGATACGAATAACCGTGAGAAGGTCAATATTTTCATACAA
>OU343216.1:128036245-128056264 GCA_910596185.1 Chrysanthemum makinoi | reverse complement strand
GTCTACGTCTTCTATCGTGGGATTAATGCGCTAACACGAGAACTTCTAGATTCCCCAAGACCTATTCCTAGCATGAATCCTGACCAAGCCCTGGAATGTATTCAACGGATTTCTCAACATTGCTACAAGTGGCATATGGATACAGGGTATGGACCGAGAGATAATTTCGATCATAAGGTAATGAAGACGATAACAAAACAAGAATACAATTATGGGGAGATTTTTGAAAAATGAAGGTTAGAAAGAGAAGCTGAAGCATGCAGGGGTGAAAGGTTTAAGAGTGTGTTTGGGACCAAAACCGGGAGCGATCTTGAGAAAAAGATTCTTGACCACATCAAGGAATCAAGAGAACGAGATGATAGGATTGAAAAATTGATGAGAACATTCGTGGATAATAACGTCTCTTCCTCAAGATTCACGATGATAGGATCAAGAGATTGGATAAGAGTGTTAGCTCGTGTTGAAGCCATCTCGATTACCTAGCACTCGAGAGGAGGAAGTTTTCCCACTGTAGAAACTATCCTTGAAGAACCCATGACCTTTTCGAAAAGTTAGCGAGGAATCAGCATGGAAAGACAGTCACTTCGGACCAAGATTTACCCGCAGAAACTTCCCTATCAATAATTCTTTTAAAACTAATCATGATGATATTTTGCAGGAATTTAGCAATGATGAGACAATTCATCTCAACGAAAGATGTTGGCAGTTTTGAGAAAGCGAGCTACCCCAAAAGGAAAAAGATCCGGGGTGTTTCACTCTCCCTTGCTTGATCGGGAGTCTAAACATGTGTAATGCCCTACCTGATCTTGGAGCTAGTATTATTATAATGCCTCGTTCGATGTTTTTGCGTATGGGGATTGGTGACCTAAAGCCGGCAAAGATGAAAATTGAAATGGTAGATTGATCTATGCAATCGCCGTTGGGCATCGTTGAATATTTGTTGGTAAAAATTAAGAAATTCCTTTTCCCAGTAGATTTTGTGATTCTTGACATTCCGGAAGACAACAGAATACCTGTCATCTTAGGTAGGCCTATGCTTGCCACTGCCTATACTAAGGTGGATGTCTTTGCTGGAAAGTTAACTCTTGAAGCTAATGGAGAAATTGCAAAGTTCAAACCTAATGAACACTTGTCTACCCCGGAAAAGGTATGTGCAATTGACCCGTAGGCGTTTTGGTGACGCTTTAGAAGAATTTCTTAGCAACCCCCCGGATCCTGGCGAGGTTGATTCGGGAAGAGATATTGATGTTTTCATCAACTTTAAGAAATAGGATAATTTAGGATTAAGTGTTGAAGATCTCTCAAGTGACTTCGAGATGGCCCATTGGCAAGATAACTCTGTTAAGGCTTTTTCGCAAACCAATCATCCTAGATTTCATGAGGTAGGAACCCGCATACATCATAGAAACCCCTATTATCTCAAGATCTCATGCAAAATCGGGTTCATCGACTTCCACCCATTTATTGACACTACTTCCCCAATCAACATCATGTTGAAAGAATGCTACAACCGAAGTTATGAAAAAATTAGAATATAGGGAAATAACATTCTTGGGTTTGCAACTAACATCCATGTCTTCGTTGGAACTCATTCATTTTTTGTGGACTTTATGGTTTTAGACGACGTAAGCGAATTTGTAGAAGATGGACTTACGGGAATAATTTTAGGAAAGCCTTTTCGTGAAATGTCAGGTTAGATAAAAATGAAAAAGAAGGGTTAGTATGGCTGAAGACAAACGATGATAAGACTATTTTCAAAATGCCGAGCACGATCAAGAACTTTAAAAATTGGACCAAGAGGCAGTTAAGCTAAGCCCAACCACTGCTCGATATTAGTGAGGAAGACAAGAGAAAGGTATTAACCACCCTTACCGAAAATCAAGAGTTTCTACACCGGAGCATTTTAGAATTAGGGGATGACTACAAACGGGATGAGAATTTGGTAAGTTAGATCCAACGTGGAGATTGCCATATCCATGAAATGACCAACAAGCATAGGTAAGTTGGATCCAACGTGGAGATTGCCATATCCATGAAATGACCAACAAGCACTGGTAGCCCCGCGGCTCTGAGTCTAACTTAAAGATTCATAAATAAAGAAAAGTGCTCTTTTGGGAGACAGCCCGAATTATCCCTTTCCTTTCCTTTATTTCCATTTATGTAGGGTTTTGTGTTTTCTAACCTTTTTTGTAGGAAATGAGGAAGTAATTACTGATGGCCAGTTCTGATCGACCGAGTTACTGCCGTAACTTATCTTTGTGATTACGCCGTAACCAAGTTTTGGCAGCAGAATTCTTGACGCATTACTAACTACGGCGTAATACCATCTATGTGGTTACGTCGTAACCACTCGCTTTCTTTGCTTATGCCAGGTTTTGCTAGTTACGGCGTAACTCCATCAAAAGAGTTTCGACGTAACCTTCCTCTGCTTTAATTCTTTCATTTTAAAACACAATAACCTTGTATTAGTATTTTAAATGAACTTTGTGGGTGTGTTCCTGTAAACCCTCACGAGACTTCACTCGTCCACTTGGGACACCAAGTGGTTTAAAAGGCTTGTTGCATGTGCTAAATGCAACCGTGATTCCTACGAAAGTAAGTTAGGTTTGTTTTTCATTTTTATTTTTCTTTTTAGAATTATGCTTGTCGGTAGTGTGATTTCATGGATTGAAGTTTGTTCGTGATGCTTATACGAAGGCACGTCTCTTTTCGTGGGCTTTCTTTCTTTATGGAGCAAATTTCAAGGAAGTTCTCGCTCTAATTCTACTTTTCTCTTCACCTTTATTTAATGCTTAGTACAAAGGGACTTTGTACAATTCAAGTGGGGGGACGGGAGTAGAATTATCTCTTGAACATTATTTTTCCCTAGTTTTTCTGGTTTATTTTGAAAAATTATGCCATTTTTAAAATTTTGACAAGTTTTTCTTAACCTAACTAGATTAGACCTTAGCCGAGCACATACTACCCTTGATATTATATGGTGAGATTAGCCTTATCCGTTTCCAATAGTTTACCCCAAATCCACCAAATTTTGAGTGTGTCGGTAGCTTGTAAACTTTAGAACTTGGCCTTTGCATCATTTCGAGACCATAGACGAGGTATGTTGAGTTAGCTCGATGTATTTGGACTTTTCAGGTTTTAGAAGGCAATATTATAGGATTATCACCCAAATAGCCTACCATTGTGTGTCTATCGATTAGTCACCTCGACTTCTCGACCCCCATGTGAAACCCTTTTGTTGCACTCACGTTTAGTGCAAGATACCCCTAGATACACCCATCTGAGCCATTTCTTTCATTTTGTTAACCCGATATATTGTTTCGATACACTTATACACCTTAGCCTACACTGTAGTCTTTATTTGTGATTGGGAAGTCATCATTTGCCTAACTTCAAGGTTCGAGTGGAAAGGTTCGGAAATCACGCTTTCATCGACAACATTCCTGAAGATCATTGAAGACCCCCGAATTTCCATTGTTCATCTCAAGTGGGGGATATTATGTTTAGTTATTATTGTTATGTTTAAAAAAAATTAAAAAAAAAATAAAAAAAGAAATAATAAAATTTGTTATGATTTAGTTATTGTAAAGTGCGATGTTATAAGTACTATATTATGAGCTTTATAGATTTAGTATCGAGGAGGCCACCTCGGTCACATTTAAAGATTGAAGTTGGTAGTTATGCCAGCAGTTGGAGAAAAGGTAGTGTGCCCATCACGATGTTCTCTAATGACACATCTACCTTACATTTCATGATACGGTTTCTTGACTTCAAAGCTTGAACTTTGGCGGACGGTAAGTGGTGATGACTTGGTTATAGATTTAGACTACCTACTTGTTTTTATTTTACACCATTTATATATCCCATGTCTTATCCTACCCTTTAGTCATGAAGCGTGTCTAGGTGATGCCGCGAGCAATCTTTGGTGTCTTGGCCATGGATTTGGTCATGTATCATTGATTTTGTCCACTTCGCCGTGACATGTTAGGAATGACGAGTTACCCCTTAACCTTTGTCGTGTCTACCCATATTGCCTTCGAGAATTGCTTAGCCCTTAACTCTAGTTGTGGAGATTTGTGTAACCGCCAAGCTTATGATAGAATACATGCTATGACTGTACGATTGAGTGATCACCCCGAAATTGACACTTAGAATAGTTGAGAGATTTGAGTGTTTTGTTCCCCTTTCGTGAGGTGTTCGGCTTTGTTTTATTCTAGCATAAGGGATTTGTAAACTTATATTTTCCATGTATTGGGAGATATCTTTTTAGGAATCTTTCTAATAACGTCTACTTGAGGGCAAGTAGAGTTCAAGTGGAGGGATATTTGATAACATAAAATAGTCCTGAATATCAAGTGTCAATTTCCCCTGATAATGCTTATAATTTATATCATTTATATAGACTTACGCTTGTTTTCCATTGGAGCTAAAGAGACGCGAAATTGGAGAATTATCTAAAGAATTATCATAGTATGCTGCTTTTGAAGAAGTTACGGCGTAACTCTTCTCTCATATTACACCGTAACTATTGTGTGACTCAGAAAACCAACTTATCAGAAGGTTACGGCGTAACTCTTCCCTTAGGCTACTGACGTAACTATATTAGGTCAAATGAGGTTCCACGCCGCTGATACTTACGCCGTAACTATTGCATCAACTACGGCGTAACCAAGTTTATTGAATACTACGACATAACCACTTATAAGGTTACGCCGTAACTAGCAGATCTAGTGCAAAATACGGTGAAATAGAAGGTTACGGCGTAATTCATGTTATAGTTACGCCGTAACCCAGATCTGGCCTATAAATACCCCACAAATTCCAGCATTTCTAATCATCTCATTCCACACACAACAACTAGAGAACGTGGGGAGAAGCTCAAGCCAGGTCTAGAGGAGCATACGGAGCTCTCCAAGGGAGAAATCACTCCCCTACGATAAGCATCAGCATTTTATATTTTCTTTACTTTCAATTCGTGTGTATTTTGTACCTTTGAATATTTAATTGGTTTGTATGATTAATATGAGCGGCTAAGCACCTTTTGGTGCTGGCCTAGTTATGATTCCTTAATTGTTTTGTTTACATTTACTTTCCTTCCGTACAATTATTTCTAAGTGTATGCATGCATAGTTTATTGGTAGCCACCCTTGGTTCGGTAGTTTTGAATGGCGGTAGAGGCCAATTTTCTAGGAGATATGACCAACGCGATCCTAGGTGAGCTGCTGAGACGGGAAGGGTAAGATATGACCAACTAACGACCATTTCTACTTATGCGATCACCTACCGTTTGGATGAACTTAAGATTTAGGGGGTGAGTGTCTAAGTTCCTAACGGCCGGGCACTCACTATTATAAATCTAGCATGTAGCAAGCTAAATGACTTGGCTTAGGGGACCAGGAACAACATGACTTATGAGGGGACACCTGACTTCTCCTGTGGTGGCATCTTTGATGATAGGTTAGGGTGAATTGACCAAATGCTGTCCTCTCGACTTTGACCCCACCTGAAGTAATTGGAAGTAAGTAGACGTAAACATAAATAGCTAGGAGGATTAACTAGGTTAGCACCACCCTCCTCTATTGATTTTTCCTTTACCATTTATTTGCTTTTATTTGCTTTATTCTGCTTTAGTAGTTTAATTAATTAATTCCCTATTGAAACCATTATAAATCTGTGACACCTAGACTTAGTAATAATCCAACACACATAGCTCTTGGGACTACCTCGGCTTTACCGATAACTACTCTAGACACGACCGGGTACACTGCTCGTTAGTGCACTAGGGTAGACCATAGGTATAACGAGACTTTATTAATAATAAAACATGGTCAAGAAAACCGCATCAGACTACGATGGGTTTGGATCCAACTTCAAGAAAAAAGTGACCGCTGATGATAACAACATAACAGGCCTAAAATCTAATGACTGTCATATAATGATGCAGCGGTTACTTCCTTATGGAGTTCAGCGATACTTACCTAAAGACATTTCAACCCCATTAATCGATCTCTGCTTATTCTTTAAGCAGATTTGTGCTCGAAATTTGATGCAGCAGGACATGGAGAAAGCTAAAAAGCAAATGATCGATGTTATGATTAATTTAGAGCAAATATATCCTCCGGATTTTTTTGACATAATGATTCATTTGGTTATACATTTACCCGAAGAGGTTATTCTAGGTGGCCCTGTTTGCTACAGGTGGATGTATCCATTTGAAAGAAACATGAAAAAACTAAAAAATTATGTCCGAAATAAAGCCAATCTTGAAGGTTCTATAGCAGAGGGTTATGTTGCAGAAGAAGCATTAACTTTATGTTCGCGTTATCTTAAGGATGTCGAGACGAGATTTAATCTTCTTGACAGAAATGATGACAGTTTTGCTGAACAACCAAATAAATTCCAGGTGTTCCAGTCTGTAGGCAAACCGGTGGGTAGAGAGCGCGTTCGGTTGAATACAGATGTTATGCAGCATTGTATGGTTTATACTTAACAACAGATCCTGAAATAGACGCAAACATCCTGGCATACAAAGAGTATGTTTCTTCTTTTTTATATTTTGAAGAACCCTTTTTTTTTGTTAAGTTATTTGTTTCTGATGACTTATTCATAACCTTTGTGCAATGAATTTCCTAACAATACCGTGGAAACAAGTTTTCCTCCCTGGTTCAATCACAAGGTAAACGCATTAGATATATTACCTTGTAGTCTAGAGTTATTGCTCATCTAAATCTGTTTGTATCTCTTTCGTAGATTCATGAAAAGAGCGTGGCAAAAGACCCAAGTTGTAGTCTAGAGTTACTCTCTTTGACATGTGGACCTTCATCTAGTGCAAGTACATACCCCGCATGCATGGTGAACGGTGTGAAGTTCTTGGTGCACCAGCGCGATAAACTTCATACCACTCAAAGCAGTGGAGTTTCAACACCCGGGCCTGATGGAGTTATGTATTATGGTCAACTAAGACCATCTTCAGACCGACCACCACCACTTTGGAAGGTAGTCGAAGATGTTCATCGTCGGAAGATCCAGCACCGGATGTGGTAGATTCGTCGACCGGGTGTTATACATGGCAGCAGTTCATCCGATGTTGCATTGTCTGTTGGTTTGACTGGTTTTGAGTATGCGAATTTGAGTGTAAATGATGAATCAACAGAAGTGGACGCCCAGGATGTTCTTTGAAGAAGATGTTGATTTATTACTAACGAAGATAACGTCGTTGCTCATGTCCTTGATGATGATGATGTTGACGTGTCTGATGATGATGAAGTGAACCCCACTATTGTTGTTGAAGAAGTTTTATCTACTGATGATTCTGATTTTGACAATTGTTCTTGAATTGTAATTTGATTATGACTATTTTTTTTAAATTGTAATTTGAATGAAATTGTTACTATATGTTTATATGAATGTGTATATTTATATGAATGTTTATATTAGTATTAATTGGTCACAAAACTATGTGTTCTTGTACTTGTACTTTTACGAGATGGCGTGTGTACGACTAGATCACACGGAGGGATCTTTGGTGGTGATCCACCCACGGACCCTCATTTACTATGCCGGGCTATTATGCTTGAGGTAACAAATTGTGATTTTTTATTTTTATTATTTTATTTGTTATTTGTATATAATTTTTATTGATAAAACTGATTTTTTTTACATGTATTTTCACAACTCAATAACTTATATTTGTAGGTTCAATGATCATTGGTGAGACGACAAATCGGGCCTTAAAGTAGGCTTTTAAGGAGAATAACTTCCAGCCTTTGCCTATATGCTTTGATTCCGATGATCAAGGCACCTTCTCACCGGTAGGCACTTATGCATCTTGAGTTGGCTAGTCTTATTGGGGAACAAGTGAGGCCACTTCCCCTTGATTGTGATTGGGAAGAAATTTATGATTCTTATAAGGCGCATATAATGCCGGCACTACAGGTTATATTTATTGTTTATTTTATTTCTATTCTTATTCTTATTGACTGTTTAGATATGCTTGTTATATTTAAATTGTGTGTTTGTTTAAATGCGTATACTTTTGCTAGCCCTATTTCAACTGGCGCCTTGGTTGAGATTCCAAGTTGGAAATAATCTTTATATGGTGGGGGAAAGGGTCGGACTTGGGCTATGGTTAGAGCAGAGGATGTTATACCGAAAATACAAACACGCAGCTCAAGTCTAAATACTTTGATATCCATGAGACGCCTACGGCGGCAAGGGCACATCCGCCACCCGAAAGCCTTCTTTGAACAGAACCCAAGAGCAATGGGAGATTGATAACATCAAATAGTCCCGAATATTAAGTGTCAATTTCCCCCGATAATGCTCGTTATTTATATCATTTATATCGATTTACGCTTGTTTTCCATTGTTTTCTACTTTCAGGTAAATTACGAGCATTGGAGCTAAAGAGACGCGGAAATGGAAACATTACTAAAGATTTATCAAGTATGCCAATTTTGAAGAAGTTACGGCGTAACTCCTCTCTCACATTACGCCATAACTATTGCGTGACCCAGAATACCAACTTATCAAGAGGTTACGGCGTAACTCTTCCCAAAGGTTACGACGTAACTACATTAGGTCAAATGAGGATCCACGCCGCTGATACTTACGCCATAACTACTGCATCACTTACGACGTAACCGTGTTTATTGAAGACTACGGCGTAACCACTTATTAGGTTATGCCGTAACTAGCAGATATAGTGCATTTACGACTTAATAGAAGGTTACGGCGTAACTAATATATTGGTTACGCCGTAACCCAGACCTGGCCTATAAATACCCCACGAATTCTAGCATTTCTAATCATCCCATTCCACACACACAACTCTCTCGAGAGCGTGGAAAAACTCAAGGCAGGTCTAGGGGAGCATACGGAGCTGTTTTCAAGGGAGAAGTCACTCCATTACGATAAGCTTTAGCGTTTTATGTTTCTTTTACTTTCAAATCATATATTTCGTACCTTTGAATATTGAATTGATTTGCATGATTAATATGAGTGGCTAAGCACCCTTTGGTGTTAGCCTAGTTATGATTCCTTAATTGTTTTGTTTGTGTTTACCTTTACTCCCCTACAATTATTTCTAAGTGTATGCATGCATAGTTCTTTGGTAGTCACCCTTGGTTCGGTAGTTTTGAATGGCGGTAGAGGCCAATTGCCTAGGAGATATGACCAACTGACCCTAGGTGAGCGGACTGAGACGGGAAGGGTAAGATATGACCAACTGACGACCCTTTCTACTTGTGCGACTTGACCAACTGATCACCTATCGTTTGGATGAACTTAAGAACTGGGGGGTGTAGTGTCTATGTTCCTAAAGGCCGGGCACTCACTATTTTGAATCTAGCATGTAGCGGTACTTAATGACTTGGCTTAGGGGACCAGGAACAACAGGACTTATGACGGTGCGCCTGATTTCTCCTGTGGTGGCATCTTTGCTGATAGGTTAGGGCGAATTGACCAAATGATGTCCTCTCGAATTTGACCCCACCTGAAGTAATTGGAAGTAGGTAGACGTAGACATAACTAGCTAGGAGGATTGACTAGGTTAGCACCACTATTCCTCTATTGATTTCCCTTTACCCATTTATCTGCTTTATTCTGCATTAGTAGTTTAATTAATTAATTCCCTATCGAAACAATTATTATGTGACACTAGACTTAGTAATAATCCAACACACATAGCTCTTGGGACGACCTCGGCTTTACCATTTACTACACTACACGCGACCGGGTACACTGCCCGTTAGTGCATTAGGGTAGACCATAGGTATAGCGAGACACTATAAATATTAAGACCTGGTCAGTAAAATCTGCATCAAGTTTTTGGCGTCGTTGTCGGGGAGTTATATTAGGATTAAAATTAAGTCTTTCGTTTCATTTTAAAACTTTTCTCACGATCATATTTCTAGATTTCAGGTACCATGGAAGTTGTTAACATCGATGACCTCACTCTTGAGGAATACTTGGCGTTGACAAGAGCTGAACAAGGATCGGGTCTCGTAAGACCGGCAATCGGAGCGGATGTTCGTTTCGAAATTAAAGACCAATTTATGAGGGAGCTTCGCGCTACCCCTTTTTCAGGAAACAGGGATGAAGACGCATATGAGCACGTTGAAAATGTCTTATACATCGCCAGCCTTTTCAACATTCCGGGCGTGTCTCATGATGCTGTTATGCTAAGGGTATTCCCAATGACTCTTCTGGAGCGGCTAGAAGATGGATCGAAAGATTGCCGCGGGCAGTTAATACTTGGGCGCTACTAAAGAAACACTTTATCCAAAGATATTGCCCACCATCGAAGATTTCTAACCAGCTTTTGGATATCCATAATTTCAAAAAAGAAGACGACGAAACACTGTATCAAGCTTGGGACAGGTACAAAGATCTTCTTTATAAGTCTCCTACCAATGATCTGAATTACCATCAGAAGGTCAATATTTTCTACAAAGGAATTAACGTAACTACAAGGCAAATGCTGGACTATCAAGGACCTATCCCGAACATGACTCCTACCGCTGCACTTGAAGCCATTCAAAAAATGGCGGACCACTCTCAAAAATGGCACGACGATGGGAGTAAAAGAAACCAAGGTGGAAGTTTTGACGGACTTGCAGCAATCGCTAGTAAGATTGAAAATGTCAGTCGAGATATGCTGAAAGTCAGAGAAATCGTTCATGCAATCCAAGTAGGTGGTGAAATCTGTGGAGGAGGACATCTTACGAAAAATTGTCATCATATGGACGAAGAGAATATTGAAGAAGCTAAGTATGGAGAAAATCGACCATTTTACGGAGATAATCGAAATAGTAATGGTTATCGTGGAAATTACAATCGTGGGCCTTATGGAGAAAGAAAGCCCAGTCTTGAAGAAACAATTAATAAGTTCCTGGAAAATTCAGCCCAAAGACAAAAGGAGCAAGATGAGTGGTTGAGAGAATTCCAGGAAAACACTGACAGAAACCTTTCCAAGCACGACACAACTCTGAAAAACCTAGAATCCATGGTGATGAAGCTCAGTGAAAAAGTAAGGAGGAATAAGGATAAACCTGAGGATCTAAACCAGCTATGGAATGTAAGGTAATTTTTTCTGATGATAACTCGAAGGTTGAGATCAATGATACGGATTTAGGGGATGATTCAGTCGACAGATCTGAGTTACGCCGTAACATGCCTAATGAGTTACGGCGTAACTATGTGTTTGACAGCGATAACGGGGTTATGAAGAGTAATGAGGAAATTCACTTTAACGAATTACGCAGTAGAAACTCGTTACTGTAACGGGATACGTGGGCAGACAGCTTCCTTGATGTAGGCGAATCGGAGACTCAGAAAACGAGTGAATGGCCCCAAGATATTAACCTTTTTCCTTTATCACCATCTACAAAAAGATATCACTGGTGCAAGGCTATACCGGTAACCAAGGGGGACTCATTTGACCTATGGGCTTCATGTGATCCTAGAAACAAAACTTGTGATGTAGGTTCCGATAAAGAGAGAATCAAGAATAACAAGTTTTTATGGGCTGCTTACACTAATGATGAAAGGCTCGAAAAACTCTCCCTTGAAGATGAAGAAGAGCCACTGATAACTCACTGGTGTGCTCCTGTCATCATAACCGACGAGGAGACCACAAGAGCAAGGCCTACATGCAGCCCCTTCCACGAGCATTGCAATGGCAGAGACAATGAAAGAAAGGAAGAGTGGACATGCCCTCATGAGCGTAAAAGACATTGTATAAGATTCGGTGATTTAGCATTTAAAGATTGGTACGCAATTCAATTCGGGGATGCCAAGATCGATCCAAATCTTCTTAAGAAGCTAAAAATTGATTACGAAGAGCACATTCGGAAAAAAGAAGAGGCTAAAAATGATTTAAGATGCACGAATGAGCATTTAAGTGAAACTGGTGCGAAAGAGTAAAATCTCCTGGGAAAATTTTATGCGCGTCATGCAACCCGTATGATGATATGTGTAACGGAGGAAGCAGCTCCGAAAGAAGAGGAAAGGATGAATGCTTTTGGTCCTCAACCAATGATGAGGAAAGAACGAGTTTTCCTTGGCTGGACAACCTAGGATTCAATAGTTGGGTAAAGATTAAGTATTGATATGTGGACACATTAACAAAAGAGACGATTTGGAAGGAATACATGGATCGAGAAAATTCAAACAACGAAAGTCTCAACAACCCGAGTGAGATAACAATTGAAAAAGACAAAGAGTTGGTAAGTGATGATAAAGAAGAATGCAAGCGCGTTCTAGAGGAGAATCTGCTCGATGAAGAATGGTTCAAAGACACAGCTTCTCATGACGATGATATTGAAGGGATCCTAGATTACCTTGAGATGCAAGGAAATGAGGAGTTCACTGATCCCGATGACGAAGCTTACGAACAAAGGAGGTGCAAACTCATCGGGATTCCCTACAAAAGACCACCTCCAATTATTGTCGAAAAATATGAATTCACTTGCTACCACCTGGGACCGGATGAGAAATTTTGTAAAATCCAGAAAATCAAAACCAATGAATACCTCCGAACTGCTTCGAATGTTGCATGGATGAGGCATAATTTGATGAAAGATATTGAGGAAGTGGGGCAAGCTCAAATGCCCCCATAGTAGCCCCGCGGATCTGAGTCTAACTTAAAGACTCGTTAAAAAAGAAAAGTGTTCTTTCGAGAGACAACCCGAATTATCCCTTTCTTTTTGTTGGGTTTTGTGTTTTCTAACCATTGTTGCAGGAAACGAGGAACGAATTGCTGCAGTTGCTGATTCTGAACGAGTTACGGCATAACTCATCTTGGTGATTACGCCATAACCAACATTTAGCAGCAGAACTCTTGACGCATTACCAATTACGGCGTAATTCCATCTCAGTGGTTACGCCGTAACTACTCGATTTTACAGCTCATACCAGGTTTTGCCAGTTACGGTGTAACTCCCTCATAGGAGTTATGACGTAACTTTCCTGTGCTTGAATCCTTTCATTTTAAAACACAGTAACCTTGTATTAGTTTTTAAATGAACTTTGTGGGTTTGTTCCCTGTAAACCCTCACGAGACTTCACTCGTCCACTTGGGACACCAAGTGGTTTAAAAGGCTTGTTGCATACGCTAAATGCAACCGTGATTCCTACGAAAGTGAGTTAAGTTGTTTTTCATTTTTATTTTTTCTTTTTAGAATTATGCTTGTCGGTATTGTGATTTCAGGGATTGAAGTTTGTTCATGACGCTTAAACGAAGGCACGGTTCTTTTTCGTGGGCCTTCTTCTTTTTGGAGCAAATTTCAGGGAAGTTCTCGCTCTAATTCTACCTTTCTCTTCACCTTTATTTTAATGCCTAGTACAAAAGGGACTTTGTACAATTCAAGTGGGGGGACGGGAGTAGAATTATCTCTTGAACTTTATTGCCCTCATTTTTCTAGTTTATTTTGAAAAATTATGCCATTTTAAAATTTTGACATGTTTTTCCGAACCTAACTAGATTAGACCTTAGCCGAGCACATACAACCCTTAACATTACATGGTGAGATTAGCCTTATCCGTTTCCAATATTTTACCCCAAATCCACCAAATTATGAGTGTGCGGTAGCTTGTAAACTTTAGAACTTGGCCTTTGCATCATTTCGAGACCACGAGGCGAGGTATGTTGAGTTAGCTCGATGTATTTGGACTTTTCAGTTTTAGAAGACAATATTATATGATTATCACCCAAACAGCCTACCATTCTGAGTCTATCGATTAGTCACCTCGACTTTTCCACCCCCATGTGAAACCCTTTTGTTGCACTCACCTTTAGTGCAAGATACCCCTAGATACACCCTTCTAAGCCATTCCTTTCATTTTGTCAACCCAATATATTGTTTCGTTACACCTATACACCTTAGCCTACCCCTAGTCTTTATTTGTGATTGGGAAGTCATCATTTGCCTAAGTTCAAGGTTCGAGTGGAAAGGTTTGGAAATCACGCTTTCATCGACAACATTTTTGAAGATCATTGAAGACCCCCCGAATTCCCATTGTTCATCTCAAGTGGGGGGATGTTATGTTATTATGTTATGATTAAAAAAAATGGTTGAGTTATGATAGTGAAAAGTGCGATGTTATAAGCACTATAGTTTGAGCTTTATTGATTAGTATCGAGGAGGCCACCTCGGTCACATTTGAAGATTAGAGTTGGTAGTTTTGCCAGCAGAAGAAGAAAAAGGTGGTGTGCCCATCACGACGTCCTCTAATGACACATTTACCTTGCATTTCATGATCCGGTTTCTAGACTTCTAAACCTTGAACTTTGGGCAGACGGTAAGTGGTGATGACTTGGTTATAGATTTTGACTACCTGTTTGTTTTTCATTTTACACCAATTATATATCCCATGTCTTATCCTACCCTTTAGTCATGAAGCATGTGTAGGTGATGCAGCGAGCAATCTTTGGTGTCTTGGCCATGGATTTGGTCATGTATCATTGATTTTGTCCACTTCGCTGTGACATGTTAGTAATGACGAGTCACCCCTTAACCTTTGTCGTGTCTACCCATATTTCCTTCGAGAATTGTTTAGCCCTTAACTCTAGTGGTGGAGATTTGTGTAACCGCCAAGCTTATGATAGAATACATGCTATGACTGTGTGATTGAGTGATCACCCCGAAATTGACACTTAGAATAGTTAAGAGACTTGAGTGTTTGTTCCCCTTTCGTGTGGTGTTCGGCTTTGTTTTATTCTAGCATAAGGGATTTGTAAACTCATATTTTCCAGGTTTTGGGAGATATCTTTTTAGGAATCAATCTAATCAGGTCTACTTGACGGCAAGTAGAGTTCAAGTGGAGGATATTTGATAACATCAAATAGTCCCGAATATTAAGTGTCAATTTCCCCCGATAATGCTCGTTATTTATATCATTTATATGGATTTACGCTTGTTTTCCATTGTTTTCCACTTTCAGGTAAATTACGAGCATTGGAGCTAAAGAGACGTGGAAATGGAAACATTACTAAAGATTTATCACAATATGCCTATTTTGAAGAAGTTACGGCGTAACTCCTCTCTCACATTACGCCGTAACTATTGCGTGACCCAGAATACCAACTTATCAAGAGGTTACGGCGTAACTCTTCCCAAAGGTTATGACGTAACTACATTAGGTCAAATGAGGATCCACGCCGCTGATACTTACGCCGTAACTACTGCATCACCTACGACGTAACCGTGTTTATTGAAGACTACGGCGTAACCACTTATTAGGTTATGCCGTAACTAGCAGATCTAGTGCATTTACGACTTAATAGAAGGTTACGGCGTAACTCCTATATTGGTTACGCCGTAACCCAGACCTGGCCTATAAATACCCCACGAATTTCAGCATTTCTAATCATCCCATTCCACACACAACTCACTGAGAACGTGGGAAAAAACTCAAGGCAGGTCTAGGGGAGCATACGGAGATGTTTCCAAGGGAGAAGTCACTCCATTACGATAAGCTTTAGCGTTTTATACTTCTTTTACTTTCAATTCATGTATTTCGTACCTTTGAATATTAAATTGATTTGCATGATTAATATGAGCGGCTAAGCACCCTTTGGTGCTAGCCTAGTTATGATTCCTTAATTGTTTTGTTTGTGTTTACCTTTACTTCCGTACAATTATTTCTAAGTGTATACATGCATAGTTCTTTGGTAGTCACCCTTGGTTGGGTAGTTTTGAATGGCGGTAGAGGCCAATTTCCTAGGAGATATAACCAACTGACCCTAGGTGAGCGGACTGAGATGGGAAGGGTAAGATATGACCAACTGACGACCCTTTCTAATTGTGCAATTTGACCAACTGATCACCTATCGTTTGGATGAACTTAAGAACTAGGGGGTGTAGTGTCTAAGTTCCTAACGGCCGGGCACTCACTATTTTGAATCTAGCATGTAGCGGTACTTAATGACTTGGCTTAGGGGACCAGGAACAACAGGACAGATCTAAACCAGCTATGGAATGTAAGGTAATTTTTTCTGATGATAACTCGAAGGTTGAGATCAATGATACGGATTTAAGGGATGATCCAGTCGACAGATCTGAGTTACGCCGTAACATGCCTAATGAGTAACGGTATAACTATGTGTTTGACAGCGATAACGGGGTTGTGAAGAGTAATAAGGAAATTCACTTTAACGAATTACGCCGTAACCGAGAAACTCAGTTACGGCGTAACTGGGATACGTGGGCAGACAGATTCCTTGATGTAGGTGAATCGGAGACTCAGAAAACTAGTGAATGGCCCCACGATATTAACCTATTTCCTTTATCACCATCTAAAAAAAGATATCACTGGTGCAAGGCTATACCAGTAACCAAGGGGGACTCATTTGACCTATGGGCTTCACGTGATCCTAGAAACAAAACTTGTAATGGAGGTTCCGACAAAGAGAGAATCAAGAATAACAAGTTTTTATGGGCTGCTTGCACTAATGATGAAAGGCTCAAAAAACTCTCCCTTGAAGATGAAGAAGAGCCACTGATAACTCACTGGTGTGCTCCTGTCATCATAACCGACGAGGAGACCACAAGAGCATGGCCTACGTGAAGCCCCTTCCACGAGTATTGCAATGGCGGAGACAATGAAAAAAAGGAAGAGTGGACATGCCCTCATGAGCGTAAAAGACATTGTATAAGATTCGGTGATTTAGCATTTAAAGATTGGTACGCAATTCAATTCGGGGATGCCAAGATCGATCCAAATCTTCTTAAGAAGCAAAAAATTGATTACGAAGAGCACATTCGGAAAAAGGAAGAGGCTAATAATGATCTAAGATGCAAGAATGAGCATTTAAGTGAACCTGACAAAAATAAATTACGTAGTCACTGGTGCGAAAGAGTAAAATCTCCTGGGGAAATTTTCTGGGCGTCATGAAACCCGTATGATGATATGTGTAATGGAGGAAGTAGCTCTGAAAGAATAGGAAAGGGTGAATGCTTTTGGTCCTCAACCAATGATGAGGAAAGAACGAGTTTTTCTTGGCTGGACAACCTAGGATTCGATAGTTGGGTGAAGATTCAGTATTGATATGTGGACACATTAACCAAAGAGAAGATTTGGAAGGAATACATGGATCGAGAAAATTCAAACAACAAAAGTCTCAACAACACGAGTGAGATAACAATTGAAAAAGACAAAGAGTTGGTTAGTGATGATAAAGAAGAATGCAAGCGCGTTCTGGTGGAGAATCAGCTCGATGAAGAATGGTTCAAAGACACGCCGATGACGATGATATTGAGGGGATCCTAGATTACTTTGAGATGCAAGGAAATGAGGAGTTCACTGATCCCGATGACGAAGCTTACGAACAAAGGAGGTGCAAACTCCTGGGGATTCCCTACAAAAGACCACCTCTAATTATTGTCGAAAAATATGAATTCACTTGCTACCACCTGGGACCGGATGAGAAATTTTGTAAAATCTGGAAAATTGAAACTAATGAATACCTCCCGGCCTTGAATGTTGCATGGATGAGGCATAATTTGATGAAAGATATTGAGGAAGTGGGGCAAGCTCAAAGGCCCCTATAGTAGCCCCGCGGCTCTGAGTCTAACTTAAAGACTCGTTAAAAAGAAAAGTGCTCTTTGGTGACAACCCGAATTATCCCTTTCTTTTCTGTTGGGTTTTGTGTTTTCTAACCATTGTTGCAGGAAACGAGGAACGAATTGCCGTAACCAACGTTTTAGCACCAGAACTCTTGACGCATTACCAATTCGCGTAATTCCATCTCGGTTACGCCGTAACTACTCGCTTTACAGCTCATACCGGGTTTTGATTCGTAACTCCCTCATAGGAGTTACGACGTAACTTTCCTCTGCTTTAATTCTTTCATTTTAAAACACAATAACCTTGTATTAGTTCTTAAATGAACTTTGTGGGTTTGTTCCCTGTAAACCCTCACGAGACTTCACTCCTCCACTTGGGACACCAAGTGGTTTAAAAGGCTTGTTGCATATGCTAAATGCAACCGTGTTTCCTACGAAAGTGAGTTAGGTTGTTTTTCATTTTTATTTTTCTTTTTAGAATTATGCTTGTCGGTATTGTGATTTCAGGGATTGAAGTTTGTTCATGACGCTTAAGCGAAGGCACGGTTCTTTTTCGTGGGCCTTCTTCTTTTTGGAGCAAATTTCAGGGAAGTTCTCGCTCTAATTCTATCTATCTCTTCACCTTTATTTTAATGCCTAGTACAAAAGGGACTTTGTACAATTCAAGTGGGGGGATGGGAGTAGAATTATCTCTTGAACTTTATTTCGCCCTCATTTTTCTAGTTTATTTTGAAAAATTATGCCATTTTTAAAATTTTGACATGTTTTTTCGAACCTAACTAGATTAGACCTTAGCCGAGCACATACAACCCTTTAACATTACATGGTGAGATTAGCCTTATCCTTTTCCAATATTTTACCCCAAATCCACCAAATTATGAGTGTGCCGGTAGCTTGTAAACTTTAGAACTTGGCCTTTGCATCATTTCGAGACCATAGACGAGGTATGTTGAGTTAGCTCGATGTATTTGGACTTTTCAGTTTTAGAAGGCAATATTATAAGATTATCACCCAAACAGCCTACCGTTGTGAGTCTATAAATTAGTCACCTCGACTTTTCGACCCCCATGTGAAACCCTTTTGTTGCACTCACCTTTAGTGCAAGATACCCCTAGATACACCCTTCTGAGCCATTCCTTTCATTTTGTCAACCCAATATATTGTTTCGTTACACCTATACACCTTAGCCTACCCTGTAGTCTTTATTTGTGATTGGGAAGTCATCATTTGCCTAAGTTTAAGGTTCGAGTGGAAAGGTTTAGAAATCACGCTTTCATCGACAACATTTATGAAGATCATTGAGGACCCCCCGAATTCCCATTGTTCATCTCAAGTGGGGGGATGTTATGTTATTATGTTATGATTCAAAAAAAATAATAATAATAATAAAAAAATGGTTGAGTTATGATAGTGAAAAGTGCGATGTTATTAGCACTATAGTATGAGCTTTATTGATTAGTATCGAGGAGGCCACCTCGGTCACATTTGAAGATTAGAGTTGGTAGTTTTTCCAACAGAAGAAGAAAAAGGTGGTGTGCCCATCACGACGTCCTTTAATGACACATCTACCTTGCATTTCATGATCCGGTTTCTAGACTTCTAAACTTGAACTTTTGGCGGACGGTAAGTGGTGATGACTTGGTTATAGATTTTGACTACCTGTTTGTTTTTCATTTTACACCAACTATATATCCCATGTCTTATCCTACCCTTTAGTCATGAAGCATGTCTAGGTGATGCAGCGAGCAATCTTTGGTGTCTTGGCCATGGATTTGGTCATGTATCATTGATTTTGTCCACTTCGCCGTGACATGTTAGTAATGACGAGTCACCCCTTAACCTTTGTCGTGTCTACCCATATTGCCTTAGAGAATTGTTTAGCCCTTAACTCTAGTGGGGGAGATTTGTGTAACCGCCAAGCTTATGATAGAATACATGCTATGACTGTGCGATTGAGTGATCACCCGGACATTGACACTTAGAATAGTTGAGAGACTTGAGTGTTTGTTCCTCTTTCGTGTGGTGTTCGGCTTTGTTTTATTCTAGCATAAGGGATTTGAAAACTCATATTTTCCAGGTTTTGGGAGATATCTTTTTAGGAATCTATCTAATAAGGTCTACATGAGGGCAAGTAGAGTTCAAGTGGGGGGATATTTGATAACATCAAATAGTCCTGAATATTAAGTGTCAATTTCCCCCAATAATGCTCGTTATTTATATCATTTATATGGATTTACGCTTGTTTTCCATTGTTTTCCACTTTCAGGTAAATTACGAGCATTGGAGCTAAAGAGACGCGGAAATGGAAACATTACTAAAGATTTATCACTGTATGCCTATTTTGAAGAAGTTACGGCGTAACTCCTCTCTCACATTACGCCGTAACTATTGTGTGACCCAGAACACCAACTTATCAAGAGGTTACGGCATAACTATTCCCAAAGGTTACGAC
>OU343216.1:127986372-128036145 GCA_910596185.1 Chrysanthemum makinoi | reverse complement strand
TAGCAGGATTTCTTTCATTGGAGTGCAGATCGGACTAGCCAGATGCTTCAGCATATGCATTTGAGCCACCCTAGGTGGGAAGGTCCAGAGTACGTGTACCAGCCCGACATTCCCGATGTCGGAGTCCAAAGAGGAGTGGCCTTCATGAATCCCGGCGCCACTCCTGGAAGCGTCGCAAGCACTCCATTTGATCCTTCTCAATTCCACTCCATGGAGCATGATCTCCTCGGGGACGAGTGATTTCCCCATTTGATGAAACAATTTGAAACAATTTTAAAACTATTTGAAACTCAAAGTATGTAATAACTTAACTATGTGGATATTTGCTTGTTCTATCGTTAATTGTACCCGTCGGGTACAGAATTTTCCTGGTATACTGTGTAGGTTTTGATTCTCTGACACAGTTACGGCGTAACCTTATGATTTAGTTACGCCGTAACCCTGCTGCAGTAGGGAATTTTGGAAGCAACAAAAAAAGTTAAGGCCTATCCCAGATTCAACACACATTAGCATCCATTCGAGAGGGGAGTTTATTTCTTTCTTGATTATTTTTCATTTCTATTTTATTTTTCCTTTTTCTTCGTACAAATGGGACTTTGTACACTTCAAGTGGGGGGATAGGAATAGAAATGAAGTGTACGATTACTTAGCTTACTTACCCTAATTTTCTAGTTGGTTTTAAAAATTTAAGCTTTATTTGAAATTTTTTGTCATGTTTTTAACCAAACTAGAGTCGCATAAAAGCCGAGCACACCTTAACCCTTATTACCATTGGTGAGATTTAGCCTTTCCGTTTCCCCCATTTTACCCAAATTTACCATAAATTGAGTGTGCCGATAGTATTGTAAACTTTAGAACTTGGCTTTTACATCACTTCGAGACTATAGACGAGTAGTGTATCAAGTTAGCTTGGTACATTTGGAAAAGGTAATTTGAAAAAAAGTAAATGTTTTAGGATTTTACCCCAAATAACCTATATGTGTTCACTTGTGTGTGTTTATCAGTTAGTCGCATTGGCTTTTCAACCCCCGTGTTAACCCTATTTGTTGCACTCATCTTTAAGTGCAAGATACCCCTAGTTTCACCCTTTTTGAGCTTATCCTTTCATTTCATAACCCTTATTTTCGTTACAACCTTACACATTAGCCTACCGTGTAGTTTTACCTTTTTACCTTGAAACCATTGTTCGCCCTAGTTTGAGGTTCAAATAAAGAAGCGTATAACATCTCGCTAAAGATCTCTGAAGACCCCATGTAATCACCTTATGCTCAGCTCAAGTGGGGGGAAGTATATCATTGTACCTCAAGCATATCTTAGTATATGCAAAAAAAATAAAAAAAATAAAAAATAAAATTTTTTAGCATGATTGCTTATAAGTGCGACAAAGTATTTGCACTACTTGAATTTCCATTGAGAATAATCTTCTCGATCACGTTCAAAGGTTGGAAGAATAAGTTCAAGAATTATTTTGGAGGATTCCGGAAGCATGCACTGACCATATGAAGACGAACCTTGAATTATTGGTTGAATGATTGCAACTCGGTTTTAAGCTAAAACTATTTGTTTTCTTTTTCCTTTTCACCCATTAAATATCCCATGCCTATCCTTACCCTTTTAGTCGTGAAGCGTGTCTAGGTGAGGCAGCGAGCAATCCTTGATGTCTTGGCCATGGATTTGGTCATGTATCATTGATTTTGTCCACTTCGCCGTGACTCATTAGTAATGACACCACCCCTTAAGCCTTTGAAACTCATCCCAACATTACTTTTTAAATTTTGTCTTAACCTTAGCTCTAGTGGTGGAGTTGTGTGTAATTGCCAAGCTTATGATAGAATACTTACTATGTCCTTGCAATTGAGCGATCACCCCGAAATTAACACTTAGAATAGGATGAGTGAGAGTGTTTTCATTCCCATTTCGTGAGGTGTTCGGCTCTTATTAATATTCTAGCATGGAATTTGAAACTGCGAATTCTTCATGAATGTATCTTTTGCAGTCTAAACTAGCCTACTTGAGGGAAAGTAGAGTTTAAGTGGGGGGATATTTGATAACATCAAATAGTCCTGAGTTTCTAAGCGTTAATTTCCCCCTTTATCATCACATTTGGAATATATTATTAGTAAAAACATTCTTATTCCTTGTTATTTCATTTCAGGACACATTGGAAGCAAGGAAGCTGCATTTGGACGTTTTCAAGACATATTATGACGTAACCAAGCAATGCAGTTACGACGAAACTAAAGATTTCGATGACTACGGTGTAATCCTTTGATCAGGTTACGCCGTAACGACTGATAACCAAAACTACGGCGTAGTTCTCAGCTTAAGCTACGCCGTAATTATGATTTACACTGGAATTTAGCAGCTACGGCGTAACACCGAACAAAGTTACGCCGTAGCAAATGGATAAGCACTGAAGATTGAAGAAAGTTACGGCGTAACTACCTAATTAGATTACGCCGTAACTATTTTGAAGCCTGTAAATAATCGACGATTTCATCAGTATTACATATCTCTCCTTTCCCAAACCTTCTAGGGTTTGGGGAGATCAAAACACGGAAGAAGAAGCATGGTTTAGGAGCATGAATAATGAAGTTCTCGCCTACGATTTCCTTTGTATTCGAGTTTGGCTTCTTTTTATACTTTTCTAGATCTTATATTATGCATTCATGTTATTAATTAAAGTTTGCATTTATGTTATTATTCTCTATAATTCTTTATAGACATTTGCTAGTCTTTTCATAGATCGCTAGCCTTAGTAGTGTTATAAGCTTGATAGTATCTAAATGGCTGGGAGATATGACCAACTGACCCCAGTCTGATAGATAGCGAAGTATGGGAGGAATTGGCCATAGTACGAACACTCTTCGTGTGCGAATCGACCAAAGGATCACTTATCAAGTTGAGGTACATAAGAGGTTAGGGGGAATCTAAGTTCTTAACGGCCGGGTTTCCACCGTCTAGATCTAGTAGATATGGTGCTTAATGACTGCTATTAGGTTGCCATATTATCCTGGGTGACCTGCTCATCTTGGTGAGGAAGCTAAGAACCATAGGCCATGACGAATCGACCAAAGGAGTCTGGTGATAATTAACCACTATATTGAATTTTAGTATAGGGATTCAATTCATATTTGTTTTCTTTATTAAGCTTCGTTTATCTTTCTATTTTACCTAAATTTCTGTGTCTGTAAGTAGAATAATTACACACCTAAGAATTACATCAGTTTCATATATTACCTATGTTTTATCTAATAATCTTAGTTCTTTCAAGGTCACACCTCTCTTGGGACGATACTCGGATTTACCTAAGGCTTTACTACATCCGATCGGGTACTCCTGTTAGTATATGTGTCTATCCTAAGTTATTCAAGTTTTATAAATATTAAAAGCAGGATGAAATAGCACATCAAGACCTGATCGAATTCGTCAACTCGATAAACTCAATTATTCATTCGTATCGCTTATTATTCCATAAACCGGTCGTATCCTAATGAGTCATAAGGATAAGTCACCCATTAATAAGGTTACCCAACGTATCTAGCGGGCTCTTATTAGATTCGTCAACCTAATAAGTCCGCTACCCACGTGGATCAACACAATTAATGTTAGGTTATCCGTAACCCATGCACATAACGTAAGTAAATGAATACTTGAAAAACTAGTATTAAATGCCCATAATTGACATTTACCGATAAACGTGTACTCGAAACATTAATTACATATTTATTACAAAACATTTCCAATTTAGTCGTTAGTTTCCGTTTAAAAATAGTAAATAACAAGATAAGTCTTGTTATCGATATTTTTGGCACAAAAGCCTATTTATTATCTACATTTCATAGTCTATTAGCATTTTTCATGTATAAATATATATTTCGTCAAATTCCATTACTAGTTTCATAATGTTATTCGTTTCGAGTCCACGAGCACGAGTCATGACTTCTTGGCTTTTAATCAATCAATAGTCCAAATTATACTAAAGTCCATGTTACGGCTTTGTCGGAGTCAACTATTGACAAAAAAGTCAAAGTAACGCCGACGTAGCTCAAAGTCAACAATATATATATCAAGTCCAAATTTAAAAGTCATAATAGTGCAATTCAATCCCAAAACAACTCAAATCAATCTTGCCAACCAATCAATCAACCAAATATACCCGAAACCAATGTTATGACCCTAATGGTCATGACACGGTCACGGTTAAGACCACGTGAACCAAACAAGCTCTAGAAGCTTTTCGGCTCCACGTGTCTCATCCAAACCTCAACTATATCAACCAACAAGCTACCAAAATGACCCGACCCGGACCCAAGGTCCATGTGGGTCTCGTACACCAACCATGAGCCACGTACGTGGTCTTGGTGGCTCGTACACCATGCCAAACCCAATCAAACATCACCCAAATCAATTCCACAACATCCAAATCCAATCATTCAAGCTCCAATCATTAACCAAACACAAAACCCATCATCTATTCTAACCAAAAATATGAAACTAGACCTAAAATGCATAAACCCATCAAATTGATACACGACATGCTTACCAAACACTATCTACATTTTTATCTAGATGTTAATTAGACTTAATTTCATGTTTAAACCAAAAGCCCCAAAAATTACCATAGGGTCGAAACCCTAGAATGCCATACGTGGCTTCTTATGGCTTAAACAAGCTCTACACATGTTCCATGCCGTTACCGATTATTTTATTCACGCTTCACCAATTGCAATATGCTTGTTTAGCACAAAATAACCAAAAAAAAAATCCCGAAAACCCTAAAAGTACGAATCTTAATCTTAAGATTTGAAGGTGTTAATGGAGGTTCTAGTGTGAGTATTATATATGGATAGAAAGAGGATGAGAAGATCTACAAGATGGTGGTGGAGGTGTAATCTCACTTGCCGGAAGTTGGCCGGAAAGTGGCCGAAGGTCTGGCGGCCATGGTGGTGATGGTGGCTAGGGTTTATGTTAATTTGGGGGAGAGAGAGAGTAGAGAGAGAAAGGGAAGATGTAGGTGAATTTTAGAGAGAGAAATGAAAGTAGTGAATGAGGTAGTGGGTGGGTATATATACTAGGAGGGGAGGGACTAAAAAAATAATTATAGGAGATGGGAGGGTGGCCGGCCAAGGAGAAGGAGAGGCCGTGGTCGCCATTTTTCGTAAACTATCCCGTTTACCCATTCCCGAGCTCATATATTGTTCCCCGAGTATCCCACGACGTTCATTCGACTTTCTAACATCGTTATTTATGTTTTTCCACGAGTTTTGACTATTTATTTGTCAATTTTTGAGTTACGGTCTAAAAGTTACAATCTTTCTCATTTTAGGTTTTTCTAGCGCCGAATCAAATAGTGTCTACCAAATAGAGTTAAAACTCATACGATAACTCATTTAATAGTGAAATAAACCGTAAAAACCAATAGACGATATAAAATCAAGTCATGGTTTATAAAAATAGTGTTAAAGGCAAAGCTCGGTTTAGTTTAACGTAATGCGGTTACCTAAAATAGACTCCCTAAATTGCTAGTTGTCACAGCGTCCCAGCCTCAGAAGGTTTCACTCCGAGTTGCTTGTTGTCATGAAAAGTTTAGGATACTTCCTACGGAAAACATCCTCACATTCCCACGTGAACTCCGGTCCATGTCGGGAGTTCCAACGAACTTTAACAATCAGTATACGGCTATTCTTCAGCCTTTTGATCTCACGGTCCATAATCTCAATTGGTTCCTGAACAAAATTCAATTTCTCATCAATACGGATATCTCTTAAAGGCACCACTATGTTTTCCTTCGAAAGACATTTATTAAGATTACTAAGATGAAAGACATTGTGTACACTACTCAGTTCAGATGGTAGCTCCAGGCGGTATGCTACTGGTTCGATTCTTTCCAGGATTGGAAAGGGACCAATATATCGGGGATTGAGTTTTCCACGCTTTCCAAAACGAATCACTCCTTTCCAAGGAGAAACTTTCAACATAACACGATCTCCAACCTGAAATTCTAAAGGTTTACGTCTCTTATCGGCATAACTCTTTTGTCTATCACGAGCGGTTTGCAACCGGTTACGAATCTGAATTATCTTCTCAGTGGTTTCTAGGACAAGTTCGGGACCTGTAAGTTGACTCTCGCCAACTTCAGCCCAACAAACAGGAGAACGACATTTTCAGCCATACAGTGCCTCAAATAGGGCGGCCTTAATGCTAGAGTGATAACAATTGTTGTAAGAGAATTCGGCCAAAGGGAGGTGTCTCTCCCAGCCTTTGCTGAAATCAATAACACAGGCTCTAAGCATGTCTTCTAAAGTCTGAATGGTTCTCTATATTTGACCATCGGTCTGCAGATGGTAAGCAGTACTCATATCCAAATTCGTTCCTAAGGCTGTCTGTAACGATCTCCAAAAGTGGGATGTAAAAAGACTATCTCTATCGGAAATAATAGATATCGGTACTCCATGACGCGATACTACCTCCTTAAGATATAATCGAGCAAGGTTATCAAGACTATCGGTTTCACTAATGGCTAATAAGTAAGCAGACTTAGTTAGACGATCAACGATTACCCAGATAGCATCATTGCCGCTAACTGTTCTTGGTAACTTAGTGATAAAGTCCAAGGTTATTCGCTCCCATTTCCATTCCCGGAGTTTGGGTTGAACTAAGAGTCCTGATGGTTTCTAATGTTCGGCCTTTACCTTAGAACAAGTCAGGCACCAACTGACATACTGAGCTATATCGGCTTTCATATTAGGCCACCAATAAAGTTTCTTAAGGTCCTGATACATCTTATCGGCTCTAGGATGAATAGAGTATTTTGATTTATGCGACTCGTGCATAATCAACTCACGGATTCCACCATGAAATGGTATCCAGCTTCTGTCTCTGAAGCATAAAGTTCTGTCGGAACGCTTCAAGAAGCCGTTTTCACTTTCTACCATTCCATGAAGATTCCTGTAAGGATGGTTCTATTCCGTCAATGCCTCTGCTTGGGCGGCTAAAATTTGAGATGGTAAGGGCGAAAAAATGGTCATTCCTAAGGATCTAACGAGTAGGGGTGGAATGTCCTCCTTACTACTAAGTGCATCAGCCACAACATTAGCCTTACCAGGATGCTGACGCATCTCACAGTCATAATCACTAAGAAATTCTAACCAACGATGTTGTCTCATGTTCAGTTCCTTCTGATCTAAGATATGCTTCAAACTCTTATGGTCCGTAAATACTACACACTTGGTTTGATACAGGTAATGTCTCCAGATCCTAAGAGCAAACACTACAGCACCTAACTCAATTAAGTTGCCGGGATGCATAAGCAATCATCTTCTCTCGTTGCATTAAAACAACACCTAAGCCTTTATGTGAAGCGTCGCAGTACACAACAAAGTCTTCGCTTCCTTCAGGCAAAGCTAGGATGGGCGCACTACACAACTTCTCCTTCAGAAGTTGGAATGCCTCTTCTTCCTTTTCTCCCCATTTATACTTAACATCCTTCTATGTTAGTTTGGTCAGCGACTTAGCTATCTTAGAAAATCCCTCAATGAATCCTCTATAATAGCTTGCTAACCCTAGAAACTGTCGGATTTCTGATGGGTTCTTAGGAGCTGCCCATTCCTTAATGGCCTTAATCTTAGCTGGGTCAACATGAACACCTCGACTATCTATCACGTGACCTAAGAATTGCAAGGACGGAATCCAAAATTCACACTTAAAGAATTTGGCATACAACTTCTCCTTTCTCAACAATCCTAAAATAAGACTCAAATGCTCTTCGTGATCCTCACTACTCTTAGAGTATATCAAGATGTCGTCTATGAATACTATCACAAACTTATCCAGGTATGGCTTACATACTCGGTTCATGAGATCCATGAAAACCGCTGGCGCGTTGGTCAAACCGAATGACATCACCTGGAATTCATAGTGTCCATAACGAGTTCTAAACGCAGTCTTAGGGATATCCTCCTCTCGAACACTAAGCTAGTGATAACCAGATCGTAAGTCAATCTTAGAAAAGACACTAGCTCCTTGTAGTTGCTCGAATAGGTCATCTATTCTAGGTAACGGATATCGGTTCTTCACTGTCAACTTATTCAATTCCCTATAATCAATACACATCCGAAACGATCCATCCTTCTTCTTCACAAACAACACTGGTGCTCCCTACGGTGACAAACTTGGTAGAATGAATCCCTTCTCTGACAATTCTGCCAACTGTTTAGACAGTTCCTCCAATTCTCTTGGAGCAAGTCGAGAAGGTGCCCGGGCTACGGGTGCCGCACCGGGTATCAACTCTATTTGGAATTCCACTTGTCGGACAGGTGGAATCCCTGGCAAATCGTCGGGAAACACATCCGGAAATTCTCTAACGATGGGTACATCATTGATGTATCTTTCACTCTTCTTACAAAACATTTCAATTTAGTCGTTAGTTTCCGTTTAAAAATAGTAAATAACAAGATAAGTCTTGTTATCGATATTTTTGGCACAAAAGCCCATTTATTATCTACATTTCATAGTCTATTAGCATTGTTCATGTATAAATATATATTTCCTCAAATTCCATTATTAGTTTCATAATGTTATTCGTTTCGAGTCCACGAGCACAAGTCATGACTTCTCAGCTTTTAATCAATCAATAGTCCAAATTATACTAAAGTCCATGTTACGGCTTTGTCGGAGTCAACTATTGACTAAAAAGTCAAAGTAACGCCGACGTAGCTCAAAGTCAACAATATATATATATCAAGTCCAAATTAAAAAGTCATAATAGCGCAATTCAATCCCAAAACAACTCAAATCAATCCCGCCAACCAATCAATCAACCAAATATACCCGAAACCAATGTTATGACCCTAATGGTCATGACACGGTCACGGTTAAGACCACGTGAACCAAATAAGCTCTAGAAGCTTTTCGGCTCCACGCGTCAACTACATCAACCAACAAGCTACTAAAATGACCCGACCCATACCCAAGGTCCATGTGGGTCTCGTACACCAACCATGAGCCACGTACGTGGCCTTGGTGGCTCGTACACCATGCCAAACCCAATCAAACATCACCCAAATCAATACCACAACATCCAAATCCAATCATTCAAGCTCCAATCATTAACAAAACACAAAACCCATCATCTATTCTAATCAAAAATATGAAACTAGACCTAAAATGCATAAATCCATCAAATTGATACACCACATGCTTACCAAACACTATCTACATGTTTATTTAGATGTTAATTAGACTTAATTTCATGTTTAAACCAAAAGCCCCAAAAATTACCATAGGGTCAAAACCCTAGAATGCCATACATAGCTTCTTATGGCTTAAACAAGCTCTACACATGTTCCATTTACCTTATTCAAGCACCAATTGCAATATTAGATGAAAACCCTAAAAGTACGAATCTTAATCTTAAGATTTGAAGGTGTTAATGGAGGTTTTAGTGTGAGTATTTTATATCGATAGAAAGAGGATGAGAAGATCTAAAAGACGGTGGTGGAGGTGTAATCTCACTTGCCAGAAGTTGGCCGAAAAGTGGCCGGAGGTGGGGCGGCCATGGTGGTGGTGGTGGTTAGGTTTTATGTTAATTTGGGGGAGAGAGAGAGTAGAGAGAGAAAGGGAAGATGTAAGTGAATTTTAGAGATAGAAATGAAAGTAGTGAATGAGGTAGTGGGTGGGTATATATACTAGGAGGGGAGGGACTAAAAAAATAATGGTGGGAGATGGGAGGGTGGCCGGCCAAGGAGAAAGAGAGGCCGTGGTCGCCATTTTTCGTAAACTATCCCGTTTACCCATTCCCGAGTTCATATATTGTCCCCCGAGTGTCCCACGACGTTCATTTGACTTTCTAACATCGTTATTTATGTTTTTCCACGAGTTTTGACTATTTATTTATCAATTTTCGAGTTACGGTCTAAACGTTACAATCTTTCTCGTTTTACGTTTTTCTAGCGCCGAATCAAATAGTGCCTACCAAATAGAGTTAAAACTCATACGATAACTAATTTAATAGTGAAATAAACCGTAAAAACCAATAGACGATATAAAATCAAGTCATGGTTTATAAAAATAGTGTTAAAGGCAAAGCTCAGTTTAGTTTAACGTAATGCGGTTACCTAAATTACACTCACTAAATTGCCAGTTGTCACAACTTCTCTCTGTCTTTTCTTCACTTCCTGTATTTCAGCCGCGAAATAGGTATATATATATATATATATATACTTTTATTACTTTGTCGATAATGTATATACTTTTATTACTTTGTCGATAATGAAAATGATATGTGATATCGGAAAAATGTCATGTGATATGTATTAATTGTTACTTATAATACTTAAAGTGACCGTGTTAAAATGAAAATGATATGTGATATCGGAAAAAATGACATGTGATATGTTATTAATTGTTAAAATGAAAATGATACTTTGGTTAGTAATATTGTAATTGTTAAACTTGTGTTACTGTTTTTAGGATTTTTGTGATTAATTTTAGAAATTCCCCGTCCGAAGTTAATCATTCTATAGAAAACCCGTCCGAAATTAAATTATTAGAAATTAATTTCGGAAAGTCCCCTGTTTGGGACTGCTTTTTGAATGTTTTGTCTCATTTAGGATATGGATGCGTATAACTGTTTTACTATTTGAGAGAAATTCAACAGTATTTCCCTTTCACTCCTACGAATATGTCTTTAATGCACATATTTGGGGAGTTGAGGGGAAATGCTGCCAAATTTTTTTCAAATAGTAAATCAGTTATACGCATTCATATATCAGACGACACATTCAAAGGGTGGGTTAGGATTGCCTTCCATAGGTGCACTAGGTAAACAGAATAGCTCATAATTACGCCTTTTCATGTTTGAATATGTTTATTTGCATATGTATGTATATATATAAATTCATTTTTTTGAATATGTTTTTTTACAACGCAGTCATGACAATTGATAAGAGTTGGACCACTGTATCCAACCGTAATTCCCTAGAATTTTTAGATGGTCTTTTTGCATTCATCGCGCATGGTGAGCCATTGGTAAACCCCATCTCAAAAATGATTCATTGCCCATGTGTTCGTTGTGGTAACGCTCCAACTAAATTGGGTACGCTCAAAACTCTTGAGTCACACATATCTAAATACGGGTTTGACACATATTATACCCCTTGGAAATATCACGGTGAACCACTTCCTCCACCCGTAGTACACAACACACCACAACCACCTTCACCTGAACACATGGACATGGATGCATTCTTCCAAGATATTTCTGCTGATAATGTCCCAACTCCACCATCTCAAACAACAGTTTCTCAACCAGATCAAACAACAGGTCCTCAACCAACCAATGATCCTAGCATTACTAACAAGTACGAAGAGTTACTTGCTAGGTCCACCCAAAAGTTGTACCCAGGTTGTGATATGACTACATTGAGCTTTACGTCAGAGCTTTCGCACATCAAGGTCTTATATAAAATAACTGATGTCGGGTTTAACAAGATTCTAGCTCTTTTGCAAAAGGCATGTCCCCCTAGTAAAGGATTCAATTTCCCACCGTCATACTATGAAATCAAGAAGACATACAAATATATCGGGTTAGGATACGAATCGATCCATGGTTGTATAAATGATTGTTTTTTATTTTGGGGATCAGATGAGAACAAAAGTCTCAATAATTGTCCAATCTGCAACGAGAGTAGATGGAAAAACCAAAAGACAAAGGGGAAGAAAGTTGCCAACAAGGTGTTGCGTTACTTTTCGTTAAAACCTAGACTACAACGTATGTTCAACACAAAAGACATCGCAAAGTGGATGACTTGGCATGCTACTGGACAGTCTAAGGAAAACGGTAAGATGAATCACCCGTGTGCTGGTTAAGCATGGAAAAATTTTGACATAATGAAACCTGAGTTTTCTTGTGACCCTAGAAATGCCCGATTAGGGTTGGCTGTTGATGGTTTCAATCCGTTTGGAAACATGAGTCAAAGTTACAGCATGTGGCCGGTGATATTGACAACATACAACACACCCCCTTGGATGTGTATAAAAGAGACTTCTTTAATGTTGACGATGTTAATTCCTGGCCCTAAATCAGCTGCAAAGGACATTGATGTTTTCTTGCAGCCTTTGATCAAAGAACACAAAGAGTTATGGATAGGAGAGTGGAGTTTAGACGCTGCTACGGGTACTCATTTCAAAATGAAAGCAGCGGTTTTATGGACTATCAATGACTTTCCAGATCAAAGTAGTTTGTCTGGGTGGATTGGACAAGGCTACTATGCATGCCCCACATGTAATCAGGACACTCCATCGCCTCCTGTGAAGCATAAAATAGCTTATGTTAGGTATAGAAGATTATTACACGTAAGGCATCCACTAAAGAATAAACATAAGGAATTCCATGGTAAACCTGAAAAGAACCATCCTCCTAGAGGCTTTACCCATGAGGAAATCATGATTCCAATTAGTAAAGTCTTTAAACGTGTCTCAGGGAAGCATCGAGATATCGAATTGAATAGGAGTAAGCGTTTTATCTTCTATGAACTGAAGTATTGGCCCATTCTTCTACTAAAACAAAATATCGATGTCATGCACATCGAAAAGAACGTGCTTGAGAGTATGCTGAATACCTTGTTAATGAACGACAAATCTAAAGACACGCTAAAGGCAAGGCAAGACTTGAAAACTTTAGGAGTTCGAAAGGAGTTGTGGCTCATTGATAAAGGAAATAGGAACTTCGATAAGCCTCATCCAAGGTACTCGTTCACACCAGAAAACAGTAAACTTTTTTGTAAATTCATCAAAAGAGTTAGACTATGATAACATCAAATAGTCCTGAATATTAAGTGTCAATTTCCCCCGATAATGCTTGTAATTTATATCATTTATATGGATTTACGCTTTTTTTCCATTGTTTTCCATTTTCAGGTAAATTACGAGCATTGGAGAAAAAGAGACGTGGAATTGGAGAATTATCTAAAGAATTATCATAGTATGCTGATTTTGAAGAAGTTACGGCATAACTCTTCTCTCACATTACGTCGTAACTATTGCGTGACTCAGAAAACCAACTTATCAGAAGGTTACAACGTAACTCTTCCCTAAGGCTACGACGTAACTATATTAGGTCAAATGAGGTTCCACGCCGCTAATACTTACGCCATAACTATTGCATCAACTACGGCGTAACCAAGTTTATTGAAGACTACGACGTAACCACTTATAAGGTTACGCCGTAACTAGCAGATCTAGTACAAAATACGGTGAAATAGAAGGTTACGACGTAACTCATGTTATAGTTACGCCGTAACCCAGATCTGGCCAATAAATACCCCACGAATTCCAGAATTTCTAATCATCCCATTCCACATACAACAACCAGAGACATGGGAAAAAGCTCAAGGCAGGTTTAGAGGAGCATACGGAGCTGTCTCCAAGGGAGAAATCACTCCCCTACGATAAGTATTAGCATTTTATATTTTCTTTACTTTCAATTCATGTATTTCGTACCTTTGAATATTGAATTGGTTTGTATGATTAATATGAGCGGCTAAGCACCTTTTGGTGATAGCTTAGTTATGATTCCTTCATTGTTTTATTTGCGTTTACTTTACTTCCGTACAATTATTTCTAAGTGTATGCATGCATAGTTTATTGGTAGTCACCCTCGATTCGGTAGTTTTGAATAGCGGTAGAGGCCAATTGCCTAGGAGATATGACCAACTGACCCTAGGTGAGCGGACTGAGACGGGAAGGGTAAGATATGACCAACTGACGACCCTTTCTACTTGTGAGATTTGACTAACTGATCACCTACCGTTTGGATGAACTTAAGAATTAGGGGTGAGTGTCTAAGTTCCTAACGGCCGGGCACTCACTATTATAAATTTAGCATGTTGCGAAACTTAATGACTTGGCTTAGGGGACCAGGAACAACAGGACTTATGAGGGGACAACTGGCTTCTCCTGTGGTGGCATCTTTGCTGATAGGTTAGGGCGAATTGACCAAATGTTGTCCTCTCGAATTTGACCCCACCTGAAGTAATTGGAAGTAAGTAGACGTAGACATAACTAGCTAGGAGGATTAACCAGGTTAGCACCACTCTCCTCTATTGATTTTCCCTTTACCATTTATTTTCTTTTATTTGCCTTATTTGCTTTAGTAGTTTAATTAATTAATTCCACATCGAAACCATTATAAATATGTGACACCAAGACTTTGTAATAATACAATACACATAGCTCTTAGGACGACCTCGACTTTATCGATTACTACACTACACACGACCTGGTACATTGCCCGTTAGTGTACTAGGGTAGACCATAGGTATAACGAGACTTTATAAATATTAAAATCTGGTCAGTAAAACCTGCATCAAGTTTTTGGCACCGCTGCCGGGGAGCTATTTTAGGATTTCGTATTAAGTCTATTTTTAATTTTCTTTCTTAAATGTTAGGATACAAGACTCGCAGCTCGAGGCCTTTTTTGGCCACCCCATTCGACGACTCGAAGAAGCAATTTCGGACAAGGAAAGTTTACTCTCCGGTTCCTATTCACAACATCTTCTCATTTTACAAATCAGACCAGTCTGACGCAGAACCGGAGGTCATCAATGAAAATAATATCGATAACCTAACTAAGGAGCAGTATTTGGAGCGACCAAATGAGAACTGCCAACGAAGCTTCACTCAGGATTCTCATACTGAAAAATACTCTATTCCAGATCATATTATTTGAGAGTTACACGAACTTAAGTTTTCTGGAGATGAAGATGAGGACGTTCAGGATCACGTTGAAGAAGTTCTCCACTTATCATCTCTTTTCAACGTCAGAGGTACTCCGAGCTATTAGGTCACTGCAAGGATTTTTCCTATGACTCTTACTGGGATAGCGAAAAGATAGTATAACAAACTCCCTAACGATTGTAAAGGAGCATGGGATAAACTATGAAAAGAGTTTGTCCAGCAATTTTGCCCTCCTTAAAAAATGGCCAAGCTTCTTGGGAAAATCTATCAATTCGTTCAGTTTGGAGAAGAAACGCTTTACCAAGCATGGGAAATATTTAATGAGCTACTCTATCGATGCCCCACTCATGATTTAAACAAACATCAGATCGTCTACGTCTTCTATCATGGGATTAATGCACTAACACGAGAACTTCTAGATTCCCCAAGACCTATTCCTAGCATGACTCCTGACCAAGCCCTGGAATGTATTCAACTGATTTCTCAACATTGCTACAAGTGCCATATGGATACAGGGTACGGACCGAGAGATAATTTCGATCATAAGGTAATGAAGACGATGACAAAACAAGAATACAATTATGGGGAGATTTTTGAAAAATGAAGGTTAGAAAGAGAAGCTGAAGCATGCAGGGGTGAAAGGTTTAAGAGTGTGTTTGGGACCAAAACCGGGAGCGATCTTGAGAAAAAGATTCTTGACCACATCAAGGAATCAAGAGAACGAGATGATAGGATTGAAAAATTGATGAAAACATTCGTGGATAATACAGTCTCTTCTCTTAAGATTCACGATGATAGGATCAAGAGATTGGAGAAGAGTGTTAGCTCGTGTTCAAAAGCCATCTCTGATTACCTAGCAGCTCGAGAGGAGGAAGTTTTCCACACTGTAGAAACTATCCTTGAAGAACCCATGACCTTTTCGGAAAAAGTTAAGCGAGGAATCAGCATGGAAAGACAATCACTTCTGGACCAAGATTTACCGGTAAACTTCCCTATCAATAATTCTTTTAAAACTAATCATGATGATATTTTGCAGGAATTTAGCAATGATGAGACAATTCATCTCAACGAAAGATGTTCAGCAGTTTTGAGAAACGAGCTACCCCAAAAGGAAAAAGATCCGGGGTGTTTCACTCTCCCTTGCTTGATCGGGAGTCTAAACATGTGTAATGCCCTACCTGATCTTGGAGCTATTATTAGTATAATGCCTCGTTCGATGTTTTTGCGTATGGGGATTGGTGACCTAAAGCCGGCAAAGATGAAAATTGAAATGGTAGATCGATCTATGCAATCGCCGTTGGGCATCGTTGAATATGTGTTGGTAAAAATTAAGAAATTCCTTTTCCCAGTAGATTTTGTGATTCGTGACATTCCAGAAGACAATAGAATACCTGTCATCTTAGGTAGGCCTATGCTTGCCACTGCCTATACTAAGGTGGATGTCTTTGCTGGAAAGTTAACTCTTGAAGCTAATGGAGAAATTGCAACGTTCAAACCTAATGAACACTTGTCTACCCCGGAAAAGGTATGTGCAATTGACCCAGTAGGCAGTTTTGGTGACGCTTTAGAAGAATTTCTTAGAAATCCCCCGGATCCTGGCGAGGTTGATTCGGGAAGAGATATTGATGTTTTCATCAACTTTAAGAAATAGGATAATTTAGGATTAAGTGTTGAAGATCTCTCAAGTGACTTCGAGATGGCCCATTGGCAAGATAACTCTGTTAAGGATTTTTCGCAAACCAATCATCCTAGATTTCATGAGGTAGGAACCCGCATACATCATAGAAACCCCTATTATCTCAAGATCTCATGCAAAATCGGGTTCATCGACTTCCACCCATTTATTGACACTACTTCCCCAGTCAACATCATGTTGAAAGAATGCTACAACCGAGTTATGAAAAAAGAATTAGAATATAAGGGAAATAACATTCTTGGGTTTGCAACTAACATCCATGTCTTCGTTGGAACTCATTCATTTTTTGTGGACTTTATGGTTTTAGACGACGTAAGCGAATTTGTAGAAGATGGACTTACGGGAATAATTTTAGGAAAGCCTTTTCAGGAAATGTCAGGGTTAGATAAAAATGAAAAAGAAGGGTAAGTATGGCTGAAGACAAACGATGATAAGACTATTTTCAAAATGCCGAGCACGATCAAGAACTTTAAAAATTGGACCAAGAGGCAGTTAAGCTAAGCCCAACCACTGCTCGATATTAGTGAGGAAGACAAAGAGAAAGGTATTAACCACCCTTACCAGAAAATCAAGAGTTTCTACACGGGCTGTTTAGAATTAGGGGATGACTACAAACGGGATGAGAATTTGGTAAGTTAGATCCAACGTGGAGATTGCCATATCCATGAAATGACCAACAAGAACATGTAAGTTGGATCCAACGTGGAGATTGCCATATCCATGAAATGACCAACAAGCACTGGTAGCCCCGCGGCTCTGAGTCTAACTTAAAGATTCGTAAATAAAGAAAAGTGCTCTTTTGGGAGACAAACCGAATTATCCCTTTCCTTTCCTTTATTTCCATTTCTGTAGGGTTTTATGTTTTCTAACCTTTTTTGTAGGAAATGAGGAAGTAATTACTGATGCAGTTTGCTGATCTGACCAGAGTTACGGCGTAACTTATCTTTGTGATTACGCCGTAACCAACTTTTGGCAGCAGAATTCTTGACACATTACTAACTACGGCGTAATACCATCTATGTGGTTACGCCGTAACCACTCGCTTTGCTGCTTATGCCAGGTTTTGCTAGTTACAGCGTAACTCCATCAAAAGAGTTTCGACGTAACCTTCCTCTGCTTTAATTCTTTCATTTTAAAACACAATAACCTTGTATTAGTATTTTAAATGAACTTTGTGGGTGTGTTCCCTGTAAACCCTCACGAGACTTCACTCGTCCACTTGGGACACCAAGTGGTTTAAAAGGCTTGTTGCATGTGCTAAATGCAACCGTGATTCCTACGAAAGTAAGTTAGGTTTGTTTTTCATTTTTCATTTTTTCTTTTTAGAATTATGCTTGTCAGTAGTGTGATTTCAGGGATTGAAGTTTGTTCATGATGCTTATACGAAGGCACGTCTCTTTTTCATGGGCCTTCTTTCTTTATGGAGCAAATTTCAGGGAAGTTCTCGCTCTAATTCTACTTTTCTCTTCACCTTTATTTAATGCTTAGTACAAAAGGGACTTTGTACAATTCAAGTGGGGGGACGGGAGTAGAATTATCTCTTGAACATTATTTTTCCCTAGTTTTTCTGGTTTATTTTGAAAAATTATGCCATTTTTAAAATTTTGACAAGTTTTTCTTAACCTAACTAGATTAGACCTTAGCCGAGCACATACTACCCTTGATATTATATGGTGAGATTAGCCTTATCCGTTTCCAATAGTTTACCCCAAATCCACCAAATTTTGAGTGTGCCGGTAGCTTGTAAACTTTAGAACTTGGCCTTTGCATCATTTCGAGACCATAGACGAGGTATGTTGAGTTAGCTCGATGTATTTGGACTTTTCAGGTTTTAGAAGGCAATATTATAGGATTATCACCCAAATAGCCAACCATTGTGTGTCCATCGATTAGTCACCTCGACTTCTCGACCCCCATGCAAGATACCCCTAGATACACCCATCTGAGCCATTTCTTTCATTTTGTTAACCCGATATATTGTTTCGATACACTTATACACCTTAGCCTACACTGTAGTCTTTATTTGTGATTGGGAAGTCATCATTTGCCTAACTTCAAGGTTCGAGTGGAAAGGTTCGGAAATCACGCTTTCATCGACAACATTCCTGAAGATCATTGAAGACCCCCGAATTCCCATTGTTCATCTCAAGTGGGGGATATTATGTTTAGTTATTATTGTTATGTTTAAAAAAAATTAAAAAAAAAATAAAAAAAGAAATAATAAAATTGTTATGATTTAGTTATTGTAAAGTGCGATGTTATAAGTACTATATTATGAACTTTATAGATTTAGTATCGAGGAGGCCACCTCGGTCACATTTAAAGATTGAAGTTGGTAGTTATGCCAGCAGTTGGAGAAAAGGTAGTGTGCCCATCACGATGTTCTCTACTGACACATCTACCTTACATTTCATGATACGGTTTCTTGACTTCAAAGCTTGAACTTTGGGCGGACGGTAAGTGGTGATGACTTGGTTATAGATTTAGACTACCTACTTGTTTTTTATTTTACACCATTTATATATCCCATGTCTTATCCTACCCTTTAGTCATGAAGTGTGTCTAGGTGATGCTGCGAGCAATCTTTGGTATCTTGACCATATGTTTGGTCATGTATCATTGATTTTGTCCACTTCGCCGTGACATGTTAGTAATGACGAGTTACCCCTTAACCTTTGTCGTGTCTACCCATATTGCCTTCGAGAATTGCTTAGCCCTTAACTCTAGTGGTGGAGATTTGTGTAACCGCCAAGCTTATGATAGAATACATGCTATGACTGTGCGATTGAGTGATCACCCCGAAATTGACACTTAGAATAGTTGAGAGATTTGAGTGTTTTGTTCCCCTTTCGTGAGGTGTTCGGCTTTGTTTTATTCTAGCATAAGGAATTTGTAAACTTATATTTTCCAGGTATTGGGAGATATCTTTTTAGGATTCTTTCTAATAACATCTACTTGAGGGCAAGTAGAGTTCAAGTGGAGGGATATTTGATAACATCAAATAGTCCTGAATATCAAGTGCCAATTTCCCCCGATAATGCTTATAATTTATATCATTTATATAGACTTACGCTTGTTTTCAATTGGAGCTAACGAGACGCGAAATTGGATAATTATCTAAAGAATTATCATAGTATGCTGATTTTGAAGAAATTACGGCGTAACGCTTCTCTCACATTACACCATAACTATTGCGTGACTCAGAAAACCAACTTATCAGAAGGTTACGGCGTAACTCTTCCCTTAGGCTACGACGTAACTATATTAGGTCAAATGAGGTTCTACGCCGCTGATACTTACGCAGTAACTATTGCATCAACTACAGCGTAACCAAGTTTATTGAATACTACGACATAACCACTTATAAGGTTACGCTGTAACTAGCAGATCTAGTGCAAAATACGTTGAAATAGAAGGTTATGGCGTAATTCATGTTATAGTTACGCCGTAACCCAGATCTGGCATATATATACCCCACAGATTCCAGCATTTCTAATCATCCCATTCCACACACAACAACTAGAGAACGTGGGAAAAAGCTCAAGGCAGGTCTAGAGGAGCATACGGAGCTGTCTCCAAGGGAGAAATCACTCCCCTACGATAAGCATCAGCATTTTATATTTTCTTTACTTTCAATTCGTGTATTTTGTACCTTTGAATATTGAATTGGTTTGTATGATTAATATGAGCGGCTAAGCACCTTTTGGTGCTGGCCTAGTTATGATTCCTTAATTGTTTTGTTTGCATTTACTTTCCTTCCGTACAATTATTTCTAAGTGTATGCATGCATAGTTTATTGGTAGCCACCCTTGGTTCGGTAGTTTTGAATGGCGGTAGAGGCCAATTGCCTATGAGATATGACCAACTGATCCTAGGTGAGCGGACTGAGACGGGAAGGGTAAGATATGACCAACTAACGACCATTTCTACTTATGCGATTTGACCAACTAATCACCTACCGTTTGGATGAACTTAAGATTTAGGGGGTGAGTGTCTAAGTTCCTAACGGCCGGGCACTCACGATTATAAATCTAGCATGTAGCAAGCTAAATGACTTGGCTTAGGGGACCAGGAACAACATGACTTATGAGGAGACACCTGACTTCTCCTGTGGTGGCATCTTTGATGATAGGTTAGGGCGAATTGATCAAATGCTGTCCTCTCGACTTTGACCCCACCTGAAGTAATTGGAAGTAAGTAGACGTAAACATAACTAGCTAGGAGGATTAACTAGGTTAGCACCACCCTCGTCTATTGATTTTCCCTTTACCATTTCTTTTCTTTTATTTGCCTTATTCTGCTTTAGTAGTTTAATTAATTAATTCCCTATTGAAACCATTATAAATCTGTGACACCTAGACTTAGTAATACTCCAACACACATAGCTCTTGGGACGACCTCGGCTTTACCGGTAACTACTCTACACACGACCGGGTACACTGCTCGTTAGTGCACTAAGGTAGACCATAGGTATAACGAGACTTTTTTAATAATAAAACATGGTCAGTAAATCCTGCATCAGACTACCTAATGGGTTTGGGTCCAACTTCAAGAAAAAAGTGACCGCTGATGATAACAACATAACAGGCCTAAAATCTAATGATTGTCATATAATGATGCAGCGGTTACTTCCTTATGGAGTTCAGCGATACTTACCTAAAGACCTTTCAACCCCATTAATCGATCTCTGCTTATTCTTTAAGCAGATTTGTGCTCGAAATTTGATGCAGCAGGACATGGAGAAAGCTAAAAAGCAAATGATCGATGTTATGATTAATTTAGAGAAAATATATCCTCCGGATTTTTTTGACATAATGATTCATTTGGTTATACACTTACCCGAAGAGGCTATTCTAGGTGGCCCTGTTTGCTACAGGTGGATGTATCCATTTGAAAGAAACATGAAAAAACTAAAAAATTATGTCCGAAATAAAGCCACGCCTGAAGGTTCTATAGCAGAGGGTTATGTTGCAGAAGAAGAATTAACTTTCTGTTCGCGTTATCTTAAGGATGTTGAGACGAGATTTAATCTTCTTGACAGAAATGATGACAGTTTTGCTGAACAACCAAATAAATTCCAGGTGTTCCAGTCTGTAGGCAAACCGGTGGGTAGAGAACGCTCGACTCGGTTGAATACAGATGTTATGCAGGCATTTGTATGGTTTATACTTAACAACAGTCCTGAAATAGACGCAAACATCCTGGCGTACAAAGAGTATGTTTCTTCTTTTTTATATTTTGAAGAACCCTTTTTTTTGTTAAGTTATTTGTTTTTGATGACTTATTCATTACCTTTGTGCAGTGAATTTCCTAACAATACCGTGGAAACAAGTTTTCCTCCCTGGTTCAATCACAAGGTAAACGCATTAGATATATTACCTTGTAGTCCAGAGTTATTGCTCATCTAAATCTGTTTGTATCTCTTTCGTAGATTCATGAAAAGAGCGTGGAAAAAGACCCAAGTTGTAGTCCCGAGTTACTCTCTTTGGCATGTGGACCTTCATCTAGTGCAAGTACATACCCCGCATGCATGGTGAACGGTGTGAAGTTCTTGGTGCACCAGCGCGATAAACTTCATACCACTCAAAGCAGTGGAGTTTCAACACCCGGGCCTGATGGAGCTATGTATTAAGGTCAACTAGAAGAAATTCTAGAGCTCACTTATATGGGCAACCGTAGGGTTGTGTTGTTCCGATGTATATGGTTCGACACCCGTAACCCTACTAACCTTACGCCACGCTCCAGACGTTCTTACATTGAACATGGCATACATCATATTTTGACTGAACGGGATGCTTATAGAAATCAACAATACATTCTTGCGACACACGCAACAAAAGCCTTCTACCTTGAAGACCCTGCTAGACAACCACCTCATTGGAAGGTAGTCAAAGATGTTCATCGTCGGAAGATCTGGCACCGGGATGTGGTAGATTCTGATCAGGGTGTTATACATGGCAGCAGTTCATCTGATGTTGCATTGTCTGTTGGTTTGACTGGCTTTGAGTATGCGAATTTGAGTGTAAATGATGAATCAGCAGAAGTGGACGCCCCACCGGATGTTGCTGAAGAAGATGTTGATTTATTACTAACGAAGATAACGTCGTTGCTCATGTCCTTGATGATGATGATGTTGACGTGTCTGATGATGATGAAGTGAACCCCACTATTGTTGTTGAAGAAGTTTTATCTAGTGATGATTCTGATTTTGACAATTGTTCTTGAATTGTAATTTGATTATGACTATTGTTTTTAAATTGTAATTTGAAAGAAATTGTTACTATATGTTTATATGAATGTGTATATTTATATGAATGTTTATATTAGTATTAATTGGTCCACAAAATTATGTGTTCTTGTACTTGTACTTTTACAGATGGCGTGTGTACAGCCTAGATCACACGGCGGGGATGCTGGTGGTGATCCACCCAGACGACCCTCATTTACTATGCCGGGCTATTGTGCAGGTAACAAATTGTGATTTTTTGTTTTTATTATTTTATTTTTTATTTGTATATAATTTTTATTGATAAAACTGATTGGTGAGACGACAAATCAGGCCTTAAAGAAGGCTTTTAAGGAGAATAACTGCCAGCCTTTGCCTATATGCTTTGATTCCGATGATCAAGGCACCTTCTCACCGGTAGGCACTTATGCATCGCAGTTGGCTAGTCTTATTGGGGAACAAGTGAGGCCACTTCCCCTTGATTGTGATTGGGAAGAAATTTATGATTCTTATAAGGCGCATATAATGCCGGCACTACAGGTTATATTTATTGTTTATTTTATTTCTATTCTTATTCTTATTGACTGTTTAGATATGCTTGTTATATTTAAATTGTGTGTTTGTTTAAATGCGTATACTTTTTTGCAGCCCTATTTCAACCTGGCGCCTTGGTTGAATAATGAGAAAGATTCCAAGTTGGAAATAATCTTTATACGGTGGGGGAAAGGGTCGGACTTGGGCTATGGTTAGAGCAGAGGATGTTATACCGAAAATACAAACACAGGCTCAAGTCTAAATACTTTGATATCCATGAGACGCCTACGGCGGCAAGGGCACATCCGCCACCCCCGAAAGCCTTGCTGAACAGAACCCAAGAGCAATGGGAGATTGATAACATCAAATAGTCCTGAATATTAAGTGTCAATTTCCCCGATAATGCTCGTTATTTATATCATTTATATGGATTTACGCTTGTTTTCCATTGTTTTCTACTTTTAGGTAAATTACGAGCATTGGAGCTAAAGAGACGCGGAAATGGAAACATTACTAAAGATTTATCACAGTATGCCTATTTTGAAGAAGTTACGGCGTAACTCCTCTCTCACATTACGCCGTAACTATTGCGTGACCCAGAATACCAACTTATCAAGAGGTTACGGCGTAACTCTTCCCAAAGGTTACTACGTAACTACATTAGGTCAAATGAGGATCCACGCCGCTGATACTTACGCCGTAACTACTGCATCACTTACGACGTAACCGTGTTTATTGAAGACTACGGCTTAACCACTTATTAGGTTATGCCATAACTAGCAGATATAGTGCATTTACGACTTAATAGAAGGTTACGGCGTAACTCATATATTGGTTACGCCGTAACCCAGACCTGGCCTATAAATACCCCACGAATTCTAGCATTTCTAATCATTCCATTCCACACACAACTCTCTGAGAATGTGGGAAAAAAACTCAAGGCAGGTCTAGGGGAGCATACGGAGCTGTTTCCAAGGGAGAAGTCACTCTATTACGATAAGCTTTAGCGTTTTATATTTCTTTTACTTTCAAATCATATATTTCGTACCTTTGAATATTGAATTGATTTGCATGATTAATATGAGTGGCTAAGCACCCTTTGGTGTTAGCCTAGTTATGATTCCTTAATTGTTATGTTTGCGTTTACCTTTACTCCCATACAATTATTTCTCAGTGTATGCATGCATAGTTCTTTGGTAGTCACCCTTGGTTCGGTAGTTTTGAATGGCGGTAGAGGCCAATTGCCTAGGAGATATGACCAACTGACCCTAGGTGAGCGGACTGAGACGGGAAGGGTAAGATATGACCAACTGACGACCCTTTCTACTTGTGCGACTTGACCAACTGATCACCTATCGTTTGGATGAACTTAAGAACTGGGGGGTGTAGTGTCTATGTTCCTAACGGTCGGGCACTCACTATTTTGAATCTAGCATGTAGCGGTACCAAATGACTTGGCTTAGGGGACCAGGAACAACAGGACTTATGACGGTGCGCCTGATTTCTCCTGTGGTGGCATCTTTGCTGATAGGTTAGGGCGAATTGACCAAATGATGTCCTCTCGAATTTGACCCCACCTGAAGTAATTGGAAGTAGGTAGACATAGACATAACTAGCTAGGAGGATTGACTAGGTTAGCACCACTATTCCTCTATTGATTTCCCTTTACCCATTTATCTTCTTTATTCTGCATTAGTAGTTTAATTAATTAATTCCCTATCGAAACAATTATTATGTGACACTAGACTTAGTAATAATCCAATACACATAGCTCTTGGGACGACCTCGGCTTTACCATTTACTACACTACACGCGACCGGGTACACTGCCCGTTAGTGCATTAGGGTAGACCATAGGTATAGCGAGATACTATAAATATTAAGACCTGGTCAGTAAAATATGCATCAAGTTTTTGGCGTCGTTGTCGGGGAGTTATATTAGGATTAAAATTAAGTCTTTCGTTTCATTTTAAAACTTTTCTCACGATCATATTTCTAGATTTCAGGTACCATGGAAGTTGTTAACATCGATGACCTCACTCTTGAGGAATACTTGGCGTTGACAAGAGCGGAACAAGGATCGGGTCTCGTAAGACCGGCAATCGGAGCGGATGTTCGTTTCGAAATTAAAGACCAATTTATGAGGGATCTTCGCGCTACCCCTTTTTCAGGAAACAGGGATGAAGACGCATATGTGCACATTGAAAATGTCCTACACATCGCCAGCCTTTTCAACATTCCGGGCGTGTCTCATGATGCTGTTATGCTAAGGGTATTCCCAATGAGTCTTACTGGAGCAGCTAGAAGATGGATCGAAAGATTGCCTGCCAGGGCAGTTAATACTTGGGTGCTACTAAAGAAACACTTTATCCAAAGATATTGCCCACCATCGAAGATTTCTAACCAGCTTTTGGATATCTATAATTTCAAACAAGAAGACGACGAAACACTGTATCAAGCTTGGGACAGGTACAAAGATCTTCTTTATAAGTGTCCTACCAATGATCTGAATAACCAGCAGAAGGTCAATATTTTCTACAAAGGAATTAACGTAACTACAAGGCAAATGCTGGACTATCAAGGACCTATCCCGAACATGACTCCTACCGCTGCACTTGAAGCCATTCAAAAAATGGCGGACCACTCTCAAAAATGGCACGACGATGGGAGTAAAAGAAACCAAGGCGGAAGTTTTGACGGACTTGCAGCAATCGCTAGTAAGATTGAAAATGTGAGTCGAGATATGCTGAAAGTCAGAGAAACCATTCATACCATCCAAGTAGGTTGTGAAATCTGTGGAGGAGGACATCTTAGGAAAAATTGTCATCATATGGATGAAGAGAATATTGAAGAAGCTAAGTATGGAGAAAATCGACCATTTTACGGAGATAATCGAAATAGTAATGGTTATCGTGGAAATTACAATCGTGGGCCTTATGGAGAAAGGTAGCCCAATCTTGAAGAAACAATTAATAAGTTCCTGGAAAATTCAGCCCAAAGACAAAAGGAGCAAGATGAGTGGTTGAGAGAATTCCAGGAAAACACTGACAGAAACCTTTCCAAGCACGAGACAACTCTAAAAAACCTAGAATCCATGGTGATGATGCTCAGTGAAAAAGTAAGGAGGAATAAGGATAAACCTGAGGATCTAAACCAGCTATGGAATGTAAGGTAATTTTTTCTGATGATAACTCAAAGGTTGAGATCAATGATACGGATTTAGGGGATGATTCAGTCGACTTACGCCGTAACATGCCTAATGAGTTACGGCGTAACTATGTGTTTGACAGCGATAACAGGGTTATGAAGAGTAATGAGGAAATTCACTTTAACGAATTACGCCGTAACCGAGAAACTCAGTTACGGTGTAACTGGGATACGTGGGCAGAAAGCTTCCTTGATGTAGGCGAATCGGAGACTCAGAAAACGAGTGAATGGCCCCAAGATATTAACGTTTTTCCTTTATCACCATCTAAAAAAAGATATCACTGGTGCAAGGCTATACCAGTAACCAAGGGGGACTCATTTGACCTATGGGCTTCATGTGATCCTAGAAACAAAACTTGTGATGGAGGTTCCGATAAAGAGAGAATCAAGAATAACAAGTTTTTATGGGCTGCTTACACTAATGATGAAAGGCTCGAAAAACTCTCCCTTGAAGATGAAGAAGAGCCACTGATAACTCACTGGTGTGCTCCTGTCATCATAACCGACGAGGAGACCACAAGAGCATGGCCTACATGCAGCCCCTTCCACGAGCATTGCAATGGCGGAGACAATGAAAGAAAGGAAGAGTGGACATGCCCTCATGAGCGTAAAAGACATTGTATAAGATTCGGTGATTTAGCATTTAAAGATTGGTACGCAATTCAATTCGAGGATGCCAAGATCGATCCAAATCTTTTTAAGAAGCTAAAAATTGATTACGAAGAGCACATTCGGAAAAAGGAAGAGGCTAATAATGATTTAAGATGCACGAATGAGAATTTAATTGAAAATGACAACAAGAAATTACGCAGTCACTGGTGCGAAAGAGTAAAATCTCCTGGGAAAATATTATGCGCGTCATGCAACCCGTATGATGATATGTGTAACGGAGGAAGCAGCTCTGAAAGAAGAGGAAAGAATGAATGCTTTTGGTCCTCAACCAATGATGAGGAAAGAACGAGTTTTCCTTGGCTGGACAACCTAGGATTCAATAGTTGGGTAAAGATTAAGTATTGATATGTGGACACATTAACCAAAGAGAAGATTTGGAAGGAATACATGGATCGAGAAAATTCAAACAACGAAAGTCTCAACAACTCGAGTGAGATAACAATTGAAAAAGACAAAGAGTTGGTAAGTGATGATAAAGAAGAATGCAAGCGCGTTCTAGAGGAGAATCAGCTCGATGAAGAATGGTTCAAAGACACAGCTTCTCATGACGATGATATTAAGGGAATCCTAGATTACCTTGAGATGCAAGGAAATGAGGAGTTCACTAATCCCGATGACGAAGCTTACGAACAAAGGAGGTGCAAACTCCTGGGGATTCCCTACAAAAGACCACCTCCAATTATTGTCGAAAAATATGAATTCACTCGCTACCACCTGGGACCGGATGAGAAATTTTGTAAAATCCAGAAAATCAAAACCAATTAATACCTCCGAACTGCTTCGAATGTTGCATGGATGAGGTATAATCTGATGAAAGATATTGAGGAAGTGGGGCAAGCTCAAAGGCCCCCATAGTAGCCCCGCGGATCTGATTCTAACTTAAAGACTCATCAAAAAAGAAAAGTGTTCTTTCTGGAGACAACCCAAATTATCCCTTTCTTTTCTATTGGGTTTTGTGTTTTCTAACCATTGTTGCAGGAAACGAGGAACGAATTGCTGCTGCAGTTGCTGATCTGAACAGAGTTACGACGTAACTCATCTTGGTGATTACGCCATAACCAACGTTTTAGCAGCAGAACTCTTGACGCATTACCAATTACGGCGTAATTCCATCTCAGTGGTTACGCCGTAATTACTCGCTTTTACAGCTCATACCAGGTTTTGCCAGTTACGGTGTAACTCCCTCATAGGAGTTACGACGTAACTTTCCTCTGCTTTAATCCTTTCATTTTAAAACACAGTATTAGTTTTTAAATGAACTTTGTGGGTGTATTCCCTGTAAACCCTCACGAGACTTCACTCGTCCACTTGGGACACCAAGTGGTTTAAAAGGCTTGTTGCATACGCTAAATGCAACCGTGATTCCTACGAAAGTGAGTTAAGTTGTTTTTCATTTTTATTTTTTCTTTTTAGAATTATGCTTGTCAGTATTGTGATTTCAGGGATTGAAGTTTGTTCATGACGCTTAAACGAAGGCACGGTTCTTTTTCGTGGGCCTTCTTCTTTTTGGAGCAAATTTCAGGGAAGTTCTCGCTCTAATTCTACCTTTCTCTTCACCTTTATTTTAATGCCTAGTACAAAAGGGACTTTGTACAATTCAAGTGGGGGGACGGGAGTAGAATTATCTCTTGAACTTTATTTCGCCCTCATTTTTCTAGTTTATTTTGAAAAATTATGCCATTTTTAAAATTTTGACATGTTTTTCCGAACCTAACTAGATTAGACCTTAGCCGAGCACATACAACCCTTAACATTACATGGTGAGATTAGCCTTATCCGTTTCCAATATTTTACCCCAAATCCACCAAATTATGAGTGTGCCGGTAGCTTGTAAACTTTAGAACTTGGCCTTTGCATCATTTCGAGACCACAGACGAGGTATGTTGAGTTAGCTCGATGTATTTGGACTTTTCAGTTTTAGAAGACAATATTATATGATTATCACCCAAACAGCCTACCATTCTGAGTCTATCGATTAGTCACCTCGACTTTTCCACCCCCATGTGAAACCCTTTTGTTGCACTCACCTTTAGTGCAAGATACCCCTAGATACACCCTTCTAAGCCATTCCTTTCATTTTGTCAACCCAATATATTGTTTCGTTACACCTATACACCTTAGCCTACCCTGTAGTCTTTATTTGTGATTGGGAAGTCATCATTTGCCTAAGTTCAAGGTTCGAGTGGAAAGGTTTGGAAATCACGCTTTCATCGACAACATTTATGAAGATCATTGAAGACCCCCCGAATTCCCATTGTTCATCTCAAGTGGGGGGATGTTATGTTATGATGTTATGATTAAAAAAAATGGTTGAGTTATGATAGTGAAAAGTGCGATGTTATAAGCACTATAGTATGAGCTTTATTGATTAGTATCGAGGAGGCCACCTCTGTCACATTTGAAGATTAGAGTTGGTAGTTTTGCCAACAGAAGAAGAAAAAGGTGGTGTGCCCATCACGACGTCCTCTAATGACACATTTACCTTGCATTTCATGATCCGGTTTCTAGACTTCTAAACCTTGAACTTTGGGCAGACGGTAAGTGGTGATGACTTGGTTATAGATTTTGACTACCTGTTTGTTTTTCATTTTACACCAATTATATATCCCATGTCTTATCCTACCCTTTAGTCATGAAGCATGTGTAGGTGATGCAGCGAGCAATCTTTGGTGTCTTGGCCATGGATTTGGTCATGTATCATTGATTTTGTCCACTTCGCCGTGACATGTTAGTAATGACGAGTCACCCCTTAACCTTTGTCGTGTCTACCCATATTTCCTTCGAGAATTGTTTAGCCCTTAACTCTAGTTGTGGAGATTTGTGTAACCGCCAAGCTTATGATAGAATACATGCTATGACTGTGTGATTGAGTGATCACCCCGAAATTGACATTTAGAATAGTTAAGAGACTTGAGTGTTTGTTCCCCTTTCGTGTGGTGTTCGGCTTTGTTTTATTCTAGCATAAGGGATTTGTAAACTCATATTTTACAGGTTTTGGGAGATATCTTTTTAGGAATCAATCTAATCAGGTCTACTTGACGGCAAGTAGAGTTCAAGTGGAGGATATTTGATAACATCAAATAGTCCCGAATATTAAGTGTCAATTTCCCCCGATAATGCTCGTTATTTATATCATTTATATGGATTTACGCTTGTTTTCCATTGTTTTCCACTTTCAGGTAAATTACGAGCATTTGAGCTAAAGAGACGTGGAAATGGAAACATTACTAAAGATTTATCACAATATGCTTATTTTGAAGAAGTTACGGCGTAACTCCTCTCTCACATTACGCCGTAACTATTGCGTGACCCTGAATACCAACTTATCAAGAGGTTACGGCGTAACTCTTCCCAAAGGTTATGACGTAACTACATTAGGTCAAATGAGGATCCACACCGCTGATACTTACGCCGTAACTACTGCATCACCTACGACGTAACCGTGTTTATTGAAGACTACGGCGTAACCACTTATTAGGTTATGCCGTAACTAGCAGATCTAGTGCATTTACGGCTTAATAGAAGGTTACGGCGTAACTCCTATATTGGTTACGCCGTAACCCAGACCTGGCCTATAAATACCCCACGAATTTGAGCATTTCTAATCATCCCATTCCACACATAACTCTCTGAGAACGTGGGAAAAACTCAAGGCAGGTCTAGGGGAGCATACGGAGCTGTTTCCAAGGGAGAAGTCACTCCATTACGATAAGCTTTAGCGTTTTATATTTCTTTTACTTTCAATTCATGTATTTCGTACCTTTGAATATTGAATTGATTTGCATGATTAATATGAGAGGCTAAGCACCCTTTGGTGCTAGCCTAGTTATGATTCCTTAATTGTTTTGTTTGCGTTTACCTTTACTTTCGTACAATTATTTCTAAGTGTATACATGCATAGTTCTTTGGTAGTCACCCTTGGTTGGGTAATTTTGAATGGCGGTAGAGGCCAATTGCCTAGGAGATATAACCAACTGACCCTAGGTGAGCGGACTGAGACGGGAAGGGTAAGATATGACCAACTGACGACCCTTTCTACTTGTGCAATTTGACCAACTGATCACCTATCGTTTGGATGAACTTAAGAACTGGGGGGTGTAGTGTCTAAGTTCCTAACGGTCGGGCACTCACTATTTTGAATCTAGCATGTAACGGTACTTAATGACTTGGCTTAGGGGACCAGGAACAACAGGACAGATCTAAACCAACTATGGAATGTAAGGTAATTTTTTCTGATGATAACTCGAAGGTTGAGATCAATGATACGGATTTAAGGGATGATCCAGTCGATAGGTATGAGTTACGCCGTAACATGCCTAATGAGTTACGGCATAACTATGTGTTTGACAGCGATAACGGGGTTGTGAAGAGTAATGAGGAAATTCACTTTAACGAATTACGCTGTAACCGAGAAACTCAGTTACGGCGTAACTGGGATACGTGGGCAGACAGCTTCCTTCATGTAGGTGAATCGGAGACTCAAAAAACTAGTGAATGGCCCCACGATATTAACCTATTTCCTTTATCACCATCTAAAAAAAGATATCACTGGTGCAAGGCTATACCAGTAACCAAGGGGGACTCATTTGACCTATGGGCTTCACGTGATCCTAGAAACAAAACTTGTGATGGAGGTTCGGACAAAGAGAGAATCAAGAATAACAAGTTTTTATGGGCTGCTTGCACTAATGATGAAAGGCTCAAAAAACTCTCCCTTGAAGATGAAGAAGAGCCACTGATAACTCACTGGTGTGCTCCTGTCATCATAACCGACGAGGAGACCACAAGAGCATGGCTACATGCAAAAAAAGGAAGAGTGGACATGCCCTCATGAGCGTAAAAGACATTGTATAAGATTCGGTGATTTAGCATTTAAAGATTGGTACGCAATTCAATTCGGGGATGCCAAGATCGATCCAAATCTTCTTAAGAAGCTAAAAATTGATTACGAAGAGCACATTCGGAAAAAGGAAGAGGCTAATAATGATCTAAGATGCACGAATGAGCATTTAAGTGAAACTGACAACAAGAAATTACGTAGTCACTGGTGCGAAAGAGTAAAATCTCCTGCGGAAATTTTCTGGGCGTCATGCAACCCGTATGATGATATGTGTAACGGAGGAAGTAGCTCTGAAAGAATAGGAAAGGATGAATGCTTTTGGTCCTCAACCAATGATGAGGAAAGAACGAGTTTTTCTTGGCTGGACAACCTAGGATTCGATAGTTGGGTGAAGATTCAGTATTGATATGTGGACACATTAACCAAAGAGAAGATTTGGAAGGAATACATGGATCGAGAAAATTTAAACAACGAAAGTCTCAACAACACGAGTGAGATAACAATTGAAAAAGACAAAGAGTTGGTTAGTGATGATAAAGAAGAATGCAAGCGCGTTCTGGTGGAGAATCACCTCGATGAAGATTGGTTCAAAGACACAGCTTCTGATGACGATGATATTGAGGGGATCCTAGATTACTTTGAGATGCAAGGAAATGAGGAGTTCACTGATCCCGATGACAAAGCTTACGAACAAAGGTGGTACAAACTCCTTGGGATTACCTACAAAAGACCACCTCTAATTATTGTCTAAAAATATGAATTCACTTGCTACCACCTGGGACCGGATGAGAAATTTTGTAAAATCTAGAAAATCGAAACTAATGAATACCTCCGAACTGCTTCGAATGTTGCATGGATGAGGCATAATTTGATGAAAGATATTGAGGAAGTGGGGCAAGCTCAAAGGCCCCCATAGTAGCCCCGCGGATCTGAGTCTAACTTAAAAACTCGTTAAAAAAGAAAAGTGCTCTTTCGGGAGACAACCCGAATTATCCCTTTCTTTTCTGTTGGGTTTTGTGTTTTCTAACAATTATTGCAAGAAACGAGGAACGAATTGCCGTAACCAACGTTTTAGCACCAGAACTCTTGACGCATTACCAATTACGGCGTAATTCCATCTCAGTGGTTACGCCGTAAGTACTCGCTTTTACAGCTCATACCAGGTTTTGCCAGTTACGGCGTAACTCCCTCATAGGAGTTACGACGTAACTTTCATCTGCCTTAATTCTTTCATTTTAAAACACAATAACCTTGTATTAGTTTTTAAAGGAACTTTGTGGGTTTGTTCCCTGTAAACCCTCATGAGACTTCACTCGTCCACTTGGGACACCAAGTGGTTTAAAAGGCTTGTTGCATACGCTAAATGCAACCGTGATTCCTACGAAAGTGAGTTAGGTTGTTTTTCATTTTTATTTTTTCTTTTTAGAATTATGGTTGTCGGTATTTGTGATTTCAGGACTTGAAGTTTGTTCATGACGCTTAAACGAAGGCACAGTTCTTTTTCGTGGGCCTTCTTCTTTTTGGAGCAAATTTCAGGGAAGTTCTCGCTCTAATTCTACCTTTCTCTTCACCTTTATTTTAATTCCTAGTACAAAAGGGACTTTGTACAATTCAAGTGGGGGGATGGGAGTAGAATTATCTCTTGAACTTTATTTCGCCCTCATTTTTCTAGTTTATTTTGAAAAATTATGCCATTTTTAAAATTTTGACATGTTTTTCCGAACCTAACTAGATTAGACCTTAGCCGAGCACATACAACCCTTTAACATTACATGGTGAGATTAGCCTTATCCTTTTCCAATATTTTACCCCAAATCCACCAAATTATGTGTGTGCTGGTAGCTTATAAACTTTAGAACTTGGCCTTTGCATCATTTCGAGACCATAGACGAGGTATGTTAAGTTAGCTCGATGTATTTGGATATTTCAGTTTTAGAAGGCAATATTATAGGATTATCACCCAAACAGCCTACCATTTTGAGTCTATCAATTAGTCACCTCGACTTTTCGACCCCCATGTGAAACCCTTTTGTTGCACTCACCTTTAGTGGAAGATACCCCTAGATACACCCTTCTGAGCCATTCTTTTCATTTTGTCAACCCAATATATTGTTTCGTTACACCTATACACCTTAGCCTACCCTGTAGTCTTTATTTGTGATTGGGAAGTCATCATTTTCCTAAGTTTAAGGTTCGAGTGGAAAGGTTTGGAAATCACGCTTTCATCGAAAACATTTATGAAGATCATTGAGGACCCCCCCGAATTCCCATTGTTCATCTCAAGTGGGGGGATGTTATGTTATTATGTTATGATTCAAAAATAATAATAATAATAATAATAATAATAATAATAATAATAATAATAATAATAATAATAATGGTTGAGTTATGATAGTGAAAAGTGCGATGTTATTAGCACTATAGTATGAGCTTTATTGATTAGTATCGAGGAGGCCACCTCGGTCACATTTGAAGATTAGAGTTGGTAGTTTTGCCAACACAAGAAGAAAAAGGTGGTGTGCCCATCACGACTTCCTCTAATGACACATTTACCTTGCATTTCATGATCCGGTTTCTAGACTTCTAAACTTGAACTTTGGGCGGACGGTAAGTGGTGATGACTTGGTTATAGATTTTGACTACCTGTTTGTTTTTCATTTTACACCAACTATATATCCCATGTCTTATCCTACCCTTTAGTCATGAAGCATGTCTAGGTGATGCAGCGAGCAATCTTTGGTGTCTTGGCCATGGATTTGGTCATGTATCATTGATTTTGTCCACTTCGCCGTGACATGTTAGTAATGACGAGTCACCCCTTAACCTTTGTCGTGTCTACCCATATTGCCTTCGAGAATTGTTTAGCCCTTAAATCTAGTGGTGGAGATTTGTGTAACCGCCAAGCTTATGATAGAATACATGCTATGACTGTGCGATTGAGTGATCACCCCGACATTGACACTTAGAATAGTTAAGAGACTTGAGTGTTTGTTCCCCTTTCGTGTGGTGTTCGGCTTTGTTTTATTCTAGCATAAGGGATTTGTAAATTCATATTTTCTAGGTTTTGGGAGATATCTTTTTAGGAATCTATCTAATAAGGTCTACATGAGGGCAAGTAGAGTTCAAGTGGGGGGATATTTGATAACATCAAATAGTCCTGAATATTAAGTGTCAATTTCCCCCCAATAATGCTCGTTATTTATATCATTTATATGGATTTACGCTTGTTTTCCATTGTTTTCCACTTTCAGGTAAATTACGAGCATTGGAGCTAAAGAGACGCGGAAATGGAAACATTACTAAAGATTTATCACTGTATGCCTATTTTGAAGAAGTTACGGCGTAACTCCTCTCTCACATTACGCCGTAACTATTGCGTGACCCAGAACACCAACTTATCAAGAGGTTACGGCGTAACTCTTCCCAAAGGTTACGACGTAACTACATTAGGTCAAATGAGGATCCACGCCGCTGATACTTACGCCGTAACTACTGCATCACTTACGACGTAACCATGTTTATTGAAGACTACGGCGTAGCTACTTATTAGGTTACGCCGTAATTAGCAGATCTAGTGCATTTACGACTTAATAGAAGGTTACGGCGTAACTCCTATATTGGTTACACCGTAACCCAGACCGGGCCTATAAATACCCCACGAATTTCAGTATTTCTAATCATCCCATTCCACACACAACTCTCTGAGAACGTGGGAAAAAACTCAAGGCAGGTCTAGGGGAGCATACGGAGCTGTTTCCAAGGGAGAAGTCACTCCATTACGATAAGCTTTAGCGTTTTATATTTCTTTTACTTTCAATTCATGTATTTTGTACCTTTGAATATTGAATTGATTTGCATGATTAATATGAGCGGCTAAGCACCCTTTGGTGCTAGGCTAGTTATGATTCCTTAATTGTTTTGTTTGCGTTTACCTTTACTTCCGTACAATTATTTCTAAGTGTATGCATGCATAGTTCTTTGGTAGTCAACCTTGGTTGGGTAGTTTTGAATGGCGGTAGAGGCCAATTGCCTAGGAGATATGACCAACTGACCCTAGGTGAGCGGACTGAGACGGGTAGGGTAAGATATGACCAACTGACGACCCTTTCTACTTGTGCGATTTGACAAACTGGTCATCTATCGTTTGGATGAACTTAAGAATTGGGGGTGTAGTGTCAAAGTTCCTAACGGTCGGGCACTCACTATTTAGAATCTAGCATGTAGCGGTACTTAATGACTCGGCTAAGGGACCAGGAACAACAGGACTTATGACGGTGCGCCTGATTTCTCCTGTGGTGGCATCTTTGCTAATAGGTTAGGGCGAATTGACCAAATGATGTCCTCTCGAATTTGACCCCACCTGAAGTAATTGGAAATAGGTAGACGTAGACATAACTAGCTAGGAGGATTGACTAGGTTAGCACCACTATTCCTCTATTGATTTCCCTTTACCCATTTATCTGCTTTATTCTGCATTAGTAGTTTAATTAATTAATTCCCTATCGAAACAATTATTCTGTGACACTAGACTTAGTAATAATCCAACACACATAGCTCTTGGGACGACCTCGGCTTTACCATTTACTACACTACACGCGATCGGGTACACTGCCCGTTAGTGGATTAGGGTAGACCATAGGTATAGCGAGACACTATAAATATTAAGACTGGTTCAGAAAACGCATCGAGATGTTGGTTGACCGTGGTGCGACCAAAGCGGATGGCAAGATCGGAAAAAAATGCAGAAAATCGATCTAAAAACAAGATTTTAACTCACCAAGGTCGACAGTCGTTTGTTCAAGGACGAAACAATTATGTAAGACTCGTTATAATTTTTGTGAGTTTTAAAGGTTTTTATATTGTTTATATTTAACTCATTATCAATTTATTTTATATTGTATATTTAGAGGGTCAACAATAACAATAAAAATGAAGACCTGATTGAAACTTGGAGGAAGGGCCATTCAAAAAAAGATGGCACATTTAAGAATAGGGAGAACGAGACGTCTTACGTAAGTAATTTATCTCTTAACATGCATCATTATATTAAGTTACTTCTCATTTATTATTTTTTTCCTAACTTACTTTTTTTTTTTTTTTTGAAATTACACATAATGAGATGAGGGCCCTTCAAGAGCAAGTCAGAGCCGGTGTCATCCCGTACATGAGCAGCATAGAAATATTGCAGCGTATAGTTTCGAAAGTGACAACCGCCAGTAACATGGCGGCGGGAGGTTACCTGTGGTGGCTCAACATCTCGCAGGTTCACACGTGGGCATGTTGCTCAAGATTACGTTACTAGGGAGCATATGACAGAGGCGATGAGGGAAACCAAGGCTGCTCAAGAACGGGCTCGTTAGGTGAGGAAGACGCCACGCGGCTAGGGAATAGGGTCATGCCCAAGCCACAGTTGGGCATTCGGATCTTACCTTTAGCAGTTTTTACCCACTACAAATCACAAGGTAACCCATTTCCTGTTCCCTTTCCCCCGGTACCTATTCCTGGCCCTTTTCCCCCTCCCGGCCCTGTTGGTTTCCAACCTCCCATTCCCGGCCCTTATGGTTTCCAAGCTCCCATTTTCGACCCCAATAATTCATTTGCCGGTTGTTATCGCCCCACCTTTCCCAACTCTATTACGTGCCCGGGTTCTAGTTCGAACTATGCAATGCCGCCACCAGACCTTAACCAGTACAACTCACAAAATAATCCTCATTTGCGCCAAAATGATCATGTTGATAATAATGATGATAATAGTGAGGATAATAATGAGGCGGGCAACGAGTCGGGCGGCGAGTTCTATGAGTAGTAGGCGGGAAGTTAGTTTGTGAATTTTAGACTTATTAATATTATGGAATAGTATTGAATTTGTCGAATGTTATCGTAGATTTATGTTAACTTTATAACTTTGAGACATGTTAGCTTTATAAGCTTGTGACTTGTTAGTTTGAGACATGTTATTTAGGAAATTTGCTCCTTGTATAGTTTAAGAGTAGTTTACTTTGTATCGTATTTGTTGAATGGTATCGTGGAATTGTAGAATGTTATTCGATCCGTTTAGTAATTTGGTATTGTATCATATTGTCGAATTGGTATTGTGGATTGTGATTGATTACAGGTTGTATTTGTTTTGGTAGATTTGCATTTGCTGCATTTTTTTGGCCCACCAGATTATTAGGGACGACATTGTCGCCCTAATATACACCAGATGTCGGTCCCATTTTGCACCACAAGGCCACGTGTATCGTCCGGTTTAGTATCCTGTGCCACGTGGTATTACAGTTTGGCACGACTTTGTCATGCCTTTCTGTATTTAAAATTTCTTTTTATCATTATTTTAAAAATATAAAAAAAAAAAAATGGTACGACATTGTCGTACCATTTTGCAAAAGTATGTCGTGCCAAAGTGTATTTTCAGGTTGAATTCCTTTTGGGCCCCACACTTTTGTCGTGCCAAACATTCAAAGGCTTTGTCGTGCCAAACATTCAAAGGCTTTGTCGTGCCAAATTTTTTTGGGTCATCAAAAAAGGGTCTACCAAAAAGGCACGACATGTCGTGCCTTTTTTACTTTTGGTCGACATTCTTTGCATTTTTGGCACGAGAAAGTAGTGCCAAATGTTACATTTTTTTGTAGTGAAGTACGCAATGAAGTGCGGCTACGAACAACACTCTTAGTTAAAACAATACTTATGGTGTGATAACGATGGCACGAACGTGTTCGCCAGAACAAATGAGCAATATTTTAGCTTAATCCTGTCAAATGAATAAGGCTATATGGAATTAGATATGTTCTAATATCTTTTCTTTGTGGGATAGAGATCTGTTGGTGGTCTTGGGTACTAATAATTTTGGAATTTGTTGGTTACTGTGTCTTGGTGTGGTTTTTGGTCTTGGCACTTAGCTGGGTAATTATTTGTGATATTGGTCTGTTTGGTATTAATTTTGGAGGGAAGTGATTGTTTGTCACTTTTGACGTGTAGGAATAAGTATTGGCTTTTTATCCTTAGAGCATGCACATCCGTAACTTGAGTTATAGTTTAACACCAGCCACGTCAGCGCCACATCAGCTTTAACATTTCACCTTAACATCCCCAAAAAACACCCACATCAATAACATCCCATGTTAAACTTTAACATCCCAAAAAACACCCACATCAATAACAAACACTTCATTACACTTCGTTTTTTTTTAATGGTGATAACGCCCGTTAGGGCCCTAACGCAGCCGGCTTAACGCCCAAATAACGCCGGAGGTCCATTGGGTAACGCCCATTAAGTCCCTTCTAACACCCGTTAGGGCGTTATGCATGTGCATGCTCTTAGTTTTGCATGTTAAAGTTTTTAATAACATGACTAAGACATTTGATTGAGAATATATATATATACTAGCTAGTCAAAGTTTTTATAGCAATAATTGGCAAAATAATATACGCCTGCAATCATTATAAAAACGAAAATTCCTTAACTTTAATGTCTAACGTTTATAAAGAGGATGCCGGCCATCAACAAATTCCTTATCAAGACAAAATTTTGCATAATCACAGAAGACTTTTAAGAAGACATGGGATTGGGAAGAGTTTTAAGAGGACCAAGAAAATATGACTTATAATATCTATTTTCCATGTATATCATGAGACTTTTAAGAAGATGATAATGTTGGAGGCTTTTTATCCTCATTTGCGCCAAAATGATCATGTTGATAATAATGATGATAATATTGAGGATAATAATGAGGCGGGCGACGAGTCGGGCGGCGAGTTCTATGAGTAGTAGGCGGGAAGTTAGTTTGTGAATTTTAGACTTATTAATATTATGGAATAGTATTGAATTTGTCGAATGTTATCGTGTATTTATATTAACTTTATAACTTTGAGACATGTTAGCTTTATAAGCTTGTGACTTGTTAGTTTGAGACATGTTATTTAGGAAATTTGCTCCTTGTATAGTTTAAGAGTAGTTTACTTTGTATCATATTTGTTGAATGGTATCATGGAATTGTGGAATGTTATTGGATCCGTTTAGTAATTTGGTATTGTATCATATTGTCGAATTGGTATTGTGGATTGTGATTGATTACAGGTTGTATTTGTTTTGGTAGATTTGCATTTCTTTGCATTTTTGGCCCACCAGATTATTAGGGACGACATTGTCGTCCCTAATATACACCAGATGTGTCGTCCCATTCTGCACCACAAGGCCACGTGTATCGTCCAGTTTAGTATCCTGTGCCACGTGGTATTACAGTTTGGCACGACTTTGTCATGCCTTTCTGTATTTAAAATTTCTTTTTATCATTATTTTAAAAAGATAAAAAAAAATGGTACGACATTGTCGTACCATTTTGCAAAAGTATGTCGTGCCAAAGTGTATTTTCAGGTTGAATTCCTTTTGGGCCCCACACTTTTGTCGTGCCAAACATTCAAAGGCTTTGTCGTGCCAAACATTCAAAGGCTTTGTCGTGCCAAATTTTTTTGGGTCAACAAAAAAGGGTCTACCAAAAGGCACGACATGTCGTGCCTTTTTTACTTTTGGTCGACATTCTTTGCATTTTTGGCATGAGAAAGTAGTGCCAAATGTTACATTTTTTTGTAGTGAAGTACGCAACGAAGTGCTGCTACTTAACAACACTCTTAGTTAAAACAATACTTATGGTGTGATAACGATGGCACGAACGTGTTCGCCAGAACAAATGAGCAATATTTTAGCTTAATCCTGTCAAATGAATAAGGCTATATGGAATTAGATATGTTCTAATATCTTTTCTTTGTGGGATAGAGATCTGTTGGTGGTCTTGGGTACTAATAATTTTGGAATTTGTTGGTTACTGTGTCTTGGTGTGGTTTTTGGTCTTGGCACTTAGCTGGGTAATTATTTGTGATATTGGTCTGTTTGGTATTAATTTTGGAGGGGAGTGATTGTTTGTCACTTTTGACGTGTAGGAATAAGTATTGGCTTTTTATCCTTAGAGCATGCACATCCGTAACTTGAGTTATAGTTTAACACACCACGTCACGCCACATCGGCTTTAACATTTCACCTTAACATCCCCAAAAACACCCACATCAATAACATCCCAAGTTAAACTTTAACATCCCAAAAAACACCCACATCAATAACAAACACTTCATTACACTTCGTTTTTTTTTAATGGTGATAACGCCGTTAGGGTAACGCGCTTAACCCAAATAACGGAGGTCCATTGGGTAACGCCCATTAAGTCCCTTCTAACACCCGTTAGGGCGTTATGCATGTGCATGCTCTTAGTTTTGCATGTTAAAGTTTTTAATAACATGACTAAGACATTTGATTGAGAATATATATATATACTAGCTAGTCAAAGTTTTTATAGCAATAATTGGCAAAATAATATACGGCTGCAATCATTATAAAAACGAAAATTCCTTAACTTTTAATGTCTAACGCTTATAAAGAGGATGCCGGCCATCAACAAATTCCTTATCAAGACAAAATTTTGCATAATCACCGAAGACTTTTAAGAAGACATGGGATTGGGAAGAGTTTTAAGAGGACCAAGAAAATATGACTTATAATATCTATTTTCCATGTATATCATGAGACTTTTAAGAAGATGATAATGTTGGAGGCTTTTTATCCTCATTTGCGCCAAAATGATCATGTTGATAATAATGATGATAATATTGAGGATAATAATGAGGTGACAGTCTGCGGCGAGTTCTATGAGTAGTAGGCGGGAAGTTAGTTTGTGAATTTTAGACTTATTAATATTATGGAATAGTATTGAATTTGTCGAATGTTATCGTGTATTTATATTAACTTTATAACTTTGAGACATGTTAGCTTTATAAGCTTGTGACTTGTTAGTTTGAGACATGTTATTTAGGAAATTTGCTCCTTGTATAGTTTAAGAGTAGTTTACTTTGTATCATATTTGTTGAATGGTATCATGGAATTGTGGAATGTTATTGGATCCGTTTAGTAATTTGGTATTGTATCATATTGTCGAATTGGTATTGTGGATTGTGATTGATTACAGGTTGTATTTGTTTTGGTAGATTTGCATTTGCTGCATTTTTTTGGCCCACCCAGAATTATTAGGGACGACATTGTCGTCCCTAATATACACCAGATGTGTCGTCCCATTCTGCACCACAAGGCCACGTGTATCGTCCTATTTTGTATCCAGTGCCACGTGGTATTACAGTTTGGCACGACTTTGTCATGCCTTTCTGTATTTAAAATTTCTTTTTATCATTATTTTAAAAAGATAAAAAAAAAAAAAAAAAATGGTACGACATTGTCGTACCATTTTGCAAAAGTATGTCGTGCCAAAGTGTATTTTCAGGTTGAATTCCTTTTGGGCCCCACACTTTTGTCGTGCCAAACATTCAAAGGCTTTGTCGTGCCAAAAATTCAAAGGCTTTGTCGTGCCAAATTTTTTTGGGTCATCAAAAAAGGGTCTACCAAAAAGGCACGACATGTCGTGCCTTTTTTACTTTTGGTCGACATTCTTTGCATTTTTGGCATGAGAAAGTAGTGCCAAATGTTACATTTTTTTGTAGTGAAGTACGCAACGAAGTGCGGCTACGAACAACACTCTTAGTTAAAACAATACTTATGGTGTGATAACGATGGCACGAACGTGTTCGCCAGAACAAATGAGCAATATTTTAGCTTAATCCTGTCAAATGAATAAGGCTATATGGAATTAGATATGTTCTAATATCTTTTCTTTGTGGGATAGAGATCTGTTGGTGGTCTTGGGTACTAATAATTTTGGAATTTGTTGGTTACTGTGTCTTGGTGTGGTTTTTGGTCTTGGCACTTAGCTGGGTAATTATTTGTGATATTGGTCTGTTTGGTATTAATTTTGGAGGGAAGTGATTGTTTGTCACTTTTGACGTGTAGGAATAAGTATTAGCTTTTTATCCTTAGAGCATGCACATCCATAACTTGAGTTATAGTTTAACACCTGCCAAGTCAGCGCCACATCAGCTTTAACATTTCACCTTAACATCCCCAAAAAACACCCACATCAATAACATCCCAAGTTAAACTTTAACATCCCAAAAAACACCCACATCAATAACAAACACTTCATTACACTTCGTTTTTTTTTAATGGTGATAACGCCCGTTAGGGCCCTAACGCAGCCGGCTTAACGCCCAAATAACGCCGGAGGTCCATTGGGTAACGCCCATTAAGTCCCTTCTAACACCCGTTAGGGCGTTATGCATGTGCATGCTCTTAGTTTTGCATGTTAAAGTTTTTAATAACATGACTAAGACATTTGATTGAGAATATATATATATACTAGCTAGTCAAAGTTTTTATAGCAATAATTGGCAAAATAATATACGCCTGCAATCATTATAAAAACGAAAATTCCTTAACTTTAATGTCTAACGTTTATAAAGAGGATGCCGGCCATCAACAAATTCCTTATCAAGACAAAATTTTGCATAATCACCGAAGACTTTTAAGAAGACATGGGATTGGGAAGGGTTTTAAGAGGACCAAGAAAATATGACTTATAATATCTATTTTCCATGTATATCATGAGACTTTTAAGAAGATGATAATGTTGGAGGCTTTTTATCCTCATTTGCGCCAAAATGATCATGTTGATAATAATGATGATAATATTGAGGATAATAATGAGGCGGGCGACGAGTCGGGCGGCGAGTTCTATGAGTAGTAGGCGGGAAGTTAGTTTGTGAATTTTAGACTTATTAATATTATGGAATAGTATTGAATTTGTCGAATGTTATCGTGTATTTATATTAACTTTATAACTTTGAGACATGTTAGCTTTATAAGCTTGTGACTTGTTAGTTTGAGACATGTTATTTAGGAAATTTGCTCCTTGTATAGTTTAAGAGTAGTTTACTTTGTATCGTGTTTGTTGAATGGTATCATGGAATTGTGGAATGTTATTGGATCCGTTTAGTAATTTGGTATTGTATCATATTGTCGAATTGGTATTGTGGATTGTGATTGATTACTGGTTCTATTTGTTTTGGTAGATTTTTTCCCGAAAAAAATCCGGAAAAAATCTGTAAAAACTGCATTTGCTGCATTTTTTTTGCCCACCCAGAATTATTAGGGACGACATTGTCGTCCCTAATATACACCAGATCTGTCGTCCCATTCTGCACCACAAGGCCACGTGTATCGTCCCGTTTAATATCCTGTGCCGCGTGGTATTACAGTTTGGCACGACTTTGTCGTGCCTTTCTGTGTTTAAAATTTCTTTTCATCATTATTTTAAAAAGATATATATAAAAAAAAAAAAAATTGGTACGACATTATGGTACCATTTTGCAAAAGTACGTATGCCGTGCGAGAGTGTATTTTCAGGTTGAATTCCTTTTGGGCCCCACACTTTTGTCGTGCCAAACATTCAAAGGCTTTGTCGTGCCAAATTTTTTTGGGTCAACAAAAAAGGGTCTACCAAAAAGGCACGACATGTCGTGCCTTTTTTACTTTGGGTCGACTTTCTTTGCATTTTTGGCACGAGAAAGTAGTGCCAAATGTTACATTTTTTTGTAGTGAAGTACGCAACGAAGTGCGGCTACGAACATCACTCTTAGTTACTTGTCTACGATATATGCAATATAAATGTAGTCTTCCCTATCTCAAGTCTTCTTAAAAGTCTCATGTGATTATACATGGAAAATAGATATTATAAGTCATTTTTTCTTGGTCCTCTTAAAAGTTTTCCCTATCCCATGTCTTCTTAAGTCTTCGGTGATTATGCAAAATTTTGTCTTGATAAGGAATTTGTTGATGGCCGGCATCCTCTTTATAAACGTTAAACATTAAAGTTAAGGAATTTTCATTTTTATAATGATTGCAGGCGTATATATATATTCTCAATCAAATGTCCTAGTCATGTTATTAAAAACGTTAACATGCAAAACTAAGAGCATGCACATCCATTACGCCCTAACGAGCGTTAGAAGAGACTTAAGGCGTTATGGGCGTTACCCAATGGACCTCCGGCGTTATTTGGGCGTTAAGCCGGCTGTGTTAGGGCCCTAACGGACGTTATCACCATTAAGAAAAAATGAAGTGTAATGAAGTGGTTGTTATTGATGTGGGTGTTTTTTGGGATGTTAAAGTTTAACTTGGGATGGGATGTTATTGATGTGGGTGTTTTGTGGGGATGTTAAGGTGAAATGTTAGTACTTGTCTACGATATATGCAATATAAGTGTAGTCTTCCATATCCCAAGTCATCCCTATCTCAAGTCTTCTTAAAAATTTTAGAGTTTTGAGTGTTATTTTATGATTATACAAAAAAAATTTGATGGCCGGCATCCTCTTCACGAAAGTTAAAAATTAAAGTTAAGGAACTTTAGTTATTATAATACGTTCAGTTTTATTTGTTAATATTGGTTCGTCTTATATATAAATGATTGCGCGTATTATTTTTGCCAATTCATTTCACCAGTCGCATGTTATTAACAGCGTTAACATGCAAAACTAAGGATAAAAAGCCAATACTGTAAATTTCCAAAAATGAAGTCACCACAATCATTAAGTTACTTATCATCTTCCTCTCATATTTCAATTTTCTTTTATGGTCTCATGATTATATGTCTTACTTCCGCCACTGTCTCTGCTTCCTATGGCAGTAATGAGACTGATTATGTTGCGTTGTTGTCATTTAAGTCAATGATCACCCAAGATCCATACAAAGTTCTAACCTCGTGGAACCATTCCTTTCATTTCTGTGACTGGAGTGGTATTTCATGTGGAAAGCGACACAAACGAGTGACTGCTTTACAACTGGATTCGCAAGGCTTAGAAGGCTCGTTGTCCTGTCATGTAGGGAACCTAAGTTTCCTCCGTGAGCTTCATCTCACAAACAACAGCTTTCAAGGAACCATTCCTCATGAACTTGGTCGTCTATCTAGGCTACGTTATCTTTATCTTAACAGAAACAAATTCAGTGGAGTCATTCCAACAAACTTGTCTGGTTGTTCTAACCTCGAAGTGCTTTGGCTCGCTCAAAATAAGCTAGTTGGAAGCATACCCAAGGATATGAGTTTATTCTCGAAACTTACTCGTTTTGTAGTTGAAGACAATAAGTTAACTGGTGGAATCCCACCTTTCTTGGGGAATATCACATCAATGGAAGTGTTCGCTGTTGTCGGGAACCCGTTGGGTGGGAGCATTCCAGATTCCTTGGGTCTTTGGAAAAGCTTGACGGAATTTCACTCTGGCGACTGCAACTTACATGGAAGCATCCCTCATTCCATTTTCAACCTCTCACTCCTAGTTAATTTAACCATAGCTGAAAATCACCTCACTGGTAGTCTTCCTTCAGAAATTGGTAATCATCTCCCAAATCTTGAGTGGCTTCAGTTAAGGGATAACGAACTGACCGGAGTTCTTCCACCTTCGATTTCTAATTGTTCAAAATTAGGAATACTTGAAATGAGTCACAACAATTTTAGTGGGAAGTTGACTATCAACTTTTCAAAACTAAGAGATATTAAAATAATTAGATTATATGATAACAACTTCCATGGACGCGGAGAAGCTGATGACATGAGGTTTATTGATTCTTTGAAAAACTGCACCAGATTAGTAAGGTTGGACCTTTCTAATTGCAACCTTATAGGAGTGCTTCCAATATCAATAGGTAATCTCTCTCATCAACTCAACTCTCTATATTTAGGAGACAATCAATTATTTGGAAGCCTCCCTTCAAGTATAGGTAGTCTAGTTGGTTTAACCATTTTAGATTTAGGGCCTAATTTATTCAAAGGAAATATCCCCACTACCATTGGTAAACTACAAAAGCTACAAGTTCTTGATCTAGATAGCAATCAATTTTCAGGGCCTATACCTGATGCCATTGGGAACTTATCATTGTTGACTGAACTTTTTTTTGAATCCAACAAATTAGAAGGTCATGTTCCATCAAGCCTTGGGAATTGTAAAGAACTTAATGGGTTAAGCCTTTTCGACAATAGACTTAGTGGTAAAATACCCAAGCAACTTCTTCAACTCTCATCACTAAATTATTTTTTAGATCTTTCTCAAAACCGCTCGGTTCCATTCCATCAGAGATTAAAAACCTCAATAAGTTGAGCGAGCTCTATTTATCTTATAATAATTTATCAGGCCCCATTACTAGTAACCTTGGTGAGTGTGTCAGCCTTACAACGTTAAACCTAAGTGGCAACAGATTTGAAGGCGTAATACCATCTTCATTTAGTTCATTGGGAGGATTGGGGGTACTCGACATTTCTGAAAATAGTTTATCAGGTAGAATTCCACAATTTTTAGGCAAATGGAAGTCCTTAGAGTATTTGAACCTATCCTTTAATGATTTTGAGGGTGAAGTACCGGTTGAAGGAGTGTTTGCCAATACAAGTGCATTTTCAGTTTTTGGGAATGATAGGCTTTGTGGTGGTTTGGTTACACTTAAGTTACCCACATGCAAGGAGACGGGTAGTAAGAAAAAAAGGTTTCCTTTCTTCATATTAGTCATCGTGATTGCAGCGACGTTGGTCATAATATTATGTTGTGTATATCTTTTGTGTCAGAAGAAACGCAATAGTCAACCATCTGAGTCATCAGGTAGTGAACGGTTCATTAAGGTTTCTTACAGTCAACTTCTCAAGGCTACTGATGGCTTCTCTGCAGCAAATTTGATTGGAGAAGGTGCATTCAGCTGTGTTTATAAAGGGATCCTCGATTCCGATGATGGAAAATTTGTTGCAATCAAAGTTCTACGTCTTGAAAATCGAGGAGCTCACAAAAGTTTTCTAGCAGAATGTGAAGCTTGGCGGAATATTCGGCACCGTAATTTGTTGAAGATAATAACTTCATGTTCAAGTGCTGATTTCCAAGGAAATGATTTTAAAGCTCTGGTTTATGAGTTTATGCCGAATGGAAGTGTACACGATTGGCTTCATTCAAGTGAAAATACATCGAAGTTGAACCTTCTTCAAAGAATAAATATTCTTAGAGATGTTGCCACTGCACTTGATTATCTTCACAATCGCTGCCAAACAACGATTGTTCACGGTGACTTGAAGCCAAGTAACATTCTACTTGATGATGATATGGTGGTTCATGTTGGAGACTTTGGTTTAGCTCGACTACTTGGTACAGACTTAAACCAAAACAACTCAACCGGGGTTAAAGGAACAATTGGTTATGCACCTCCAGGTAATTCCACTTTTATTCCATGATGCTTATATTTATTTACAGGTTAAAGTTTGTAAATTAATTAATTGTATTTTATTTATAGAGTATGGTATCGGGAGCGAGATGACAAGTTGTGGGGACGTCTACAGTTTTGGAATATTATTACTAGAGGTGATGACTGGTAAAAAGCCCACAGACGGCATGTTTATTGAAGGTCTTAGCCTTCATAAATTTGCTTACATGGCATTACCAGATCATGTAATTGATGTTATTGATAATGATGCAATTGTGCTGCAAAGTACGGAAGCGAATGCAAAGAAAGTTGAAGAATGTTTGGCTGCAACTATCAAGATTGGAATATCATGCTCTGTGGATTCCCCACCCCAACGACTAAAAATTGGAATTGTTGTCAATGAGTTGCAGCATATTCTCAATGTGCTTAAAAATATATAAGGTACTCCGTTCTCTCTTTTTGGAGAGTGTGATTTTACATGAGTTGGTCAATGAATCATCACTAAAATGGTATTTGTTTTCTTGTCTTTTGAACTCTTTCAGGTATGGTGAAGTTGAGAGTAACTGCAACAAGGAGAGTGCATGTCGTAGTTAAATAAATGTTAAGTTGTTTGTAATTGTGGTTTAATTTTCTTGTTGCATAAGTGTACAAGACAACTTAATAAACGTTACGTAACATTACGTTTCTTTCCTGGTGACGTATCATATGTATCAAGCATGTTTGTAAGTGTGGTTTCATTTCCATGAATCCAATTTGTGGTACTGAATTCTACTTAAGTGCTACTTGGTGTTTGATTCCTTAATGAACAGCCTAATGTTGTTCGTGTTCTTTGACTTTTTCTTAAATATCTAAATGAGAAAGCTCAAGCCTTCCCCCTCTTCTCGTTTCGAGCAATGTATGGTTCAATTTTATAGAAAGTTAACCTCATGTTTGGTATACTGTATTATTACTGCAAGTATACTGTATTAAAAATGTGTCAATAATTACCAAAGTGGATTTCTGATACATAAATCAGCTCGAATATTTTGATATAACTTGAGATTTGAGAGTGTTGCCAAAGTTACTACTTAATGGAAGTTTAATTAACAAAATAGGTGTAGTTATGGATTGTCCTAAAAATATAGATAAAACTGAACTAGTGTAATGTGGAAACATGTAACTTACAGTAATATGAAATGGGTTAAACATGAAACTGTACACCCACTCTTGTGAAACAAACCAAAGAACAGCGAAAACTAAAATGGGTCAAATGGGTAGACTCAAAAAATATCTATAACTGAACGTGTCATTATTCTGTTCCATTCCATCAGGGATTGAAGACCTCAAGATGTTGAACCATCTCGATTTATCTTATAATAATTTATCAGATACCATTACTAGTAGCCTTGTTCAGTGCATTAGCCTTACAATGTTAAACCTACAAGGCAACCACTACAGTTTCTGAGATAATTTCAGCCATGATGAATTTGTTGCTCTTCTTTTCCGAAATGAACATAGTATTGATTCAAATAAGGAAGATCCATTGACATTACAAATGAGTTGATACATTGAGCTTGCCTACTGTATGACTACTCTTGCAAACAACACATCTAAAAAGACACACGCCAACCTTATTAACTGCTAGAGCAGAAATGAAACTAAAACATACACCATAGACATCACTGTAAGTATTGTTATCGTCACTGCCTTTGAATGACTCGA
>OU343216.1:127943892-127986272 GCA_910596185.1 Chrysanthemum makinoi | reverse complement strand
GGCCAGGTCGACCCGGGTTTGAAAACATTTGCCAAAAACCCATTGGTCAGCCAAAAGAAGAAAAAAAAATATACAAAATTAACATAAGATCAACCTTTTTATTATTGTATATAATTCCTATATTCATTATACAAATCCTCTGTATCTTTCTCTGGTCCACCTTTCCTAATCAAGTTTCATAGGGTCAAAGGTCAATCTTTCTTTAAAGAATAAACTTTACTTAACAGTTAACACCCAAGAAATTTACACTGACATGATTTCACCTTTATTTGTTAATTTCTAATCAACGACGACCTCTCCATACCGACCCACATAACCCAAACTTTATTGACAATATGGTAAAATGAGTCCCCCTAATTGGGGCATAAAACTTTAAATGTTTTGTAAAGTAAATTTCAAAAAGCATTAATGATACGTTGTGCCAAAAAAAGTCTAAAAGAAGTGCAGAAATATGGGGCATGCCAACCCTTTCAAATCCATACTGTAATCAAATACACTATTTGACACAAAATAAAAACGGCTTAATTAACATAGGATCTTTAGATCGTGATATACGAGGAATGCTTTGGTGTACGATAGTTTACAATACAGATCTGAGGTATTCATTTCACTATGCATCCAAGCCTTGATTCGATATATTTACTTAAGTAGATCATATATGAACGAATTAGTGTAATACGTCAATACGAAACGATGTCGCTGTGATATGATATGTTTACTTTAGTTGTATCCAAATAATCATGTGCACGATAATGTCCACAACCGTGATTCTGTTTATAATGGTTCAATTTCTAATTATTTTGATTGTCTATGGTATCCAAATTAAGGCTGTCTACAAACTGGATCAAGAACTACCTGAAAGTGTATCGAATAGAAAGTTACTGGACAAAGGTTGCAAAAGGGAAACAAATCAGCCCCTTGGATGACTTGCCAATGGGGTTATGGAGGTACGTAAATTTTAAAAGTTGATCCACGATCTGAAGAATTACGCTCTTGACTTCAGCATCATGTTCGTTACAGCAGTACCGTGCTGCAGAGCAAAACAGTAAGAGTCGTTGCAAATAATTTCTTAGTTTCGTCTTGTGTTATTTTGAGGATAGTAAAGATGAAGTGTATGAATGAACCCCTCAATACCCAATGACGTGGCTATTCGTAACGCGTGAGAATGAATTCGTGTCATCATCTAGATCTATAAGACAGTACCATTGCAATGGCGCTACCTGCCATTAAAAGGTAATCTCGCTAATAACTTGCAAGCCCCAAAAAAAAAAAAGGTTCAACACCTAACAAGATAGGTTGAAGGAGTACCGACTCTACTCTTGCATTTTCATATATATCAAGCAATAGCATTGTTTGCATAGACAACTGCTTGCAGCTATTGGAATCCTTTCATTTCAGCTGAGCTTGTCAACTTAGCAATAAAATACAACTCAGATCAAACATACTCGCAAAAAGTCTTATAATCAACCAGGGTGAATTTTAGAAATTTAGATGTTCCGGACAATCATTAACAGTTCAGCAGCAACAAACATCACCAATTCCGAGCACCATGGTCTTGTACCTTGCGCGCAAACTTCAATGATTCAGTACGGAAAAATTCCAACTTTCGTTTCAGCTTTTCATTCCTGTGAGTTAATGCGCCAATTTGCACTTTTTGCCATGCTATGATAGACTCGGAGCTGCTACACTGCTCGCATCATGTCCGTGAGAGGATTGGAGACCTGATAATAAATGTATACAACTTTTATTATATTCAGGCAAAAGAAAAGTGGCATGTAACCCATACTAGTCCAGGTAAGCAAACATGTATGTTATGAACCTGGATAAGTGTTCACGCAGAGAAAACTGATCTTCTGGGACATGAAGAATGTGACTGTTGTCATTATCATTCGCAGCAACGATTAACGACGACTCGAGATTTTCCTACTTATTTTCTCCCGGGAATCTGTAATCTTCTAATGGACCACACTGCTCAGAAACCACTCCTGCCTTAGGTCCATTCTTGTCACCAAAGTTGATCCACAACATCAACAGCTACACCCTTTTTTTTTTGCTTCGTTCCAATTTCTCTCAAATCATGCTTAAACCAATATACTGAAAGGACTGAAAGGCAAGAAACACGCACACACACAACAGATATGACAGCTATTAGAGTCAACATACTAAACAAATAAAAAGATTTCATTAATATAGCAAATTAATATGCATTTAGAGGCTTTTGTTTTTAAGAAACTGACCCGCACTCTTGAGTGCATCTATTATCCGCATATTACCACTGTCTACTCGTGCACCTGAGCAACAAATAAACTTAATAATTATACATAAATCAATATATATAGCCATAAAGGATTAAAGAAGCTAAACATGAATTCTAGACATGATCTTTGGAAGATCTCTAGTAGGTTCAACCAAAATTTTAGCTTTGTTGCCCATTGCTAATATGCCCACACAATTCTCTGGATGAAACTCTAACAAAAATATTTCCAAAGACATCAACAACAATAAGACTGAAGATTATATACCACAGACATTGCATACCTTAGGTAGTTACATCTTTGGCTTCGTATCTCATTTACAACCTCATTTAGCTTCTTTGACAAGGGGTTTTCATAATGATTCAGTACCAACTGTATCGAAAAGTTTGAGTTAAACAGATGATTGGGTAGTTTACTCTAGCAAACTTCAGATTTTTAAGCCACAAAAAAGCTATGCAATGAGCAAGCATATACATATGCCAACTTCGACCCATCTGCATATATATGGGTCAATTTGGGTAGTTTATCACAAATGAGTCAGTTTGCTAACTTTTAAAAGCGGGCAAAATTGGAACGGGTCAAATGGCTCAAACAGGTTGAAAGCTACCAACCAAAGTCCGTTTGGACACATTACTAGAGCCGCCATTTTGCCACTATAATGATACAAGTCAAGATCAAGTGTACGTGACTGGGATCTCACTAAAAGAAGATACGCCAAATAGTTTGTGTGTTATATCAGGATCTACAGAGCCTCCAACGTTAACGTAAATGAAGTAGTCCTCTCCATTTTCAAGAAAATAGATCCCGTCATTGCTCACATGTTCACTTGATAGACCTTTGTGATCACTAAATCCATCGTTGACCCTTCCATTCTAACATAGCTCCAAACAAATGTTCATAGAATCCATTGTGAGAAAACAATCTGCCTACTAGGCCACTAACCAACCGAACGATTTGTCTGAGACTAAAAAATATGCCTCATTGAGAAACTGACACACATTATAACTAGTGAACCCCGTTTTTAATAGCAATAACCCAAAACAATCTGCTGATTATTCAAAACACAAGTAAAACTGACCCACTGTTACTAGCAGCAACTAAAATTTAATCCACAACTAATAGAATATTAGATGAAACATTTCATCAAACACATTATAAAATTTGCATTATCCCTTCATTTGCTTGGAATTTTTTAACTCTATCAACAATTTTCCAAAATGCTGTCTTCTTCTATCCCTTCTTATTAGATCCTCTTTCTATCTTATTTGATAACAATCTACAATGTTAACAATGGAGGTTAATGGTGAAAGCATAACAGAAATGTGAAGGTTACATTGCTATTTATAGCTACAACTGAGTACACGAGGCTATTTACATTGAATGACAATCTACTGCTGCATAGCTGTTTTATTCAGGACAACAGAAAAACATAAAAAAATTCTTAAACTTTATGACTTGTGAACAGACATCATACAAAATTGATCAAGCATTAAGTTACTGATACACCCATCTTCATCCACAGCCGATCATCCACTGAGAATAAATCTTTGACTTGGCGCATTGTTGGCCTTTCTTGTGGGTTGTCGTTCAAACATGCCCGTGTGACATTCAAAATTAAATGAGATAGTTTCTCAACTAGAGGTGATGGTCGTGGAATCCGTCTATCTCCTACATTGGCCAGCAATAGATCATCAGTCGACATTGTTGGCAGACATGATATAAGTTCTCCTGGATGCTTTCCCATAATCACTTCTAGTGCAACAACTCCAAAACTATACACATCGCATTTCTCTGTCGCCACCATCGTATAAGCAAGCTCTACATGGAAGGAAACATGAGAATAAAAAAAAAATGTTATATCAGATCATGATTAAGAGAAATCTGAAACTTGAGAATTAGTACGTATAGTATATATAAATTTTAAAATATATGATAGTTACCTGGTGCAATATAGCCATAGGTGCCTACAACCGCAGTCCAGTTGGATGAATCAAGCTTTAGAAGCTTCGCTGTTCCAAAATCCGAGATATGTGCCTCATAATCAGAATCGAGAAGGATATTAGCTCCAGAAATGTCTCTATGAATTATAGGTGGTATGCAATCATGGTGCATATAAGCCAAACCATTCGCAACAGCCCTAACAATTCTTACCCTCTTCAGCCAATCCATTTCCTTTGCTGTGATATCGCTACTTAAGAGAGATTTTAGACTTCCCTTCTCAAGATATTTGTAAATCAAAAATGAGTGACGAGCATGGAAGCAATATCCATAGAGTTTAACTATGTTTCTGTGCCTTATGTTGGTTAATGCTCGTACCTCATTTAGGAAGCCTTGATCGTCATTCTCAGATGATGAATGAAGTTTCTTGACAGCAACTAAATTGTTGGGTTGTAACACAGCTTTATACACAGTACCGTATCCTCCCATCCCAATACAGTATGAATCATCAAAATCATTCGTTGCCTTGATGATTTCATCATACATCGCCTGTCCATCAAAACTTGTTATTGAGAAAATTTTGCCAACTTCTTCGCCTGATGGTTTCTGTGGAGAAGTTCTCTTTCTACGTCGATAAGCAATGAGGCCACACATGAATAAAACAAGTAAAAGAGACGCAAAAAGTGGGACCGTAGTTACAAGGATGAGCTTATGATGAAAATGATTATTTTTCTTCATTACTATTTGACTTTCACAAAGTTTCAAACCTGTAACATTTCCACACAGACGACGATTTCCTTGTAATGCTTCTCCAGACACATTTAGAAAGACAGGATAAGGGGGAATTGGACCTGTGAGCTCATTGTAAGACAGGTCTATGTCAATCCCTCTTGGCAAGTTACTGAAACCACGAGGAATTGAACCAGATAGCTTATTGTGAGAAAGATTCATCATTACCAGACTTTTTAAACTTCCAATTTCCGATGGTATCTCTTTTGTGAGTGAATTCCAAGATAAATCTAGAACATTGAGTTGACGTAATTTACCAATCTCTGATGGGATCTTTCCGCTAAGCTTGTTATTACTAAGATATATGTGATTGATTTGTACCCAATCACCAATATATCTTTGTAATGACCCGTTCAACCAATTTTTGGATAGGTCAAGAGTAAGCAGGCCATGCAGTGATCCAAGCTCTTGAGGTATAACTCCTGAAAGGTTGTTATCACTCAAGTTTAAATTTAACAAACTTTTCATCTCCCCAAATTCCTTTGGAATTTGACCAACCAAATGGTTAGACGAAAGATCAAGCACATGAATTGAATTCCCAAACTCCGGTGGTATGCTACCACTGATGTTGTTATATCCCATCTTTAATGTAGTCAATTTTTTGCATTTACCCCAGTTATGAGATAGTTGCCCATGAAATTTGTTATGACTGACATCAAATAAATTTAGGCTTGGGTAGACACCAAAACTATTCGATATATCTCCACGAAACTGATTAAATTCAAACTTTGCTCTTGTTAAGGTGGAGCAATTCCATAGCCCTCTTGGAATAGCACCAGAGAGTTCATTATAACTTACCGCTAATTTTTGAAGCTTTCCCCCTTGGCACAAATCATCAGGCAGTTGACCAGAGAATTGATTTGTGTCCAGCTGTAGCTGTAACAATTGTAGACTTCCGATTCCTTTTGGTATAGGACCGGATAACTTGTTTACGCGGAGAGACAGAATCTGAAGGCTTCTCAGGTTTCTTAATGATGAAGGAATTGAACCATTGAGTTGATTAATGCCCAAACCTAATTCAGTGAGAGACTTCATATTCCCTAATTCAATTGGAATGGGTCCATAGAGTTGATTTGTCTGCAGATGAAGGGTATTCAAAGACTTTAAATCACCCAACGATGAAGGAATTGAACCATTGAGTTGATTTTCGCTCAATTGTAAATCAGTGAGAGACTTTATATTCCCTAATTCAGTAGGAATGGGCCCAGAGAGTTTGTTTTCGTACATATAAAGGATATTTAAAGACTCCAAATCACCCAATGATGAAGGAATTGAACCATTGAGTTGATTTTGGCTCAAATCTAATTCAATGAGAGACTTCATATTCCCAAATTCAATTGGAATGGGTCCTGAGAGTTTGTTTTCGGACAAATAAAGGAATTTCAACGACATCAAATCACCCAACGATGAAGGAATTGAACCATTGAGTTGATTTTGGCTCAAATCTAATTCAATGAGAGACTTCATATTCTTAAATTCAATTGGAATAGGCCCGGATAGTTGATTTCCCCACAAGTAAAGGATAGTCAAAGACGTCAAGTCACCCAACGATGAAGGAATTGAACCATTGAGTTGATTTTCGCTCAATTGTAAATCAGTGAGAGACTTTATATTCCCTAATTCAGTAGGAATGGGCCCAGAGAGTTTGTTTTCGTACATATAAAGGATATTCAAAGACTCCAAATCACCCAACGATGAAGGAATTGAACCATTGAGTTGATTTTCGCTCAATTGTAAATCAGTGACAGACTTTATATTCCCTAATTCAGTAGGAATGGGCCCAGAGAGTTTGTTTTCGTACATATAAAGGATATTTAAAGACTCCAAATCACCCAACGATGAAGGAATTGAACCATTGAGTTGATTTTGGCTCAAATCTAATTCAATGAGAGACTTCATATTCCCAAATTCAATTGGAATGGGTCCTGAGAGTTTGTTTTCGGACAAATAAAGGAATTTCAACGACATCAAATCACCCAACGATGAAGGAATTGAACCATTGAGTTGATTTTGGCTCAAATCTAATTCAATGAGAGACTTCATATTCTTAAATTCAATTGGAATAGGCCCGGATAGTTGATTTCCCCACAAGTAAAGGATAGTCAAAGACGTCAAGTCACCCAACGATGAAGGGATTGAACCTTTGAGTTGATTTATCCCAAATTGTAAATCAGTTAGAGACTTCATATTCCCTAATTCATTTGGAATGGGTCCAGAGAGTTGATTTGTGTGCAGATAAAGGATATTTAAAGACGTCAAGTCACCCAACGATGAAGGGATTGGACCAGTAAAATTGTTTCCAAAAAGTTGCAAAACGGTTAACTGGCTCAGTTTACCAATGGTAGGTGGAATTATACCAGAAAAGTGATTGGTTGAAAGATTAAGATAGACAAGTTTTGACAGGAGTCCGATTTCTGGTGGGATGGGACCAAAGAAGCTGTTTACACTAAGCTCAAAATGTGTAAGATTGCCTAGAATAATGAACGGGAACTGGTGAAGCGTACCTTTTAACTCAGACTTCGAGAGGTTCAACATATTAATGTTCCCATCAGCGTTGCAAGCAATTCCAAACCAAGAAGGGCACGAAGCGGGTGCACTAGTATTCGTTGGAAGGGGTTTCCAAGAAGATAAAACTTGGGAGTTGTTTGGGATTTTAAGGCTTGCTTTCCATTTTAGAAGAGCATTTGCTTCCTCCAAAGAAGCAGAAGTAAAGTTTGCTACAAATGAGAGAGCAACGAGTAGTAGAGCTAGAAATAATTGTAAGAACTTTGAAGAAGTGATTGCTTGCTTTTGCATGTTTTTTTCTATGAAGTGAAGGTTTCCATGCCTTTATTTATACTTGGGCTCTCATAAACTAAATTTTAGGTGTTGTCATATTATTGCACAAGAATATTTGTATTAAATAATGGCAAATTTAGACCCAGATAAAAAATACGTCAATAAAAAAAATATAAGAAAGCATGCACAAGCAACTCCAAAAGACCATTGGTCAGCCAAAAGACCATTTTGTAAAGAATACGGGCATGTTTTTTTTTTTATTGCTGAGAGCACTAGGTGTGGGTTCGCCGTCGCCCCTCGCCGTCCGATGTGGCACTTCGCCGACACCTCGCCGTGACACCGCCCCTCTTCGCCGTAGCTCGCTGTAAAGCACCTCTTCGTCTGCACGATGAACTTGTTTTGTCATTTTTTTTTTTTTTTTCGTTTTTATAGTTGTAATATTTGTATTTTTAGGAAGTAGTGGGCTCAAATGAGTGAGTTTGAGGTTTGTTGTTTGTGTGTTAGTTGTGGAGGTTTGTTATAGTGATGCGACGGTGATGAAGAGGTGAACCTATGTCACGACACCTGATGCTCTAATCAACGACAACCTCCCCATGGGCCCATACCTACCCACATAATCGAAATTGTATTGACAATATGGTATAACATTTTAAACCGGGAATATAACGGGCATGTTCTTTTCTTTTCTTTCTTTTTTTTTTCTCGACGACGACCATACCTACCCACATAATCCAAACTGTATTGACAATATGGTATATCAGTACTTTCTTCTAATTGGAGCATAAACTTTTAAATGTTACCAAAAATAAATTTCAAAAACCATTAATGATACCTCGTGCCAAAAAAACTCTAAAAGAACATGCCAACCCTTTTTATATATGCTCAATCTACATAGGAAATTCAAGTAGCAAAGAAAAGAAGCAAATATACTACAAAAGCCCAGACATGTAACTGTGTTCTTTAAACCATTTGTGTCAACAACCTACAAGTACCTTAATTATACATTAAAAACGCAACATGCATGGAGAACAAATAAACTTCATATATGATATCTCGATTTCATGGGTTGGTACTGGACAACTAAATATCATTATTTGCAAAAGAAATAAACCAAAAAAAAAAAAAAAGGACAAACAAATTTCAAGTTTGATTGAACATATTCAGTAAAAGAAAAAAAGGTTTCTAACCTTTGGTAGATACGTGATGATGGCAAAATCGAAATCTCATATTACCATCTCAAGGCCAGGTATTAAGTTTGATAAAATGAGAGATTGTGAATAAGAAATTGAAAAGCATACGGACAGGAGAGAATATTCTATTTATTCAATGATTAGAACTTTTCATGTTTCCAATAAAGATGTATTGGCAAAAGCAAGTTTTTAAATTTATATTTGGAAAAAAGCATGAAAAGATTTGTAAATATATATATATATATAGGGTAAAGTTAAAATAAAAAGACAAATATCGGTAAAAATAATAAAAATATATATATATTTTTTTATTTTTTTTAATTCTCCAAAAATTCCACAAGATCGGGTATGTTGGTGCATAAAACTTTTGTGAAAACACTTTTTATAATTTTGAGTTTTGATACGTTTTTTTTAATGCACAAAAAACGAATTTTGATGCGCAAAAAAATTTTGATGCACAAAATTTTCAACTTGTTTTAGTTAGATGCGCAATGTTATTTTGATGAGAAAAATCAAAAGAAGTTGGGTGCAAAACCAATATTTGATGCACAAAAAACGATTTAATGCGCAAACGTATTTTTTCATATTTTTTTTTCGGAAAAAATATCCACTTTTAGAAAAAAGTTTTTCACAACTTTTTCATGCACCATCATACCCGATCTTGTGGAATTTTGGGAATTTTTCTCGAGACCTTTTTTTGAAAATAATCTTTTTATATTTTTACGGATATATGTCTTTTATTTGATCTTTATCCTATATAATGTAAAGTTAAAATAAAAGACAATATTCCAAAAAGCAATAAAAAGATTTTTCTTTTTTTTTAAATTCTCTAAAAATTCGAAAAAAATTCCACAAGATCGGGTATGTTGGTGCATAAAACTTTTTTTTATACCCGATCTTGTGGAATGTTTTGAGAATTTTTCGAGAACTTTTTTTGAAAAAAAATCTTTTTATCTTTTTATGAATATTTATCCTTTTTTATTTGATTTTTTATCATATATATATATATATATATATATATATATATATATATATATAAGGATCAAATAAGAAAAATTAAAATGAGAATTATAAAAAGAAAACACAAACCACACATTTCCTTCTAAGATTCATCTATTAAAAGAGATACATTCTCCGTAAAAAATCCCCCTTTATTTGAAATGCTGTGGATAGATTTTTTTTATTCTTTTCTCATTTTAATTTTTCTTCTTACTGGATCACTTTCGTATGTATATATATATATAGTGTATCTTTTATTATGAGAACCCCTCATAAGCTGCGGTAATCCCATGGTGAGAACTCCAATTGACCAATCACAATTTAGTATACCATTTTTAAAAAATTCAAAATAATACTAATTTATTAAGGGGCATTATTGGTATTTTAACATTCACATAATCTTAACTGACAATTCAAAATTATCCTAGAATCATGCAACATATACGGTTTTTTATTTCAAATGATTTGCATTTAGTTTCTATCAAATTCCACAAACCATTATCATAAATCCAGTAATCATTATCAAACCCTAATCCAAAAACGCTTTATCAAAACCCTAACTGCCGAATCTCATTTTCTCTCAAAACCAAACATGGTTGAAATTGTTGATATTGTTCAACATCCGAATATGAGCACAAACCCTACCATCGTAAGTTGACCCTCTTATGGATGAACTGAATGATGAAACAATTTTTTTACCCCAACAGATTGATTGGATGGCGGAGAATGCGAATTATGATCATTACGTAATAATAATGGTTAAGCTCTTTTAATTTTTAATTTTTTTTTACTTTATTTTGTTAAACTGCTTTTTGAAGTTTATGTTACCAGTAATGTTTCTTGAGTTGTCAATAATTTTGATTTTAAAGCGTAAGTTTTTGAAAATCAAATTGCAAAAATGAAGATTAGATAATGTACATGCATGTTTATAATTATGCATGCATTTTTAACTGTTATATGGTGCATATTTTTTGGGTAATGTACATACATGTGAGAATTGTTGTTGAAGTTATGTTACATCAGTAATGTTTCTTGAGGTGTTAATAATGGATTGGAAAAACAGCTTTTGAAATTTGAATTTCAAAGTCTGAAGATTGATAATGTACATGCATGTTTTTAATTATCCATCCATTTTTAACTATTATATGGTTCATATTTTGGGTAATGTACATGCATGTTAAACTGTTTTCTGGTGCATATTTAGTAAAGTGTCACAATTTGTAAATTCCCTTCATTAGTTAGGTTGTTTTTGCTAATACATGTGTTTTAATTATTTGTAGAAGATGATGTTGATGTTGATGTTTATGATCTTGATCCTCGAAGTTCATTCCTCACCAAACGGTAGCTCATATTGGGTCCCAAACGCTCGTGGTTGATGAAAAACCTAAAAAGGGTACTCAAGTTTCGATATCGTTTCTAAGAAGTGGTTAACATGTACATGGTTTATGCGCTAAGGGCAGATTTGGTGTACGTAAATCGTGGTCCAAAAAATGGAATGGGCAGTCACATACAAATACGCTCATATGTATTGAGGGGTAAACCTTAGGAAGATTGCTGAAACAAAACACACTAATGGAAGATGTCCAAGAAAATGATAACGAGATGGAAAAAACAAAAAAAGAAAACGTAGATCTTCAACAACACTGACCGATTGTAAAGCAAGGATCTGTTTGAAAGTTATTCCGGTGCACAAACAAGTATGAATTGTATGATTGGACCGAGAATCACAACCACCCACTTATAGTTCAACAACATGGATCTATCTCGCCTCGGACGGAAGTGCCTAATATGGCGCATTATATGTTCATTCATCGCGCTTCGCTTGGACTAGTATTAAAGGGGCACAAAAAGCACAAGGATAAGAGTAGCGTTGTTAAGGGTGGGTTTGATCCGTTAGGGGAATGCCGGTTGACCGGAGTAACTTTAGACGCATATGAATTTGTTTATCGGTGATAGGATGCTCAACATGTTAGTTGACAAAATTACGAAGGCGAGGAAGGAACATGTCCCCTCGACTTCTTTTATCATCACACAATTGAAGAGAAATTGTGCCGTATGGTTTTGGGCGGACGAACAATGAAAATGCAACTATGTTGCATTTTGGAGATGTTGTCTCGCTTGATGCTACTCTTTTTGAAACAAACAAGTGAGTTACGTTTAATATTTACGTTTATATTGTATTTATTTCATTTTTCTTTATACCGCTTATGTCATTTTTTATAGTTATACATACATGTTTACATTGAATTTATGTCATTTTACTATTTCAGAGTTATGTCATATTTGACAATTTATTTAAATTTACCTTGTAGAATCCATGGATCCGGACTCAACTAGGTATTTAATGAACAATGATTGAATATGCACAAATGAATAATAACACAATCAAAGTTACCAACAAGGTTTTTCTCAAGAAACAATGATCCTCTATGGATCTCTATTACTTTCTCTTATTCTTTTTCCTGGAATGTTTTTCCAAGTGTTTTTTAAAACAAAAGTCCTCCGTTCCTTTTATGCACAAAGAACCCTAAATAGACAATAATATAAAATAAATGCATATCACTACCTAAAATAGCTCATGCATATCCTAACAAACTAATAAATACGCGGAATATCTATATCCGCAGAAACAAACTACACGTTTATCAATAGACATTTCAAAGAAACTCTTCAAATAGATCCATGTGCTTCAAATAGATTCCTTCTTCCGCCAAAGATTTTCAGCCAGAATTTCTTACTTTGCAGATAATTCCCAACAATCCTCCCCCTAAACTGTAATTAGACTAGGTTAAGTTCCAGCTTTGATAGATCGTTAACACATCAAAACAAGAGGATTGTAGTTGAACCCAGCAGCAAAGAACCAAAACAATTACATCTCTATGATGACAAATCTTGAAATCGTCCAGATCTTTGCAAAAGAACAAATGACAAAAATGCCTCTTGAAGTCGGAGCAAGCTCAAGTCCATGAGTTGCCATGCTTCCTCATCATCAAGGCTATCAAGTCTTCATTGTTGATGATTCATTTATTTCTTCAAAGAAGTGTAGTGTTGAAGACATTAGTGAAAGATGTCTCAAGAGTAAAGACGAAGATATTAGTGAAGGGTATCTATCAGTTTTATAGGATAAAGCACTTATGGTAGGTGCTTGGAAGTCAAGACTAAGAAGCATTAGTGAAAGGTGCTTAGAAGTCAAGACAAAGAAGCATTAGTGAAAGGTGCTTTAGAAGGTGATAAGACACAGACATTAGTGAAAGGTGTCTTGTAGATTCTAGTCAAAGGAATTAGTAGCAAAGGTGCCTTTAGATGTACATTCGATATTGTGTGTTTCGATGTACAAGATAGACTAGTATTAGATCCAAGGATATTGATATCCTTGATGATGTTGTAAAGGAGTAGATCTCCTTTGGGATTAGTCGTTGGTGTAGTGTGGTAGTAGTTCCTCCATTGCAATGGAACTAGGTGCTTAGCCTAGTACCTAATAAAGGGTAGGCGACGTTGTGAATGTGTAGTTCACCTAAGGTGTAACACCCCAACCCGACAAGGGTAGAAGTGTCACATTCTGGTGTCATATCAGAACATACAAATAAAATTCTTCAAGCGGAAGTCTTAAAGAATAATGTACCAAGTCATTTAAACAAAAGATTTACAAGGAAATTACAAAATCCAAAAGTCTAAAATAAACCAAAATTCCAAAACAATAGCCCGCCAAAATAAGTCCGACTAGAAAGGTAACTAGGGTTGGTCCACTCAGATAATCCAACTCTCAGCCCCATCAAAGCCCATCTTCAAATCTAAAACCCGCCAGCAGGAAAGAAATGCGGCCGAAGCTTAAAAGCCAAAGGAACAGATATAACAAAACGAAAGCTAAGTAAAATCAGAAATGCGAAATGAAATAAGGAAGCTGATAACAAGGTTGCAATGAAAGGGAAACGATGAGTCAAGGAGGATCCTGCAGAACACAATTATACAGATATCCAAACAGAACAGATAACAAGGAGAACGAAGCAAAGCAAAACATCGATGACATATATACAAGCACATACAAATTAGGCATACAAGTACTGAACATAAGCAAGTATAGCAGACGTCGTATCCACATAACATACATATAGCATACAAACAATTTAGGAAATCAGAAGACATACTAGTCAAACAGGAATTTAAAGGCAAGCGGAAGCAATTAATTAGTAAGTGAGCATGGCAATCACACAGGTCAAAACCCTTAGTTGAAACATAACCAATATCATAACAGCCGTAGTACTTAATCAAAGAGTCAAAACATAAAGCCACACGTAACAAGTAGGAATACAAGATGAGCATTATATTAAATGAATTAAAGACATATCAGGAAACTAAACAAATTAACAAGCTGACATCACAAGATGACCCATTTACCTAATCAAACCGTAGTATAGGCGAGAAATGTAAACATGGCATGTGTCAACAATAAAACAGATAAGAATACAACGGAATATTCATAGTCCACGAGATACCGAACAAAGCACACATAAGAAACTCGACAAAACTATCGCTTACACATTAGTATGGTCACCGCATTAAATCAGAGAGTCACATAACAAGTGAGATCACATATCGCCGATGAAAATAGGTAACACGATAACCGGCATAGTAATCACATTATAGCAGGATAATCAGTAGTCACATAAAACATAAATAGCATAATCAAATTCAATAAGCATATAATAACCCGGTACGTGAATGGAACGATATTCTAAAGTAACGGAATGAGAGTGTGACAGATCAAAGCAATGGAATATATATATCTTGGTAGTAGAGCTGAGTCATATAAAGGTACCGAGAAATGAACAATTAACGTAAGCATATAGTGCGCTGGGGAATACAAAAGGTACAATATAGCATATCAAAGGTGTAAGGGTTGTTTTAAATCTACCACGAGCCCGGAACATATCCATATCATATCATATCATAGTAACCATTGTATTCTAGGGTGACCCTAATACCATATATCATAGGAGGGGAGACCTCAAGAACAAATGGAGTAGCTAGCTTCGAATGTGAAGACGCGGATTGCAACCCGACATCATTCACCATATAAATCTCCAATCGGATCAAATCCCTCGAAACATATCATATCTAGGATGCATCCATACGCCCCAAGGGCCAAATCATATACATATAGTGAGCTCATAATCATATCATATCATAATAGGGACGCGGTGTGTATCATCACTCTATACACTGAGTCATGCCATTGGTTCATCAATGACACGGTCAGGTTACCTTCCTGACTAGGAACACATATTTGGCTTGGGTATTAGACTGAAGGGTCAAAGCATATTCATATCATAAGGGTTCATATCAAAGTTCATATCATAGTTTCATATCAAAGTTTCATATCAAAGTTTCAGAAGTCAAAGGTTCATATCAGGTTTCCATAACATAAGTTCATAATCAGAGGTTCATAATCAGATGGTTCATAATCATAAGGTTCATAATCATAAGGTTCATAATCAGAAGTTCATAATCATAACAACGAATATCATAGCGAACAGAATCATATCGTAGGATTATGCCGAATCATATCAAAAGGATCATATCATAAGGAAATCATAGCAAAGGAATATCATGAGTGAAGCAAAGTCAAGGATTGAAAAGTCAGGAGAAATCCCTACTGAAAAGGGATAGAATATCTGTACCTTATTCGAAGCAATCAACAATGAAAGTAAAATCAAGAAATAAGATCAATCGCGCCGTCCGGAACCTATAAGAATTAGTTAACGCTTAATAAGAATCGGATTACTCGTTTTAGACGGCTTTCCATTTTTAACAATCTTTCCATTTTAAGTAGTTTTTCATCTTAAATAACTTTCCGAATTTTAGTAAGTTTTCCCGAGTTAATAACTTCCCAAATTACAATACCAATTTATTAAACTTAAAGCTTAATATTACTAATATCATATTTTAGAGTTGATTGTAATGATTTTCCAAAAATTAGAGTCTAACATCTCATTTAGCAAAAACATAGGGCTAAAAATGTCAACATCTTATAGTTTAGGATTTAATGAGTAAATAGTTAAAATATATCATGCATGCTTTCATGCGTACAGGTTTCTTTCTTTTTTTTTAAAAGATTCAAAAACAGTTTACTTGCTAGCATTCAATCTCGACCCACTTTTACACTAGCTCGCGGTTCAAACAATTAACATTCACGACCTAGTAAAAATATATTATGATTAACTCCTGGCTTGTCTATCCCGACGCGCTTTCAAAACACAACACGACTCAACCATTTATTCCGCGATCACCCTCAAACTTACCCCTTCGAGACAATGCATGTACCCTTTTTCCTTAGTTAATAATAGAACGAAATTCTCATGTGTTTCTACTTATATTATAATCAATGATACTTAACAATGTTGGAAAATTATTTACGAGCAGTACATGATCATGCATGATAATATATGTATACAATTATGTTATATTCTACACATGGTCATCCATGTTTAACGTCCAAAGACCAAAAATGTAACAATTCTCGATCCATTATTATAGTATCAATGTCATACATGTTCAGTCGTATGCGGTAAAATATTAAACTAACGTATATGTCAAGACATACCTCCAAAACGATAAGCCGAAATCGAAACACGAACACTCAATAAAACATGCAACAAGACTCAACCCAATCACGAACACGTCTCGATCACGAACCAAGGATTCATGACCAGAAACCAATCTTTCTTGTTTGCCTCCTTGAATCACGCTTCAACTCTTTGTACCCGTTGCCTTTGATTCGAATGGAAGAGGAAGCACAATTATTTTGCCGTCACTTTGTAGGCTAGGGTTTTATGTGATACTTTAGATGTGTAGATGGTAGTTAGTAATTGAGAATATATGGTATTAAATGGGAGGTATGAGGGCGTTAGTTTTGGCCAAATATAGGGGAGAATTACAACCGAAATTGACTTTCCAAGTTCAACCAATGGGCTTTAAAAATAAGAGTGTAATGTGATCCAGTTTTCGGCCCATGCAACTCATAAAGACGTGAGGTGAAAATGACATAGGTGTAGTTTGATTTTTGTACACGTCATTTATTCGGTGATTGTAGCTTTTAGTTTCGTTAAGCCTCGAATCATATGCTAAGTTCAATTTCATTACAAAAGATAATGTGGATTAAAGTTCGATGATTATACGTAAGTTAGGTTAAACCTTTAATGAGCTTGACATCGTTTACGTATTTTATAAATATTAAATTTTGAGGGGCAAAATGGTCTTTTCACGCGTTTTAGATTTTAGGGTTTTACAACTCTTCCCCTCTAAGAGAAAATTTTCGTCCTCGAAAATTAAAGTCGCAGAAGTACTTGGAGACGTACAAGTTTAAGTCAGATGTAGCAATCCATAGTCTCACACAGATCATAACGATTTCGGTTCCAATGTGTACAAAACTTATACGTAACAGATGTCGGTGAGAATCTCGCAAAGAGGTACAAAATTTCAAACGAATATGAGGATCAAGAGATAACGGATATAAGTCATAGTCCATTCACGTACCTACCCCAGGCATTACCCAAGACGTCGTATGATTTCAATAAGTTCAGATTATATGATCTCTTTATATCACTTGATCAAAGGCCATAATACTTGCATCACATAACAAGTCCTTATTGTCATCATATTCTGCCTCGGTCATGACAAACCACATAACCAATATCACACAAAACATATCACATAACGATATCAATAACATACCAAAGCGCACTGATACACATTCATGCAAAGATATAACACATTAAACAACTTACCATACCACAAAAGAAAAGAAGGCCACCAATGCACAAACGGTTCCTCATGACTCATTACTGATGATCCAAAAGAAAAGCTGAGATATCACCAAAATCATAAACGATAAACTTCACGATTCAAACCGAAGTTCCGAAGATCAAGGAAAAGTAGTACTGATCAAAATCACATAACAAAATATCAAACCACCTCAAAACGCGTGACAAACAAATCGGAGTAACACAAGTCGCTTCAATCATATGAAGTAGATGAATCTTCTTAGCCACCGCTTGAATCTTGTCACCGTCTTTCGCGCCTTTGGTTGATCCGTCTGCAGCTCTTCAGCAGAAGATCCTGATGTCTTCGGTGAGCATGGCATTGCGGCTTCGCCTCACGAACCTCTCTAGCTCAGAACCGCAGCAAGCAACGCAGGTCGCACCATCACCTTCTACTCCAAGAGTAGTCTCCATCTAACGATCGACAACCAGATGTGCGAAGGCAAATCAAACAAAATCAAATGCGAAGCGGAAGAAGGTCAATTCCAAAGCAAAAACAAGAGAATATCGAAGTCAAATCAACGACAATCGAAAGGAATCGGAAAGAATCGTAACGAAGGACGGAAGCCTAATGTCTACCCAACCCTCACAGGTCAATCCTAAGGTCAACAAGACGAAACGGCTCGATACCATAATTGTAACACCCCAACCTGACAAGGGTAGAAGTGTCACATTCTGGTGTCATATCAGAACATACAAATAAAATTCTTCAAGCGGAAGTCTTAAAGAATAATGTACCAAGTCATTTAAACAAAAGATTTACAAGGAAATTACAAAATCCCAAAGTCTAAAATAAACCAAAATTCCAAAACAATAGCCCGCCAAAATAAGTCCGACTAGAAAGGTAACTAGGGTTGGTCCACTCAGATAATCCAACTCTCAGCCCATCAAAGCCCATCTTCAAATCTAAAACCTGCCGCAGGAAAAGAAATGCGGCTGAGCTTAAAAAGCCCAAAGTGGAACGTGATATAACAAAACGAAAGCTAAGTAAAATCGAAATGCGAAATGAAATAAGGAATGAGCCGATAACAAGGTTGCAATGAAAGGGAAACGATGAGTCAAGGAGGATCCTGCAGAACACAATTATACAGATATCCAAACAGAACAGATAACAAGGAGAACGAAGCAAAGCAAAACATCGATGACATATACATAAGCACATACAAATTAGGCATACAAGTACTGAACATAAGCAAGTATAGCAGACGTCGTATCCACATAACATACATATAGCATACAAACAATTTAGGAAATCAGAAGACATACTAGTCAAACAGGAATTTAAAGGCAAGCGGAAGCAATTAATTAGTAAGTGAGCATGGCAATCACACAGGTCAAAACCCTTAGTTGAAACATAACCAATATCATAACAAGGAAGTACTTAACAAGAGTCAAAACATAGCAAATCACACGTAACAAGTAGGAATACAAAGATGAGCATTATATTAAATGAATTAAAGACATATCAGGAAACTAAACAAATTAACAAGCCAGACATCACAAGATGACCCATTTACCTAATCAAACCGTAGTATAGGCAGAAATGTAAACATGGCAGGTCAACAATAAACAGATAAGAATACAACGGAATATTCATAGTCCACGAGATACCGAACAAAGCACACATAAGAAACTGACAAAACTATCGTTTACACATTAGTATGGTCCCCGACAAATCGAGAGTCACATAATGCTGAGATCACATATCGTCAGATGAAAATAGGTAAATACGATAACCGCATAGTAATCACATCATAGCAGGATAATCAGTAGTCACATAAAACATAAATAGCATAATCAAATTCAATAAGCATATAATAACCCGCACGTGAATGGAACGATATTCTGAAGTAACGGAATGAGAGTGTGATAGATCAAAGCAATGGAATATATATATCTTGGTAGTAGAGTGAGTCATATAAAGGTACCGAGAAATGAACAATTAACGTAGCATATAGTGCGTTGGGGAATACAAAAGGTACAATATAGCATATCAAAGGTGTAAGGGTTGTCAGAAATCTACCACGAGCCCGGAACATATCATATCATATCATATCATAAGTAACCATTGTATTCGGAGGGGTGACCTCGGAATACCATATATCATAGGAGGGAGACCTCAAGTAACAAATGGAGTAGCTAGCTCTCGGAATGTGAAGACGCGGATTGCACCCGACATCATTCACCATATATATCTCCAATCGATCAAATCCCTCAAACATATATCATATCTAGGATGCATCCATACGCCCCAAAGGGCCAATCATATACATATAGTGAGCTCATAATCATATCATATCAAAATACGGGACGGTGTGTATCATCACTTCGCACACACGGAGTCATGCCATTGGTGCATCAATGACACGGACGAGTTACCTTCTCGACTTGGAACACATATTTGCTCGGTATCGAACAAGGGTCAAAGCATATTCATATCATAAGGGTTCATATCAAAGTTCATATCATAGTTTCATATCAAAGTTTCATATCAAAGTTTCATATCAAAGTTTCAGAAGTCAAAGGTTCATATCAGGTTTCCATAACATAAGTTCATAATCAGAGGTTCATAATCAGATGGTTCATAATCATAAGGTTCATAATCATAAGGTTCATAATCAGAAGTTCATAATCATAACAACGAATATCATAGCGAACAGAATCATATCAAAGGATTATGTCGGAATCATATCAAAAGGATCATAGCATAAGGAAATCATAGCAAAGGAATATCATGAGTGAAGCAAAGTCAGGGATTGAAAAAGTCGAGAAATCCCACTGAAAAGGATAGAATATCCTGCATACTTTATTCAAGCAATCAACAATGAAAGTAAAATCAAGAAATAAGATCAATCGCGCCGCCCCGAACCTATAAGAATTAGATAACGCTAATAAGAATCTTACATCGTTTTACGCTTTCCATTTTTAACAATCTTTCCATTTTAAGTAGTTTTTCATCTTAAATAACTTTCCGAATTTTAGTAAGTTTTCCCGAGTTAATAACTTCCCAAATTACAATACCAATTTATTAAACTTAAAGCTTAATATTACTAATATCATATTTTAGAGTTGATTGTAATGATTTTCCAAAAATTAGAGTCTAACATCTCATTTAGCAAAAACATAGGGCTAAAAATGTCAACATCTTATAGTTTAGGATTTAATGAGTAAATAGTTTAATATATCATGCATGCTTTATGCGCATGGTTTCTTTCTTTTTTTTTAAAAGATTCAAAAACAGTTTACTTGCTAGCATTCAATCTCGACCCACTTTTACACTAGCTCGCGGTTCAAACAATTAACATTCACCGACCTAGTAAAAAATATTATGATTAACTCCTGGCTTGTCTATCCGACGCTTTCAAAACACAACACGACTCAACCATTTATTCCGCGATCACCCTCAAACTTACCCCTTCGAGACAATGCATGTACCCTTTTTCCTTAGTTAATAATAGAACGAAATTCTCATGTGTTTCTACTTATATTATAATCAATGATACTTAACAATGTTGGAAAATTATTTACGAGCAGTACATGATCATGCATAATAATATATGTATACAATTATGTTATATTCTACACATGGTCATCCATGTTTAACGTCCAAAGACCAAAAATGTAACAATTCTCGATCCATTATTATAGTATCAATGTCATACATGTTCGGGCCGTATGCGGTAAAATATTAAACTAACGTATATGTCAAGACATACCTCCAAAACGATAAGCCGAAATCGAAACACGAACACTCAATAAAACATGCAACAAGACTCAACCCAATCACGAACACGCCTCGATCATGAACCAGGATTCATGACCGAAACCAATCTTTCTTGTTTGCCTCCTTGAATCACGCTTCAACTCTTTGTACCCGTTGCCTTTGATTCGAATGGAAGAGGAAGCACAATTATTTTGCCGTCACTTTGTAGGCTAGGGTTTTATGTGATACTTTAGATGTGTAGATGGTAGTTAGTAATTGAGAATATATGGTATTAAATGGGAGGTATGAGGGCGTTAGTTTTGGCCAAATATAGGGGAGAATTACAACCGAATTTGACTTTCCAAGTTCAACCAATGGGCTTTAAAATTAAGAGTGTAATGTGATCCGCTTTTCGCCCATGCAACTCATAAAGACGTGAGGTGAAAATGACATAGGTGTAGTTTGATTTTGTACACGTCATTTATTCGGTGATTGTAGCTTTTAGTTTCGTTAAGCCTCGAATCATATGCTAAGTTCAATTTCATTACAAAAGATAATGTGGATTAAAGTTCGATGATTATACGTAAGTTAGGTTAAACCTTTAATGAGCTTGACATCGTTTACGTATTTTATAAATATTAAATTTTGAGGGGCAAAATGGTCTTTTCACGCATTTTAGATTTTAGGGTTTTACATAAGGTGTGAAAGAACTAGGTACTTAGCCTAGTACCTTATAAAGGGTAGGCGACGTTGTGTAGGTGTGGTTCACCTTGGAGTGAAAGAACCCGGTGGTTAGCCTAGTACCGGAAAAAGAGTAGGCGACGTTGTGAAGGCTTATCCGCCATAAGGAGATTGGTGTAGTGATTACGAACTCTCGAGTAGGTGACTCGGGGAGTGGAGTAGGGCAAGGAAGGTGTCCTTGTAGCCGAACCACTATAAATACTTGCGTTGTGGTTTTGTGCTTCTTACTCTTATCTTTTCATTACTTACCTTTACATGCTTGTTTATCAACATCCAACACACATAGATTGACATAAGTCTATCTAAATAGATTAAAAGGAAGTTTTAATTGGTAAAACTATTCAACCCCCCCACTCAATTGGCATCAGAGTTTCTTTACCAAGTTTCTTGAAGTATATTGTACTTTAAAAACTTGATACGATCCATGGTTAATTGAAAACTACAAAGAAGGTTTTTCATAAAAGCAAACACCATGTCTTTCAAAACTATATGCTTGGATGTTGAGTTGATAACAACATTTTTTATTTACCTTTTCATTTAATTGCACTAATCTTCTTTGTCATGTTGATTAGTCAAAGCTCATACCCACCAAGCTTTAGGAGTTGCTGGGTAACAAGAATACCTTCCTTAAGAAGGTATCTTAAACGCAAAGAAGCGGGAATCGTCTAAGTGACATTTGTTGTGTCATTTGTAAAGACATTCCTAAGTGCGCTAGAGGTATGTTTTTTTATTTTTTACTTTGCTTGATAATTAAGTATACCTATTTAGGTATTTATATGATTATCTTTTATGCTTTTACACGTTTTACATGAAGCTTCATTAGGAAGCCTTTTTCTCACATACGTGTTATATTTCTCGTCTATATTCGTGGTATATAAAACTTATGTTTTATTTCTTTTAATACCACAATAAAACAAAACACGAATTTCAAAAATTCCTCCTTCCCTATAAATAATCCCACCGTCGACCACTCTACCAAACCTTCACTTTTTCAAATTTTCCAATTTCAAAAACTTCATCTTCCTCCTTACTCCACCTCAACCGAAACCAAGAAGATCCATCATCAACATGGTTTGTATCGCACTCGTGCTCATCGCCCTAACACTCATCGCACTTGTGTTCCCTATGATGAAGTTCACATACGGAGACATTTACTTTGTGTTGTTAATCTACATTGGGATCATATACCCAATCCTTTGTATCATCCTTAGTATTGAAATGCAATATTACTAATGATCTAGTTTATCTAGGTTATTGTTATCATAATGTGTTTGTCATTTCTTTTGATTTTTATGTTTTATTTTCTTTCGTGATACATTAGAAGTCATGTATGCATGCTAAAGGAAAATGTAGGATAAAACATATTTTCAGGTAAAACTATAAAATCTATGTCTTTATAAAATCGGTTTCTGTATTTCTGATCCACGGATCCCGAATTATACTTGCCGGATCCCTTTTGAAAAGGAACTGTGGATCCGTCTCTCGAAAAACAGCATTTCATGCAAATCAAAAACCTCTTTTCTTCAAAGAATAATACTCCACAATGTCAAAATCATAAGTAAGTTAAGTGTATTTCTTGTTAGAAACCATTGTTAATAAAAATCTAGTAAAAACATTAGATTATCATAAGTTGACCACAAACACCTCCTTTTATTAACTCGTCATTTCTATAGGTTCAACTATGACGCATGAATATGAGTTTGATTTTTCACTCACTAGCGTCTTCACACTGAACATCTCTCTCGAACCAACACCCCGGCAATCATGTCCGTGGGTTCAATAATCTCGAACCGCCGCACTTCCATTAAGGACGATAGACACCTTCTACAATTCAAGAAGGTATCAATACCTCCTTCCAGCCATAGGACTAGAATGTCTTCTTGAAATCAACAAGAAAATATGTCCAAGGTTCATAATGGAATTCTTCCGTCAAGTCGAACTCTCGTTCGTATCGAGGATCGTTCTCTATCTCTTTGGTTTTATATCATAAACCAAAAGTTTACTCTAACCCTTGGGCATTTTGCTCACATCCTCGATTCCAAATCGGGACAATGTGCCTTCTTCAAGATTGGTCTCTTGATACTCTCTTCAACGTTCGTGAAGAAAATAGTCCATATTGTTCACACATACCCTCCTGAAGATTTAAATGCATAATATGCAAACCTCGACCATTATACTCCTGATCCAAACATTATCTTTACAAGGATACGAAGAGTACAAGCCTCTTGCACTCATCCTACGTGAAAATGTTTGGAGTCTTAGGAGAAATTGAGAAATCCTTCCCGCTTGTTGTGCTCACATGTTGTACTGTTTGCTAACACAACAACCATACAATTTCGCCTACTTCTTCGCAAAGGCTTAATTAAATCTTCAAGGCTCCAAGAATAAACTCATCCCTTATGGAATGTTCTTGACACGCCTCTATAATAATGTTATGCACTTCCATCCTCAATTTCAAAGTCCGTTGTACGTACTTGTGAACAAGATGATGGAACAGCTAAACATATCTCTCATGAAGACTTTCTTCATTCTTGATTCCACCAACACTCATCAATCACATAATGATCCTCCTAGTGAAAACACTCAAGGAAACCAATAGTATTCCAAAATAGGATCAAATCTTTTGTACTCGTGCTTTATCAATGTAATCCAATTTCCTTCATGAAATAAAACAATTGATATCTTAGTATTTAGAACTTTCTTTAGACTATCCTTGAGATATAATGCATTGTCAAGATCATTGCATACCTTTAGTAAAGGTCCTGCTGAGCAGATGGGCGGATCCCAAAGATTTTACTAGACGGATCCCTACTCTTAGGGAACCGTGGGATCCGTCGAACAGAAAATGCATAAAGCATTGTATTTCAAACACATTCTTAGAACAACTCACACTAAGCTAAACATAGTGTCTTAAGACAAATTAAGTCCTTATCAAGATAGGTTAATCTTTCCCATTCATACATAAATCACCAAGGTCACACTCTAAAAACGCTTGTAGATCTATCGTTTCGTTTTAATCCATTACTCTTCCGCTCTTAAACTCACACCTCATTTTCTACTTGATCCCTCACATCTAGTCTTAGAAATCTTTCAATTATGGAAAAATTGATCATAAATTATCTTCACCTCCAAGTTGATCAAAGTTGATCAAAATCTAGTTTTCTCATCTCAAAGCTTCTAGGATATTTTCCAATACACTATCCTAAGACACAACCTGATCTCTAGGATCATTTAGCTTCAATTGACACTCTAAATCTTTAGTGTCATCCTTGCTCATCCATTGTTACTCTTGAAAGTTCCAAATCCTTCCATAAATGACAATCATTAGCTACATCACCCATTACTTTCAAGTACTCAAGCATCCCTTCATTTAAAACACTTAGGAGGACTGAAACACTCAAGATGATATAGGTCTTAGATCTTAGAAACATCATTTCCACTCTTTCATAGTTGCTGAGATGGATCCCTCAAGGAGGAACCGTGGGATCCGTATGATGCGATAGGTCAAATCTTGCTAAAGCAATCATTTCAACTCATCTTCCTAACTCAAACACTCAATCTCATCTTAAATGAGTTCCTAGATCAGGCAACCTCGAAGTTGACTCTTGTGCATGTCAATCATCACATTCCAATGAATCCTAGTGGATTGAAGCTTAAATGCACTTGCCAAATCTCTTAGTTTATAAACCACCTTGTTAGGACCTCCATAGTCATCACCCTCATCCTAACTTTTCAGCTCTTGCAAACTCTTGAAATCATCTCATCATGAGAAAAACCCCAAGTAGTAACTTATCCACCAAAGAACCACCCATGAAAGAGCTTCGTGTTATACTTAAATTGCCTCAACCGAATCATTCTTGGCCGAAAAATGATAGAATTCTTCATCATCCAATCAAACCAATTCCTAACAGGATAGTACCCACAAAACTACCTATGCCAAACACCACCATACCTCCTAGACCAAACAATATCATCTCTACTAAACCATCACTTGGTTCCTAGAGCTATTTCATTTACATCCCCACTATCATCACCACACCTCTACAATTTAGAGGACTTGCCTCCTAGCCGCTCTCATCCGCTTCATCCGACAACATTCTCCTCATTAGGAGGTATAATGGTTCAAAATCAAGGTGTTTGTCAACACTTGTCTCTGCTTTTCTTTCGGCGTTTCATCATATAATCCAATTTGGATTATGACAAATCATCAAAGTCAACCACCCGACCATATGGAAGTTGACACTTACCACCACCACCATTCTTGGTTGAGTCATTCTTAAATGCACCTCCACCAATCCCTCCATCGTTTGAAGCTCCATAAGCCGCCCACGTGATCCTTTGAATCAAGACATTTCATCTCATCCACCACCACTACCTAGCCATGACAAAGAATGCTATCATTGTCAACATGTTGAAAGTTTGATACATGATGTACGAGAAGACCAACGTTTCATGTTCTATCATCTCCTAACGCTTCGACGAAATTAAACCTAAACAAAACTTGAGCTAGAAGATTATAGTGGTGTCTTAGCTTCAAGCGTTAGGTGATTTTGAAATTTCAAGTCATGTATATCATAACTCTTGTTTATTAAATGGAATTACATGCTACTTGCTATATTTCTGAGTATATGAGTATACTATATAATCCATATCTCTTTTCGGTATTAACATTTCTTGTTATACCAATCTTTGTCGACCTTATTCATCAGCCCTACGGATCCCTCGATTTGCCTAGACGGATCCCTACTAGGAGGGAACCGTGATCCGTGAGACGAAATATTTCTTTCTATTAACTTGAATCACATTTGCAGGAAATTGTGAATTATACTTGATTTCTAACATTTTTTTTGTAGTTATTTAATTTACATATGAAGACTTTGACATGCTAAAGCTAGGGGGAGCTTTATGTCAAAGCAATACATTGCATATTACTTGCAATACTAGGTTTACATTTCGTGACATCCCTTTACAATAATCAAGGGGGAGCACATCGTCTCAGAGCGATATCTTTTGCAAAATTATTTGCAAACAAACTAGATTAGTATCATTTACTTGACGCCCTTACATAGGGATGGACTCGTAAAAGGGGAGTAAAAGACGAGATCCTTTCCCGTTATTTGCTCTCTATTTCTTTTTTCTTTCACATGTTTTCTTAAAACAATGTGTTGCCTTTTCAAACACTTTTGTTTCGACAAAAGGGGAGAAGAAAGTAAAACTACAAATTCAAATTTTACGAATTTAGCTTTTTCTTCTTAAAATAATTTTAATTTTTGTCATCAACAAAAAAGTGGAGATTTTTAATACAAATAAGCCGTAAAAACGTTTATTTATATTTTACGATCTTCTAATGTTTTGTCGATAACAAAAGTAAAATCATTTTAACGAAACAAATAAAATACGTAAATGGTTTGGACTAATAGTTTTCTAACACACTTACGCTTTCACATAAAACACTAAAACAAGTATAAGTGATTTTATAATTTAGATACATATGTACAACTACTAGTGTTTACATATTGGGTTAAACAAATACTTAAACTAAGTATACTAAAATGGGTAAAAACTAAGTATATGCTAAAATAGGTAAATACAAGTATATACTAAATAGGTAAATACTAGCAAATGGTTTTGACCCACAACCCATGGTTTTATATATCACTTAACCAAGTTCTTATCAATCAAAGAAAACCATGGATCAACCCATAACCCATGACCCATGACCCATTACCAAAAATACCCACGGGCAAAGAGGAGCGTACCACGGATCCCTAGCTTTGTGCTAGCCGGATCCCTTGTAGTAGGGATCCGTGGGATCCGGGAACAGAGGATTTTTCTCTATAAATAGTGAGCCATGTCTTCATTATTTCTCACCCCTTTTCACCCCCTCTCAATATACTTTCTCCCTTGAGTTAAATCTCACTAACCTTAGATCCAAGAGATCTATGTTTGTAGTTTTGTTTTTGAGTGATCTTTTAGGTTCCTCTTAAAGGCAAGATCACCACCTTTGAAGTCGAGCAAGCTCAAGTCCATGAGTTGCCATGCTTCCTCATCATCAAGGCTACTGAAGTCTTCTTGTTGATGATTCATTTCTTTCTTCAAAGAAGTGTAGTGTTGAAGACATTAGTGAAAGATGTGTCAAGAGTCAAGACGAAGATATTAGTGAAGGGTATCTATCGTCTATAGGATAAAGCACTTGTGGTAGGTTCATGGAAGTCAAGACTAAGAAGCATTAGTGAAAGGTGCTTAGAAGCAAAAGAAGCATTAGTGATTGGTGCTTAGAAGTGAAGACACAAGACATTAGTGAAAGGTGTCTTGTAGATCTAGTCAAAGGCATTAGTGAAAGGTGCCTTAGATGTACATTCGATATGGTGTGTTTCGATGTACAAGGTAGACTAGTATTAGATCCAAGGATATTGATATCCTTGATGATGTAAAGGAGTAGATCTCCTTTGGGATTAGTCGTTGGTGTGGTGTGGTAGTAGTTCCTCCATTGCAATGGAACTAGGTGCTTAGCCTAGTACCTAATAAAGGGTAGGCGACGTTGTGAAGGTGTAGTTCACCTAAGGTGTGAAAGAACTAGGTACTTAGCCTAGTACCTTATAAAGGGTAGGCGACGTTGTGTAGGTGTGGTTCACCTTGGAGTGAAAGAACCTGGTGGTTAGCCTAGTACCGGAAAAAGAGTAGGCGACGTTGTGAAGCCTTCTCCGCCATAAGGAGATTGGTGTAGTGATTACGAACTCTCGAGTAGGTGACTCGGGGAGTGGAGTAGGGCAAGGAAGGTGACCTTGTAGCCGAACCACTATAAATACTTGTGGTTTGTGCTTCTTACTTTTATCTTTTCATTACTTACCTTTACATGCTTGTTTATCAACATCCAACACACACATCCAAATAGATTGACATAAGTCTATCTAAATAGATTAAAAAGAAGTTTTAATTGGTATAACTATTCAACCCCCCCCTTCTAGTTTTCCACAAAAATAATGGATTTGATGTCTCTTTACCAATAGCCATCACTACTGGAGTAGCCATATGTTTGAGTTCGAAAACTATGGTACACTGATAACCATCTGATTTACTAGCAAATCAACAACTATGAACGGATTTGACATGTCTTTACCTGTAGCCGTTTGCTCAGGACTAGTCAATTCTTAGGTAGAAAGAATCCCCTTGGTGCATTGATTACCAAATATGGTATTCCACTGCCTTTACCACAAGCCATATACTTGTGGGCTAGCCAATTCTTGGATTCCAAAAAGGAATAAACCATGGTGAATTGATGACCATAAAACCCTCAGCAATTAAGCATGGGTGGTTGCATACCCTATGATTTTGAGCAAACCATTACAAAGCTATCAACGAATTGATGTGTCTACAAAGTTGTACCCTTTGGACTAGCCAACTCTTTGACATACACAAGTACATCTGGTGAGTTAATAACCATGAACATAGAAATGTACAACAAATCTGCAAGAAAAGTTAGTCAAACAAAGAATATACATAGGTTTTTTTTTTTTTTTTTTTTTTTTTTTTTTTTTATTATTTTTTTTTAATAAATATAAAAGAAAAAAAAACAATAAAAATAAACAAAACTTGTAAAATATACCATCAAGCAGCAACAGAAACCAAAGACATTTGTAGTGTCAGCAGAAACACTAAGCCTCCCTTTAGGCTTATGAGGATCCAACAACTGCAAAAATGGTTAGAATACAAAAATACAACAATAAGCCTCCCCTCAATCAATGCGCCTGACAAAGACTATTGTTCTTGGGCACCCAGAATGAACCTTTCCTTTGAGTTTTCCAAGAATAATGTGTTGAGGGCTTAACAGCAGTTGCCACTCTAATTCCACCATGTGCCATATTCATATGAGATACATAAGGTGTATATGACTGAAAATAAGAACTTGTAGGTCTATAGGGCATAAGTCTAACATTACTGTTCCACCAACCAGTAGTAACTGGTGAAGAATATCCTCCACCAGGGGGAACTGGAAAAGGCCTATTAAGCCTGTCAGCAAAAACTGATGCATATACCTTTGGCTTACCAATAGGAACTGGTTTACCTGCTCTCACATGTGCAGCTTTGGGAAAAAATGGAGGAATACTAGCAACATTAGTCCATGTGGGTCTAAAGGTCTGTTGGTCATAGGAAACACCCATCCTTTTCTCATGATAATCACGGTCTTTAATAAGATGGAGTTTACTACCACACACAAAACAAGATTTCTTCTTAAAAGACTTATTCTTAACACAACTTTGTTTATTACATATAAACTTATCGAAAAACGAACTAGAAGCAAAATTGTGTTTAACAGAATAAGTAACTGGCTGCTTTATTTTGGGCTCATCATCGCTACTTTGACTTGGGTGTGGTCTTGGATGTGTGCCTAGGTGAGTCAGACTTTTCACTTGAATCACATGAGGCATAGTCAGTGGACTTTAGGTCTGACGACTTGTCACTTTTAGAACAAGAGACAGAGTCATTAGGTTTGCTATTAAGGTCTAGCAAGTCACTTGACTTTTTGCCATATAAATGGTGTGATCCATCAAAGTCAACTGTGATGGAAAGGTCAATGGGCATATGTTCCTCTAATATCGCCTACGCAGCATGTAAATCACCTTCTATTACAAAATTAGCTAATCCTGCTTGTGTAGATTTACGAAGGTCATCCCTAGCTTCTAATCCTACATACTTCTTGCCTACACCCACATTGCAGTATTAGGATTTTAACTAGCATAGATATGACTAGCTAACTTGTTTCCATTCAATAACCATTCTTTATGCCTAGCTACTTCCTCATCTAGTTTCTCTTTTTGCACTTGTTTTCGAAAACTACATTAGCTTTTTCTTTCTCAGTACGTTTTAAATCAATTTTAGCACATTCTAAATCACTTTCTAACACCCTTATCTTTTCATCATAAGCCAGTTGATTCTTTTGAAACCAAATTTTTTGTCTTTCTAATATTTTTAAAGCCTGTTTATAAGCCTCAACTTCAACATAGCATTCATTATATTTGGGTTTCAATTCATCATAGGCTTCCTTAAGTTCATTATATCTTTCACTACAACCAAAAACACAATTATGTACCTGAGAGATTCCCATTAAGGCAAATTGTGGACTGGCAAATTCTTCAGCATCACTTTTAGTATAAGCTTCCTTGCTCAACTACTTGAACTCAGTCTTTCCACCATACCTTGCTTTGAGTGCATTCCATATATGACTTGCATCATCCATATAACGAAAATCTGCTACATGATCAGCAGGAATAGATTTAAGCAAGGTAGTTCTGGCCTTTGACTCTCTTTGTACAGCAATGTGTTCATCTGCAGTCATTGGAGGAAGAATAATGATTTTTCCATCGCAATCGCTTCCAATCCTTTTCAAACTGTTGCCATTTTGGATCACCTTCCAGATATTCATATCATTATTCATGATCCCAGTGTTTCATCTTCTTAAAGACCTGTACTCATCATTCATTAAATAAGGAAACATTTGGTTGAGAGGTTTGTAAAGAAGCAATGCAAGAAGCTATGTGATTGCAGCAGCAACTTAAAAAAATATTGACCAATGAGATCTTAGAAACCTAATTCACAATTTACTAGAACTTGAGAAACTGACCACACCACTAGACCCACGTGATAATTCAATATACCAATTGGAACCAAGGACCCATGTGAGCACAATTATCTTAATCAACCAGTAGCAATACAATGATCGATAGGAACAAAATGTTGGGACCAAAGCAAATGAAACCTCACGTGAATACAGTATAACGCACCATGTAATCACAAGGTAATTGACCAATCAACAGAAATGAAATATTAGTATTATACTCACGTGTGACTAGGATCAATGAGTGAGCAGTTCCTGACCACCATTTAAATGCGAAAGACCAAACAAACAAGGGACCCACGATCAATTTAATTACGGCAGTACATGATTTGACCCATTCGAATATATCATTGATAAAACACGACCCACGTGAATCAACCAAATTCTTTGACCTCTTGTCTTGTTCACGTGATCAATACAGAGATTAGACCAATCAAGTAATTCCAATGAATTGACCAATGGTGGTAATTCGTAAACGAATAACTAGTCAATTCGTTTGACTTTATATGTGATTTTCAAACGCACGTGATTTCTAATTCATAGACCAATTATATGTGTTTCACAATGGTACTATACAACCGATTAGGTATAAACCCTAATTACCCAAAACCTTATAAACCCTAGATCGAGAGCCACGAGGCTCAAAACCATTGTAGAATCCATGGATCCGGACTCAACTAGGGTATTTAATAACAATGATTGAATATGAACAGCGGAATAATAATAACACAATCAAAGTTACCAACAAGGTTTTTCTCAAGAAACAATGATCCTCTATGGATCTCCATTACTTTCTCTTATTCTTTTTACTGGAATATTTTTCCAAGTGTTTTTTAAAACAAAGTCCTCCGTTCTTTTATACAAGGAACCCTAAATAGACAATAATATAAAATAAATGCATATCACTACCTAAAATAGCTCATGCATATCCTAACAAACTAATAACATGGAATATCTATATCCAAAAAACAAACTACACACGTTTATATTACCAGTAAACTCTTCTTCAACAGAATCCATGTGCTTCAGCAGATTCCTTCAGCAGTATTTTCAGCAGAATTCCTACTTTGCATAATTCCCAACATACCTTTTACAGGTATAATATGATTTTTGTACCATTTACTGGTGTTGATCACCACCACAAATGCGTTACTTTTGGTGCGGCATTGTTGTCTGATGAAAAGCATATCGCATGCTGATGCTTGACGCCCTTTTTAAAACTCATGGCAAACAACCAACGTTGGCTCTTACCGACCGTGATGGTGCGTTACATAAGGCTATTTACAAGGTCTTTCCGATTCCCATCATAGGTTGTGCATGTGGCACATCACTGAAACTTCCTAGGTACTTTTATGTTTTTCATACTTGTGTTTTCAATGCATACATGCATGTTTTTTCGAACAATACATGTATGTTTTACATTAAATACTTGGTTCATTATTATAAACTTCAAAATTTAACAAGTTTTTTTCATACTTGTGTTTTCTGAACAGATACATGCATGTTTTCTGAACAGATACACTTATATTCTAATAATTCTTAAGATGTTAAATAAGTGAGAAACCCATTTAATACATGAACATAATTTTACAGGTGTTGGGTGATCTAGATGATGACTCGATTTCGAAAAGAGTTCCACAAATTAGTGTGGAATGTATATATTGGCCCTGAACTTTTTGAGCAGCGTTGGCATGATTTAATATCAAAGTATAACCTTAGCGAGAACAAATGGTTAACGGACATGTATGCTATAAGAGAAAGGTGGGTTCCGGGATATTTTAGCCACTTGCCAATGTGTGGACTGATGAAGACAACTTCACGGTCAGAGAGCTCTAATGCATTCTTCCGTGTATTCTAGTCCGGAAATTCGCTTGTCCATTTTATGATGTGTTTTGAATCAGCCATGGAAAAGCAACGTTATACGCAACGCGGTGTTAGACAACACAACGACGGAGAAAACCCCTGTGATGTTCACCCACTTGGCAATTGAACGTCATGCTTCTGAAGTCTACACACATCCAATATTCAGGGATGTACAACACGAGATTACAAAAGGTTTATATTCTTGTGCACAGATTGGTTCACGTTTGGATGGATCTGTTGAATATTGCGTCATACGATAGCGAGATAAGAGAAATGATACTGTTGTTGATGTTACGGTATATTTTTTTTACCCTACATCTTTGATACTGTTTTATATTGACATGCTTTTGTAATAGAAAACATGCATGTTTCATTCACGCACGGTTCCTTTATCCCATATAAATATGCATGTCACACATATATATAACCATGTAATGTTAGTTTTGAGGAGTTAATTAATATGTTTGTATTAAAGTTTTTTTATACTTTTTTTATATGTTTTGTTACAAGTTCTGTGAATCAGTTGGATGGTACCATAAACTGCTCTTGTGGTCATTACAATTGCCATGGTTATCTATGTAGACACATTTTCTGTGTATTTGGAATTCAAGGTACGAAGAAAATTCCTATGAACTACGTCAGTGATCGTTGGCGTAAAAATGTTCTTCCCGATAATTTGCGTGAAAAGCGCCATAGGTATGGTCCGTGCATAGAAGAAACGGGAATTCTAGCTTCTAAGGTTACATCATCAATCGAAGAATGTATAGATCTAATAAGGAATGACCCGAAAAAGTTGGAAGCGTGGCTCACAAAGATTAAAGAGTTGAAGATAGAAATAGAAGCTGAGCTCCCACCACAATCCGAGCCTCAAAACAAGGATGCAATGTACGAGGACCTGTTGGGGGTAAAGACCCCCCTCCCTATTATAATTGAGAATCCTCCATTGTAGCACCAAGGGCATGCTCGTACTACCTCGTATAGTAAGTGCAATGAAAAAGGGAAAACATAAAAAGGGCACGAACGAATAGAAAAGTACCGTTCAAACAACGTAAGTGTCGTATTTGTGGGAAGACAGGACACAATAGACGAAGTTGTGAAGAGGCACCATCAAAGAAAAAATTGGGTAAAAATAACAAGGGTAAGAAAAAAGTTGCTGAAGAAGATTCCATTGAGGAAGATGACCAAGACGATGAATATGAGGATATTTATGAAGAAGAAAACATCGACGAAGATGGGGGAGATGATGAAGATGATTATTCATATGATGAATAAGTTGCGGTTCAATAATCATAATGCATTTAACTTTTTACTTTGTTTCTTTTTACGTTGTTCCTGTTTACTCTTTGGATTTTTATGGTTTTATGACTATTTGATCTGGGTATGTTCATAAAAATACAAGTATGTTTTCATTACCTACTTGCTTCATGTTCACATTATGGTTTTCCTTTGTTTTCTTTTACTATCTTTGATATTTTTGGTTTTTATGCCTATGCGATCTGGGTAGTGTGTATATAATATACATGTATGTTTTCATAACATACTTTTTTCATGTTTACGTACATACATGTTCAAGTACTTGTTTCCTTGTTTCTTTTTTGCTCCTGATTTTTTTTGGTTTTATGCAAATGTGATCCGGTATGCTCATAAAAATACATGTATGGTTTTCCTTTGTTTGTTGTGAACATATTTTTTTTAAGCAAATTAGATGTCAACATGCATGTTTTCTGCACAAATACATGTATGTTTTGCATTACATACTTGTTTCATGTTTATAAACTTCAAAATTTAACAAATTTTTCTCATACTTGTGTTGAACATAGTTTGTTATAAGAAATTTGTTTTCAACATCCATGTTTCTGAACAAATATTTCATAAATTAGTTAACTTAACAATAAATTCTCATTACGAGCATGAATTAACCCATACCACATCGAAATATCCAATGGCTGTTCAAAATGCATATGTGAATTTCATTTTCACATCTGACTACACCATATCAAAATTATTTAAGTACCCTAATTATCCAAACAAAAGCATATTGACCATAGATGTTTTGTGACAAAGACCCTAAACATAAAGTGGAACAAGTTCATAAAATGTTGGCCGGCTACGGATTTCTCCTTGTTTTCATAGCTGCTGTTGACCTTTCCATCTTCACTGAAACTTTTTGTCCTTCAGTTTTTCCCAAATATGCTGCAACCTTGTCTTTATGCACATTGCACTCAGCCAGTAGCATCCTTGCAGATATTTTAACCTTAACTTCGTCAACTGATTATCCTGCTTCTTACCTTCATTAGCCAAGCCGCACACCCACCTACCCATCGTAGCCCCACTAGATCCAAGGCCCGCCCCGATGGGGCGGCTAGCTTTAAAAATTTCATTATACGATAAATTTAAATAATAAAAAAAGTATGAACATGTACTTGGATTGATGAGAGAAAATGAATAAAATAAATATGCACTTATCAATAAATTAATATCGTTAAACAAAAAAACTAACTATCAAAAGAATCTAATTACATAAAATTTACAATCTATGCAGAACCTCTCTATAAACACCGTTGGTTGTAGAGTTGGTGTATTTGCCGTCTTTGTCACAACACAAAACCTTTAGACCTCTCTTGCTTTTTACTCTTGAGACGGCCACATAAAGTTGTCCGTGTGAAAAAAATAGGTCTTTCAAAAAAAAGCCCAACCTTAGACAACGTTTGGCCTTGACTTTTGTTTATAGTCATGGCAAAACAAACTGAAATGGGAAATTGTCTTCTGTTAAGCTGAAAATGCATTTTCTTGTCTGATGGGCTTATAATCATTCTAGGTATAGAACGAACCTCGCCCACTTTACCACCTGATATAATTTTTGCCTCAATATTATTTATTCCCATTCTCAATACTTGCAACCTTGTCCCATTACACATCCCGCCTCGTGATCAATGTTCAATACTACCGGAGTGCCTATCTTCAGAACTAATTTATGGTGTGGAAGTCCGACAATTTTGATTGTATTCAAAAAATCTGTAGTGTACATATCCTCTGTATGGTTAAAATCCACATCCAAGTCTGAGACTGTATCCGAACTATAGTACACTCTTTCTCTCCCACTAAGTTGGGAAATCATTCGGTCATTCACTTTGTCAACTTGCTCATGTGTTGGTGCAAGAATGGCTCGTTTTGAAATAAGATGGATCCCAAAGTTTTTCTTCCCAATTGTGTAAGTTCTCGACCACAGCCTGTACTTGATCATCGAATCAGGATTAGCATCTCGTTTGGGAATCCAACCTCAGCCGTACCATCTTTACTTCCACCTATTATCCCATCACCAATACTCAAAATCCATTCAACAAAATCTTTTGATTTGTTCTCAAGCATCTCCACAGTTGCAAACAATTCGAAGCCTCATATACCTCTAAGTTTAAGAACAGTGCAATTATTCCAAAGATAAGACTTATTTGAGGAAGCATGTAAAACATCTTGCTTAAATTTGGAATAACCGAGAGTATTTGCCGAAAATCCCCACCAAAGACAACGACTTTACAACCAAACACTTCATCGAAACGCCGTATAAGTACCTATTCAAAAGACAATTTACACAATATTATTATAAAGTTGTGAATCATATCTTGTTTATATTCATTATAAACTAAAAAAAAATAACACGACCAACACACAAAATATTCTTGATAAACTAAAATTACAAACAACAACAAAACAAAATGAATATACATAAAACAAATTTACCTGTCGATATATCTCGTAATGTTCAGTCAAAAGCTTCAAAACAAAGTCTGTTAACAATTGGTGCTTCGTCCCATATAATTAACTTTGTTTCGCGAATCAATTCAGAAGATCTCCATCATGACTAATAGGACACATTGAATCCCTTCATAACATTAATAGGATTGCAAAACCGAGAATGTGTTGTTCTACCACCATCAAGCAAGAGTGCAGCAATACCACTTGATGCTATGTTTAGAACTATTTGACTCTTGGATCTTAACTAAATTGTCAATGTCTTGTACAAGAAAGTCTTACCTTTACCTCCGTAACCATATACAAAAAAACATACCTCCTTTGTCATTATCACAAGCATCTATTATAGTATCATATATTCCCTCTGCCATTTATCAAATTTGTATAGAGTGCTTGATGTTGCCGTATCACTGAACATTATAATCAAGTTCATCAAATCAACCGACAGCCATCCATTGTGAATCGAATCCGGATAATGGCATATTGACAATATCTTTGAGGCTTTTTCGAACTACCGAAAGGGTTTTTCCTCAATATATGTTTAAACATATATTGTACCTTTGTTTATCCTATATATGTCGAATCACAGCAATGCTTTTAACGACTTCTTCCCAAACGACTCCGTCTTGCCCATACTATCTGATAGTATTAACATAACAAAATGATGGTTAAGGTAATCACCAGCCCAACCGACTTGCTTCAATTATGACTTCGACGTATTTTGTCATCCGCTAACAATCAACGTCGCAAGCCTCTTTATATGTAATGCATATACTACACCATCATATTCCTTAAAGTCGCCCCATTCTTTCACCTTAACTTTGTTTAAGAGCATACGAATAAAAAAAGCTCCCCAAGATGGAGGAACATAATGGATCCGACCTATGCTTTTGCCTTGCTTTCTTCGAGTCCATATTTTATCTTGACTGTTCCAAACAAAAATTTTTGGGATTTCAACATACAACAAAAGACCGTATATTCATCTTCTTTGTTGAGATCCATATAAGCCAAAACAATTATAGTATTAGTCGATGGCTTCGAAGTTGAAAGTCAATACTTTCACTAGGATCAAATACAACCAAATGCTCGTTTGGAAGGTGAAATGGTAAACGCCTCTACAAGCAGAAATCTGTGGTGTATATCAAACTTAAATATCCTCAGGCGTTCACAAGCTGATAAAATAACTAATCATAATAGTCTTAATCTCATCCGTTTCTTCATCTTCAACAACTGGTAACTCTATCCGTCCGTTGTTTATGTACTTAAATAAATACTAATTTGATCCAAACTGATTGCACCATTCAACATTGATATGAGCTTGGTACCTTTTCAATAATGTTGGATTGTAGGAAACAGAAAAACCACAGTGAAGATTCGCCTTGTTTCTTAACAGTTCTTCCATCATGAGTCCTTTTATATATACCATAGCCGCTTACGATGAAAGTAGACTCATTAAATGCCTTTGGAAAGTTCTTTGAACACTTATTTTCAACCATGCAAGGGCAGCCTTCTATGATCAAAGCAAGGACCGTGCATCATAAATTATTTGGACCAACCGTGTAGTTCGGGATCTTCATCTTGATCCGAATTTCAGGAGACATCTATCTATATATGCAGGGTATCTTAACTTGTCATCCGATTCCAAGCATACACATGTGACAGTGAGAGGTCCACGTTTTTTAAATTCGATGGTATAAACCTCTGTAATATAAAATAAAATAAACATATTGGTATTAAAAAATGCAATTTGTATACAAATTAAGTTTGCAAATAAATGTAAATTAAAGCTTGAAATGTCGTACCCGAACACTGAAAAAAAATACGTTTCTCCTTAATGTCCTTTATCAACTGATCCAACTTAATCTTAAAAACTTTGGTGGTAATGTCCGACGATCCTCTGATTTAGACCCTTCACGTAAAACCTAGTATCTCAGCCACTTTGGATTACATGCAAAGGTTATAAACAATCGTGGTATCCATAAAATTTGCATCATTATTGCATCTAAGTAATTCTCCATCATATATCTTGGGCCAATTGAAGAAGAATACAAAATAATTTTCCCAGCTTGGTTTTTTTTGGTTGGATGATTGAGCAAGCAAATTAATCGAGAATAAGTCTCACATCTTAATTCATTGTTCTTATTTTTACATATAACAGCCTTCTCCGCTTCAACCATAGTATAACCATCCACCAAAAATATGTTGAAATAATCGCCTACTGTAAAAAATTGTTGAAAAAACATTTGGCCTATCTTGTTACCTAAGCAAACCATTCTCGCATTGTGACATATTTTTGTCCTTGTCTGGTGTGGCATCAGATACCTTGATGCAAAAGTGTACCGGCCTATAACCATCTTCATGAGATAAGGGAACTGTATCAACCTAAAAAAAAATGGCTCAGCTAAGCATACAAGTATTTGGGGTGCTACTAAATTGATATATCACAAGCATAGAACAACGGATTTTCTAATAAACTTTTATTCATTTCTTAAAAACAATGGTTACATTTTTATTTGATGCGGAAATGGCCCATTGCAAAAAGGTGTGGTCCTAATATATATAAATCGAGTCGCTCACACCATGTTACGTCTTGCCTTAGCCTCCAAAGATAAGTTATCACCTCAAAACCTGAAAATACATGCTAAAAAGTGTCAACACTAGGTTGGTGAGTTCATAGGTTTAAGTAAAAGTAGTGTAATGTAAAAGAAGAATTTATCAAAAGAATTTAGTAATCGTTGCATCTTTTGTAATATCATAAAAATAATACCATTGTCTAATCCACAATATGAAAGAAATCGACATTGTGTAATCTACAATGTCTTGAAAGTGAAAATTTGTCATTTAATAATGTATAGTGAACCACAAGATTTTGTAGTGACCAATGTAACCCAATGGCACCGAAATAAAGTATATACGGTCTGTCATGACAATCGAAACGTTAACGAAATGAATGCCCCATACAAGTGTATAACCCGCACACTTGTGACTTACTCAAATAATATGCGTCCGTCCGACTCAGACTATGGTCGGTGAGAGCTTATCCTCTATAGTGATCGTGTCAACCCCCAATAGATCTATATTCATAGTACGCGCTTACTCACAAAAGAGTAACTAACGGTTCATGATATGGGCGAGTAATAGTAATTGGGTTATTGGGACGCAGACCAAGATACCCAAATTTGTACTTTAAGGTTCAAGAAAATAATTAAGTATGCAACGAAAGTGAAATAAATAGTGTATTCGAGAAACAAACAAGTATAAGTAAATGAAGTAATGTTTTAAGTAAGCAAGTATTGTATTCAAGTAAACAATATTGGATTTAAGTAAAACAAGCATGTATTCTTCCCCAAAAGTATTTGAAAACAAGTAAAATAGGGGCTATGAAACTCACCTTTGCCATGTGCAATATGAAGTCTAAAGGGAATTAAATCAAGGAGTGATAGTGCACGGCTTCGACATCTAACCTAATTGGCACGGCATATTTAGTCTTTGTTTATGTTTAAGACTCGATAAAGTTTAACTAACTTTATAATTTTTTTTTAAATGTTTGTGTTGTTGAGTTGTTGCTTGTGTGTATAAAGATTAAGTTCAAACAGCTTTCTTAATTATTTTTCGCGATTGGCTCTTGGAATAATGGATAAATGATGTATATGAAACTTTCATATAAGAGTTGACTCGAATATTGGCTCAAGTGTTATCGAGGAGTAAATAAATGCAAGACGTCAAAGTATTTATTATATTTATTTCGCGTTCAAGTGGGAAAATATATATAATATATATTTATTGAAGTTGTGGTTAAATAGTATTTTGCTAAATATATTATCTAGTGTAAAAAAGGTGAATGCAAATAAAATATATGTTAAACATATTTATTTAACGAAAAGTTGAAACGTATATAAGTTTGCTAAACTTATAAAAAGAATAACAAATGATTGAAGTCTAGGCTAAAATTTGTAAAAAAATCATAAAAGTTATAACTTATACAAGATCTAAGAAAAGTGGCAAGTGGTGTGAAGTTGAGGGACTGAGATTGTAAAACTCGCATTTTAGCAATATAGCAAAAATATCAAATGTGGAAAAACACTTACTCGATTCGAACTTGCGACCTTTTCGCACACAGACATACAAAAAAAGACCAACTGTGCTAGGGTTGTACATGTTAATTTTATAACTTCATTTTATTTATGGTTAGAAGTCATATTTTCCTTTGTGAATAACTAATACTTGAACGTAAGTTGCATGAGTTTTAGTATTTATAACTGCATGGTTTCGAACATCGCTTCTAACTGTTTTGAGAACTTCCAAAAGTAGTTGGGTTATAGTCTAGGAGGTTAGAATAAGCACTAAAATAAGCTTCTCGAGTTTAACGATTTAGCATTTGTCCGCAAGAGCCAAGACTTAAGATTTCTTTTGTCGTGTTTTGTTTTCAGAAAGCCATATACATCTCGCGTTGGTTCCAAATGGAGCAAGATATTTATGGCATCGTTGAGTTCTTTAGTGTTAAATCATTTCAAAGTAACCACACAAGTTCTAAACACAACAAAACCTCTTGGTATGAAGGTCGAATGTTTCTATGCGTATATATAAGTTTGACAGTTTACATACATGCAACCCATCCAGTTTTATTTTTCATAAATAAGTATTTTATAATGAAAACAAACTTAAATAAAGATTATAACAAGCTTAAGTTTTAGCTTTATTCTTAGTGGGTATGAAGGGAATGTAATGAGTGTGAGAAGGACTCGAGATAAGAAACCCGACGCTGGCCAACTAGCTTTCAAAAGCTTATACCCCGCTTGTGGAACTAAACCGAAAATGACCTGCATTTTTCCCAAAGTTTAAACTTGATATCTAGCTTCAAACCAACTTTTTTTTCCCTTTACTTTGTATGAGTGTTTAAGTGTGTGTATTAGCAATACAAAAAACTGAACGAAGTAATCA
>OU343216.1:127849465-127943792 GCA_910596185.1 Chrysanthemum makinoi | reverse complement strand
AAAATTAACTTAAGTCTAAGTCAAGATTTAAATTTCATTAAAAAGATTGAAATAATAAAAGCTGACTAATAAAACAAGGAAATAAAGGAAAGCGAGAAAAGGCAAGAGATATGATCAATGAAGGAGAGTGGTGCTAACCTAGTTAATCTTCCTAGCTAGTTATATCTACGTCTACTTACTTCCAATTACTTCAGGTGGGGTCAAAGTCGAGAGGGTAACATTTGGTCAATTTGCCTAACCTATCACAAAGATGCCACCACAGAGAAATGGGCGCCGAGTCACAAGTCATGTTGTTCCCGGTCCTAAGCCGAGTCATTAAGTACCGCTACATGCTAGATTTATAATAGTGAGTGCGGTTAGGAACTTAGACACTCTTCCCCCAATTCTTAAGTTCATCCAAGCGATAGGTGATCAGGTTGGTCAAATCGCACAGAAGTAGAAAGTGCGTCAGTTGGTCATATCTACCCTTCCGTCTCAGTCCGCTCACCTAGGTCAGTTGGTCATATCTCCTAGGCAATTGGCCTCTACCGCCATTCAAAACTACTAAACCAAGGGTAGCTACCAATAAACTATGCATACCTTAGAAATAATTGTACAGAAGTAAAGTAAATGCAAATAAAACAATTAAAGAATCATAACTAGGCCAGCACCAGGGTGCTTAGCCAAACATGTAATAAATCATACCAACAAAATGAATAAATCATAAATTGAATTGAACATAATGTTTGATACAAATTACTTGATGTAGAGCTAATAATGATGATGATTGCGAGTAAATTCTTCCTTCAAAACGGCCGGTTTGCTAGAAAATACCACGGTATTGACCCTAGGAGTGGGGTGAAGAGATCCTGAAAAATGCAGATTTAGGGCGTATTTATAGGCCCCGACATAGTTACTGGTAACCTTAAGGGCTAATTACGCGTAACTAAAGGCTGCGTAAAGAAATCGGATCTCGAATAGTTGTCGTAACTAAAGTAAATAGTTAAGTTCGCCCGTAACTACAAGCAATAAATCACAACTTCTTACTTTTTCTCCTCATCCTATTTTCTTGAAACTTATTAACTCTTGTGTACGCTTTTGGCCCCTCATCGTACTTCATATTTTTATAACAAGTCCTTAAAATAAATAAACTTCATATGAATTGTCACTTTTAGTCCCTGATCTTACTTGTTATTTTTACTTTTCATCCTCGGAGTAAATATTATCTTCATTTAGCCACGGACTTCACTCCTGGCCCAAGTTAATAATTACTGCGTAATTAAATTACAATTATGCCATAACCTTCACAAAATAATTCGACGTAACCAAAAGTGGTTACGCCCGTATCCTTCAAAGCTCATATTACGTAACCTTATTAGCGATTACGGCGTAACCTTCACAATTAATTCATAGGCCCTCTTAAATCAATCTTCAGAATATATCTCTTGGCCTTTTATCACTTCTTTTTTGCTCCAACGACTCATTTATCCTGAAATGAAAATATGAACGAATATGAAAGAATTAAGTACCATATTAATGCAAATGAGGCCATAAACATGCGAATTTGATATATAAAAGATCAGGCTAATTTGATGTTATCAAATATCCCCCCGCTTGAATTGTACTTGTCCTCAAGTAGACCCTTTAAATAATTCTTAAAAAAATATCTCCCAAGATTAATTGGAAGTTATGAGTCTAAAAATCACCTAAGCTAGAAAATTCCAAACCGAGCACCTCACGAAAAAGGGAATTGAAATCACACTCTCTCTCATAATTCACGTGTTTATTTTTGGGTGATCACTCAAATGCTCAGTCATGGCGAGTATTCTATCATATGCTTGGCAAAGATACTAATCTCCACCACTAGAGTCTATAGATGCAGCTATTCTAAAAGGCAATGGGTTGACACAACATAAAGGCTTATGGGTTTATTTTGTCATTACTAACGACTCTGGCGGAGGGAAAAACAAATGATCCATGGCCAAATCCACATGATTGCTCGCTTCACTAAGCTCGATTAGGGACTAAGGGTAGGATAAGGCATGGGAAATTTTAATGGGTGTAAATAAAAGACCGCGAAACAAATAGATTCCTAAGTCCACAGTCACCCCACCACTAGTCGCATTCAATCCCATAGCAAAAATCGAGGGTCAAGAGTCAAAGGGTCTTCAATAATCCAATACACGAGTTAATGCATAAGAAATGTAATGTGGTGCCTCATAAACTCCATAATCTAGGCAAATAAGATGCATTAACTCGGCCTTCATCATCAATGAAAAAAGAATGTGCTATATAAAAAAATTTAAAATTTGGGTCAATTTAGCACATATTTCTATCAAAATCGGCCATTTCTATCTCCCATCCCCCCCCCCCCACTTGAAATGTACAATGTCCCCATTGTACGAATATTGAAATTTGAAAGGCGAGATAGAAATGTTCGGGTTTCTAATCTTATCCGTAAGACAAAACGGATTTGTAAAAATTAGCAAGTTGAACAAGGCGAGAACACAATACGACACATAAGCGATTTATATTATGATCACAATAAACAAACTAACAAACTCTTGCATTATTTTTTTTTTTTTTTTTTTTTTTTTGATGCAAGACAAGGTATACATGAATAAAAATAAAAACAATACGAACATATAAAGCATCCCCCACTTGAGATCAACTATCATCTAAACCCGATTTTCATCCAAAACCCTTTATTCAAAACCCACGACTTTCACTAGTGGAACCAAAATTAACCAACGGCCGGGACCATGGACATAAGGAAACTACAGGGTAGGCTAGGCGATAGGTGTAACGAAACAACATATATTGGTTGAACAAAATGAAAGGAAAGGCTCTGAAGGGTGTATCTAGGGGTATCTTGCACTAATGGTGAGTGCAACAAAGAGGGTTTAACAAGGGGATTGACTAATCGATGTGAAGAGTCAATATACACAATACATATATGGGCTATTTGGGTTTAATCATAAAATTGCCTTATATAAACGCGATCACACAAGTTGCCTCATGTAATGCTCATGATAATGGTCTCGAAAAGATATACAAGGCCAAGTTCTAAAGTCTACTACAGCCACCGGCATACTCATTTTATGGATTTATGTATAAGGGGAAAACGGGAAGGCTTATCCTCACACAATGGAAATATAGGGTAGGTGTGCTCAGTCTAGATTAATCCAGTTAAGTAATGAAAAACATGTCAAAATTTTATTAATGAAATACTTTTCATCAAAAACTAGAAAAATAAGGGCAAGTAAAATCAAGCGGTTGTCTATGTCTAATCCCTTCCCCCACTTGGGTCATACTTAAGCATATAAATGAAAGATAAGAAGGGTTAGAATTGAGACAGAAAACTCCCCTGGATTTGCTCGGCATGATCGAAGACTCACGAGTAAACGTGTCCCACTTTGAGATCTATGAGCAAACTTTAATAACCTGGATTCACATAAGACAACCAAACGCATCATACTAGAAAAACAACAAGCAATAAAAGAAAAAGAAAAACCTAACTCACTTTCGTAGGAATCACGGTTGCATTAGCGTATGCAACAAGCCTTTTAAACCACTTGGTGTCCCAGTAGGCGAGTGAAGTCTCATGCGAGGGTTTACAGGGAACACACCCACAAAGTTCATTTAAAATACTAATACAAGGTTATTGTGTTTTAAAATGAAAGAATTAAAGCGAGGGCGGTTCGTCGTAACTCTTATGAGAGAGTTACGCGTAACTAGCAAACGACATAAGCTGCAAAGCGAATGGTTACGCACATAACCAGGAGATGGTATTACGCCGTAATTATTAATCGTCAAGAATTCTGCTGCTAAAAACTCGGTTACATCGGCCTACCGTAACTCTGGTCGATCGGAAGCTGCAGCAACAATTACTTCCTCGTATCCTGCAAAATTGGTTAGAAAACACAAAACCCAACTATACTAATAAAAAGAAAAGATAGGCATGGGGTGCCTCCCACGAAGCGCTTTTTTTTTTTTGAGTCTTGACTTGACTCCCCTTATTTACTACGTAAAGGGTGTTCATCCCCTCACTTGAAATCAAGTGTGGGTGAAAATAGCAATAAACACCATGAGGGTGTGAATTTGCTACGGGATGGGGAAATAATAAATTATGATCATACATGAAAGGAGATGTCATTTCCCTCCATACCTTACCCAGTTGATGGCATTGATGATTGGTTCACCTCGTAACATGGCTGATTAATTGGCTCGTATGTCTTCGTTAATGGTGAAGTGTCCAAAATCTTGTTCTCTAATTCTTTTGCAAGATCAACTAAAGTTGGTTTAGTAGCCGGAGCTACATAACCATCATCGGGTGATGTGACGGTTGCGATTTCATCCATAATTTCAGCAACCATAGAAAAAAAGCAAGATTGTTAGGAATAAAAGAAGAGCTAGAAGTCATACCGTTTTGTGTTGTGGTTGATTCCTCATTAGCTTGTGGCGTTGCTTCATCTCTCTGTAAGTTCTTTGCTTCCATTTTCTTCAATTGATCGTCGATTGTTTCTTCTTTCCACAGTCTTCAAACGTCCCGGAAATGGGATAGGTGGTACATAGGGTCGATATAAGATAGATCACGAGAGGAAGACTCCTTGTTGACTTCTTTCATCTTTCCCACTGTTGCTTTGATAGTTCCAACTGCATTCTTTTTACTTTCCAGGACCTTTTGGTTTAATTCTTCAACCATAGCCTCCAAGCTTTTCCTCTTAGCTTCAAGATTTTTTAAATTTAAGTCCGCGCTCTCATTGAATTTCCTAATCCATTCGTCATTCAAGTCGTGCATCCCTTTTAAATTATCCGAGAATTTCTTGACGGCTTCCTCTAATGATTCCACATACGACACTGCTCATATTCTTTTTCGTTCTTTGGAGAATGCTCTTGTATAGCATGAATGTCTTCCGATCCTTAACCATATTCATATCACATCCAAGTTTATCAAGCTGCTTGGTGATGTCGCCAATGTCATCCAAGCTGTTGCTATTTATGGCCCAAGTGGTTGCTCCATCATACCACTTTCGTGAATGGTCAGCTATCATTTCAATTGATCTAAGGGCTTGTGCAGGTGGCATTGTAGGAATAGGTCCTTGAGAGTCGAGCATTTGGCGGGATGAGATGTTTAAACCTTTGTAAAAAATAAGGACCATCGATGGTTGATATCATGCGTTGGGCATCTGTAGAGAAGGTCATTATATCTTTCCCAAGTTTCATCAAGCGTTTCATCCATCTTCTGTCTGAAGCTCCTTATTTCTTCCATCTTAAGCAATCTTTGAAGGAGGACAATATCTCCGCAGGAAGCATCTTCATCCATCTTCTGGCTGCACCAGTAAGTGTAATTGGGAACACTCTAAGCATTAATGCATCTTGAGAAACTCCTGAGTGTGGAAAAAGACGTGATCTCAATACTCTGCACATGCGGTGGGCATCTTCATCATTAGTTCCCGCAAAGCTTTTGTCTAAGTTCCCATGAATGAGGTGATCTCAAAGTCGATGTCATCATTCAATTCGGGGCATACCACGCCCGATCTTTGGTTATCTCGAGTCAACGTAATATATTCTTCCATAGTGAGCATGTCAAAATCTAAATCTTCCATATCCTGAAATAGCAAAAACAAACAAAAAGAGAAGAAAAAGAAAGAAAAAGAAAACTAAAATAAAAATAAAAATAAAAGAAAACATAAATTAAAATCCTAAATAGCTGGCGCCAAAAACTTGATGCAGGTTTTACTGACCATGTCTTAAATTTATAGTGTCTCGCAATACCAATGGTCTACCCTAGTGCACTAACGGTGTACCGGTCGGTGTAGTGTAGTATTCGGTAAAAATTAGTCCCAAACTCTGTGGATCGGAAATTAACTTAAGTCTAAGTCACGATTTAAATTGCTTTAAAGATTGAAATAATAAAACTAACTAATAAAACAAGGAAATAAAGGAAAGCAGAAAAAGGCAAGAGATGTGATCAATGAAGGAGAGTGGTGCTAACCTAGTTAATCTTCCTAGCTAGTTATGTCTCGTCTACTTACTTCCAATTACTTCAGGTGGGGTCAAAGTCGAGAGGACATCATTTGGTCAATTCGCCTTAACCTATCAGCAAAGATGCCACCACAGGGAGAAATCGGCGCATCGTCATAAGCCTGTTGTTCCTGGTCCCCTAAGCCGAGTCATTAAGTACCGCTACATGCTAGATTTATAATAGTGAGTGCCGGCCGTTAGGAACTTAGACACTCAACCCCTAATTCTTAAGTTCATCCAAATGATAGGTGATCAGTTGGTCAAATCGCACAAGTAGAAAGGGTCGTCAGTTGGTCATATCTTACCCTTCCCGTCTCAATTCACTCACCTAGGGTCAGGTTGGTCACATCTCTAGGCAATTGGCCTCTACCGCCATTCAAAACTACCGAACCAAGGGTGGCTACCAATAAACTATGCATGCATACACTTAGAAATATAAGTAAAGTAACTGCAAACAAAACAATTAAAGAATCATAACTAGGCCAGCACCAGGGTGCTTAGCCGAACATATAATAAATCATACCAACAAAATGAATAAATCCTAAATTGAATTGAACATAATGTTTGATACAAATTACTTGATGTAGAGCTAATAATGATGATGATTGCGAGTGAATTCTTCCTTCAAAACTGGCTTCTGACTGCTGGAAAATACCACTGGTGGTGCCCTATTCGACCCCTAGGAGAGTGGTGAAGAGAGATCCTAAAAAATGAAGATTTAGGGCTGTATTTATAGGCCCGACATAGTTCTGGCGTAACCTTAAGGGCTAATTAAAACGTAACTAAAGACTGCGTAAAGAAATCTGGATCACGAATAGTTACATCGTAACTAAAGTAAATAGTTCGTCGTAATAAGTTACGCCGTAACTACAAGCGATAAATCACAACTTCTTACTTTTTCTCCTCATCCTATTTTCTTGAAACTTATTAACCCTTGTGTACGCTTTTGGCCCCTCATCGTACTTCATATTTTTATAACAAGTCCTTAAAGTAAATAAACTTCATATGAATTGTCACTTTTAGTCCCTGATCGTACTTGTTATTTTTACTTTTCATCCTCGGAGTAAATATTATCTTCATTTAGCCACTGGACTTCAACTCCTTAGCGCCCAAGTTAATAATTATGACGTAATTAAATTACCAAATTAAGCCGTAACCTTCACAAAAATAATTACGACGTAACCAAAATAATTGGTTACGCCGTATCCTTCAAAGCTCATATTTACTCCGTAACCTTATTAGCGAGTTCGGCGTAACCTTCATAATTAATTCATAAGCCCTCTTAAATCAATCTTCAAAATATATCTCTTGGCCTTTTATCACTTCTTTTCCTCTCCAACGCCTCATTTATCACGAAATGAAAATATGAGCGAATATGAAAGAATTAAGTACCATATTAATGCAAATGAGGCCACAAACACGGGAATTTGATATATAAAAGATCAGGCTAATTTGATGTTATCACATATACGTATATTAGATGCATTTCATGATTTCTCTTGTTTATTGTTCCTCTGCACGTGCCGAAATCTTGAAAATCAATTTGCACCATCTATACATCAAATTAACTTTCGAAACTCAAGATGTTGCATCTATATGAATAGAAATGCATCTAATGCAAGTCTTTGCATCTATATCAATAGAAATGCATCTAATGCAAGTCGTTGCATCTATACATCAAATTAACTTTCGAAACTCAATTTGCACCACTTCTTATTTTATTTTACTTCTCACTGTATCCCTACTATATATATATATATATATATATATATATATATATATATATATATCTCCCTTCTATATAAGACAAGCTTGTCCTATAAAATCTCCTCCCAAAATTCTTAATCAATTTCCACGTGTAAATTAATTTGATCCTAACCGTTCCTTCATTTTTTATGCTGATTTGGGCGGAAGACCTAATCCAAGTTCATTCCAAAAAATTGATTGTATGTGATAAAACACACACACAATCTCCTCTTCTCAAAACCGCTTCAAACATAATTATGTTGATGAATTAATTTCATCACACCAAAACGGCAACAGATCCATAAAATCGAATGGATCATAGCTTCGACAAAGTATTGAAGCCAATCCATGGATCTACAATAACTTATGTATATTGTAGATCTTTTTGTCAATCGAATTAAATCAGGTATTATGTCCATTTAGATGAAACGATTGTGTTTGATTAGATTGTTAATCTTATTTTTTTATATTAAAGAGTAGATTCATAATTTTATTATTTTTTTTTATTTTTATTTTTTGTTTATTCTATTTTGATCGGATTTCATCTAGATTCATATTGTGTATTTTGTTTTTTTTTTGTTTACTCTATTTTTATGAGACATGTACACCATGTGTTTGATGAAATGCCTAATTAGCAACAACTTGATTTGCTAACCACAAAGTACTGATTGTATACGTATTGTTTGATGAAATGCTTCAATTATAAAGAACATCATAAAATAGATTCATTTTCACTGTGATTGATGAATTATGTTTTAGTTAACATCATGTTTATGGTCATTCTCTGTTGTGGTGTTTTTCAGGAAATATGGTTGCTTTCTTTTGTTGGAATGGATATATCAAGTAGTTTGCATCATATGATTAGCGAAGGATTACATGATAAGATATGTTCTTTGTGGTAGTTATTTAGTTACATTCATATTTGTTTCAGTTTTTCGGCTTATTTAATGCTTCAATGATAAAGAACATCATAAAATATATGCATTCTCCAAATTATTGATGACTTATGTTTTAGTTAACATAACGTTTGTGGTCATTCTGTGTTGTTTTTCGTGTTTCAGGATAATCAAGGTTGTCGAATGTTTGGTTCGTTGACAGTGGAGTAATTTGCAACATCTGATAAGCGGAGTATTACAAGATAAGTCATGTTCTTTGTGGTTGCTTTTTAGACAAAGATAGCATTTTTAGTGTCATTCATATTTGTTGACTTTATCGGCTTATTTGAGATTTGGAAAATCAGTAAACTTATTATGTTCAGCTTATTAGCTTATTAGTATAGTCTTACCGCATCTAATGGATGTGGCTTTTTTAAATTGTAGTATACCAATGCTTTTTAAGAAAACAAGCTTTTTGTGTTGTTAAAATTAGTTTTTTAAAAAATAAGCTTATTGGTGAATCTGCAGCTTATTTTTCAAAGCTTATTAACTTATTACTTTTTGATTATTGATTTTATGAGTCCATAAACTGTGTTCTGCAACCTAATAACCAAATGTAATTGGATTTGTTTAATATTGTACTATACCGGTAACCAATCAAATAAGTTGTTATAACATCCGAAATGCATATGTATAAGGTATATTTAGATTGATTATCTAAATCATATTAATTTTAAAAATAAAACGGTTTTTTTACTTATTGTCACATGTAAGTAGTATTTGAGTTCGATATTGGCCTATCCTATTCTCCTTATAAGTTGTTTTTCCATATATTTGCTTATAACAAAAAGAACATTCTATATATATCCTAATTAACCATACATGTTCATGCTATATGTTCTTTTAATCTGGTTAAATAAAGTGGAAATTAAAGTTTGTATTATTTTCAGTTAATGTTATTATAAGTTTGTATACTTCAAATTTGTAAAATGTAATAAGATAACAAAGGAATGTTTTAAATTGTATTTAAAATAATTATTGAGAATTAACCAACATAATTTATTTTTGCTAAACCTTTTAAAAATTGAATCCTTGGCTTACTTAACATCCTGATTTTTAGCTAAAAGTTTTAAATTTTGATTTTTTGAATTACTGAAATTTCTCAATTTTCTTCATTAAACCTAATTCCTACCACTATATATTTCAGTGAATCTTTAACCACTTCTCATTCATCTCTTATAACTTCATCTTTATACAATCATAAGGTATTTGAAAGGCCTAATCATAATCAATCATTTATATTTTTGTCTCATCTATTGTTTGAAATACGATATTCATTATATATGATGACATATTTTAAATATATATTAATTTATTTTCTCATTTGTAGGCAAAACAAATGGATCAATAGATTACTGCTTTGAGTGACATTGACCCTATGCTTGATGATGCAAAATTTTTGGTGAGGGTTGTACGTATATGGAAAGCTCATCCCATCACTAAGCCAAATGAAGTTTGGAGTTTAGAAGTACTATTCTAATATAAACAGGTTTTAACATTACCCTATTCTGTTTTTTTTTGTTTCCATATACAATAATTTATGTTCTTTGTAAAAAAAAAATTATATTTATCCACTTTATTTTCTGTTTATTTGAATCACATTTATGGTTGCATAAATAAATATATAGTTAATCTGTATATCTCCATATTTACATAATTTTACATAATGTTTTAGGGAAACCGTATTCAGGCTTCTATTAAGAAGGAAGATATGAACAAGTTTCAAGCTATTCGGATGAAGGTTCTGCTACAAAGTGGGAAGCTTTGGGGTTGGTGAGAACGGAGGAAAGTTCCCGTTGCTGAGTCACCGTTACAAAATCGGATTCTATAAGAATACGTCTGTGACAAGAGTTGCTCCCTTTGAGCAGAATACCCGTGGTTTTAGATTTGAACCATTCCGAACTTTACGAAAGCGGTTTTGAGACTGATATTGTTGGTAAGAATTATTGATTATTTGTTTAATTTTAATTTATATTTTTCATTCTTGCATGCTGATAATTTATTAAAATAAGTCTGCATAATAATAGATGAATGGACATTTGTTGTACATGTTAACTTACATAGCACCTATGTAAACGCAGATGTCATTGGGACTATAATATCCATATTTGAACCAATACCGTATGAAAGTTATGGTAATCAAAAATTTAGAAGGACAGTAACCTTGGAAGATGTTGAGTAAGACTACTACTCTTGGTTTATACAAAATGATATATTTAAGTTACTTACATATTTCAATTTAATACATTGGAGTAACTCTGGATTCTTTGTTTCTTTGACGGATGAGTTGAACGGTTCAACAGTTTGGCACAACAATTGGATAAAATGCGAAATGTTGTAATGATCCTTCAAATTGCAAAAGTCAAATACTTTAATGGTAAAATGTTTTATATACTTCACTGATGTTTATTTTTAATAGTTTATTTGATTAAAATTGACTCATGATTATATTCTACTATTGCAGATAAGCCGTCTGTTAGCAATGAGGCCTTTGCAACTAAGCTTTATATCAATGATAACATTCCAGAGATTAATGTATACAGGACGATGTAAGTATTTCATTTATAAAACTAATGTTTACAACATAATTGTTACAAATATAATTATAATTGCGACACAGTTTGTTCATTTGGCTTGAATCATGAATCACTGTGTCTGTTGTAAAGGTATCAAGAAATGGATGGTTATGTGGAGAAGAACATCATTCTAAATGTGTTTTCACCATCCAAAAAAGAAATCACTTCTGATGAGTTTTTTGAAAATGGTGTTAGGAAAATGGTTGGGTCTATTCGTGAATCCGAGTACGTAAGTTATCTGTTGTTATTATTATAACAGTTTATGTGACTTTTCTATACTAATTTATAAATCTTATTATACAAAAATTTGAATGTATCATATACGCAAAGATACACAAGGTGCATCGAGAACATGGTTGGTGGTACCTTGCCTGTAAGAAATGTGGATGTGTGGCGAAAGAACCAGAAGAAAATGGTGAATCTTCATCATGAAAAAAGAAATCCAAGACTAAGACGTATTTTTGCAAAAAGTGTAGGGATATCAACCATGTGGGACCAAGGTAAAGTTTTGTAATTAATATGCTAAATTGAACTACATATACATACATGTTGTTTTTCAGTAACATACTTATTGTCCCATAATTATATGTTGAATGTTAGGTACAATGTAATCGTGCGTGTAATTGACAACACTGGCTCAGCATCTCTTTTGATGTATGAAGATATTATCACTAAGATTATTGACATCCCGTGTTATAAGCTTAAGGCGAAGTATGGAGATCAGGCTGATGATATCTTTCCTGATGAATTCGTTCCCATTGTTGGAAACAAAATGTTGTTTCATTTTTTGTATTCTTCATATAATATAACCAACAACAACCATGTTTACCAAGTCAAGATGATTTCAGATGATGCAAATATGATAAAGACATTTAAACATGGATTCATCAATGAGGTTTTTTTAAAATCTGTTTTAGTCTACTCTATTCATTTAATTTAGTAAACCTTGATACTGTCTAATACATTCTTACGTGATTTATCACATGAAAATGATGGAGAAATGCAAACTCCGGTTACCCCTGCTGTTACCACAAGCAAGTTCAATGCTACTGATAACATTACATTCGACATGGAACTCACTCCAGGAGTGAAGAATGGAGTTGAAAATGAGGAAGTGGTAAGTGGCAGCTCTGGAAAATCAAAGCACACTCCAGAAGTGAATAAAGACGTGGAAAATGCTGAAGTGTTAGGTGGCAGCTCTAGAAAATCAAAGCGTGATGCGATTGTTCTGGATGATTCTGTGCAGGATGATGCATCTGCAAAGAAAATGAAGAGTATTGATGTGGTTGAAGTGGTCAATGACAAGGAGGACTGATGCTCATTCTCCTTCACATCTCAGCATCACAAAATATTTTCAATAATCATTATTTCATTTTGTTCTGTTTGGTTAAAGACAATTGTTCCAGTTTGTTTTATGTTTTTTATTGTTTGCAGACAGTTTGTTTTGTGTTTTATGATTTTATCACAAATACATTTTCATGCTATGCTTGAATTCTGATTTAAATATGATCAACAATTGTTGTCCTTTACAAATATTGTGTCCAATAAACCTACTTGAAATGCATTGGATAAGTAGGTTTTCTACTTATTTCAACATTTACCGTATACATGGTGATAATCAAGTTTTGTTTATAAAAAACTGTTGATGTGAATACTTTGTCATGTACTATAGTATTCTTGGTTTGGACGCCAATGTTTATGATCAAATGTTAGATAGTTGGAATTCGTTATAGCAAAAATGGATACAAATTATGTAATACACTAATGTTTCCAAACTATGCTGCAACATTAGTTGTGGAATATACATTCTTTTTATTTTTATAACAAGTAGACAAACATGTTTTTAACAATTTCTTGGAAAACACTATAATACTTTACTAAAATTTGATTAACAAACTTTCAATTTTTTAACTATTATGATTTACTTAACTTTTAAACTTTCTTTTCGTCCATATCATTTCCTAAACTACCTTTGTATGTAATACATATATATATATATATATAGGTTTCGTTATAGCAAAAATGGATACAAATTGCGTAATACACTAATGTTAAAAAAAAAATTTGGGAAATTTTTTTTCTGCATCAGATTATAAAGTTACTGCATCACAATCATGATTTTAGTGCATTAAGGTTATAAATTACTGCATCACAGTTATAAAGTTACTGCATCACAATCATGATTTTAGTGCATTAAGGTTATAACCTTGATTTTAGTGCATCATACTTGATGCACTTAACTATAGTTGGTGCACTTAACTATTAACTATGATGCAGTAACTTATAATAAAGATGCACCAAAACTTATTAATGAATTAAGGTTATAAGTTACTGAGTCACAATTATGAATTTAGTGCATTAAGGTTATAAATTATTGCATCACAGTTATAAATTTACTGCATCACAATCATGATTTTAGTGCATTAAGGTTATAACCTTGATTTTAGTGAATCATAATTGATGCACTTAACTATTAACTATTATGCAGTAACTTATAATAAAGATGCACCAAAACTTATTAGTGCATTAAGGTTATAAGTTATTGTATTACGGTTATAAAGTTACTGCATCATAATCATGATTTTAGTGCATTAAGATTATAAGTTACTGCATCACAATTATGATTGTGATGCAGTATTTTTATAACCGTGATGCAGTAATAAATTTTGGCGGGAAAAAAAAATTTTGCCAAAATTTTTTTTTCTTTGACGAGATTTTTTTTTTATTTATTTTTTTTTTGCGGGGAAGGGGGGATGGGTGGGTGGGTGGGGTGGGGGGGGGGGTGACACATGTCACATGACATGGCATGGTGATGTGGCAAAGGTGACACATGTCACCTCCACATGCCTTCTCATTCTTTTCATTATATGAAACTTTTCATTTTAACCCTAACATATATATATATATATATATATATATATATATACAATAATTAATACAATTTTTATTAAAATAAAGTTGTTTGCAATGTACATTATTTTGCTAAAACTTACATCTCAAAATAAAGTTAGCTAATATCGTATGTTTAAATCTAAATGTTGGTGACAATGTAGATGTCTTTGTAAAATGCTTATATCTAGATAATGTATAATGTATACAAAATAGTAACAACATTTTATATCTGCCTAACTTCTAACTTATATTTTTATAATTTAATGTATTTTAGTTTCATTTAATCAAAATGTAACTTGCTAATGTTTGGATGACTTATTCATCTAGCTAATTTATTCACAAAATAAACCCGATGAATTATTGTCAACTTACTCAACATATCACACTGTATTTGAAAACCAATATATCATCTTAATTTGACTATAATCCTATACTAAAATAAACACAACAAACCTTCAACTTTTGAATTATATGCTTCAATTCACATTTTAAATTTTTTATTACCGTATCATTTCCTAAAATTGTTGTTATCCTATCTATAAATACTATCAACATCATCATCAAAAATGATAAACTATTTTTAAAACTTATTTGGCATTATAAGAATGGAGCAGCCTAAATCACCTAAGGTAAATATGTGTTTTTTTCTTATAGTTGTGAATGACTAATCGTAATAATGTATACGAGATGTATTTTTGATATATTCATGAATTTTTTGTGTTTTGAAGGCAGAAGAAGATCAGAATGAACCAACTCATGAGGACATGAATAACCATGCCATTATCCTATCTAATGATGATTTGGTATGTGTGACATATTATAAGAGTTTTATCAATTGTGTTTTTCCTTCTAATTTATTCAAATAACATACAACGTGTTCCCATTACAAAGAAACGTGAAAGACCATCAAAAGACATTGGTAAAACACCTCTAAACCCTAAAACCGATCACCCCTAAACCTCTCTAACCGATCTTCTGACTTCTCTCCTGATTACCCTAATCGTTTTCTCCCCAATCAATCTTCTGATTCCTGGATAACGCTGCTTTATCCTTGTTTTTGTAGATCGTGTAGGTTAAATCTGTTAAGGTATTGCTCGTTATCCTAAAATCGGTTTTAGGGGCTGATTCTATCGAACTGCATCAGTTATATATTATTATGATCTGAATCCACTTATCGGATCATGGGTTGATAGAGTACTTTTATGGATTAAAACCCTAGTTTTTACTAGGGTTTTCTCTTACGTTGTGTTAACGTGGTATTGAATCGATTTGTTTCTTTTGAGTGTTAGGGTTTGTTTTACTGTGTTTGAATGGAGAGGGTTGCTGATATTCAACCGCGTGTAAGTGATGCTACTAGGTTGAAGGGAACTGACTTGGGAACTTCTGGTGTTGGTAACAAGGCACAAGTGGAGCCGATTCCACTTATTCCTAACCCTGGTCGTGACACACTGGAGGGTCATGATGCTTTATCGAAAATTAGTGCCATTGAACAAAAAATCTTAGAGGGGAAGTATGTTTTAGTGGGTGATGACGGGCTTCCATTAAAACCAGTTGGGATAGTGGATTCGACAACTTCCATTCGGACTAATCCACATGGTTTTCCGATGGTGCCGCAGTCTCAGAAGGAGTTGGAGGATATGCTTAAGAATATGGGTTATCAGCAGCAACAACCGGGTGATGTGTCTGCAAATCTGAGCGTGTCTAGGGATGATTCCAAACTACCCCAAAGTGGTCCAATGTCTTATGTCAATGCTACATCTAATGCTTCTATCAAGACAAAAGCTAATTTTCGTCGGCTGGAATGTAATAATAAGACGGATGGCGTGGATCTTATTGTCCCTATGAAAGTGATTGAAGAGGTAAATTCTCGTTTTTATAATACCTTGTATGGTTACTTTCTAGGTAAACGGATTGCCTTCCCGGTGGTGGACTATTATGTTCGTAATGCTTGGGGTAAGTATGGTCTTCAAAAGGTCATGATGAATGCTAAAGGGTTCTTTTTCTTTAAGTTTGCTACTAGGAAAGGTGTTGATGATGTTATTGAAAATGGTCCGTGGATGATCCGTAATGTTCCTATTATTCTTAAAAATTGGACTGTCAACACTAACTTGCTTAAAGAGGATTTGACCAACATTCCGGTGTGGGTTAAATTCCATGAGGTTCCCATTGCTATGTTTTCCGAAGATGGTCTTAGTCTCCTAGCTACATTGATTGGTACGCCTAAGATGTTAGACTCTTATACTAGTCAAATGTGCTTGGAGTCTTGGGGCCGTAGTAGCTTTGCTCGCTGTCTAATTGAAGTTAAGGCGGATGAGGCTCTCAAAGAGAGTCTTACTGTGGCTATTCCCTTAATTGATTCTCAGGGGTTTTCTATTGAAACGATTCGGGTTGAATATGAGTGGAAACCACCTAGGTGTGATACTTGCAAGATTTTTGGACATACTGGTGGCACTTGTCCTAAATATGTCCCTCATACGGTACAACCTTCTCATACGAATGGTCGTCAATATGCCCCGGGAAAAGGTGGTTTTACTAAGCCGAATGTTGGGCCTAAGGTTCGGTATCAACGAAAGGCTCCTACTGTGACTAAGAAGGTGGATGATACACGTAAAAAGGTGGTAGATGTAGCTAACACTAGTGGAATTACTACCACTAATGCGTTTGCAGTTCTTAATATGGTTGATACTGATAGTATTGTGCCTGGTAATGTTATTACAAAAGAAGGGGCTCCGCCTGAGCCTAGTTCAATGGCTGCTGACAAGGAGGGGTCTCAACTGACTGATAGTTTACCACAAGCTCCGAGTGTGGTGGATGACAAAATGAAGGAGCCAGTGGTGGTTTCTAGTGTGCAACAGGAAGTGGGTCAGCCTTCTTCTTACAATTCTATTTCTCCCCCTAAAAGGACTAATCCGTTCTCAAAAGTGGGAGAAATTGTTGTTTCTGACAGTGATGATGACCAAGTACTTCCCGAGGATAATCCGATGGCGAATTTTCTTGCCTCTGGAGGTGGTGGATATGAACATGAAGATGAAGAGGATTATGATGATTATACGAGCCACGTCTATGATCTCCCACATGAATTAAATGACTTTAAGCTCAAAGGGCGTGGTAAAAAGTAGTCTTGGTGTTCATATAGTGGTAGTATATCTCCAGTGAGTTGTGGTTTATTGTTTTATTTTGATATTAGAAGTGCATTATGTAAGTTTCCCCATGTAACGGGCTGAGATATGAGATGTCACTCATATCCTTTGTACTTAAATGTTTTTTGGAGTAATAATATTTACCGGGTCTCTTGACCTTTTACCCAAAAAAAAGACATTGGTAAAACGAACAACAATGTTATTAACATTCTCTCTTCTGATGATGAGAAGGATAAGTTGTTGTCTAATACCACTAAGTGTGAAGATCTCACTCAAAATGATGAAGAATTGGTAGATGCATACGATATCCATTTTACATCTTTTATTTTTAATTAATAACTTAACATATTCCAACTATAATTGTATACATCACTTATTTGTTCTTGCTTTTGTGAATAATATTAACTAGAATCAGGATGATGAGACGCCAATCTGATTTAATCATTCAAAAAGGCGTAAGAGAACTTGCTTCTCAAAAAAACATTTGTATCGTCTTATCGATGAAGCAAGTGATGAAGAAGATGATGAAGCTATAAATATGACACAACAATTTGGAAACTTAATTGATGATGAAGCAAAAGACGATTTACAAGACATTGATCAAATGATTGATGGAAAAACAGATGATGAAATTGATTTAGAAGACACGATTGATGATGAAGTTTCACAGGATGAACCTACTGATGAGTTTGATAGTTTTATTGATGATGCTAATCTGGATGATGAAACTACGGACAATAGTTCACCCGAAAAAGATGTTTGAGAACACTGATTTATAGTTTATTTCCCATGTTATGAATAATTCATTTAAGCAGTGTTCCGTTCCCCATATTTTCAATGATTTCTATAAAATTAACAACCGGTAGTTCAATAGCTTTTGCCTTAACAATCGTCTAATAAGTTACTCTATTTACTCTATATGATTTAAGTTACTCTAAATATAACCTTAGTCATGTTAATTTGACAATACGATTTATAATGTACATTATCATTACTAAAACAACAATGAACATTCAATTGGATTCTAAATGATAAAACCAACATCTAATAATCAAACACGTAATCATAATAGTTTAAAACAAACTACCATAATTTACATACCATACGTCAGTTTTATCATACATGACACTGTTCAAACTCCGATGGGTTTTTATCATAATACATAGCAACCATATCCAAAAGACTAAATAAAACATAAGTTACCCATACTTAAACAAGTTTTCTAACAGTTAAGTAGTTCCAACATAAACATCAAAAGAAGCTGAGACATACCACATTTGTTCGATAGTATCTAACAAACATGAAAGAACGGATAACGTGTTGGTTGAGGACCTTCCAAATCTGTAACAACGTACATCAACCTGAACCTTAACATCTTTTTGTAATTAAAACCACATTCTTTACCAAATAATTTCCATTGACCGAACATATATTTACATGATTTGTTCTTCCCGGATTCTCATAATGACGGTCCATCCTGACAGAAAATGGCAATTCAGTTTGGTCATGTTTCAACACAGCTTTTGTGTACAAATGCATTGGATGACGTTCCTGGAATTTAGCCGGTATACACTGTAATTATACAAAAAGATACAAAATATATTATAGCACCTCATTACGACAATTAAAACTTAATTGCTTAATTTGTGCCTTTTGAATAACACTTACAAGACGATTAAATGCCAAGATTTCTGCAAAACTCTTATAAAACACATTTGTTCTTTCATTGAAGTGTTCGATATGCGTAGGCCAGATGCATATATGGGACATTCGGTAATCATCTACAAATCAACATAAAAATCTATTTGTAACACATTTAACTAAATTTGTTAATAATATCAATTCTATATTCAGTTAATTAACATGCAATACTATATATAAATATTACGTTTATTATTAACTTACTTTGTTCTTCATATGCTAACGTTGGTTGAACCAAATTTAGCTGTGTTGCACCAAGGAACTGCACATCTGTTTTGCCACTTCCATCACTGTTGAACACCATTAGATTTAACAGATCATTCCTTATTTTTGTGAACACGCAACATCACCATATTCCAGATTTGTTTCACCACATAATGCGTTCCAATCATCTTGGTTTAGCACAAATTCAGGAAGAATTGTATTATCAAATGGATTGACACGGCTAACACGGACATCAAAATCATCCGCTTCACATCTAATCGTTATGGTCTCTTCGTTTACCAAACCAGCTACAAATTCAGCTTGAATTGTCTGTAAAATTGTTTTGTGTCAGTTCTATTACTTACTCTACAACTTCAGATATTCAGGGTACATTTGGTTTAAAAAAAGTATTGCTGTAATTAAATTCTAATGGCGTTCAAAGGAATTAAATGAAAGTATCTAATTGCATTGATATTGCTTTGTTTAAAATTTGGTTATTACCTGAAGTATGAATGGAGGAGGCATCACACGTGTCTGAAATCGAGAGTATCGCCTCCGAACTCCTTCATAGCATCCTGTTTCTATTCCCTCACTGTCATACCCGGTTACATAGAATGAGTCATCCCCTTCCTCTATAAAGTGACATAACTTAACCTCGTCATCTATGTTCTCTGAAACGAATTCAGTCCATCGTTGTCCTCTAATTTCAAGAACTCCTTCTGTTCTTTTCACTATTGTAACCCTCTTCCGGTTTCTGGTTATTCCTGTCAAATACAAATGCATGTTTCGAGTGTAGGCATCATAATCGAATACTTTAGGTAGTCCCAATTGAAGAGGATACTCATTATGGTTGTTGAGTGACACGACAAATTCAATCAGCATTTTCCTACAAAATAATCAAACCTTAAATATTACAACACTTTATAGCTACCATATATATTAACGTATAACAATAAATCATAATGGCGTTTCATGTAATCTTTTTTTATTTTCTTTACTAAAAGAAACATTTATCTTCTAAACACTTCAACATACATCTTCATCATTGGTTACTTTTTAAATACTATTCGGGAAAATAAAAGGTTTTATGTTTCATAAACTACTTAAAACTTAATATATATGCCATATACCAAAATCAAAAAAGCATTTTCAATACATCATACCAAAGTCAACAATCTTTAAAATAAACCTAAATCAAACATAAAAGGCTAATAGTTGGTGTTTAATCTGTAGTTCATCAAATCTATAATTGTTGCTAAACCATTTCTTAACCAGACTCATCCTATATGAGGGATAATAACATCAACGACATGCATCACATATTATGCAAATTATACTAAACGATTATAAGCAAGAACATCAAATATGTTATAATAATCAACTACCAGATGCATAACATACTGAAAATTTTATCAATTAAAATAAATGAAAGTAATTATCAGAAATCATGAACAATATCAACAAGATGATGATTCTTTACTGTTTATCTTAGCAGAAATCAAATAAGTATCAAACTGTAGATGATGGTTTGTTACCGGTAGTAGATGGAGAGCAATTATGTTGATGGAAGTAATGCTTAGAATCCCAATGTCAAAGATTTTTTGACTAATAAAACTTGGTAAGTATGTTTTGTATTTAGAAGATTAAAAAATCTATACAAGATATTGTGTAGGTTTAAGGCTACAACATGCAATCATTATACTGCATGAAATTTTTTTTCATTGAATATTTAATATTATTGTATCCAAACTTTTATAAATTATAGCACATATAAATGAGGTGTTGGGCTTTTATAAACTCATACATTTATTTGGTATATATTGGGCTTCATTTAATTGTTAATAGGTTACAAAGGTGTATTTGAATCTCATTAACTATTTTTTGATCTGCAATAAAAAAATTTGAATCAAACATTCAAATATGGAATCATTTACTTAACAAACTTCATAATTGTATCTCCCTTTTTTCATATCACATTCATATATTCTTATATGTATTACCAAAGAAAATAGATAATTAATCGATTCAATGGAAGAGACAATTTGATAAGGGTTATACAAATTCAATGGAAGAGGTTGTTGGTATTCAAGATAATCAAAGCTCAAACAATATTTCATCATCATGTTCTAATGAATCAAATATGTTACCCGATCAAAGAATTAATAATTGTACAAGTAAGTTTTTTTTTCTTTTATTTTGCTGTTTAAAAATACAAATAAATTGATTCATCGTTATAATTATTGGTTGTTTGTATAAATATTTAACAACATTTAGGTATTTACCCTTATCATTTTGTTTGGTTGTATAATCAGTGTACCCATTACATTGCAATAAAAGAAAGTCAACAATGGTGGACAAAACCCTAAATGATGACGTTGTATCTTTCAATGCTTTGCCATACAATAATGTTATTAACTATGACCCTCTATATATGCCGACAACTGCTACAACTATTGGTACGTTATCAAATAACTTTGTATATTGATAGTATAATTTTATTACTATTACATGTTTTTTTTTTCTTTGCGTTATTGTTAATTATACTCACAATTAAATATTTATGTTTTACATTGTTTATCACTATAATTTCTTTATAGGTACTCCGCATAATTATGAATGGCAGAAACGAAAATTTATGTGTAACAAGATCATTTATCACTCTAAATCAGCTTATCGTGATAGAGAAAAATTGTCTACTATTAGTCAAGATTTCAAAAATCATTATAATGGAGACATGTCAATAAATACCATACAACGTTCGAGCGATTCAAGTGTTGTTCACGTATTACCTAATATGCAATCTCAACGACCTCCTCTACATGACACAACAACGAGTAATGTTATATCCAAATTCATAATGCAATACTTATTTTTACGTTTTTTACAACTGATTTGACGATATTTCTTTATGTAATAGGTACGTATTCAAACATGAACCAAATTTTGCAAACCTCTCAAACAAGGAATAATGTATCCGTTTTCACAAATCCTACACCACTTAAGAGAAAAGTTGGACGTCCACGCATGCCAGATGTAGTACCCGTCATTTCACCACAAGTTGCCACTCGCCGACCTACACAGTTTGCTATACCAAAAACAATTCCTCATGTTCTTAGTGAAGTTACAAATACGGTAGGAAATACAAACCGACCTGGACGTCCCCATAATAATCCTATAGCTACTCAGCTATCACCAAACCTTTCTGAAGGAGCATCAACAGTGGCTATAGAAAAAGTACCTAGACCACGAGGAAGACCTCGCAAAGTTGTTCGTGAAACCGGTAAAATATTCATATTAACAAGTATCAATATCCTTTTTAGCTGTACTCATCCTAAACTTAACACACATATTTATTTTTATTTAAATCCGAATATTAGGCAATGGAACCACCAGTGATGTTTTGCCGACCTTTTCAGAAGGTGCATCGTCACAGATTCCTATAGCAAATGTACTTAAACAAAGCGGATTGCCTCCCAACACAGGTAAATGCTTTGATTAAAGTGTCTATAAACTATTTACATTTAATATTTCTGCAGTTAACAAACATTTTTATTATTTTTAAAGCCGATATTATAGATAACTGTGGAAGTAAATATGTTTCCTCCAACCTTTCAGAAGTTGTTTCGCCAGAAGTTAGTATAGGAAATATATGTAAACGACGCGGAAGGCCTCCCAAAAAAGGTACATTATTTCATCACAAATATATATATATATATATATACATATATTTAACAACCCTTTTATTCACATGTAATTGCAGATAAGCGTACAAGTAGTAGTATAAACCAACCTGTCCCGAACATATCTTCCAGCAATGTTTGTGGATCTCTAGGTCATAATATGTTCACACCTGAACTACATGCGAACATCCCATTCCAAAATATCAATTCTACAAGTAAGTTATGTCATATGCTTTTTATATATTAACGTTTGCATGATAATACATTAAAATCGTCTACTATAGATAACTGTACCAGTAGAGATGTTTCGCCCAACCTTTCAGAAGGTGTTCCAGTAGAAGTAACTATAGGAAATGTAGGTAAACGACCCGGAAGGCCTCCCAAAAGAGGTACATGCTTTCATTACAAACACCTTTATAAACTATTTGTATATATATTTAATCCTTGATATGGTTAACAAGAATTTTTTTCACCTTTAAAATGTAGATAATCGTAAAAGTAGTAGTATAAATCAACCAGTCCCGAACAGATCTTCCAGCAATGTTGATGGATCTCTAAGTCCTAATATGTTCACACCTGAAATACATGCAAACATTCCATTACAAGATATAACTTCTACAAGTAAGTTTGTGTCATATGTTTTTTATATATTAACGTTTGCATGATAATACATTATACCTGACTACTATAGATAAGTGTACCAGTAGAGATGTTTGGCCCAACCTTTCAGAAGGTGGTCCGGCAGAAGTAACTATAGGAAATGTAGGTAAACGTCGCGGAAGTCCTCCAAAAATAGGTACATGCTTTCATCACAAACACCTTTATAAACTATATGGATATATATTTAATCCTTAATACGGTTAACAAGACTTTTTTGTTCACTTTAAAATGTAGATAATCGTAAAAGTAGTAGTATAAATCAACCTGTCCCGAACATATCTTCCAGCGATGTTGATGGATCTCTAAGTCCTAATATGTTCACACCTGAAATACATGCAAACATCCCATTACAAGATATAACTTCTAGAAGTAAGTTTGTGTCATATGTTTTGTATATATTAACTTTTGCATCATAAGACATTATAAGTTCACCGATCATTAAACGTCATATACAGGTAACATGTCAAGAGAACTCGCAGATCAAGATTAGGCAACAAAAGCCCAATTCAGTTTGACAATGATGAGCAAAATTAGTGACCCTCATCTCTTATTCATATTATATGAAAAAATATTTGTAGATTCTTTCTCAGCAAGTCCGTCTACAAATAATACTGTAGATTCTACAACACAAAGTAAACGCAAAATCAAAGGCAAGTTTATAGCAGATACAACGGAACTTTATTTAGGAGGATGTTTCTGAGGATGAACATGGTTATATTGAACGTATTATTTGTATTTCTTTAATATTGTAGTATACCGGTAACCAATCAGTAACCAAATGTAATTGGATTTGTTTAATATTGTAGTATACCGGTAACCAATCAAATAAGCTGTTATAACATCCGAAATGCGTATGTGTAAGGTAGTATTTAGATTGATTATCTAAATCAGATTAATTTTAAAAATAAAACGGTGTTTTTACTTATTGTCACATGTAAGTAGTCTTTGAGTTCGATATTGGCCTATCCTATTCTCCTTATAAGTTGTTTTTCCATATATTTGCTTATAACAAAAAGAACATTCTATATATATCCTAATTAACCATACATGTTCATGCTATATGTTCTTTTAATCCTGTTAAATAAAGTGGAAATTAAAGTTTGTATTATTTTCAGTTAATGTTATTATAAGTTTGTATACTTCAAATTTGTAAAATGTAATAAGATAACAAAGGAAAGTTTTAAATTGTATTCAAAATAATTATTGAGAATTAACCAACATAAGTTATTTTTGCTAAACCTTTTAAAAATTGAATCCTTGGCTTACTTAACATCCTGATTTTTAGCTAAAAGTTTTAAATTTTGATTTTTTGAATTACTGAAATTTCTCAATTTTCTTCATTAAACCTAATTCCTACCACTATATATTTCAGTGAATCTTTAACCACTCCTCATTCATCTCTTATAACTTCATCTTTATACAATCATAAGGTATTTGAAAGGCCTAATCATAATCAATCATTTATATTTTTGTCTCATCTATTGTTTGAAATACGATATTCATTATATATGATGACATATTTCAAATATATATTAATTTATTTTCTCATTTGTAGGCAAAACAAATGGATCAATAGATTACTGCTTTGAGTGACATTGACCCTATGCTTGATAATGCAAAAATTTTGGTGAGGGTTGTACGCATATGGAAAGCTCATCCCATCACTAAGCCAAATGAAGTTTGGAGTTTAGAAGTACTATTCTAAGATAAACAGGTTTTAACATTACCCTATTCTGTTTTTTTTTTGTTTCCATATACAATAATTTATGTTCTTTGTAAAAAAAATTATATTTATCCACTTTATTTTATGTTTATTTGAGTCACATTTATGGTTGTATAAATAAATATATAGTTAATCTGTATATCTCCATATTTACATAATTTTACATAATGTTTTAGGGAAACCGTATTCAGGCTTCTATTAAGGAAGATATGAACAAGTTTCAAGCTATTCTGGATGAAGGTTCCTGCTACAAAGTGGGAAGCTTTGGGGTTGGTGAGAACGGAGGAAAGTTCCCGTTGCTGAGTCACCGTTACAAAATCGGATTCTATAAGAATACGTCTGTGACAAGAGTTGCTCCCTTTGACCAGAATACCCGTGGTTTTAGATTTGAACCATTCCAGAACTTTACGAGAAAGCGGTTTTCAGAGACTGATATTGTTGGTAAGAATTATTGATTATTTGTTTAATTTTAATTTATATTTTTCATTCTTGCATGCTGATAATTTATTAAAATAAGTCTGCATAATAATAGATGAATGGACATTTGTTGTACATGTTAACTTACATAGCACCTATGTAAACGCAGATGTCATTGGGACTATAATATCCATATTTGAACCAATACCGTATGAAAGTTATGGTAATCAAAAATTTAGAAGGACAGTAACCTTGGAAGATGTTGAGTAAGACTACTACTCTTGGTTTATAAAAAATGATATATTTAAGTTACTTACATATTTCAATTTAATACATTGGAGTAACTCTGGATTGCTGTTTCTTTGACGGATGAGTTGAACGGTTCAACAGTTTGGCACAACAATTGGATAAAATGCGAAATGTTGTAATGATCCTTCAAATTGCAAAAGTCAAATACTTTAATGGTAAAATGTTTTATATACTTCACTGATGTTTATTTTTAATAGTTTATTTGATAAAAATTGACTCATGATTATATTCTACTATTGCAGATAAGCCGTCTGTTAGCAATGAGGCCTTTGCAACTAAGCTTTATATCAATGATAACATTCCAGAGATTAATGTATACATGACGATGTAAGTATTTCATTTATAAAACTAATGTTTACAACATAATTGTTACAAATGTAATTATAATTGCGACACAGTTTGTTCATTTGGCTTGAATCATGAATCACTGTGTCTGTTGTAAAGGTATCAAGAAATGGATGGTTATGTGGAGAAGAACATCATTCTAAATGTGTTTTCACCATCCAAAAAAGAAATCACTTCTGATGAGTTTTTTGAAAATGGTGTTAGGAAAATGGTTGGGTCTATTCGTGAATCCGAATACGTAAGTTATCTGTTGTTATTATTATAACAGTTTATGTGAATTTTCTATACTAATTTATAAATCTTATTATACAAAAATTTGAATGTATCATATACGCAAAGATACACAAGGTGCATCGAGAACATGGTTGGTGGTACCTTGCCTGTAAGAAATGTGGCTGTGTGGCCAAAGAACCAGAAGAAAATGGTGAATCTTCATCATGAAAAAAGAAATCCAAGACTAAGACGTATTTTTGCAAAAAGTGCAGGGATATCAACCATGTGGGACCAAGGTAAAGTTTTGTAATTAATATGCTAAATTGAACTACATATACATACATGTTGTTTTTCAGTAACATACTTATTGTCCCATAATTATATGTTGAATGTTAGGTACAATGTAATCGTGCGTGTAATTGACAACACTGGCTCAACATCTCTTTTGATGTATGAAGATATTATCACTAAGATTATTGACATCCCGTGTTATAAGCTTAAGGCGAAGTATGGAGATCAGGCTGATGATATCTTTCCTGATGAATTCGTTCCCATTGTTGGAAACAAAATGTTGTTTCGTTTTTTGTATTCTTCATATAATATAACCAACAACAACCATGTTTACCAAGTCAAGATGATTTCAGATGATGGAAATATGATAAAGACATTTAAACATGGATTCATCAATGAGGTTTTTTTAAAATCTGTTTTAGTCTACTCTATTCATTTAATTTAGTAAACCTTGATACTGTCTAATACATTCTTACCTGATTTATCACATGAAAATGATGGAGAAATGCAAACTCCAGTTACCCCTGCTGTTACCACAAGCAAGTTCAATGCTACTGATAACATTACATTCGACATGGAACTCACTCCAGGAGTGAAGAATGGAGTTGAAAATGAGGAAGTGGTAAGTGGCAGCTTTGGAAAATCAAAGCACACTCCAGAAGTGAATAAAGACGTGGAAAATGCTGAAGTGTTAGGTGGCAGCTCTAGAAAATCAAAGCGTGATGCGATTGTTCTGGATGATTCTGTGCAGGATGATGCATCTGCAAAGAAAATGAAGAGTATTGATGTGGTTGAAGTGGTCAATGACAAGGAGGACTGATGCTCATTCTCCTTCACATCTCAGCATCACAAAATATTTTCAATAATCATTATTTCATTTTGTTCTGTTTGGTTAAAGACAATTGTTCCAGTTTGTTTTATGTTTTTTATTGTTTGCAGACAGTTTGTTTTGTGTTTTCTGATTTTATCACAAATGCATTTTCATGCTATGCTTGAATTCTGATTTAAATATGATCAACAATTGTTGTCCTTTACAAATATTGTGTCCAATAAACCTACTTGAAATGCATTGGATAAGTAGGTTTTCTACTTATTTCAACATTTACCGTATACATGGTGATAATCAAGTTTTGTTTATAAAAAACTGTTGATGTGAATACTTTGTCATGTACTATAGTATTCTTGGTTTGGACGCCAATGTTTATGATCAAATGTTAGATAGTTGGAATTCGTTATAGCAAAAATGGATACAAATTGTGTAATACACTAATGTTTCCAAACTATGCTGCAACATTAGTTGTGGAATATACATTCTTTTTATTTTTATAACAAGTAGACAAACATGTTTTTAACAATTTCTTGGAAAACACTATAATACTTTACTAAAATTTGATTAACAAACTTTCAATTTTTTAACTATAATGATTTACTTATAATACTTTCCTAAACTACCTTTGTATGTAATACATATATATATAGGTTTGGGTTATTATGAAAAGTTTCTTAGAATGAAAATAATGAGAAGGCATGTGGAGGTGACATGTGTCACCTTTGCCACATCACCATAAACCCCCCCCCCCCCCGGCGAAAAAAAAATTCGCGCCAAAAAAAAAATTTTTTTTGGGAAAAAATTTTTTTCCCGCTAAATTTTTTTACTGCATCACAGTTATAAAGTTACTGCATCACAATCATGATTTTAGTGCATTAAGGTTATAACCTTGATTTTAGTACATCATACTTGATGCACTTAACTATAGTTGGTGCACTTAACTATTAACTATGATACAGTAACTTATAATAAAGATGCACCAAAACTTATTAGTGAATTAAGGTTATAAGTTACTTAGTCACAATTATGAATTTAGTGCATTAAGGTTATAAATTATTGCATCACAATTATAAATTTACTGCATCACAATCATGATTTTAGTGCATTAAGGTTATAACCTTGATTTTAGTGAATCATAATTGATGCACTTAACTATTAACTATTATGTAGTAACTTATAATAAAGATGCACCAAAACTTATTAGTGCATTAAGGTTATAAGTTATTGTATTACGGTTATAAAGTTACTGCATCATAATCATGATTTTAGTGCATTAAGATTATAAGTTACTGCATCACAATTATAATTGTGATGCAGTATTTTTATAACCGTGATGCATTAATAAATTTTGGCGGGAAAAAAATTTTGCCCAAAAAAAAATTTTTTTTTGGCGGGATTTTTTTTTTGCGGAGGAGGGGGGATGGGTGGGTGGGTGGGTGGGTGGGGTGGGGGTGGGGGTGATGAGTGTCTAAATACTCATCATTTTTGTACCAATTAAACTGCAAAAACATCTGAAAACACTCAGAAATGCATCAAAATGATAAAAATATCACAAATTAGTGTTTTATATGTTTTAAATGCAAAAATATCAAAATCTGGTGAAAAACGTATCAAGTTTGCATAATTGGCAGTTTTAGTCCCCCAAGTTTCAAAAGTTGTCAAAAACAGTCCCTGGTAAAACAAAATAAAGAAAATGTTATTCAAGGTCCCTGAAATATTCTAAGTTGTCAAAAATGGTCCTTGAATAAATCTTTTGTCAAATGGCAGAAAAGGTCCCTCAAGTTTTGAAATTGTCACAAATGGTCCTTTGAAAATTTGAAAATGTCAAAAATAGTCCTTGCACTATTGAAACTTGTCAAAAGTGACCCTTGTGTCAACTTTGGAATAATGGCAGATTGGTCCCTCCAAATTTCAGAAATTACAATATGGTCCTTGTCAAAATAAGCTAAGCATTGACCTTTTTGTGAACCTTGACCCCTGCCAACCAAATTGAACCCCTGCCAATTAACCTGTTTTGGACCTTTGGTCATAATCCAGTCAAACTACCCTTCCCGCCACCTCCTGCTTCCCTCTCCCACTTGACTGCATCTCTGCAATTCCTTCTCCCAACCCATCTCCCATCACCTTATCCCTTCAAAACCACCCCCCTCATCATCATACCTAGCCACCCCCCCCCCCCTAGCTGCAAATTCAGAGCCACAGAGGTCAAATTACCCTTTCCCGCCAAAAATCATCAAAAGGCCAATATGAGCAAAACTCATCCATTGGCTCAAAAAAGTGGTGGGATTTGATCAAGAGGACACGTGGAAGCTCTGTGAGTATAAAAGAGAGAAGAGGAAGCAAGAGATAGGAAGTAGTTAGTTTTTATTTTTCTTTGTATGTCGTTTCTTTTTAAGTTATCTTAATTAGTGTTTAAAAATGTAATTTTAAGCTTCAATGTGTAAAACTCTAGTCACTTTATCATTGTAATCCACTTTTGAGCATGAATATCAAGGTTTTGTATAAGTTCATGTTTTAAGGTTAACTGTTGCAATCTCAGTTTCAAATTTCTATACCCAAGCTTTTATCAGCTTATTTTTAAGGTCAAACATGTTTACTCAAGCTTATTTTAGCTTTTTGTAAGCTTGCAATTAATTTTCAAGCAATTTTCATTTTTGGTCAACATAAGTCAACTGTGAAGAAAATCTGCTCAAGCAGTTTGGAAATGGAATGGGGATTGATGCAGTGCTGAATTGGGTTGGTTTTGGAATAGAACAGTAGTATTGGGTTTGGTTTAGGCTGCATAACAAGCTGAAACACTTGTGAGTAGTTTACTGGTTTTTAGTGTAATTTTGTATGATCTTTATCTGTCTTGATTCACTAGTAGCTTTGGTTTATATATGTTCATTTCACTGTCATTAAGTCATATTTAATAAGTTTCAACAGTAGCCTAAGTCATTTTATCATTTGAGTAAAATCAGTAGTGAAACAGTTGTGAAAAGTGGTGTTTGGATTAGTAGCTTAACTGAGCTTGAGCCCTTGTTTGTGTTTGTAATCTGTCCACTCAGTCTTAGTTAGTCATATAAAACTCATTCTAGTTCCTATGTACCTTCTGAATCAGCACAAAGTCAAAATTACATTGATCCTGCTTTAATTTCATGTTTGTTAGGACTTTATAAAACCAAAGGTTTGTTTTGTGTTAAAATATCACTAGAGTAGCTTAATGTAGTTTCATTTCAACATTTAACATCATATTCAGTCTAAAAATTGGTGTCAAATTTCATGAAAGTCAAACTTGCATAACTGCGCAAAAAGTCAAATTTGCAAAAATCAGTTTTGAGCCTAGCTAAGATGATTTTTCTTGGATTCATTTCTGAGCCAAATCACATGAAATTGTGGGTTCAAGAACTTGAGCTGGTCTAGTTTCTTAATACTATTTTTGTATATTTTTGTGAATTTTTTATAAGCCTCAAACTGGCTTGTCAATATGGGGTCATTTGCCCTGTGCAATGACTCAGTTGATACTGAGTCTGCACAGGGGTTTTTCAAGGCTTGCACAAAGCTCATTTGAGCTTCTGAGCAGCTGTTCTCTGGTTTAGACATAGGTAGCTAGGTCTACTTTAGGCTCCTTCATCTGTTTTTAAGTTACAGCTTATTGAATGTCTTGTGCTTAAGCTCAAAGTAGCCCCCCAAAACTGTTTTAGCACATTAAGCTCTAAACACTCAAATCTTTGTAGTTTGCTATTTATAGGTTTAGGATAGTTGAAGTAAGTTGTTTTCAAGTAGTTTTAACATAATACAACTTCTGTGTTGGTTTGGTGCCCATTTGGTACCCTTTGGCTTATTCAAGTGCTTATTTCATAAGCACTTGTATGGCAGTTTCAATTTCTTGCACACAAGCACCTGTTTTTATATTTTTCCTAGATTCTAAATATTAAGTTAGACTTTTCCTGAATTTTTCACATTTTTCTTGGTATGTTTGCTATTTTTCTTAATTTAAAACAGTTTTTAAGCATTTTTAATTAGCTTTTAATACAATTAAATCAGAAAAAGTTCAAAAAATTAATTTTTCATTTTTATTAAGTTAAGATAAATATAAAAAGTCAAAAAAATATTTTTCCCAATTTTTCTTAGTTAAATTTGTATTTTTAAGCAATTTAATTAGTTTTTAATAGTTTTTAATTCCTAGAAAATACAAAAATAATCAGAAAAATATAAAAATAGTTTTGAAAATTCTCTTTTGTTATTTTAGATTTTTCCAAGTCATAATTTTATTTTTCTAGCTTTATTTCCTATTTTCTTGTATTTTAGGTTATTATTAAACAGTTAAAATTAGTTTTTAATTAATAATAATTAGATAAATAGTTTTAAAAATAATTTTATTTTTCTATAAATTTTCTTTTATCATTAGGTTTGTAAAAATGTCATTTTTTTAGGATTTATATTGCTTCAGTTTCACATTTTCTTTTGTACGCTACGTAGTTTTTAATTTAAGTTTTATAAAAAGAAAAATCAAAAACATCATTTTGCTTATAGTGATAGCGTTTATTTAATATTTATTATCTTTTTAATTTGCATTTACGCCCTTGTAGTTTATGTTCCCTTTCTGTAGTTATAATTATCAAAATCTCTTTTCCGTTCAAATCTCTCGATCACTACACGTTTGGCTATTCTCGCACAGCTCGTTGGGACTTAACGACCTGGGGAAACACTATACTCTCCTGATCTTCATTGCATTGGTGTTTAAACTGTTTTAAGTTTCTTACGGTCGGCCATTCACAAGTGGCCGGTTTGTGTGAGAAAACTTGACGGTTTTGCACCAATCAAATTTTGGCGCCGCTGCCGGGGAGCAGTGCTAATAGTCTTACGTTTAGCAGATTAGTGATTTGAATATTCACTCCTTGTTCATACCATCTATATGTATTTATATTTTCTTATAAAATCAAAAACCCAAAAAGATTTTCATTCTTTGTTTTTGCAAAATGTTTATCCAAAAATCCAAAAATATTCATCTTTACCCTCTTACCCTTTTTGATTCTTTATCTCTTTACCCTCAATCCATTTGATTCTAATTCTCATGGAATCTCTCGACTGCGACGAATTCTGGGACGAAGTTGAAAGACTTCCGACTTTATCACAAATGTCAAGAATTCGTGTTGTTCGTAATGATCCATTAATTCTGCGTAGGGAAATGGAAAGAGAAACCGGGGTGACAAAGGACCAGGTACTTCCCTATGGTAATGGAAGTGCTAAATACGTCCAACCTACTGTTATCCAAAGATCTAATCCCTCAATTGCTCCTAAGCCGTCTAGAATTGATCCTAAACTTTCACGATTTACGGTTAAAAGCAAACATGCAGAATTGAGACCGGTGACTAGCAATAATGACTTGCCTAATCTTCACGTTTCTCAAGACCCAGAACCGGAGATCATAACGGAAGTGGTGGAAATTGCTAGCTCTCAGAGCACACCTCTTGTCCCATCTCCGGATTTTTCAAAATGTTCTTCAAGACTTGATAGTCATTCGGATCACCATGTTGGTTTTGTTGATTCTTTGAATAAACAGATTCCTTCTCATAACTCTCAAATGAACTCGTTTATTCCTTGTGTCGGTTGTGGTGAGCCTCTTTTTGGTTCACCCTGTCGTTGGTGTACGTGTGTACAGTGTGGTAATGATATTCGGAACGGGAGTTGTTTGTTTTGTGGTTCGAGGAATTCATTTGATTATGATCCTAATCCGAACTCATTTAACGACCCCTCAAACGTTTCCAATTACCCACCACAGCCCGACTCATCTTCATATAATCAACATAACTGCTGTGAATTTTGTGGAGGTCCTCACCAAGGATTTGAGTGTCAATCCGGAAACACGTTTGTCTACGAACAGTTTTCTGGTAATACTCAGGACTTTGGAAATGACCAAATTCCATATTATTCACATGACCAGCCACAACAATCATTTTGTTGTGAGAACTGTGGAGGTCCCCATTTCAGCTCTGATTGTCAAACAGGGAATCCATTTCCTTGTAACAATTACGACTATCCATATCACGACCAACCTCCACAGTGCCAAATGACTCAAACTCCTCAACAAACCCAACAAGACACTTATCTAGAGCTTCTGGAGTTAGTGAAAAGAAGTGAGGAGTTCAATAAAACAGCATTTCATAATGTTCCCAGTTTTTCTTGTGTATATTGTGGGGGTCCTCATGATGATTATCAATGTCAACCTTCCGGTTTTGACAAATCTCCACTCCCACAATGTCCTGTCATTAAAAATTCACATGAGAAACCCATGGAAGAATTGCTAGCTGAAGAGCAGGCTGCTAAAATAAATTCCCAAATTGCCTTTGAAAAATCTATTAGGGAATCAATTGCAAAAGAAAAAGCAGCCAGATCTAGCTCTCAATTTCGTTTTATTCCTGATGACAGTGATGATGAGGATACACTTGATTCATCAAGTTCATCAGATGATATCCCAGCAGTTGAGATTCATTCTCAAACAACTGCTTTCACACTCGAGGTTCACACTCACTCTCTGAACATGGGGGACGAGCATCTTGACACTGTTCCTGAAAAGGAATCGGACGAATTCATAAAGTCTAGTGTTGAGAACCTTGTCCCAATCCCGAGAGAGTCACAGGGAACTTTTGACCATATGTGTGATTCTATTTCCCCTCTTGAGTGTTCAAAAGATCATTTTGAAACTTTCTCCGATGTTAGCGACGATTGTACTTCTCATGGAAACATCGAGTATGTTGAGGCATCACTCCCACAGTCTGATGCTGATCCTCTTCTTGAGGAGTTCACCGATGAACTCACTCACATCAGTCTACTTTCATCGGAAAGTAATGATAGTCTTTCTGATTTCAAAGCTGATCTGGGAGAGACTGAAAGTCTCCTTGATAATGATCGTTCACTCACTTCTTATCCCAACAGTCCAATAGAGAATGTTGATCACTTTGTTCCCGAAACATTCAAAACTACTTTCACTAATCCTCTATTTGAATTCAACTCTGAATTCACTTTAATTTCTGAGAATCCACTCTTTGATACTCAGATTGAGGATAGTGATGAGTCTACAGTGGAACAAGAATTTACAGATTTACATCTTGTGATTGATTCTCTTCACGAGGAGATCGCCGGTGAACTCACTCATATCATATCTCCGCCGGAGTATGATAACTTCCACTTTGATCTAGACACACCCATAATATGTCTTGATCAAGTAAACTTAACTGAGGAGGTTCATGAAACTATGAATTCTCCTATTGAGGATGAAGAGTTAGTCATGATTTTTATCATGATTTTCTTTCTTTTCTTCATATATTCTGTGGCTTCTCCTGTTCTTCACTCCTTCGGGAATGAAGACATTATCTTTGACCCCGGCATTTCCATGTACCATTTGTGAGCCGGGTCTGTCTATCTATATCTCATCGGTGTGGAACTTTCACGTACTTCAATGTTTATCCAAACATCTTGAATGAAAGTCCGATGGAGATTGTCTCTTCCACTTACTTCCCCATGAACAAATTAATTCGGGGTCGAGTCAAGCTAGCGACTCGGTAATCAAAAACAGTAGCATGCTACATGGGTTTTCACCCGTGTGTACCACCCTAGTGTGGGGGAGATGCCCCACATGTTGTATATAGATCTTAAAAATAATGAAAATTGTAAATATATAAAAAAAAAAAAAAAAAAAGAATAATTGTTGTGTTTCTACACTTAGCTAGTAATGTTATCTTTTTACGTTCTAAGTTTCGGCATAACAGCCGGTACTTTGAATATTGAGGACAATTTTCATTTCTAAGTGTGGGGGGGAAATTCTAGCGAATTTGATCATAAATGTACCCTTTTAGTCCCTTTTTCCCCCAAAATGGCTAAATTTTAAAAAACAAATTTAGTGGAAGTACTATGTACTAAACACAACAAATGGTAATCAGTCCACCATGTCTAACCCACATAAGGATTGGCTAATCCAGGAGCAAACGGCTCTTGGTAAAGATATCTCAAATCCGTTGACGGCTTGCAATTTGCCCAAAATTGTATGGTGTTCAGCTCACCATATCTTTAATTAGTGAAGAGTTGGCTAGCCCGCAAGTTTATGGCTTGTGGTAAAGGCAGTGGAAAAACCATAATTCGTAATCAGCTCACCAAAGATAATATTGATAATTTATCTAAGAGTTGGCTAGTCCAGAAGCAAACGGCTTCTGGTAAAGATAAATCAAATCCGTTGAAAGCTGGTGATTTGCTCAAAATCATTTGGTTATCATTGTACCAAGGTTCTTACTTGAACTGAAACATTTGGCTACTGCAGAAGTAATGGCTTTTGGTAAAGAGATAAAATCCATTAATTTTTCTCAAAACATTGCTAGGGACTAGCAATATCTTAGTGTGGGGGATTGATGAGTGTCTAAATACTCATCATTTTTGTACCAATTAAACTGCAAAAACATCTGAAAACACTCAGAAATGCATCAAAATGATAAAAATATCACAAATTAGTGTTTTATATGTTTTAAATGCAAAAATATCAAAATCTGGTGAAAAACGTATCAAGTTTGCATAATTGGCAGTTTTAGTCCCCCAAGTTTCAAAAGTTGTCAAAAACAGTCCCTGGTAAAACAAAATAAAGAAAATGTTATTCAAGGTCCCTGAAATATTCTAAGTTGTCAAAAATGGTCCTTGAATAAATCTTTTGTCAAATGGCAGAAAAGGTCCCTCAAGTTTTGAAATTGTCACAAATGGTCCTTTGAAAATTTGAAAATGTCAAAAATAGTCCTTGCACTATTGAAACTTGTCAAAAGTGACCCTTGTGTCAACTTTGGAATAATGGCAGATTGGTCCCTCCAAATTTCAGAAATTACAATATGGTCCTTGTCAAAATAAGCTAAGCATTGACCCTTTTGTGAACCTTGACCCCTGCCAACCAAATTGAACCCCTGCCAATTAACCTGTTTTGGACCTTTGGTCATAATCCAGTCAAACTACCCTTCCCGCCACCTCCTGCTTCCCTCTCCCACTTGACTGCATCTCTGCAATTCCTTCTCCCAACCCATCTCCCATCACCTTATCCCTTCAAAACCCCCCCCTCACCATCATACCTAGCCACCCCCCCCCCTAGCTGCAAATTCAGAGCCACAGAGGTCAAATTACCCTTTCCCGCCAAAAATCATCAAAAGGCCAATATGAGCAAAACTCATCCATTGGCTCAAAAAAGTGGTGGGATTTGATCAAGAGGACACGTGGAAGCTCTATGAGTATAAAAGAGAGAAGAGGAAGCAAGAGATAGGAAGTAGTTAGTTTTTATTTTTCTTTGTATGTCGTTTCTTTTTAAGTTATCTTAATTAGTGTTTAAAAATGTAATTTTAAGCTTCAATGTGTAAAACTCTAGTCACTTTATCATTGTAATCAACTTTTGAGCATCAATATCAAGGTTTTGTATAAGTTCATGTTTTAAGGTTAACTGTTGCAATCTCAGTTTCAAATTTCTATACCCAAGCTTTTATCAGCTTATTTTTAAGGTCAAACATGTTTACTCAAGCTTATTTTAGCTTTTTGTAAGCTTGCAATTAATTTTCAAGCAATTTTCATTTTTGGTCAACATAAGTCAACTGTGAAGAAAATCTGCTCAAGCAGTTTGGAAATGGAATGGGGATTGATGCAGTGCTGAATTGGGTTGGTTTTGGAATAGAACAGTAGTATTGGGTTTGGTTTAGGCTGCATAACAAGCTGAAACACTTGTGAGTAGTTTACTGGTTTTTAGTGTAATTTTGCATGATCTTTATCTGTCTTGATTCACTAGTAGCTTTGGTTTATATATGTTCATTTCACTGTCATTAAGTCATATTTAATAAGTTTCAACAGTAGCCTAAGTCATTTTATCATTTGAGTAAAATCAGTAGTGAAACAGTTGTGAAAAGTGGTGTTTGGATTAGTAGCTTAACTGAGCTTGAGCCCTTGTTTGTGTTTGTAATCTGTCCACTCAGTCTTAGTTAGTCATATAAAACTCAGTCTAGTGCCTATGTACCTTCTGAATCAGCACAAAGTCAAAATTACATTGATCCTGCTTTAATTTCATGTCTGTTAGGACTTTATAAAACCAAAGGTTTGTTTTGTGTTAAAATATCACTAGAGTAGCTTAATGTAGTTTCATTTCAACATTTAACATCATATTCAGTCTAAAAATTGGTGTCAAATTTCATGAAAGTCAAACTTGCATAACTGCTCAAAAAGTCAAATTTGCAAAAATCAGTTTTGAGCCTAGCTAAGATGATTTTTCTTGGATTCATTTCTGAGCCAAATCACATGAAATTGTGGGTTCAAGAACTTGAGCTGGTCTAGTTTCTTAATACTATTTTTGTATATTTTTGTGAATTTTTTATAAGCCTCAAACTGTCTTGTCAATATGGGGTCATTTGCCCTGTGCAATGACTCAGTTGATACTGAGTCTGCACAGGGGTTTTGCAAGGCTTGCACAAAGCTCATTTGAGCTTGTGAGCAGTTGTTCTCTGGTTTAGACATAGGTAGCGAGGTCTACTTTAGGCTCCTTCATCTGTTTTTAAGTTACAGCTTATTGAATGTCTTGTGCTTAAGCTCAAAGTAGCCCCCCAAAACTGTTTTAGCACATTAAGCTCTAAACACTCAAATCTTTGTAGTTTGCTATTTATAGGTTTAGGATAGTTGAAGTAAGTTGTTTTCAAGTAGTTTTAACATAATACAGCTTCTGTGTTGGTTTGGTGCCCATTTGGTACCCTTTGGCTTATTCAAGTGCTTATTTCATAAGCACTTGTATGGCAGTTTCAATTTCTTGCACACAAGCACCTGTTTTTATATTTTTCCTAGATTCTAAATATTAAATTAGACTTTTCCTGAATTTTTCACATTTTTCTTGGTCTGTTTGCTATTTTTCTTAATTTAAAACAGTTTTTAAGCATTTTTAATTAGCTTTTAATACAATTAAATCAGAAAAAGTTCAAAAAAATAATTTTTCATTTTTCTTAAGTTAAGATAAATATAAAAAGTCAAAAAAATATTTTTCCCAATTTTTCTTAGTTAAATTTGTATTTTTAAGCAATTTAATTAGTTTTTAATAGTTTTTAATTCCTAGAAAATACAAAAATAATCAGAAAAATATAAAAATAGTTTTGAAAATTCTCTTTTGTTATTTTAGATTTTTCCAAGTCATAATTTTATTTTTCTAGCTTTATTTCCTATTTTCTTGTATTTTAGGTTATTATTAAATAGTTAAAATTAGTTTTTAATTAATAATAATTAGATAAATAGTTTTAAAAATAATTTTCTTTTTCTATAAATTTTCTTTTATCATTAGGTTTGTAAAAATGTCATTTTTTTAGGATTTATATTGCTTCAGTTTCACATTTTCTTTTGTACGCTACGTAGTTTTTAATTTAAGTTTTATAAAAAGAAAAATCAAAAACATCATTTTGCTTATAGTGATAGCGTTTATTTAATATTTTTTATCTTTTTAATTTGCATTTACGCCCTTGTAGTTTATGTACCTTTTTTGTAGTTATAATTATCAAAATCTCTTTTCCGTTCAAATATCTCGATCACTACACGTTTGGCTATTCTCGCACAGCTCGTTGGGACTTAACGACCTGGGGAAACGCTATACTCTCCTGGACTTCATTGCATTGGTGTTTAAACTGTTTTAAGTTTCTTACGGTCGGCCATTCACAAGTGGCCGGTTTGTGTGAGAAAACTTGACGGTTTTGCACCAATCAGGGGGTGACACATGTCACATGACATGGCATGATGATGTGGCAAAGGTGACACATGTCACCTTCACATGCCTTCTCATTCTTTTTATTATAAGAAACTTTTCATTTTAACCCTAACCTATATATATATACAATAAGTAATACAATTTTTATTAAAATAAAGTTGTTTGCAATGTACATTATTTTGCTAAAACTTACATCTCAAAATAAAGTTAGCTAATATCGTATGTGTAAATCTAAATGTTGGTGACAATGTAGATGTCTTTGTAAAATGCTTATATCTAGATAATGTCTAATGTATACAAAATAGTAACAACATTTTATATCTGCCTAACTTCTAACTTATATTTTTATTATTTAATGTATTTTAGTTTCATTTAATCAAAATGTAACTTGCTAATGTTTGGATGACTTATTCATCTAGCAAATTTATTCACAAAATAAACCCGATGATTTATTGTCAACTTACTCAACATATCACACTGTATTTGAAAACCAATATATCATCTTAATTTGACTATAATCCTATACTAAAATAAACACAACAAACCTTCAACTTTTGAATTATATGCTTCAATTCACATTTTAAATTTTTTATTACCGTATCATTTCCTAAAATTTTTGTTATCCTATCTATAAATACTATCAACATCATCATAAAAAATGATAAACTATTTTTAAAACTCATTTGGCATTATAAGAATGGAGCAGCCTAAATCACCTAAGGTAAATATGTGTTTTTTTCTTATAGTTGTGAATGACTAATCGTAATAATGTATACGAGATGTATTTTTGATATATTCATTATTTTTTGTGTTTTGAAGGCAGAAGAAGATCAGAATGAGCCAACTCATGAGGACATGAATAACCATGCCATTATCCTATCTAATGATGATTTGGTATGTGTGACATATTATAAGAGTTTTATCAATTATGTTTTTCCTTCTAATTTATTCAAATAACATACAGCGTGTTCCCATTACAAAGAAACGTGAAAGACCATCAAAAGACATTGGTAAAACACCCCTAAACCCTAAAACCGATCACCCCTAAACCTCTCCAAACGATCTTCTGACTTCTCTCCTGATTACCCTAATCGTTTTCTCCCCAACCAATCTTCTGATTCCTGGATAACGCTGCTTTATCCTTGTTTTTGTAGATCGTGAAGGTTAAATCTGTTAAGGTATTGCTCGTTATCCTAAAATCGGTTTTAGGGGCTGATTCTATCGAACTGCATCAGTTATATATTATTATGATCTGAATCCACTTATCGGATCATGGGTTGATCGAGTACTTTTATGGATTAAAACCCTAGTTTTTACTAGGGTTTTCTCTTACGTTGTGTTAACGTGGTATTGAATCGATTTATTTCTTTTGAGTGTTAGGGTTTGTTTTACTGTGTTTGAATGGAGAGGGTTGCTGATATTCAACCGCGTGTAAGTGATGCTACTAGGTTGAAGGGAACTGACTTGGGAACTTCTGGTGTTGGTAACAAGGCACAAGTGGAGCCGATTCCACTTATTCCTAACCCTGGTCGTGACACACTGGAGGGTCATGATGCTTTATCGAAAATTAGTGCCATTGAACAAAAAATCTTAGAGGGGAAGTATGTTTTAGTGGGTGATGACGGGCTTCCATTAAAACCAGTTGGGATAGTGGATTCGACAACTTCCATTCGGACTACTCCACATGGTTTTCCGATGGTGCCGCAGTCTCAGAAGGAGTTGGAGGATATGCTTAAGAATATGGGTTATCAGCAGCAACAACCGGATGATGTGTCTGCAAATCTGAGCGTGTCTAGGGATGATTCCAAACTACCCCAAAGTGGTCCAATGTTTTATGTCAATGCTACATCTAATGCTTCTATCAAGACAAAAGCTAATTTTCGTCGGCTGGAATGTAATAATATGACGGATGGCGTGGATCTTATTGTCCCTATGAAAGTGATTGAAGAGGTAAATTCTCATTTTTATAATACCTTGTATGGTTACTTTCTAGGTAAACGGATTGCCTTCCCGGTGGTGGACTATTATGTTCGTAATGCTTGGGGTAAGTATGGTCTTCAAAAGGTCATTATGAATGCTAAAGGGTTCTTTTTCTTTAAGTTTGCTACTAGGAAAGGTGTTGATGATGTTATTGAAAATGGTCCGTGGATGATCCGTAATGTTCCTATTATTCTTAAAAATTGGACTGTCAACACTAACTTGCTTAAAGAGGATTTGACCAACATTCCGGTGTGGGTTAAATTCTATGAGGTTCCCATTGCTATGTTTTCCGAAGATGGTCTTAGTCTCCTAGCTACATTGATTGGTACGCCTAAGATGTTAGACTCTTATACTAGTCAAATGTGCTTGGAGTCTTGGGGCCGTAGTAGCTTTGCTCGCTGTCTAATTGAAGTTAAGGCGGATGAGGCTCTCAAAGAGAGTCTTACTGTGGCTATTCTCTTAATTGATTCTCAAGGGTTTTCTATTGGAACGATTCGGGTTGAATATGAGTGGAAACAACCTCGGTGTGATACTTGCAAGATTTTTGGACATACTGGTGGCACTTGTCCTAAATATGTCCCTCATATGGTACAACCTTCTCATACGACTGATGATGGATTTCAGGCTGTCAAAGGTAAGCAGACGTGTAAGAATGGTCGTCAATATACCCAGGGCAAAGGTGGTTTTACTAAGACGAATGTTGGGCCTAAGGTTCGGTATCAACCAAAGGCTCCTACTGTGACTAAGAAGGTGGATGATACACGTAAAAAGGTGGTAGATGTAGCTAACACTAGTGGAATTACTACCACTAATGCGTTTGCAGTTCTTAATATGGTTGATACTGATAGTATTGTGCCTGGTAATGTTATTACAAAAGAAGGGGCTCCGCCTGAGCCTAGTTCAATGGCTGCTGACAAGGAGGGGTCTCAACTGGCTGATAGTTTACCACAAGCTCCGAGTGTGGTGGATGACAAAATGAAGGAGCCAGTGGTGGTTTCTAGTGTGCAACAGGAAGTGGGTCAGCCTTCTTCTTACAATTCTATTTCTCCCCCTAAAAGGACTAATCCGTTCTCAAAAGTGGGAGAAATTGTTGTTTCTAACAGTGATGATGACCAAGTACTTCCCGAGGATAATCCGATGGCGAATTTTCTTGTCTCTGGAGGTGGTGGATATGAACATGAAGATGAAGAGGATTACGATGATTATACGAGCCACGTCTACGATCTCCCACATGAATTAAATGACTTTAAGCTCAAAGGGCGTGGTAAAAAGTAGTCTTGGTGTTCATATAGTGGTAGTATATCTCCAGTCAGTTGTGGTTTATTGTTTTATTTTGATATTGGAAGTGCATTATGTAAGTTTCCCCATGTAACGGCCTGAGATATGAGATGTCACTCATATCCTTTGTACTTAAATGTTTTTTGGAGTAATAATATTTACCGGGTCTCTTGACCTTTTACCCAAAAAAAAGACATTGGTAAAACGAACAACAATGTTATTAACATTCTCTCTTCTGATGATGAGAAGGATAAGTTGTTGTCTAATACCACTAAGTGTGAAGATCTCACTCAAAATGATGAAGAATTGGTAGACGCATACGATATCCATTTTACATATTTTATTTTTAATTAATAACTTAACATATTCCAACAATAATTGTATACATCACTTATTTGTTCTTGCTTTTGTGAATAATATTAACTAGAATCAGGATGATGAGACGCCAATCTGATTTAATCATTCAAAAAGGCGTAAGAGAACTTGCTTCTCAAAAAAACATTTGTATCGTCTTATCGATGAAGAAAGTGTCGAAGAAGATGATGAAGCTATAAATATGACACAACAGTTTGGAAACTTAATTGATGATGAAGCAAAAGACGCTTTACAAGACATTGATCAAATGATTGATGGAAAAACAGATGATGAAATTGATTTAGAAGACACGATTGATGATGAAGTTTCACATGATGAACCTACTGATGAGTTTGATAGTTTTATTGATGATGCTAATCTGGATGATGAAACTACGGACAATAGTTCACCCGAAAAAGATGTTTGAGAACACTGATTTATAGTTTATTTCCCATGTTATGAATAATTCATTTAAGCAGTGTTCCGTTCCCCATATTTTCAATGATTTCTATAAAATTATCAACCGGTTGTTCACTAGCTTTTGCCTTAACAATCGTCTAATAAGTTACTCTATTTACTCTATATGATTTAAGTTACTCTAAATATAACCTTAGTCATGTTAATTTGACAATACGATTTATAATGTACATTATCATTACTAAAACAACAATGAACATTCAATTGGATTCTAAATGATAAAACCAACATCTAATAATCAAACACGTAATCATAATAGTTTAAAACAAACTACCATAATTTACATACCATACGTCAGTTTTATCATACATGACACTGTTCAAACCCCGATAGGTTTTTATCATAATACATAGCAACCATATCCAAAAGACTAAATAAAACATAAGTTACCCGTACTTAAACAAGTTTCCTAACAGTTAAGTTGTTCCAACATAAACATCAAAAGAAGCTGAGACATACCACATTTGTTCGATAGTATCTAACAAACATGAAAGAACGGATAACGTGTTGGTTGAGGACCTTCCAAATCGGTAACCACGTACATCAACCTGAACCTTAACATCTTTTTGTAATTAAAACCACATTCTTTACCAAATAATTTCCATTGACCGAACATATATTTACATGATTTGTTCTTCCTGGATTCTCATAATGACGGTCCATCCTGACAGAAAATGGCAATTCAGTTTGGTCATGTTTCAACACAGCTTTTGTGTACAAATGCATTGGATGACGTTCCTGGAATTTAGCCGGTATACACTGTAATAATACAAAAAGATACAAAATATATTATAGCACCTCATTACGACAATTAAAACTTAATTGCTTAATTTGTGCCTTTTGAATAACACTTACAAGACAATTAAATGCCAAGATTTCTACAAAACTCTTATAAAACACATTTGTTCTTTCATTGAAGTGTTCGATATGCGTAGGCCAGATGCATATATGGGACATTCGGTAATCATCTACAAATCAACATAAAAATCTATTTGTAACACATTTAACAAAATTTGTTAATAATATCAATTCTATATTCAGCTAATTAACATGCAATACTATATATAAAATTTACGTTTATTATTAACTTACTTTGTTCTTCATATGCTAACTTTGGTTGAACCAAATTTAGCTTTGTTGCACCATGGAACTGCACATCTGTTTTGCCACTTCCATCACTATTGAACACCATTAAATTTAACAGATCATTCCTTATTTTTGTGAACACGCAACATCACCATATTCCGGATTTGTTTCACCACATAATGCGTTCCAATCATCTTGGTTCAGCACAAATTCAGGAAGAACTGTATTATCAAATGGATTGACACGGCTAACACGGAAATCAAAATCATCCGCTTCACATCTAATCGTTATGGTCTCTTCGTTTCCCAAACCAGCTACAAATTCAGCTTGAATTGTCTGTAAAATTGTTTTGTGTCAGTTCTATTACTTACTCTACAACTTTAGATATTCAGGGTACATTTGGTTTAAAAAAAGTATTGCTGTAATTAAATTCTAATGGCGTTCAAAGGAATTAAATGAAAGTATCTAATTGCATTGATATTGCTTTGTTTAAAATTTGGTTATTACCTGAAGTATGAATGGAAGAGGCATCACACGTGTCTGAAATCGAGAGTATCGCCTCCGAACTCCTTCATAGCATCCTGTTTCTATTCCCTCACTGTCATACCCGGTTACATAGAATGAGTCATCCCCTTCCTCTATAAAGTGACAAAACTTAACCTCATCATCTATGTTCTCTGAAACGAATTCTGTTCTTTTCACTATTGTAACCCTCTTCCGGTTTCTGGTTATTCCTGTCAAATACAAATGCATGTTTCCAGTGTAGGCATCATAATCGAATACTTTAGGTAGTCCCAATTGAAGAGGATACTCATTATGGTTGTTGAGTGACACGACAAATTCAATCAGCATTTTCCTACAAAATAATCAAACCTTAAATATTACAACACTTTATAGCTACCATATATATTAACGTATAACAATAAATCATAATGGCGCTTCATGTCATCTTTTTTTATTTTCTTTACTAAAAGAAACATTTATCTTCTAAACACTTCAACATACATCTTCATCATTGGTTACTTTTTAAATACTATTCGGGAAAATAAAAGGTTTTATGTTTCATAAACTACTTAAAACTTAATCTATATGCCATATACCAAAATCAAAAAAGCATTTTCAATACATCATACCAAAGTCAACAATCTTTAAAATAAACCTAAATCAAACATAAAAGGCTAATAGTTGGTGTTTAATCCGTAGTTCATCAAATCTATAATTGTTGCTAAACCATTTCTTAACCAGACTCATCCTATATGAGGGATAATAACATCAACGACATGTGGGGGTTTACGCAACCGATATCAATCGTACTACCCATTCTGATTTGTCTATTAAGTCGGTTTTGCTTTTCTTTGGATTTGTATAAATCAATTTAATATTATTTGGTACGATCTTCATGATGGACGACGGTTAGCTATTGGATCTTCATACGTTTAAAACCCTAACTTTGTAGTTAGGGTTTTCTTTTGTTCGGTTTTTCTTGGGTTTATGTTGGATATAGTCGGTTCCTGGGATTGTTAGTGGGGTTGTGGAGAGATGGATAAAGGGTTTCTGAATAAGGGTAGCTCTTCGGTTAAAGCTACGAAAACAGCTACCAACTTGGCCGATCAAGTTGGTATGAATACGGACAATGATAGTTCTTCGGTGAAGTTTTCCAATACTGCTACCAACTTGGCCGATCAAGTTGGTGTAAACATGGACACGAATCAGTATAATAGGGTTGATGGTTCTCGTTCTGATGGACAAGTGGAGCCGGTTTCACTTGGTTCAAGCCCGTGTCGTGACGCACCTAGTCATGACACGCTGGAGGTTATACATAAGGTTGATTTGGATGATTTGGAGCAATGCCATGATACACCTGCTTCTGATTCGGCCTTTAATGTTTCAAAACAGCCTAATGTGGAGCAGTTGATTGCTAATGCGCATCAGAAATTTGATGCAGCAATGAATAAAATTGACAGTGATATTGCTAAGATGGCTTCATCTTCTGATGTGAACAATTCGAGTGGTATTGGGCTTCAATCTAATTCGAATGGTACTAAAGTTTATTCTGCAAATACTCCTCCGTCGAGTTTTGATGTGGCTATGCAATCCCAGATGTATGGTACTAATCATAGTGTTACTTCTAATCCTAATGCACATAAGGTTGTTAATACTGGTGGTAATGGAGTTAAGTCGGTTTCTTACGCGGGTGTTGCTTCTAACGAATCCCAGAAACACGTGTCTAATTTTCGGAGGTTAGAATGCAGCAAAAAGAAGGATGATGTTGACCTTTCAGTCCCAATGAAAGTGGTGGAGGAGGTGAACATGAGATTTGAGAATACTCTCTACGGATACTTCCTTGGTCAACGGCTTGCTTTTCCTGTTGTTGACTATTATGTTCGCAATACGTGGGCTAAGTATGGTTTACAAAAGGTTATGATGAACGCTAAGGGATTCTTCTTCTTCAAGTTTAATTCGAAAAAAGGAGTTGATGATGTTCTTGATAATGGTCCTTGGTTGATTCGTAATGTTCCTATTATTCTTAAACCATGGACACTGAACACCAACTTGCTTAAAGAGGATTTGATTAACATTCCGGTGTGGGTTAAATTCCATGATGTTCCTTTAGCTATGTTTTCTGATGACGGGCTCAGTCTTCTTGCTACATTGATTGGTACACCCAAAAGGTTAGATGCTTTTACTAGTCAAATGTGCAAGGAATCTTGGGGTCATAGCAGTTTTGCTAGGTGTATGATTGAAGTAAAGTCGGATGAGGTTCTTAAGGACAGCCTCACTGTCGAGATTCCTTTACTTGATGGTACGGGTTCGACTATTGAGAAGATCCGTGTTGAATATGAATGGAAACCGCCTAGATGTGAGAAATGTCGGGTATTTGGACATACTTTGGTGGATTGTCCTAAGGTTGTGATTCCGACTGCTCAACCTCATAAGAACGTAAGTGATGGTTTTCAGACTGTTAACAATAAGAAGAAGGGAAAGCAAGTTGGGCCGAATCCGGGTCGAGGAGGTTCTACTAAATCTGTGGTGGGCAAGCATTTTGAATATCGGCCCAAAAAGCCTCCTCCTGAACCCAAGAAAGTAAATGTCAGTACGAAGATGGCTTCTGATGTGGCTAGTACGAGTGGAACCAGGATCACTACGTCTAATCAGTTTGATGCTCTTAATATGGACGATACAGATGTGGATAATGGTCGTACAATGGAGGTTAATGAGGATGAGTTGATTAAGACTGGTTCTACATCACATGTACCGCTTGTGAGTGATTCAATGGGAACAATGGATGTTGGTTCTACTCCCATAGTTGAGAAAATTGGTAAGCTTGAAAAGCTAATTATTGATGGGAAAGCTACTCTTGTGGATGATGATGGTCATCCTATTCTGTCTACCTCTGCTACTAAGAGAGTTAACCCTTTTTCTAAAGTGGGAGAGATTGAGGTGTCTGATTCTGAAGATGAGGTTGTTGCTAACCCTTTTGATGAGTCTGCTAATATATTTGGTGGTGGCCAAGAGTTTGAAGATGAGTATGATGACTATGACTTCGATGACTATGTGAAACAGGTTCGTGATCTTCCGGGGAATTTGGATGCCTTTAATGCCATGTATGGCACAAAGTTTCAAGGTCCTAGGAAGTAATTTTATATCGTTGAGTCTTATGTTATCATTTGAGTAGTGGTTTGTTTTCTTGTTTAGAAAATAGGAAGTATCTTGTTATGTAAGCTTTATGCCTATGTAACGGGCTGAGGTATGAGATTTCACTCATATCCACTGTACTTAAACGTTTATTTGGTTAATATATTTACCAGGGTGCAGGATTACTCCCCTTTACCCAAAAAAAAATAACATCAACGACATGCATCTCATATTATGCAAATTATACTAAACGATTATAAGCAAGAACATCAAATATGTTATAATAATCAACTACCAGATGCATAACATACTGAAAATTTTATCAATTAAAATAAATGAAAGTAATGATCAGAAATCATGAGCAATATCAACAAGATGATGATTCTTTACTATTTATCTTAGCAGAAATCAAATAAGTATCAAACTGTAGATGATGGTTTGTTACCGGTAGTAGATGGAGAGCAATTATGTTGATGGAAGTAATGCTTAGAATCCCAAGGTCAAAGATTTTTTGACTAATAAAACTTGGTAAGTATGTTTTGTATTTAGAAGATTAAAAAATCTATACAAGATATTGTGTAGGTTTAAGGCTACAACATGCAATCATTATACTGCATGAAATTTTTTTTCATTGAATATTTAATATTATTGTATCCAAACTTTCTTAAATTATAGCACATATAAATGAGGTGTTGGGCTTTTATAAACTCATACATTTATTTGGTATATATTGGGCCTCATTTAATTGTTAATAGGTTACAAAGGTGTATTTGAATCTCATTAACTATTTTTTGATCTGCAATAAAAAATTTTGAATCAAACATTCAAATATGGAATCATTTACTTAACAAACTTCATAATTGTATCTCCCTTTTTTCATATCACATTCATATATTCTTATATGTATTACCAAAGAAAATAGATAATTAATCGATTCAATGGAAGAGACAATTTGATAAGGGTTATACAAATTCAATGGAAGAGGTTGTTGGTATTCAAGATAATCAAAGCTCAAACAGTATTTCTTCATCATGTTCTAATGAATCAAATATGTTACCCGATCAAAGAATTAATAATTGTACAAGTAAGTTTTTTTTTTCTTTTATTTTGTTGTTTAAAAATACAAATAAATTGATTCATCGTTATAATTATTGGTTGGTTGTATTTGTATTTTATTTTACGTTTTTTACAACTGATTTGACGATATTTCTTTATGTAATAGGTACGTATTCAAACATGAACCAAATTTTGCAAACCTCTCAAACAAGGAATAATGTATCCGTTTTCACAAATCCTACACCACTTAAGAGAAAAGTTGGACGTCCACGCATGCCAGATGTAGTACCCGTCATTTCACCACAAGTTGCCACTCGCCGACCTACACAGTTTGCTATACCAAAAACAATTCCACATGTTCTTAGTGAAGTTACAAATACGGTAGGAAATACAAACCGACCTGGACGTCCCCATAATAATCCTATAGCTACTCAGCTATCACCAAACCTTTCTGAAGGAGCATCAACAGTGGCTATAGAAAAAGTACCTAGACCACGAGGAAGACCTCGCAAAGTTGTTTGTGAAACCGGTAAAATATTTATATTAACAAGTATCAATATCCTTTTTAGCTGTACTCATCCTAAACTTAACACACATATTTATTTTTATTTAAATCCGAATATTAGGCAATGGAACCACCAAGGCTTTAGGTACTAAACTAGCTTTTCAAACCAATAAATCTAGAGATTATCTTGTATTAACCATAATGAGACTAGATTAAACTGAAATTAACAAGATTTAAACAGATAAACTATGAAATGCAAATTTTTAGAAAATTGCTTACAAATTGGAATTCAAGTGAAAAGTGAGAACCAAGGACTGAAATCACACCCTATAGCTTCCCAAGAAGCTCTAAACCCAAGGGCAATCCTGTATTCACCCTGCTCCAGCTGTGATAACCATCTCCATGGATTTTTGATTTTTCACTAATTTTTTTTGGTATTTTTGGTATTTTTTTTTCTTTTTGCTTCTAAACTGAATTTTAAGGTTACTAATAGCTTAAACAAGCTATCTAGGAGCTTATGTTAGCTTATTCAGTCCTTATCAACAGCTACAAACAACATTTGATCTTAACATGAGATTTTGAACAAGAAAATTGGTATAAACTGAAAATGACAATGAAACTTGAAATTTATTATTGATAAAGATTCACATATACTCAAAAACACTTAAACAAGTACTGAAAAGTTTAAACTTACACTGGAAAGCTTGAATTTATTAAAACGACATAAGTAAATTAAAATTACACTAGTTACTATTCTACATTGCTTCCTCCTTGCTTTATATTGATCTCATTGGGCTTTGTCGACATCTCTGAGACTTTCATCATATTCGTCCATTTGGAGTTTTGGCGCCAAATATCTTTTGAGCAGGTTTTTGTTATTAATGAATTTTGGGAAGATGTGGAGGTGGAGGGGGACAAGGTAAGGTGGTGGTGAGGTGATAGGAGCAAGTGGAATTGAAAACCATGGTGGTTTGATGGGTCACTGGTTTTGGCGCGTTAATGTGAGAGGGATGTACAGTGACGGGGGTATTTGACTTTTGTTGACCGATGGATATTAGTAGACGGGGGGTTCATTTGGGTATTTGAACGGGTTCAAAATAGATGTGGACTGGCTCAAGGGTCTAGGGGTCAAGGTTCAAGGTTAAAGTTTAGTGGGTTTGGGCTTGTGTTGGGTTTGGGCCAGCTGTTTGGGTTTGGATAATTAAAAGGTCCGGTTTGGATTTGTATACACAAGGATCATTCATGTAATTTTAGCAAACTTGAGGGACCAAAACTGAACTTTTTCCAATGTTATCAAAAGGACCAAACTTGACAAACTTTAATAGTACAAGGATAACTATTGCATAAAATTCCATTTTTATAAATCCAAGGACTATTTATGACAATTTTCAAAGTTAAGGGACCAAAGTTGTAATTTTGCAATTTTAAATTTCAAGAACCAATTTTGACAACTCAAGAATCCCTAGGGACTCTAAATGATATTTTTCTTTATTTTGATTTACCAGGGACTGTTTTTGACAACCATTGAAACTTGGGGGACTAAAACTGCCAATTATGCAAACTTGATATGTTTTTCATCTGATTTTGATAATTTTGCATTTAAAACACATAAAACACTTATTTGTGATATTTTTATCATTTTGATGCATTTCTGAGTGTTTTCAAATGTTTTTGCATTTCTGAGTGTTTTCAGATGTTTTTGCAGTTTAATTGGTACAAAAATGATGAGTATTTAGACACTCATCAATCCCCCACACTAAGATATTGCTAGTCCCTAGCAATGTTTTGAGAAAAATTAATGGATTTCATCTCTTTACCAAAAGCCATTACTTCTGGAATAGCCAATTGTTTCAGTTCAAGTAAGAACCTTGGTACAATGATAACCAAATGATTTTGAGCAAATCATAAGCTGTAAACGGATTTGATTTGTCTTTACCAGAAGCCGTTTGCTTCTGGACTAGCCAACTCTTAGATAAATTATCAATATTATCTTTGGTGAGTCGATTTACCAATTATGGTTTTCCAACTGCCTTTACCACAAGCCATAAACTTGCGGGCTAGCCAACTCTTCACTAATTAAAGATATGGTGAGCTGAACACCATACAATTTTGGGCAAATTTCAAGCCGTAAACGGATTTGAGATATCTTTACCAAGAGCCGTTTGCTCCTGGATTAGCCAATCCTTATGTGGGTTAGACATGGCGGACTGATTACCATTTGCTGAGTAAGTGAAAAACACTTACTCCAAAAAAAAATTTGGCCAAAAATTGGGGAATTGGGTGGTATAATTACATGATAAAATTCGTGAGAATTTCCCCCCACACTAGAAATGAATATTGCCCTCAATATTCAAAGTACCGGCGGTTATGCCGAAACATAGAACGTAAAAGGGAAATACTATGGCCATTATTTTATTTTTGATATATACACATTTTTATTATTTTATTTTTTTTGAATTGAAAGAGTACTTATATACAACAGCGGGGGGCAACTCCCCCACACTAGGGTGGTAGAAAGTAGAAAGAAATCAGAAATATGGGTGAAAACCCATATGGTGTGTGCTACTGTTTTTGATTACCGAGTCACTAGCTTGACTCGATCCCCGCATTCATTGGTTCATGGGGAAAGTTTGTAGATCCGGGACAACCACGGGTGGAATGTCCTCTCCAAAATAATGCTTTAATCGATGACCATTCACTTTAAAATTTGGACCATCGGGTTGAGATAACTCAATGGTACCATAAGGATAAACCTTAGCAATAGTAAATGGACCAGACCAACGGGACTTGAGCTTTCCCGAGAATATCTTCAAACTTGAATTGAAAAGAAGGACTCGATCACCGACGTTGAAAACGCGGTTCTTGATTTTAGAGTCATGAATCTTCTTTGTCTTTTGTTTATAGATCAAAGAGTTCTCGTATGCTTGATCACGGAGTTCATTTAATTCATTCATTTGAATTTTTCTGTGATCACCATGTCGAATATCGAAGTTTGCATGTTTCAAGGCCAAGTATGCTTTGTGCTCGAGCTCAATCGGAAGATGACATGCCTTTCCGTACACTAGCTTGTATGGAGTACACCCGATGGGTGTTTTATAAGCTGTACGAAAGGCCCAGAGTGCGTCATCCAGTTTATCCGACCAGGATGCACGGTTTTCGCCTACTGTCCTTTCAAGAATTCTTTTGATACCACGGTTGGAAACTTCCACTTGCCCACTTGTTTGAGGGTGGTATGCAGTAGAGAGACGGTGGGTTACACCATACTTTTGCATGACACGATCAAATTGGTCATTGCAGAAATGTGTACCACGATCACTGATTATAGCTCTCGGAGTTCCAAACCTAGGAAAAAGAGTTTTTAAGAATTTCACAACAACTCGGGCATCATTGGTAGGTAAAGCTTTTGCTTCAACCCATTTTGACAAATAGTCATCAGCCACAAGTATGTATTTGTTTCCTCGAGATGATGGAAATGGCCCCATAAAGTCAATGCCCCAGATGTCAAATATCTCACACACTTGAATGGCGTTTTGCGGCATTTCATTTCTTTGTGAGATATTTCCATGACGTTGACAAGCATCACAGGCTTTGACAAATTCGTGGGCATCCTTATAAATAGTGGGCCAATAAAACCCGGAATCAAACACCTTTTTGTCGGTGTAATTTGGACTATGATGGCCCCCGGTGGGTCCAGCATGGCAAGCTTTGAGAATGTCAATAGCTTCCTGTCCATAAACACACCGTTGGATGACTTGATCCGCACGGATTTTGAATAAGTAGGGGTCGTCCCAGAAGTAATGTTTAACATCCTTGAAGAATTTGTTCTTCTGTTGGGTCGACATCCCTTTCACAATGAAGTTACCCGCATGGTAATTTGCGAAGTCAGCAAACCATGGGGTAGTAGAGTTTCCACGAAAAGAAACCGCATTGAGTGTCTCGAGAGGAAATGTTTCATTTATTTCCTTTTTCTCGAAAACATCTTGGTGAGGGTTTTCTAGACGGGACAGATGATCAGCAGCTAGGTTCTCAGCTCCTTTTTATCACGTATAATGATATCAAATTCTTGCAGGAGGAGAACCCAACGGAGTAATCTCGGCTTTGCATCTTGTTTTGCAAAGAGATATTTGAGAGCCGAGTGATCCGTATACACCACGCATTTGGTCAAGATTAGATATGGCTGAAACTTCTCAAACGCATACACCACGGCTAGTAGCTCTTTTTCTGTGGTGGTGTAATGAGTTTGAGCTTCAGTCATTGTTTTACTTGCGTAGTGGATAGGCTGAAAATGCTTAGATCTACGTTGCCCTAGGACTGCACCGATAGCAAAATCACTTGCATCGCACATGAGCTCAAAAGGTAAATCCCAGTCGGGAGCAACGAGAATGGGTGCTTCAGTAAGCTTTTTCTTTAATGTTTCAAATTCTTTGATGCACTCAGGTGAGAAGATAAAAGGAGCATCTTTTTCAAGAAGATGGGTCATAGGCCGGGCGATTTTAGAAAAATCTTGTATGAATCTGCGATAAAAACCGGCATGACCTAAAAAACTCCTAATACCTTTGACGGTAGTAGGATGAGGTAATTTAGCAATAACATCGACTTTTGCTTTATCAACCTCAATCCCGTTTTTTGAAATCTTATGGCCAAGGACAATGCCTTCTTTGACCATAAAGTGGCTCTTCTCCCAATTTAGACAAAGATTGGTGTCTTCACACCGTTTTAGCATTTTTTCTAAATGGGAGAGACATGTTTGAAACGAGTCCCCAATAACCGAGAAGTCATCCATAAACACCTCCATTGTTTCCCCGATCATGTCGTGGAAAATGGCCATCATACATCGTTGGAACGTGCCAGGAGCATTACATAGGCCAAAAGGCATACGTCTATAGGCAAAATTTCCGTATGGGCAGGTGAATGTGGTTTTCTCTTGATCCTGTGGATCAATGGGGATCTGAAAATAACCTGAGAAACCATCAAGGAAACAATAGTACTCGTTCCCTGCTAATCTCTCAAGCATTTGGTCCATGAAGGGTAGAGGAAAATGGTCTTTACGGGTGGCGTCATTCAACTTACGATAGTCAATGCAAACACGCCATCCCGTAACCAACCGAGTTGGAATTAACTCGTTATCTTCATTTGTGACAACAGTTATGCCACCCTTTTTAGGAACACAATGAATTGGGCTAACGCAAGGACTATCTGAGATCGGGTAAATTAATCCTGCATCAAGAAGTTTGAGAACCTCTTGTTTAATAACATCATGGATTTTTGGATTTACTCTTCTCTGATGTTGAACTGCTGGTTTGAAGTCATCCTCCATCAAGATTTTGTGAGTACAAAACTCAGGGTTGATACCCTTAATGTCGGAGAGTTTCCAAGCAATTGCTTGCTTGTGTGACTTCAAGACCTTTATGAGAGCAACTTTTTCATCTTTACTCAAATCTCGAGCAATAATGACGGGTAATTTATCATCACCCTCAAGAAATGCATACTCGAGATCAGGTGGTAAGTCCTTAAGTTCTACCTCAGGAAATTCTTCAGTTTTCTCAACTGAATTGACTTCCTTGTTATGAAGCTCGACGGGAGGGAGTGGAGATGGATCATCATTAAGCAACTTCTAAATGAGAAGTATGTCCCCCTCGATGTCGATGGGAGCGTGATCAATTTCCCATGGAACTGAATCACTAGACAAGTATGCTTCAATCTCTTCCAAGATGAAGTCACTTTCCTCAAATGGAGTGAGAGAAGGAGTAGAATTGGCAATGATGGGTTGAGATGAATGAGTGAGATTATCACTCGAAGAATTATGATCATAACCAAGAACTTCTTGAGAGTACTCTTCAGAAGCAACATCAATGATATCTATTCGGTTAACCGATTCAGAATCATAGTTTGCGGAGTACCTCGAAGTTTGATCAAGGTTAAAGGTGACAGCTTCATTACCCACACGTAATGTGATTTCTTGCTCAAATACATCAATGAGAGCACGGCCCATTCTCAGGAATCCTCGTCCAACAATGAGAGGAACCCGTGGATCAGCATCAAAATCAACAACTACAAAGTCAGCTGGAAAATGGAACTTTCCTACTTTCACAAATACGTCCTCGGCAATGCCAAGTGGACGGGATATTGTACGATCTGCAAGCTCGAGAGTCATGCATGTAGGAGTAAGGTCTGGAAGAGAAAGTTTCTTCCATACTGAATGAGGCATTAGATTGATGCTTGCACCAAGATCTGCTAAGGCAAAGCATTCAACCATCCCTGGAAATACACAAGGTAAGAGAAATTTTCCAGGATCTCCAAGCTTTTCTGGAAGCTTCTTCAAGATAACTGCTGAGCAATTCTTGTTCAGAGGAGTTTTAGCCATTTCAAACAGCTTTTCCTTGTTGCTTAACATGTGTTTGAGAGTTGATGCAAACTTGGGCATCAGCATGATAGCATCCGCAAAGCTTATGTCAAAATGTAGTTCTTGGAAAATTTGAAAAAATTTGTCCATTTGATGACTGGCTTTTTCGCGGAGCTTTTGCTCATTCAAACGTGATGGGTAAGGAATAGAAGATTTGGATTTGGGGTTTTCAACAGGAGCTACTGGAGGTTCAAAAACAACTCCTGGGTTGGATTTGGGTTTCTGGACAACTTGAGGTTGGACATCGTTGGTACCTCCGTTATTAGTAGGAACTTCCTTGTCCTTTGTCGCCTCAGGTTCACTTTCCACTACCTTCGGGAGAGAAGAAGAAGAAGAGGTAGTAGGAATAGCGGGTGCATTGTATGAAACACCACTTCTGGTTGTGATCGCCTTTGCATCGCCCCTCGGGTTAGCGATCGTGTTGCTCGGAAGTTTTCCTAAGCCCGAGGGTTGATCATTTAAAGACTTCTTTAATTCAGCGATCTGACTTATCAACACTCTGTTTGTCTCCTCTTGAGACTTCATGAATTGCTTTAAAAGCTCATCAGATGTTGATACTGGAGGAGGTGGAGGGGTATTTTGAGGTCGTATGTTCTGATTATAGCCAAAATTCCCTTGATTAGGATTCATATTTCCCTAAAATTGATTCCCTCGATTGAAAGTGTTTTGATTAAGGTTCCCTTGATTTTGGAAACCTTGATTTGGTCCGGGATAGAAATTACCTTGGTTTTGATAACCTTGGTTCATTCTAGGTTGATTCTGATTCCGGTTAGGATTCTGGTTAAAACCGGGTGGTGCCTGATAAGTATTAGCACGGTAGATTGGTTCATTTTGAGGACGGTATTGATTACCTCCCTGATGTGAAGTACCGGCTATAGCATTGGCTTCAAACGGACTACCATCGGTGGCAGTACAGTTGTAGTATGCATGAGGGCCACCACAAGTAACACAAACCTCGACTTTCTTCACTTCACCATGTGATGGTGTCTGTGTGAAAGTGACTTTCTTTTGGTTAGCAAGAACCAAAGGCTGAACAATATCTGTGAGTTTGTCAATCTTAGCATCGGTGCTAGATGTACTCACATGAGATGAAGTAGAAGGTCCTGCATTAGACTGAGTCTGATATGTCTTTGTTCGGAAAGGGCGGACCTGGGACTTGTTTTCAATGATTTGCAAGGCTTCTTTTGTGGTCTTGCTCAGGAAATTACCTCCCGCGGAGGCATTTAAAGAGTCTTGGTTAGTCTGGTTTAGACCATTGTAGAAAGTATCCATTTGCATTAACTCGGTAAAACCATGATGCGGACACTTGCGGAGCAACTCTTTGTAACGATCCCATGCCTCCCCGAATGATTCATCAAATCTTTGAGAGAATTTCATTATCTCATTCTTAAGACTTGTAGTTCGTGATGGAGGATAGAATTCGTTAACAAACTTGGTAACTAGATCCTCCCATGTCTCAATGGAACGAGGGGGTTGTTTCTCACGCCAATTCCGGGCTTGTCCCTCTAGAGAAAATGGGAACAGAAGAAGCTTTATTGCTTCATGTGGGACATTCTTGTATTTGATGGTAGATGCAATCTTGTTAAACCATCGAATATGTGCATGAGGATCATCCCGCTCAAAACCATAAAATTGGCTTTGGGTTACAAGATTAAGCAACCCGGTTTTGAGCTCGAAGGTATCAGCCACGATGGCTGGGACAATAATGGCATCTCCGTAACCCTCGATGGGTTCTTGGAGAAGCTCATTCATCGGTTTGTCTTCTGCCATTACGACAGAGGGTGGTGGTACTAGACGTTCCTCGATCCGCGCTGAAGGAGCAGAACGTCCTCTACGCCTACGAGGAATATTTGCAAGCTCAGAAAGTGGACTTGTGGAGCTGGAAGAACGAGTGCGCATGCACTAAGTTTAAAAATCAATTTTCAAAAACAAATGCGAGGCAAAACGACAAGTGAACTTAAACCAATAATCACAAATGAAATGGCTTCTTTGAAAAAGGTACACCAAATCACAAGGACACAAAGGCAAGTTTTAAATCTTTTGTTCGGGAACTTATTAATGGTCACACCCCCAGTTGGTAGGTGTACTGCCTTGATTTGCGGTGGTTGATTTTTATGTATTTAAGTACCACTGAAAAGACATAGGTATGGATTTGTGCTAAGGGTTTAAAAACTTTTGGAAAATATTTTTGGTATCGTCTCGTTTAACCAAATCGTATCTCTTTAAGAATCACCTTAAAGGAAACACAAGCTAGAAAACGTTACGATTGTTTTGTTGTTTTATATTTTGTTTGGTGTTGTTAACACTTTAGGAAAAGTGTTAATGAACTTTTTGATTTTGATAGCTTTACAAAAAAAAAACTGTTTACAAACGGTGGTATATGTGCAAGTACGGGTCTGAAAAGGTTTAAGACACGCTAAAGCCTCCCCGGCAGCGGCGCCAAAATTTGATTGAAGCTGAACCGTCAAGTTTTATCACACAAGCTAACCACTTGTGAATATTCAACCGTAATAAACTTCAAACAGCTCAGAAACAATACAATTAAGATCTGGAGAGTATAGTGTTTCCACAGGTCGTTAAGTCCCACGGAGACTGAATGGTGTTTAAAAAACTTTCAGATTTCGAATAATCACTAAGGATAGTGATCAGTAAGGATTTTGATGGATAATTACACTACTGATTGATTGGAATTGATATGGATACAGAATTGTAAAGCACAACAATCAGATAAGATAAACGTAAATACGTACGTTTAATAAACTACGTAAACGTACCAAATAAAAAGTGAGTTTAAAGAAATAAAAGACCTACAAATATGAAAATGATATTTTTGGAATCCTAAAAATAAAAGAAAATTATTAGAAAAAGAAAATTATTTTTATAACTATTTATTTAATTATTATTAATTAAAACTATTTTTAACTATTTAATAATACCCTAAAATATAATAAAATATCAAATAAAGCTTAGAAAAATAAAATTATGACTTAGGAAAATCTAAAATATTATAAAACTTATTTTAAAATTGAAAATATATTTTTTACACTTTTTATCTATTTATTATTAATTAATTACTATTTAAAATACACTTAAATTCAAGAAAATATAAAATTAACCTGGAAAAATAAAATTTTAACTTAGAAAAATCTAGAATATTAAAAAACTAATTTTAAAACTGAAAAGATATTTTTTATGTTTTTTATTTATTTATTATTAATTATTTAATACTTTTAACTATTTTTAATTTTAATAAATACTAAACAAACTAGGAAAATTATGAATTTTTTTATAAAATTATCCTATGGTGACAGAAAACTAAGAAAAATATAAAAACTGAATTTGCTTAATAATAAGCTGAAAAGAAAAATTAAAAAGCTAATTTCTATTAAATAAACGCTATCACTATTTTAAAAATGATGTGTTTGTGATTTTTCTTTTTGAAAACTATTTAACTACTGATATTAAGTAACTTTAATGAAAACAAAAATTTTACAACTTAAAAATAAGCTATTTAGAAGCTTAAGAGTTTAACAGTTAAGCTTATGAGCTTAATTTGATGATATAAGCTCAAACAAGCTTCAAAGCTTGAAACAAAGGTGGAATAAGATATAAACAAGCTTAAGCTACTTAAATGAAGCTAAAAAACACAGAGAATCATACTGATAAGCTATAAATAAGCAAATAAGCACTATGACTAAACTATGCAACCAAACAGGCCTGCAAGGATATTCAAGACCAATTTAAGCTAAAAGAAAAAGCTCCAAAGTAAAAAATAAGCCTTGAGTCAACAAGCTGGGTTGGTGGGCTTTCCAAAAAACCAAAGTTCAATGCCTGGGTCTCACTATTAAGCTTGCTACAAGCTTGAGAAAAAGCTGGTTAGCACTGGTTATTCAGTGTATACAAGAAAATGGGACAAACAAAAAGCAAGTTGCAGTCCTATCAAATAAGCTGTAAAATGGAAAATAAGCTTTGGAACTATGAAATGGCTAGATTAGCTTTCCAAAGAAACAAAATACACAAGCTCTAGTTCACTAATAAGCTCTTGATGAGCTTGTGAAATAGGCTAGTTAACCTGTGCACAGGGCACTATTTTGAAAAGGTACCTAAAATAAGCTAAGATTTAAGCCATGTAATATGCTAGCTAGACAATATAAAAAATACTATGATAGAGATAAGCAGTTGAATATTGATATACCAAAAGCTCAAATATTGAAAGCTTATATCAAGTTCTATATAAAATAATCCATTTTATTCAAAAACGACCAAACTGAAATTTTGACTTTTTATGATGAACTAAAAGGTTGACTTTTATGAACTTTAAATCAATACTACTTACTAATTATGATGTAATAAGCTATGATAAGATAAAATTAAGCTAGGTTAACAAGTTTTAAGCTACTGTGGTGATTTTGATAACTTAAATCCTAACAGTTAAGTTCTAAGGTGAGATTAAAGAGAATTTTGACTTTTACTCTAATAAAGACTAGTGTTTATGGTTTCTTTGGGTTATTAGAACCAAGTTTGACAGATAACAACCAAGAACAAAGTCTTGAACACTCTTTAGTACAGTTAAACAAACTAAACCAAACAAGCCTTAATTAGACTGTTTCAAGGCTTTAGGTACTAAACTAGCTTTTCAAACTAATAAATCTAGAGATTATCTTGTATTAACCATAATGAGACTAGATTAAACTGAAATTAACAAAATTTAAACAGATAAACTATGAAATGCAAATTTTTAGAAAATTGCTTACAAATTGGAATTCAAGTGAAAAGTGAGAACCAAGGACTGAAATCACACCCTATAGCTTCCCAAGAAGCTCTAAACCCAAGGGCAATCCTGTATTCACCCTGCTCCAGCTGTGATAACCATCTCCATGGATTTTTGATTTTTCACTAATTTTTTTTGGTATTTTTGGTATTTTTTTTCTTTTTGCTTCTAAACTGAATTTTAAGGTTACTAATAGCTTAAACAAGCTATCTAGGAGCTTATGTTAGCTTATTCAGTCCTTATCAACAGCTACAAACAACATTTGATCTTAACATGAGATTTTGAACAAGAAAATTGGTATAAACTGAAAATGACAATGAAACTTGAAATTTATTATTGATAAAGATTCACATATACTCAAAAACACTTAAACAAGTACTTAAAAGTTTAAACTTACACTGGAAAGCTTGAATTTATTAAAACGACATAAGTAAATTAAAATTACACTAGTTACTATTCTACATTGCTTCCTCCTTGCTTTATATTGATCTCATTGGGCTTTGTCGACATCTCTGAGACTTTCCCACCTATCTTGAGCCATTGGATCTTCATATTTCATCATATTCGTCCATTTGGAGTTTTGGCGCCAAATATCTTTTGAGCAAGTTTTTGTTATTAATGAATTTTGGGAAGATGTGGAGGTGGAGGATGACAAGGTAAGGTGGTGGGGAGGTGATAGGAGTAAGTGGAATTGAAAACCATGGTGGTTTGATGGGTCACTGGTTTTGGCGCGTTAATGTGAGAGGGATGTACAGTGACGGGGGTATTTGACTTTTGTTGACCGATGGATATTAGTAGACGGGGGGTTCATTTGGGTATTTAAACGGGTTCAAAATAGATGTGGACTGGCTCAAGGGTCTAGGGGTCAAGGTTCAAGGTTAAAGTTTAGTGGGTTTGGGCTTGTGTTGGGTTTGGGCCAGCTGTTTGGGTTTGTTGATTTGGGTTTGGATAATTAAAAGGTCCGGTTTGGATTTGTATACACAAGGATCATTCATGTAATTTTATCAAACTTGAGGGACCAAAACTGAACTTTTTCCAATGTTATCAAAAGGACCAAACTTGACAAACTTTAATAGTACAAGGATAACTATTGCATAAAATTCCATTTTTATAAATCCAAGGACTATCTATGACAATTTTCAAAGTTAAGGGACCAAAGTTGTAATTTTGCAATTTTAAATTTTAAGAACCAATTTTGACAACTCAAGAATCCCTAGGGACTTTAAATGATATTTTTCTTTATTTTGATTTACCAGGGACTGTTTTTGACAACCATTGAAACTTGGGGGACTAACACTGCCAATTATGCAAACTTGATATGTTTTTCATCTGATTTTGATATTTTTGCATTTAAAACACATAAAACACTTATTTGTAATATTTTTATCATTTTGATGCATTTCTGAGTGTTTTCAGTTGTTTTTGGCATTCTAAACGGTACAAAAATGATGAGTATTTAGACATTCATCATTAATCCTTGATACGGTTAACAAGAATTTTTTCACCTTTAAAATGTAGATAATCGTAAAAGTAGTAGTATAAATCAACCAATCCCGAACAAATCTTCCAGCAATGTTGATGGATCTCTAAGTCCTAATATGTTCACACCTAAAATACATGCAAGCATTCCATTACAAGATATAACTTCTACAAGTAAGTTTGTGTCATATTTTTTTTATATATTAACGTTTGCATGATAATACATTATACTTGACTACTATAGATAACTGTACCAGTAGAGATGTTTGGCCCAACCTTTCAGAAGGTGTTCCGGCAGAAGTAACTATAGGAAATGTAGGTAAACGTCGCGGAAGTCCTCCAAAAATAGGTACATGCTTTCATCACAAACACCTTTATAAACTATATGGATATATATTTAATCCTTAATACGGTTAACAAGACTTTTTTGTTCACTTTAAAATGTAGATAATCGTAAAAGTAGTAGTATAAATCAACCTGTCCCGAACATATCTTCCAGCGATGTTGATGGATCTCTAAGTCCTAATATGTTCACACCTAAAATACATGCAAACATCCCATTACAAGATATAACTTCTAGAAGTAAGTTTGTGTCATATGTTTTGTATATATTAACTTTTGCATCATAAGACATTATAAGTTCACCGATCATTAAACGTAATATACAGGTAACATGTCAAGAGAACTCGCAGTTCAAGATTAATGTTGGTAGGTAAATTCAATATCTACCATTTCCTTTTATTTTGTTTTCGGCATCTCAATTTTAGGCAATACTATTCTAACAAAATACACTAACTATAATGTTTTCTCAATTCATGACAGCTCAAATGAAGGAGGATCATCTTCTTCTAATCACCGTCAACTAACTAAAGACCTCAAAACAATGCTTGATCGAGATAACCCTTTGGTTTTGAAGTTTTAAATGGCTTGTCAGCAAATTGCTCATGGAGTGGATAATGTTAAGATAAGGCTGATAGGAAAGCGTGAAAAGATGGAAGGCAATATAACCTTCCTACATCAAATGAAGTGGTTGCACTTATTGTTGGTGACTTTGACAACAATCATAACGAAAGAGACATTATGGTACACAAGAACAATTGCAAGAAGAAAAAGATTAGTGAGTTACATGTTTCATACCTTCCATTACAATACCCGTTGTTGTTCCCTTATGCTGAAGATGGTTATAGAACTGACATATACCATCAAGGTATTACTGATGCCACACCAGACAAGGACAAAAAATATGTCACAATGCGAGAATGGTTTGCTTACCGTGTACAAGATAGGCCAAATGTTTTTTCAACTATTTTAAACAGTAGGCGATTATTTCAACAGTTTTTGGTGGATGGTTATACTATGGTTGAAGCGGAGAGGCTGTTATATGTAAAAAATAAGAACAATGATTTAAGATGTGAGACTTATTCTCGATTAGCTGAAGCTGCTCAATCATCCAACCAAGAAAACAAGAAACGTGGGAAAAATTATTTTACCATCATTCTTCACAGGTAGCCCAAGATATATGATGGAGAATTACTTAGATGCAATGACGATGTGCAAATTTTATGGATACCCTGATTTGTTTATAACCTTTACATGTAATCCAAAGCGGCCTAAGATTACTAGGTTTTTACGTAAGAAGGGTCTAAAATCAGAGGATCGTCCGGACATTACCACCAAAGTTTTTAAGATTAAGTTGGATCAGTTGATAAAGGACATTAAGGAGAAACGTATTTTTGGTCGTGTTCGTGCAAGTACATTTCAAGCTTTAATTTACATTTATTTGCAAACTTAATTTGTATACAAATTGTATTTTTTAATACCAATATGTTTATTTTATTTTATATTACAGAGGTTTATACCATCGAATTTCAAAAACGTGGACCCTCACTGTCACTTATGTGTACGCTTGGAATCGGATGACAAGTTAAGATACCCTGCATATATAGATAGATGTATTCCTGCTAAAATTCCAGATCAAGCTGAATATCCCGAACTACACCAGTTGGTCAAATAATTTATGATGCACGGTCCTTGCGGTCCTGATCATAGAAGCTGCCCTTGCATGGTTAAAAATAAGTGTTCAAATAACTTTCTAAAGGCATTTAATGAGTCTACTTTCATCGACGAAAGCGGCTATGGTATATATAAAAGGACTCATGATGGAAGAACTGTTAAGAAACAAGGCACAGATCTTCACTATGGTTTTGTCGTTCCCTACAATCCAACATTATTGAAAAGGTACCAAGCTCATATCAATGTTGAATGGTGCAATCAGTTTGGATCAAATAAGTATTTATTTAAGTACATAAACAAGGAACCGGATAGAGTTACCGCAGCTGTTGAAGATGAAGAAACGGATGAGATTAAAGACTATTATGATTGACGTTATTTATCAGCTTGTGAAGCTTCCTGGAGGATATTTAAGTTTGATATACACCACATATTTCCTGCAGTAGAGCGTTTACCATTTCACCTTCCAAACGAGCATTCGGTTGTATTTGATCCTAGTGAAAGTATTGACTTTCAACTCGAGCAGGCCTCAGCTAATACTACAATTGTTTTGGATTATATGGATCTCAACAAAGAAGACGAATTAGCACGGTCTTTGTTGTATGTTGAAATCCCAAAATTTTTTGTTTGGAACAGTCAAGATAAAATATGGACTCGAAGAAAGCAAGGCAAAATCATAGGTCGGATCCATCATGTTCCTCCATCTTGGGGGGAGCTTTTTTATTTACGTATGCTCTTAAACAAAGTTAAGGTGAAGAAGAATGGGACGACTTTAAGGAATATGATGGTGTAGTATATCGTACATATAAAGAGGCTTGCGACGCACGTTGATTGTTAGCGGATGACAAGGAATACGTCGAAGTCATAATTGAAGCAAGTCAGTGGGGAACTGGTGATTACCTTCGTAATCATTTTGTTATGTTAATACTATCAGATAGTATGGGCAAGACCGGAGGTCGTTTGGGAGAAGTCGTGGAAACTGTTGCTCAGCAGTTCGACATATACTAACGGATAAACAAAGGTACAATATATGTTTAACATATATTGAGGAAAATTTTGCTCGGCAGTTCGAAAAGCCTCAAAGATATTGTCAATATGCCGTATCCGGATTCTGAGTTCACAATGGATGGCTACAATCGGTTGATTTACGATGAACTTGATTATAATGTTCCAGAATTGATACAGCAACATCAAGCACTATATACAAATTTGATAAATGAGCAGAAGGGAATATATGATACTATAATAGATGCTTGTGATAATGACAAAGGAGGTATGTTTTTTGTATATGGTTACGGAGGTACAGGTAAGACTTTCTTGTACAAGACATTGACAGCTGCGTTAAGATCCAAGAGTCAAATAGTTCTAAACATAGCATCAAGTGGTATTGCTGCACTCTTGCTTGATGGTGGTAGAACAACACATTCTCGGTTTGCAATCCCTATTAATGTTATGAAGGATTCAATGTGTCCTATTAGTGCTGATGGAGATCTTGCTGAATTGATTCGCATATGGGACGAAGCACCAATTGTTAACAGACTTTGTTTTGAAGCTTTTGACTGAACATTACGAGATATATCGACAGGTAAATTTTTTTTATGTATTGTATGCATTCTGATTGTTTTGTTGTTGTTTGTAATTTTAGTTTATCAATAATATATTGTGTTGGCTGTGTTATTTTTTTTTAGTTTATAATGAATATAAACATGATATGATTCACAACTTTATAATAATATTGTGTAAATTGTCTTTTGAACAGGTACTTATACGGCTGTTTCTGATAAAGTGTTTGGTTGTAAAGTCGTTGTCTTTGGTGGGGATTTTCGGCAAATACTCCCGGTTATTCCAAACAGTACCAAGCAAGATGTTTTACATGCTTCCTCAAATAAGTCTTATCTTTGGAATAATTGCACTGTTCTTAAACTTACCGAGAATATGAGGCTTCGAATTGGTTGCAACTGCGGAGATGCAGAACAAATCAAATATTTTGCTGAATGGATTTTGAGTATTGGTGATGGGATAATAGGTGGAAGTAAAGATGGTACGGCTGAGGTTGAATTCCCAAACGAGATGCTAATCCCTAATTCTTATGATCAAGTACAGGCTGTGATTCGAGAAACTTACGACAATTGGGAATAAAAACTTTAGGATCCATCTTATTTCCAAGACAGAGCCATTCTTGCACCAACACATGATCAAGTTGACAAAGTGAATGACCGAATGATTTCCCAACTTAGTGGGAGAGAAAGAGTGTACTATAGTTCGGATACAGTCTCAGACTTGGATGTGGATTTTAACCATACAAAGGATATGTACACTACAGATTTTTTGAATACAATCAAAAAGTCTGGACTTCCACACCATAAATTAGTTCTGAAGATAGGCACTCCGGTAATGTGTATTCGGAACATTGATCAACGAGGTGGATTGTGTAATGGGACAAGGTTGCAAGTATTGAGAATGGGAATAAATAATATTGAGGCAAAAATTATATCATGTGGTAAAGTGGGCGAGGTTCGTTCTATACCTAGAATGATTATTAGCCCATCAGACAAGAAAATACATTTTCAGCTTAACAGAAGACAATTTCCCATTTCAGTTTGTTTTGCCATGACTATAAACAAAAGTCAAGGCCAAACGTTGTCTAAGGTTGGGCTTTTTTTAGAAAGACATGTTTTTTTCACACGGACAACTTTATGTGGCCGTCTCAAGAGTAAAAAGCAAGAGAGGTCTAAAGGTTTTGTGTTGTGACAAAGACGGCAAATACACCAACTCTACAACTAACGGTGTTTATAGAGAGGTTCTGCATAGATTGTAAATTTTATGTAATTAGATTCTTTTGATAGTTAGTTTTTTTGTTTAACGATATTAATTTATTGATAAGTGCATATTTATTTTATTCATTTTCTCTCATCAATCCAAGTACATGTTCATACTTTTTTTATTATTTAAATTTATCGTATAATGAAATTTTTAAAGCTAGCCGCCCCATCGGGGCGGGCCTTGGATCTAGTGGGGCTACGATGGGTAGGTGGGTGTGCGGCTTGGCTAATGAAGGTAAGAAGCACGATAATCAGTTGACGAAGTTAAGGTTAAAATATGCTGCAAGGATGCTACTGGCTGAGTGCAATGTGCATAAAGACAAGGTTGCAGCATATTTGGGAAAAACTGAAGGACAAAAAGTTTCAGTGAAGATGGAAAGGTCAACAGCAGCTATGAAAACAAGGAGAAATCCGTAGCCAGCCAACATTTTATGAACTTGTTCCACTTTATGTTTAGGGTCTTTGTCACAAAACATCTATGGTCAATATGCTTTTGTTTGGATAATTAGGGTACTTAAATAATTTTGATATGGTGTAGTCAGATGTGAAAATGAAATTCACATCTGCATTTTGAACAGCCATTGGATATTTCGATGTGGTATGGGTTAATTCATGCTCGTAATGAGCATGTATTGTTAAGTTAACTAATTTATGAAATATTTGTTCAGAAACATGGATGTTGAAAACAAATTTCTTATAACAAACTATGTTCAACACAAGTATGAGAAAAATTTGTTAAATTTTGAAGTTTATAAACATGAAACAAGTATGTAATGCAAAACATACATGTATTTGTGCAGAAAACATGCATGTTGACATCTAACTTGCTTAAAAAAAATATGTTCACAACAAACAAAGGAAAACCATACATGTATTTTTATGAGCATACCCAGATCACATTTGCATAAAACCAAAAAAAATATCAGGAGAGCAAAAAAAAACAAAGGAAACAAGTACTTGAACATGTATGTACCGTAAACATGAAAACAAGTATGTTATGAAAACATACATGTATATTATATACACACTACCCAGATCGCATAGGCATAAAAACCAAAAATATCAAAGATAGTAAAAGAAAACAAAGGAAAACCATAATGTGAACATGAAGCAAGTAGGTAATGAAAACATACTTGTATTTTTATGAACATACCCAGATCAAATAGTCATAAAACCATAAAAATCCAAAGAGTAAACAGGAACAACGTAAAAAGAAACAAAGTAAAAAGTTAAATGCATTATGATTATTGAACCGCAACTTATTCATCATATGAATAATCATCTTCATCATCTCCCCCATCTTCGTCGATGTTTTCTTCTTCATAAATATCCTCATATTCATCGTCTTGGTCATCTTCCTCAATGGAATCTTCTTCAGCAACTTTTTTCTTACCCTTGTTATTTTTACCCAATTTTTTCTTTGATGGTGCCTCTTCACAACTTCGTCTATTGTGTCCTGTCTTCCCACAAATACGACACTTACGTTGTTTGAACGGTACTTTTCTATTCGTTCGTGCCCTTTTTATGTTTTTCCCTTTTTCAGTTGCACTTACTATACGGGTAGTACCAGAACGCATGCCCTTGGTGCTACAATCTGGAGGATTCTCAATTATAATAACAGGAGGGGCCCCCAACAGGTCCTCGTACATTGCATCCTTGTTTTGAGGCTCGGATTGTGGTGGGAGCTCAGCTTCTATTTCTATCTTCAACTCTTTAATCTTTGTGAGCAACGCTTCCAACTTTTCCGGGTCATTCCTTATTAGATCTATACATTCTTCGATTGATGATGTAACCTTAGAAGCTAGAATTTCCGTTTCTTCTATGCACGGACCATACCTATGGCGCTTTTCACGCAAATTATCGGGAAGAACATTTTTACGCCAACGATCACTGACGTAGTTCATAGGAATTTTCTTCGTACATTTTCTTCGTACCTTGAATTCCAAATACACAGAAAACGTGTCTACATAGATAACCATGGCGATTGTAATGACCACAAGAGCAGTTTATGGTACCATCCAACTGATTCAGAGAACTTGTAACAAAACATATAAAAAAAGTGTAAAAAAACTTTTAATACAAACATATTAATTAACTCCTCAAAACTAAAGCATTACATGGTTATATATGTGTGACATGCATATTTATATGGGATAAAGGAACCTGGTACGTGAATGAAACATGCATGTTTTCTATTACAAAAGCATGTCAATATAAAACAGTATCAAAGATGTAGGGTAAAAAAAATATACCGTAACATCAACAACAGTATCATTTCTCTTATCTCGCTATCGTATGACGCAATATTCAACAGATCCCTCCAAACGTGAACCAATCTGTGCACAAGAATATAAACCTTTTGTAATCTCGTGTTGTACATCCCTGAATATTGGATGTGTGTAGACTTCAGAAGCATGACGTTCAATTGCCAAGTGGGTAAACATCACAGGGGTTTTCTCCGTCGTTGTGTTGTCTAACACACGTTGCGTATAACGTTGCTTTTCCATGGCTGATTCAAAACACATCATAAAATGGACAAGCGAATTTCCAGGACTAGAATACACCTGGAAGAATGCATTAGAGCTCTCTGACCGTGAAGTTGTCTTCATCAGTCCACACATTGGCAAGTGGGTAAAATATCCAGGAACCCACCTTTCTCTTGTAGCATACATGTCCGTTAACCATTTGTTCTCGCTAAGGTTATACTTTGATATTAAATCATGCCAACGCTGCTCAAAAAGTTCAGGGCCAATATATACATTCCACACTAATTTGTGGAACTCTTTTCGGAATTCAGAGTCATCATCTAGATTACCCAACACCTGTAAAATTATGTTCATGTATTAAATGGGTTTCTCACTTATTTAACATCTTAAGAATTATTAGAATATAAGTGTATCTGTTCAGAAAACATGCATGTATCTGTTCAGAAAACACAAGTATGAAAAAAACTTGTTAAATTTTGAAGTTTATAATAATGAAACAAGTATGTAATGTAAAACATACATGTATCTGTTCAGAAAACATGCATGTATCTGTTCAGAAAACACAAGTATGAAAAACATAAAAATTACCTTTCCGGGAAGTTTCTGAGTGATGTGCCACATGCACAACCTATGATGGGAATCCGGTAAGACCTGTAAAATAGCCTTATTTAACGCACCATCCTGGTCAGTAAGAGCCAACGGTGGTTGTTTGCCATGAGTTTTTAAAAAGGCGTCAAGCATCCAGCAGTACGATATGTTTTTCATCAGACAACAATGCCGCACCAAAAGTAACGCATTTGTGGTGGTGATCAACACCAGTAAATGGTACAAAAATCATATTATACCTGTAAAAGGTATGTTGGGAATTATGCGAAGTAGGAATTCTGCTGAAGCACATGGATTCTGTTGAAGAAGAGTTTCTGCTGAAGTAATATAAACGTGTAGTTTGTTTCTGCGGATATAGATATTCCGCGTATTTATTAGTTTGTTAGGATATGCATGAGCTATTTTAGGTAGTGATATACATTTATTTTATATTATTGTCTATTTAGGGTTCCTTGTGTATAAAAGGAACGGAGGATTTTTGTTTTAAAAAACACTTGGAAAAACATTCCAGTAAAAAGAATAAGAGAAAGTAATAGAGATCCATAGAGGATCATTGTTTCTTGAGAAAAACCTTGTTGGTAACTTTGATTGTGTTATTATTATTCCGCTGTGCATATTCAATCATTGTTATTAAATACCCTAGTTGAGTCCGGATCCATGGATTCTACAATTGGTTTGAGAGCCTCGTGGCTCTCGATCTAGGGTTTATAAGGTTTTTGGGTAATTAGGGTTTATACCCTAATCGGTGTATAGTACCAGTTGTGAAACAGCATATAATTGGTCTATGAATTAGAGGTCACGTGCGTTTGAAAATCACATATAAAGTCAAACGAATTGACTAGTTATTCGTTTACGAATTACCACCATTGGTCAATTCATTGGAATTACTTGATTGGTCTAATCTCTATATTGATCACGTGAACAAGACAGCAGGTCAAAGAATTTGGTTGATTCACGTGGGTCGTGTTTTATCAATGATATATTCGAATGGGTCAAATCATGTACTGCCGTAATTAAATTGATCGTGGGTCCCTTGTTTGTTTGGTCTTTCGCATTTAAATTGGTGGTCAAGGAACTGCTCACTCATTGATCCTAGTCACACGTGAGTATAATACTAATATTTCATTTCTGCTGATTGGTCAATTACCTTGTGATTACATGGTGCGTATAACTGTATTCACGTGAGGTTTCATTTGCTGCTGGTCCCAACATTTTGTTCCTACCGATCATTGTATTGCTACTGGTTGATTAAGATAATTGTGCTCACATGGGTCCTTGGTTCCAATTGGTATATTGAATTATCACGTGGGTCTAGTGGTGTGGTCAGTTTCTCAAGTTCTAGTAAATTGTGAATTAGGTTTCTAAGATCTCATTGGTCAATATTTTTTTAAGTTGCTGCTGCAATCACATAGCTTTACTGCTGCATTCAGCTCTTTACAAACCTCTCAACCAAATGTTTCCTTATTTAATGAATGATGAGTACGAGGTCTGGGCTAAGAAGATGAAACACTGGATCATGAATAATGATATGAATATCTGGAAGGTGATCCAAAATGGCAACAGTTTGAAAAGGATTGGAAGCGATTGCGATGGAAAAATCATTATTCTTCCTCCAACGACTGCAGATGAACACATTGCTGTACAAAGAGAGTCAAAGGCCAGAACTACCTTGCTTAAATCTATTCCTGCTGATCATGTAGCAGATTTTCGTTATATGGATGATGCAAGTCATATATGGAATGCACTCAAAGCAAGGTATGGTGGAAAGACTGAGTTCAAGCAGTTGAGCAAGGAAGCTTATACTAAAGGTGATGCTGAAGAATTTTCCAGTCCACAATTTGCCTTAATGGGAATCTCTCAGGTACATAATTGTGTTTTTGGTTGTAGTGAAAGATATAATGAACTTAAGGAAGCCTATGATGAATTGAAACCCAAATATAATGAATGCTATGTTGAAGTTGAGGCTTATAAACAGGCTTTAAAAACATTAGAAAGACAAAAAATTTGGTTTCAAAAGAATCAACTGGCTTATGATGAAAAGATAAGGGTGTTAGAAAGTGATTTAGAATGTGCTAAAATTGATTTAAAACGTACTGAGAAAGAAAAAGCTAATGTAGTTTCTGAAAACCAAGTGCAAAAAGAGAAACTAGATGAGGAAGTAGCTAGGCATAAAGAATGGTTATTGAATGGAAACAAGTTAGCTAGTCATATCTATGCTAGTCAAAATCCTAATACTGCAATAGGTTTAGGCTTTAAGAAGTATGTAGGATTAGAAGCTAGGGATGACCTTCGTAAATCTACACAAGCAGGATTAGCTAATTTTGTAAAAGAAGGTGATTTACATGCTGTACGTGGACGTATTAGAGGAGAACATATGCCCATTGACCTTTCCATCATAGTTGACTTTGATGGATCACACCATTTATATGGCAAAAAGTCAAGTGACTTGCTAGACCTTAATAGCAAACCTAATGACTCTGTCTCTTGTTCTAAAAGTGACAAGTCGTCAGACTTAAAGTCCACTGACTATGCCTCATGTGATTCAAGTGAAAAGTCTGACTCACCTAGGCACACACCCAAGACCACACCCAAGTCCAAAGTAGCTGATGATGAGCCCAAAATAAAGCCAGTTACTTATTCTGTTAAACACAATTTTGCTTCTAGTTCTATTTCTGATAAGTTTATATGTAGTAAACAAAGTTGTGTTAAGAATAAGTCTTTTAAGAAGAAATCTTGTTTTGTGTGTGGTAGTAAACTCCATCTTATTAAAGACTGTGATTATCATGAGAAAAGGATGGGTGTTTCCTATGACCAACAGACCTTTAGACCCACATGGACTAATGTTGCTAGTATTCCTCCATTTGTTCCCAAAGCTGCACATGTGAGAGCAGGTAAACCAGTTCCTACTGGTAAGCCAAAGGTATATGCATCTGTTTCTGCTGACAGGCTTAATAGGCCTTTTCCAGTTCCCCCTGGTGGAGGATATTCTTCACCAGTTACTACTGGTTGGTGGAACAGTAATGTTAGACTTATGCCCTATAGACCTACAAGTTCTTATTTTCAGTCATATACACCTTATGTATCTCATATGAATATGGCACATGGTGGAATTAGAGTGGCAACTGCTGTTAAGCCCTCAACACGTTATTCTTGGAAAACTCAAAGGAAAGGTTCATTCTGGGTGCCCAAGAACAATAGTCTTTGTCAGGCGCATTGATTGAGGGGAGGCATAAGCCTAAGGGGAGGCTTATTGTTGTATTTTTGTATTCTAACCATTTTTGCAGCTGTTGGATCCTCATAAGCCTAAAGGGAGGCTTAGTGTTTCTCCTAACACTACAAATGTCTTTGGTTTCTGCTGCTGCTTGATGGTATATTTTACAAGTTTTGTTTATTTTTATTTTTTTGTTTTCTTTTATATTTATTGAAAAAAAAACAAAAAAAAAACAAAAACCTATGTATATTCTTTGTTTGACTAACTTTTCTTGCAGATTTGTTGTACATTTCTATGTTCATGGTTATTAACTCACCAGATGTACTTGTGTATGTCAAAGAGTTGGCTAGTCCAAAGGGTACAGCTTTGGTAAAGACACATCAATTCTGTTGATAGTTGTAATGGTTTGCTCAAAATCATAGGGTATGCAACCACCCATGCTTAATTGCTGAGGGTTTTATGGTCATCAATTCACCATGGTTTATTCCTTTTTGGAATCCAAGAATTGGCTAGCCCACAAGTATATGGCTTGTGGTAAAGGCAGTGGAATACCATATTTGGTAATCAATTCACCAAGGGGATTCTTTCTACCTAAGAATTGACTAGTCCTGAGCAAACGGCTACAGGTAAAGACATGGCAAATCCGTTCATAGTTGCTGATTTACTAGTAAATTAGATGGTTATCAGTGTACCATAGTTTTCGAACTCAAACATATGGCTACTCCAATAGTGATGGCTATTGGTAAAGAGACATCAAATCCATTATTTTTGTGGAAAACTAGAAGGGGGGGTTGAATAGTTTTACCAATTAAAACTTCCTTTTAATCTATTTAGATAGACTTATGTCCATCTATTTGGATGTGTGTGTTGGATGTTGATAAACAAGCATGTAAAGGTAAGTAATGAAAAGATAAGAGTAAGAAGCACAAAACCACAACGCAAGTATTTATAGTGGTTCGGCTACAAGGTCACCTTCCTTGCCCTATTCCACTCCCCGAGTCACCTACTCGAGAGTTCGTAATCACTACACAAATCTCCTTATGGCGGAGAAGCCTTCACAACGTCGCCTACTCTTTTTCCGGTACTAGGCTAACCACCGGGTTCTTTCACTCCAAGGTGAACCACACCTACACAACTTCGCCAACCCTTTATAAGGTACTAGGCTAAGTACCTAGTTCTTTCACACCTTAGGTGAACTACACCTTCACAACGTCGCCTACCCTTTATTAGGTACTAGGCTAAGCACCTAGTTCAATTGCAATGGAGGAACTACTACCACACTACACCAACGACTAATCCCAAAGGAGATCTACTCCTTTACAACATCATCAAGGATATCAATATCCTTGGATCTAATACTAGTCTACCTTGTACATCGAAACACACCATATCGAATGTACATCTAAGGCACCTTTCACTAATGCCTTTGACTAGATCTACAAGACACCTTTCACTAATGTCTTGTGTCTTCACTTCTAAGCACCTTTCACTAATGCTTATTTGTCTTTACTTCTAAGCACCTTTCACTAATGCTTCTTAGTCTTGACTTCCAAGCACCTACCACAAGTGCTTTATCCTATAGACGATAGATACCCTTCACTAATATCTTCGTCTTGACTCTTGAGACATCTTTCACTAATGTCTTCAACACTACACTTCTTTGAAGAAAGAAATGAATCATCAACAAGAAGACTTCAGTAGCCTTGATGATGAGGAAGCATGGCAACTCATGGACTTGAGCTTGCTCGACTTCAAAGGTGGTGATCTTGCCTTTAAGAGGAACCTAAAAGATCACACAAAAACAAAACTACAAACATAGATCTCTTGGATCTAAGGTTAGTGAGATTTAACTCAGGGGAGAAAGTATATTGAGAGGGGGTGAAAAGGGGTGAGAAATAATGAAGACATGGCTCACTATTTATAGAGGAAAAATCCTACTGTTCCCCGGATCCCACGGATCCCTACCACAAGGGATCCGGCTAGCACAAAGCTAGGGATCCGTGGTACACTCCTCTTTGCCCGTGGGTATTTTTGGTAATGGGTCATGGGTCATGGGTTATGGGTTGATCCATGGTTTTCTTTCTAGATTCAATGAACTTGGTTAAGTGGTATATATAAAACCATGGGTTGTGGGTCAAAACCATTTGCTAGTATTTACCTATTTAGTATATACTTGTATTTACCTATTTTAGCATATACTTAGTTTTTACCCATTTTAGTATACTTAGTTTAAGTATTTGTTTAACCCAATATGTAAACACTAGTTGTTGTACATATGTATCTAAATCATAAAATCAGTTATACTTGTTTTAGTATTTTATGTGAAAGCGTAAGTGTGTTAGAAAACTATTAGTCCAAACCATTTACGTATTTTATTTGTTTCGTTAAAATGATTTTACTTTTGTTATCGACAAAACATTAGAAGATCGTAAAATATAAATAAACGTTTTTACGGCTTATTTGTATTAACAATCTCCCCCTTTTTGTTGATGACAAAAAGGAAAAAGCTAAAATTCGTAAAAATTTGAATTTGTAGTTTTTACTTTCTTCTCCCCCTTTTTGTCGAAACAAAAAGTGTTTGAAGAAAGGCAACACATTGTTTTTAAGAAAAACATGTGAAAGAAAAAGTAAGAAGAAATAGAGAGCAAATAACGGGAAAGGATCTCGTCTTTTACTCCCCCTTGACGAGTCCATCCCTATGTAAGGGCGTCAAGTAAATGATACTAATCTAGTTTGTTTGCAAATAAGTTTGCAAAAGATATCGTCTACGAGACGAATGTGCTCCCCCTTGATTATTGTAAAGGGATGTCACGAAATGTAAACCTAGTATTGCAAGTAATATGCAATGTATTGCTTTGACATAAAGCTCCCCCTAGCTTTAGCATGTCAAAGTCTTCATATGTAAATTAAATAACTACAAAAAAAAGGTTAGAAATCAAGTATAATTCACAATTTCCTGCAAATGTGATTCAAGTTAGTAGAAAGAAATATTTCTGTCTCACGGATCCCACAGTTCCCTCCTAGTAGGGATCCGTCTAGGCAAATCTGAGGGATCCGTCTGGCTGATGAATAAGGTCAGCAAAGATTGGTATAACAAGAAATGTTAATACCGAAAAGAGATATGGATTATATAGTATACTCATATACTCAGAAATATAGCAAGTAGCATGTAATTCCATTTAATAAACAAGAGTTATGATATACATGACTTGAAATTTCAAGATCACCTAACGCTTGAAGCTAAGACACCACTATAATCTTCTAGCTCAAGTTTTGTTTAGGTTTAATTTCGTCGAAACGTTCGAGGAGATGATAGAACATGAAACGTTGGTCTTCTCGTACATCATGTATCAAACTTTCAACATGTTGACAATGATAGCAATCTTTGTCATGGCTAGGTAGTGGTGGTGGATGAGATGAAATGTCTTGATTCAAAGGATCAAGTGAAGCGGCTTATGGAGCTTCAAACGATGGAGGGATTGGTGGAGGTGCATTTAAGAATGGCTCAACCAAGAATGATGGTGGTGGTAGAGAAGTGTCAACTTCCATATGGTCGGGTGGTTGACTTTGATGATTTGTCATAATCCAAATGGGATTATATGATGAAAACGCCGAGAAAGAAGCCGGAGCAAGTGTTGACTCAACACCTTGATTTTGAACCATTATTCCTCCTAATGAGGAGAATGTTGTCGGCGGAAGCGGATGAGACGGCCTAGGAGGCAAGTCCTCTAAATTGTAGAGGTGTGGTGATGATAGTGGGGATGTAAATGAAATAGCTCTTGGAACCAATGGTGATGGTTTGGTGGAGATGATATTGTTTGGTCTAGGAGGTATGGTGGTATTTGGCATAGGTAGTTTTGTGGGTACAATCCTGTTAGGAATTGGTTTGATTGGATGATGAAGAATTCTATCATTTGTCGACTTGACCGGAGATGATTCGGTTGAGGAAATTTCGTGTATAACACGAGCTCTTTTCATGGGTGGTTCTTTGGTGGATAAGTTACTACTTGGGGTTTTTCTCATGATGAGATGATTTCAAGAGTTTGCAAGAGCTGAAAAGTTAGGATGAGGGTGATGACTATGGAGGTCCTAACAAGGTGATTTATAAACTAAGAGATTTGGCAAGTGCATTTAAGCTTCAAGCCACTAGGGTTCATTGGAATGTGATGATTGACATGCACAAGAGTGAACTTCAGAGGTTGCACTGATCTAGGAACTCATTTAAGATGAGATGGAGTGTTTGAGTTAGAAAGATGAGTTGAAATGATTGCTTTAGCAAGATTTGACCTATACTGTCATACGGATCCCACGGTTCCCTCCTTAGAGGGATCCGTCTAGGCTAATCCTAGGGATCCGTCTCTCAGCAGCTATGAAAGAGTGGAAATGATGTTTCTAAGATCTAAGACCTATATCATCTTGAGTGTTTCAGTCCTCCTAAGTGTTTTAAATGAAGGGATGCTTGAGTACTTGAAAGTAATGGGTGATGTAGCTAATGATTGTCATTTATGGAAGGATTTGGAACTTTCAAGAGTACCAATGGATGAGCAAGGATGACACTAAAGATTTAGAGTGTCAATTGAAGCTAAATGATCCTAGAGATCAGGTTGTGTCTTAGGATAGTGTATTGGAAAATATCCTAGAAGCTTTGAGATGAGAAAACTAGATTTTGATCAACTTTGATCAACTTGGAGGTGAAGATGATTTATGATCAATTTTTCCATAATTTAAATATTTCTAAGACTAGATGTGAGGGATCAAGTAGAAAATGAGGTGTGAGTTTAAGAGCGGAAGAGTAATGGATTAAAACGAAACGATAGATCTACAAGCGTTTTTAGAGTGTGACCTTGGTGATTTATGTATGAATGGGAAAGATTAACCTATCTTGATAAGGACTTAATTTGCCTTAAGACACTATGTTTAGCTTAGTGTGAGTTGTTCTAAGAATGTGTTTGAAATACAATGCTTTTAATTGCATTTTCTATTCGACGGATCCCATGGTTCCCTAAGAGTAGGGATCCGTCTAGTGTAATTTTTGGGATCCGCCCATCTGCTCAGCTGGACTTTACTAAAGGTATGCAATGATCTTGACAATGCATTATATCTCAAGGATAGTCTAAAGAAAGTTCTAAATACTAAGATATCAATTGTTTTATTTCATGAAGGAAATTGGATTACATTGATAAAGCACGAGTACAAGAGATTTGATCCTATTTTGGAATACTATTGGTTTCCTTGAGTGTTTTCACTAGGAGGATCATTATGTGATTGATGAGTGTTGGTGGAATCAAGAATGAAGAAAGTCTTCATGAGAGATATGTTTAGCGGTTCCATCATCTTGTTCACAAGTACGTACAACGGACTTTGAAATTGAGGATGGAAGTGCATAACATTATGATAGAGGTGTGTCAAGAACATTCCATAAGGGATAAGTTTATTCTTGGAGCCTTGAAGATTTGCAATTCGCCTTACGAAGAAGTAGGCGACATTGTATGGTTGTTGTGTTAGCAAACAGTACAACATGTGAGCACAACAAGCGGGATGGATTTCTCAATTTTCCCTAAGACTCCAAACATTTTCACGTAGGATGAGTGAAAGAGGCTTGTACTCTTCTCGGATATCCCTTGTAAAGATAATGTTTGGATCGGAGTAATATGGTCGAGGTTTGCATATTATGCGATTTAAATCTTCTGGAGAGGGTATGTGTGAACAATATGGACTATTTTCTTCACGAAAGTTGAAGAGAGAATCAAGAGACCAATCTTCGATGAAGGCACATTGTCCCTGATTTGGAATCTAGAGGATGTGAGCAAAATGCCCAAGGGTTAGAGTGAACTTTTGGTTTTTGATATAAAACCAAAGAGATAGAGAACGATCCTCGTTACGAACGAGTTCAACTTGACGGAAGAATTCCTATATGAACCTTGGACATATCTTCTCGTTGATTTCAAGAAGCCATTCTAGTCCTATGGCTCGGAAGGAGGTATTGATACCTTCTTCGAATTGTAGAGAGGTGTCTACAATACGTCCTTAATGGAACTGACGGTTTTCGAGATTATTGAACCCACGGACATGATTGCCATGCGTGTTGGGTTCGAGAGAGATGTTCGGAGTGTCGACGCTAGTGAGTGAAAAATCAAACTCATATTCATGCGTCATAGTTGAACCTATAGAAATGACGAGTTAATAAACGGAGGTGTTTGTGTCAACTTATGATAATCTAATGTTTTTACTAGATTTTTATTAACAATGGTTTCTAACAAGAAATACACTTAACTTACTTATGATTTTGACATACATGTAGAGTATTATTCTTTGAAGAAAAGAGGTTTTTGATTTGCATGAAATGCTGTTTTCCAGTAGGACGGATTCCACGGTTCCTTTTCAAAAGGGATCCGGCAAGTATAATTTCCGGGATCCGTGGATCTGTAGTAACAGAAACAGATTTTATAAAGACATAGATTTTATAGTTTTTATACCACGAAAATATGTTTTATCCTACATTTTCCTTTAGCATGCATACATGACTTCTAATGTATCACGAAAGAAAATAAAACATATAAATCAAAAGAAATGACAAACACATTATGATAACAATAACCTAGATAAACTAGATCATTAGTAATATTGCATTTCAATACTAAGGATGATACAAAGGATTGGGTATATGATCCCAATGTAGATTAACAACACAAAGTAAATGTCTCCGTATGTGAACTTCATCATAGGGAACACAAGTGCGATGAGTGTTAGGGCGATGAGCACGAGTGCGATATAAACCATGTTGATGATGGATCTTCTTGGTTTTGGTTGAGGTGGAGTAAGGAGGAAGATGAAGTTTTTGAAATTGGAAGATTTGAAAAAGTGAAGGTTTGGTAGAGTGGTCGACGGTGGGATTATTTATAGGGAAGGAGGAATTTTTGAAATTCGTGTTTTGTTTTATTGTAGTATTAAAAGAAATAAAACATAAGTTTTATATACCACGAATATAGACTAGAAATATAACACGTATGTGAGAAAAAGGCTTCCTAATGAAGCTTCATGTAAAACGTGTAAAAGCATAAAAGATAATCATATAAATACCTAAATAGGTATACTTAATTATCAAGCAAAGTAAAAAAGAAAAAAACATACCTCTAGCGCACTTAGGAATGTCTTTACAAATGACACAGCAAATGTCACTTAGACGATTCCCGCTTCTTTGCGTTTAAGATACCTTCTTAAGGAAGGTATTCTTGTTACCAAGCAACTCCTAAAGCTTGGTGGGTATGAGCTTTGACTAATCAACATGACAAAGAAGATTAGTGCAATTAAATGAAAAGGTAAATAAAAAATTTTGTTATCAACTCAACATCCAAGCATATAGTTTTGAAAGACATGGTGTTTGCTTTTATGAAAAACCTTCTTTCTAGTTTTCAATTAACCATGGATCGTATCAAGTTTTTAAAGTACAATATACTTCAAGAAACTTGGTAACGAAGCTCTGATGCCAATTGTGGAAAACTAGAAGGGGGGGTTGAATAGTTTTACCAATTAAAACTTCTTTTTAATCTATTTAGATAGACTTATGTCAATCTATGTGTGTTGGATGTTGATAAACAAGCATGTAAAGGTAAGTAATGAAAAGATAAGAGTAAGAAGCACAAAACCACAACGCAAGTATTTATAGTGGTTCGGCTACAAGGTCACCTTCCTTGCCCTACTCCACTCCCCGAGTCACCTACTCGAGAGTTCGTAATCACTACACCAATCTCCTTATGGCGGATAAGCCTTCACAATGTCGCCTACTCTTTTTCGGGTACTAGGCTAACCACCGGGTTCTTTCACTCAAAGGTGAACCACACCTACACAACGTCGCCTACCCTTTATAAGGTACTAGGCTAAGTACCTAGTTCTTTCACACCTTAGGTGAACTACACCTTCACAACGTCGCCTACCCTTTATTAGGTACTAGGCTAAGCACCTAGTTCCATTGCAATGGAGGAACTACTACCACACTACACCAACGACTAATCCCAAAGGAGATCTACTCCTTTACAATATCATCAAGGATATCAATATCCTTGGATCTAATACTAGTCTATCTTGTACATCGAAACACACCATATCGAATGTACATCTAAGGCACCTTTCACTAATGCCTTTGACTAGATCTACAAGACACCTTTCACTAATGTCTTGTGTCTTCTAATGCTTCTTAGTCTTGACTTCCAAGCACCTACCACAAGTGCTTTATCCTATAGACGATAGATACCCTTCACTAATATCTTCGTCTTGACTCTTGAGACATCTTTCACTAATGTCTTCAACACTACACTTCTTTGAAGAAAGAAATGAATCATCAACAAGAAGACTTCAGTAGCCTTGATGATGAGGAAGCATGGCAACTCATGGACTTGAGCTTGCTCGACTTCAAAGGCATTTTGTCATTTGTTGCTGCAAAGATCTGGAGATTTCAAGATTTGTCATCATAGAGATGTAATTGTTTTGGTTCTTTGCTGCTGGGTTCAACTACAATCCTCTTGTTTTGATGTGTTAACGATCTATCAAGAAACTGGAACTTAACCTAGTCAAATTACAGTTTAGGGGAGGATTGTTGGGAATTATGCAAAGTAGGAATTCTGCTGAAAATACTGCTGAAGCACATGGATTCTGCTAAAGAAGAGTTTCTGCTGAAGTAATATAAATGTGTAGTTTGTTTCTGCGGATATAGATATTCCGCGTATTTATTAGTTTGTTAGGATATGCATGAGCTATTTTAGGTAGTGATATGCATTTATTTTATATTATTGTCTATTTAGGGTTCCTTGTGCATAAAAGAAACGGAGGACTTTTGTTTTAAAAAACACTTGGAAAAACATTCCAGGAAAAAGAATAAGAGAAAGTAATAGAGATCCATAGAGGATCATTGTTTCTTGAGAAAAACCTTGTTGGTAACTTTGATTGTATTATTATTATTCCGCTGTGCATATTCAATCATTGTTATTAAATACCCTAGTTGAGTCCGGATCCATGGATTCTACAAGGTAAATTTAAATAAATTGTCAAATATGACATAACTCTGAAATAGTAAAATGACATAAATTCAATGTAAACATGTCTGTATAACTATAAAAAATGACATAACTGGTATAAAGAAAAATGATAAATACAATATAAACGTAAATATTAACGTAACTCACTTGTTTGTTTCAAAAGTAGCATCAAACGAGACAACATCTCCAAATGCAACATAGTTGCATTTCATTGTTTCGTCCGCCCAAAACATACGGCACAATTTCTCTTCAATTGTGTGATGATAAAAAGAGAATTCAGGGACATGTTCCTTCCTCTTCGTAATTTTGTCAACTAACATTTGAGCATCCCTATCACCGATAAACAAATTCATAGCACGTCTAAAGTTACTCCAGTCAACCGGCATTCCCCTAACTTGATCAAACCCACCCAACAACGCTACTCTTATCCTGTGTGCTTTTTGTGCCCCAATACTAGTCAACGAAGCGCGATGAATGAACATATAATCGCCATATTGCAGCTTCTGTCGAGCGCGAGATAGATCCATGTTCGACTGAACTATAAGTGGGTGGTTGTGATTCTCGGTCCAATCATACAATTCATACTTGTTTGTGCCTGGAATAACTTTAAAATAGATCCTTGCTTTACAATCGGTCAGTGTTGTTGAAGATCTACGTTTTCTTTTTGTTTTCCCGTCTACGTTATCATTTTCTTGGACATCTTCCATTAGTGTGTTTGTTTCAGCAATCTTCCTAGGTTTACCCCCTCTAATACATATGACATATTTGTATGTGACCTGCCCATTCCATTTTTTGGACCCTGATTTACGTACACCAAATCTTCCCTTAGCCGCATAAACCATGTACATGTTAACCGCTTCTTGAAACGTATCGAAACGAGTACCCTTTTTAGGTTTTTCAACAACAGGAACGTTTGGGACCCAATATGAGCTACCGTTTGGTGTGGGAATGAACTCAGGATCAAGATCATAAACATCAACATCAACATCATCTTCTACAAATAATTAAAACACATGTATTAGCAAAAACAACCTAACTAATGAAGGGGTACAAATTGTGCTTTACTAAATATGCACCAGAAAACAGTTTAACATGCATGTACATTACCCAAAATATGAACCATATAATAGTTAAAAATGGATGGATAATTATAAACATGCATGTACATTATCCAATCTTCAGTTTTGAAATTCAAATTTCCAAAACTGTTTTCCAATCCAAATTATTAACACCTCAAGAAACATTACAGTAACATAACTTCAACAACAGTCTCACATGTATGTACATTACCCAAAAAATATGCACCATATAACAGTTAAAAATGCATGCATAATTATAAACATGCATGTACATTATCTAATCTTCATTTTTGCAATTCGATTTTCAAAAACTTCTGCTTTAAAATCAAAATTATTGACAACTCAAGAAACATTACAGTAACATAAAATTCAAAAAACAGTTTAACAAAATAAGTAAAAAAAATTAAAATTAAAAAGAACTTAACCATTATTGTCGTAATGATCATAATTCGCATTCTCCATAATCAAATCCTGTTGGGGTAAAAAAATTGTTTCATCATTCAGTTCATCCATAAGAGGGTCAACTTCTGGAGTCGGGTTTGTGCTCATATTCGGATGTTGAACAATATCAACAATGTCAACCATGTTTGGTTTTGAGAGAAAAATGAATTCTGGATTAGGGTTTGATAAACGTTTTGGATTAGGGTTTGATAATGATTCTGGATTTATGATAATGGTTTGTGAATTTGATAGAAACTAAATCTGGAAAATCATTTGAAATAAAAAAACCGTATATGTTGCATGATTCTAGGATAATTTTGAATTGTCAGTTAAGATTATGTGAATGTTAAAATACCAATAATGCCCCTAATAAATTAATTATTTTAATTTTAAAAAAAATGGTATACTAAATTGTGATTGGTTAATTGGAGTTCTCACAGTTCTCGCACTTAACAGGGTTCTCATAATAAAGATACACTATATATATATATACATACGAAAGTGATCCAGTAAGAAGAAAAATTAAAATGAGAAGAATAAAAAAAAATTCTATCCACACATTTCAAATAAAGGGGGATTTTTACGGAGAGATGTATCTATTTTAATAGATGAATCTTAAAATGTGTGGTTCTGTTTTCTTTTTATAATTCTCATTTTAATTTTTCTTCTTATTTGATCCTATATATATATATATATATATATATATATATATATATATATATATATATATGATAAAAATCAAATAAAAGGATAAATATTCATAAAAAGATAAAAAGATTTTTTTTCAAAAAAAGTTCTCGAAAAATTCTCAAAACATTCCACAAGATCGGGTATGATGGTGCATGAAAAAGTTGTGAAAAACTTTTTTCTAAAAGTGGATATTTTTCCAAAAAAATTTATGAAAAAATACGTTTGCGCATTAAATCGATTTTTTGTGCATAAAAAATTAGTTTTTGCACCCAACTTCTTTTGACTTTTTTCATTAAAACAACATTGCGCATCAAAAAATTTTTGCGCATCAAAATTGGTTTTTTGTGCATTAAAAAAAACGTATCAAAACTCAAAATTATAAAAAAAAAGTTTTATGCACCAACATACCCGATCTTGTGGAATTTTTTTCGAATTTTTGGAGAATTTTTAAAAAAAGAAAAATCTTTTTATTCTTTTTACGGATATTTGTCTTTTTATTTTAACTTTACCGTATATAGGATAAAGATCAAATAAAAAGACATATATCCGTAAAAATATAAAAATATTATTTTTTCAAAAAAAGGTCTCGAAAAATTCCCAAAAAATTCCACAAGATCGGGTATGATGGTGCATGAAAAAGTTGTGAAAAACTTTTTTCTAAAAGTGGATATTTTTTCCGAAAAAAAATTATTAAAAAATACGTTTGCGCATTAAATCGTTTTTTGTGCATCAAATATTGGTTTTGCACCCAACTTCTTTTGACTGTTTTCATCAAAATAACATTGCGCATCTAACTAAAACAAGTTGAAAATTTTGTGCATCAAAATTTTTTTGCGCATCAAAATTCGTTTTTTGTGCATTAAAAAAAACGTATCAAAACTCAAAATTATAAAAAGTGTTTTCACAAAAGTTTTATGCACCAACATACCCGATCTTGTGAAATTTTTGGAGAATTAAAAAAAATAAAAAAATAAAAAAATATATATATTTTTTTATTATTTTTACCGATATTTGTCTTTTTATTTTAACTTTACCCTATATATATATATTTACAAATCTTTTCATGCTATTTTCCAAATATAAATTTAAAAACTTGCTTTTGCCAATACATCTTTATTGGAAACATGAAAAGTTCTAATCATTGAATAAATAGAATATTCTCTCCTGTCCGTATGCTTTTCAATTTCTTATTCACAATCTCTCATTTTATCAAACTTAATACCTGGCCTTGAGATGGTAATATGAGATTTCGATTTTGCCATCATCACGTATCTACCAAAGGTTAGAAACCTTTTTTTCTTTTACTGAATATGTTCAATCAAACTTGAAATTTGTTTGTCCTTTTTTTTTTTTTTTTTTGGTTTATTTCTTTTGCAAATAATGATATTTAGTTGTCCAGTACCAACCCATGAAATCGAGATATCATATATGAAGTTTATTTGTTCTCCATGCATGTTGCGTTTTTAATGTATAAGGTACTTGTAGGTTGTTGACACAAATGGTTTAAAGAACACAGTTACATGTCTGGGCTTTTGTAGTATATTTGCTTCTTTTCTTTGCTACTTGAATTTCCTATGTAGATTGAGCATATATAAAAAGGGTTGGCATGTTCTTTTAGAGTTTTTTTGGCACAAGGTATCATTAATGGTTTTTGAAATTTATTTTTGGTAACATTTAAAATTTTATGCTCCAATTAGAAGAAAGTACTGATATACCATATTGTCAATACAGTTTGGATTATGTGGGTAGGTATGGGAAGGTCGTCGTCGAGAAAAAAAAAGAAAGAAAAGAAAAGAACATGCCCGTTATATTCCCGGTTTAAAATGTTATACCATATTGTCAATACAATTTCGATTATGTGGGTAGGTATGGGCCCATGGGGAGGTTGTCGTTGATTAGAGCATCAGGTGTCGTGACATAGGTTCACCTCTTCATCACCGTCGCATCACTATAACAAACCTCCACAACTAACACACAAACAACAAACCTCAAACTCACTCATTTGAGCCCACTACTTCCTAAAAATACAAATATTACAACTATAAAAACGAAAAAAAAAAAAATGACAAAACTAGTTCATCGTGCAGACGAAGAGGTGCTTTACAGCGAGCTACGGCGAAGAGGGGCGGTGTCACGGTGAGGTGTCGGTGAAGTGCCACATCGGACGGCGAGGGGCGACGGCGAACCCACACCTAGTGCTCTCAGCAATAAAAAAAAAAAAAGAACATGCCCGAATTCTTTACAAAATGGTCTTTTGGCTGACCAATGGTCTTTTGGAGTTGCTTGTGCATGCTTTCTTATATTTTTTTTATTGACGTATTTTTTATCCGGGTCTAAATTTGCCATTATTTAATACAAATATTCTTGTGCAATAATATGACAACACCTAAAATTTAGTTTATGAGAGCCCAAGTATAAATAAAGGCATGGAAACCTTCACTTCATAGAAAAAAACATGCAAAAGCAAGCAATTACTTCTTCAAAGTTCTTACAATTATTTCTAGCTCTACTACTCGTTGCTCTCTCATTTGTAGCAAACTTTACTTCTGCTTCTTTGGAGGAAGCAAATGCTCTTCTAAAATGGAAAGCAAGCCTTAAAATCCCAAACAACTCCCAAGTTTTATCTTCTTGGAAACCCCTTCCAACGAATACTATTGCACCCGCTTCGTGCCCTTCTTGGTTTGGAATTGCTTGCAACGCTGATGGGAACATTAATATGTTGAACCTCTCGAAGTCTGAGTTAAAAGGTACGCTTCACCAGTTCCCGTTCATTATTCTAGCCAATCTTACACATTTTGAGCTTAGTGTAAACAGCTTCTTTGGTCCCATCCCACCAGAAATCGGACTCCTGTCAAAACTTGTCTATCTTAATCTTTCAACCAATCACTTTTCTGGTATAATTCCACCTACCATTGGTAAACTGAGCGAGTTAACCGTTTTGCAACTTTTCGGAAACAATTTTACTGGTCCAATCCCTTCATCGTTGGGTGACTTGACGTCTTTAAATATCCTTTATCTGCACACAAATCAACTCTCTGGACCCATTCCAAATGAATTAGGGAATATGAAGTCTCTAACTGATTTACAATTTGGGATAAATCAACTCAAAGGTTCAATCCCTTCATCGTTGGGTGACTTGACGTCTTTGACTATCCTTTACTTGTGGGGAAATCAACTATCCGGGCCTATTCCAATTGAATTTAAGAATATGAAGTCTCTCATTGAATTAGATTTGAGCCAAAATCAACTCAATGGTTCAATTCCTTCATCGTTGGGTTATTTGATGTCGTTGAAATTCCTTTATTTGTCCGAAAACAAACTCTCAGGACCCATTCCAATTGAATTTGGGAATATGAAGTCTCTCATTGAATTAGATTTGAGCCAAAATCAACTCAATGGTTCCATTCCTTCATCGTTGGGTGATTTGGAGTCTTTAAATATCCTTTATATGTACGAAAACAAACTCTCTGGGCCCATTCCTACTGAATTAGGGAATATAAAGTCTCTCACTGATTTACAATTGAGCGAAAATCAACTCAATGGTTCAATTCCTTCATCGTTGGGTGATTTGGAGTCTTTGAATATCCTTTATATGTACGAAAACAAACTCTCTGGGCCCATTCCTACTGAATTAGGGAATATAAAGTCTCTCACTGATTTACAATTGAGCGAAAATCAACTCAATGGTTCAATTCCTTCATCGTTGGGTGACCTGACGTCTTTGACTATCCTTTACTTGTGGGGAAATCAACTATCCGGGCCTATTCCAATTGAATTTAAGAATATGAAGTCTCTCATTGAATTAGATTTGAGCCAAAATCAACTCAATGGTTCAATTCCTTCATCGTTGGGTGATTTGGAGTCTTTAAATATCCTTTATATGTACGAAAACAAACTCTCTGGGCCCATTCCTACTGAATTAGGGAATATAAAGTCTCTCACTGATTTACAATTGAGCGAAAATCAACTCAATGGTTCAATTCCTTCATCGTTGGGTGATTTAAAGTCTTTGAATACCCTTCATCTGCAGACAAATCAACTCTATGGACCCATTCCAATTGAATTAGGGAATATGAAGTCTCTCACTGAATTAGGTTTGGGCATTAATCAACTCAATGGTTCAATTCCTTCATCATTAAGAAACCTGAGAAGCCTTCAGATTCTGTCTCTCCGCGTAAACAAGTTATCCGGTCCTATACCAAAAGGAATCGGAAGTCTACAATTGTTACAGCTACAGCTGGACACAAATCAATTCTCTGGTCAACTGCCTGATGATTTGTGCCAAGGGGGAAAGCTTCAAAAATTAGCGGTAAGTTATAATGAACTCTCTGGTGCTATTCCAAGAGGGCTATGGAATTGCTCCACCTTAACAAGAGCAAAGTTTGAATTTAATCAGTTTCGTGGAGATATATCGAATAGTTTTGGTGTCTACCTAAGCTTAAATTTATTTGATGTCAGTCATAACAAATTTCATGGGCAACTATCTCATAACTGGGGTAAATGCAAAAAATTGACTACATTAAAGATGGGATATAACAACATCAGCGGTAGCATACCACCGGAGTTTGGGAATTCAATTCATGTGCTTGATCTTTCGTCTAACCATTTGGTTGGTCAAATTCCAAAGGAATTTGGGGAGATGAAAAGTTTGTTAAATTTAAACTTGAGTGATAACAACCTTTCAGGAGTTATACCTCAAGAGCTTGGATCAGTGCATGGCCTGCTTACTCTTGACCTATCCAAAAATTGGTTGAACGGGTCATTACAAAGATATATTGGTGATTGGGTACAAATCAATCACATATATCTTAGTAATAACAAGCTTAGCGGAAAGATCCCATCAGAGATTGGTAAATTACGTCAACTCAATGTTCTAGATTTATCTTGGAATTCACTCACAAAAGAGATACCATCGGAAATTGGAAGTTTAAAAAGTCTGGTAATGATGAATCTTTCTCACAATAAGCTATCTGGTTCAATTCCTCGTGGTTTCAGTAACTTGCCAAGAGGGATTGACATAGACCTGTCTTACAATGAGCTCACAGGTCCAATTCCCCCTTATCCTGTCTTTCTAAATGTGTCTGGAGAAGCATTACAAGGAAATCGTCGTCTGTGTGGAAATGTTACAGGTTTGAAACTTTGTGAAAGTCAAATAGTAATGAAGAAAAATAATCATTTTCATCATAAGCTCATCCTTGTAACTACGGTCCCACTTTTTGCGTCTCTTTTACTTGTTTTATTCATGTGTGGCCTCATTGCTTATCGACGTAGAAAGAGAACTTCTCCACAGAAACCATCAGGCGAAGAAGTTGGCAAAATTTTCTCAATAACAAGTTTTGATGGACAGGCGATGTATGATGAAATCATCAAGGCAACGAATGATTTTGATGATTCATACTGTATTGGGATGGGAGGATACGGTACTGTGTATAAAGCTGTGTTACAACCCAACAATTTAGTTGCTGTCAAGAAACTTCATTCATCATCTGAGAATGACGATCAAGGCTTCCTAAATGAGGTACGAGCATTAACCAACATAAGGCACAGAAACATAGTTAAACTCTATGGATATTGCTTCCATGCTCGTCACTCATTTTTGATTTACAAATATCTTGAGAAGGGAAGTCTAAAATCTCTCTTAAGTAGCGATATCACAGCAAAGGAAATGGATTGGCTGAAGAGGGTAAGAATTGTTAGGGCTGTTGCGAATGGTTTGGCTTATATGCACCATGATTGCATACCACCTATAATTCATAGAGACATTTCTGGAGCTAATATCCTTCTCGATTCTGATTATGAGGCACATATCTCGGATTTTGGAACAGCGAAGCTTCTAAAGCTTGATTCATCCAACTGGACTGCGGTTGTAGGCACTTATGGCTATATTGCACCAGGTAACTATCATATATTTTAAAATTTATATATACTATACGTACTAATTCTCAAGTTTCAGATTTCTCTTAATCATGATCTGATATAACAATTTTTTTTTATTCTCATGTTTCCTTCCATGTAGAGCTTGCTTATACGATGGTGGCGACAGAGAAATGCGATGTGTATAGTTTTGGAGTTGTTGCACTAGAAGTGATTATGGGAAAGCATCCAGGAGAACTTATATCATGTCTGCCAACAATGTCGACTGATGATCTATTGCTGGCCAATGTAGGAGATAGACGGATTCCACGACCATCACCTCTAGTTGAGAAACTATCTCATTTAATTTTGAATGTCACACGGGCATGTTTGAACGACAACCCACAAGAAAGGCCAACAATGCGCCAAGTCAAAGATTTATTCTCAGTGGATGATCGGCTGTGGATGAAGATGGGTGTATCAGTAACTTAATGCTTGATCAATTTTGTATGATGTCTGTTCACAAGTCATAAAGTTTAAGAATTTTTTTATGTTTTTCTGTTGTCCTGAATAAAGCTGATATGCAGCAGTAGATTGTCATTCAATGTAAATAGCCTCGTGTACTCAGTTGTAGCTATAAATAGCAATGTAACCTTCACATTTCTGTTATGCTTTCACCATTAACCTCCATTGTTAACATTGTAGATTGTTATCAAATAAGATAGAAAGAGGATCTAATAAGAAGGGATAGAAGAAGACAGCATTTTGGAAAATTGTTGATAGAGTTAAAAAATTCCAAGCAAATGAAGGGATAATGCAAATTTTATAATGTGTTTGATGAAATGTTTCATCTAATATTCTATTAGTTGTGGATTAAATTTTAGTTGCTGCTAGTAACAGTGGGTCAGTTTTACTTGTGTTTTGAATAATCAGCAGAATATTAAAACGGGTTCAATCAGACAAATCGTTCGGTTGGTTAGTGGCCTAGTCAGATTGTTTTCTTGGAATTTGTTTCTATGTTAGAATGGAAGGGTCAACGATGGATTTAGTGATCACAAAGGTCTATCAAGTGAACATGTGAGCAATGACGGGATCTATTTTCTTGAAAATGGAGAGGACTACTTCATTTACGTTAACGTTGGAGGCTCTCTAGATCCTGATATAACACACAAACTATTTGGCGTATCTTCTTTTAGTGAGATCCCAGTCAGCTTGATCTTGACTTGTATCATTATAGTGGCAAAATGGCGGCTCTAGTAATGTGTCCAAACGGACTTTGGTTGGTAGCTTTCAACCTGTTTGAGCCATTTGACCCGTTCCAATTTTGCCCGCTTTTAAAAGTTAGCAAACTGACTCATTTGTGATAAACTACCCAAATTGACCCATATATATGCAGATGGGTCGAAGTTGGCATATGTATATGCTTGCTCATTGCATAGCTTTTTTGTGGCTTAAAATCTGAAGTTTGCTAGAGTAAACTACCCAATCATCTGTTTAACTCAAACTTTTCGATACAGTTGGTACTGAATCATTATGAAAACCCCTTGTCAAAGAAGCTAAATGAGGTTGTAAATGAGATCAAAGATGTAACTACCTATGGTATGCAATGTCTGTGGTATATAATCTTCAGTCCTATTGTTGTTGATGTCTTTGGAAATATTTTTGTTAGAGTTTCATCCAGAGAATTGTGTGGGCATATTAGCAATGGGCAACAAAGCTAAAATTTTGGTTGAACCTACTAGAGATCTTCCAAAGATCATGTCTAGAATTCATGGTTAGCTTCTTTAATCCTTTATGGCTATATATATTGATTTATGTATAATTATTAAGTTTATTTGTTGCTCAGGTGCACGAGTAGACAGTGGTAATATCACGGATATTAGATGCACTCAAGAGTGTGGGTCAGTTTCTTAAAAACAAAAGCCTCTAAATGCATATTAATTTGCTATATTAATGAAATCTTTTTATTTGTTTAGTATGTTGACTCTAATAGCTGTCATATCTGTTGTGTGTGTGTGTGTTTCTTGCCTTTCAGTCCGGTATATTGGTTTAAGCATGATTTGAGAGAAATTGGAGCGAAGCAAAAAAAGGGTGTTAGTTGTTGATGTTGTGGATCAACTTTGGTGAAAAGAATGGACCTAAGGCAGGAGTGGTTTCTGAGCAGTGTGGTCCAATAGAAGATTACAGATTCCCGGGAAAAAATAAGTAGGAAAATCTCGAGTCGTTAGTTGTTGCTGCGAATGATAATGACAACAGTCACATTCTTCATGTCCCAGAAGACCAGTTTTCTCTGTGTGAACACTTATCCAGGTTCATAACATACATGTTTGCTTACCTGGACTAGTATCGGTTACATGCCACTTTTCTTTTGCCTGAATATAATAAAAGTTGTATACATTTATTATCAGGTCTCCAATCCTCTCACGGACATGATGGAAGCAGTGTAGCAGCTCTGAGTCTATCATAGCATGGCAAAAAGTGCAAATTGACGCATTAACTCACAGGAATGAAAAGCTGAAACGAAAGTTGGAATTTTTCCGTACTGAAACATTGAAGTTTGCGCGCAAGGTACAAGACCATGGTGCTCGGAATTGGTGATGTTTGTGGCTGCTGAACTGTTAATGATTGTCCGGAACATCTAATTAATTTCTAAAATTCACCCTGGTTGATTATAAGACTTTTTGCGAGTATGTTTGATCTGAGTTGTAGTTTATTGCTAAGTTGACAAGCTCGGCTGAAATGAAAGGATTCAAATAGCTGCAAGCAGTTGTCTATGCAAACAATGCTATTGCTTGATATATATGAAAATGCAAGAGTATAGTAGGTACTCCTTCAACCTATCTTGTTAGGTGTTGAACCTATTTTTTTTTTCTTGGGCTTGCAAGTTATTAGCGAGAGTACCTTTTTAATGGCAGGTAGCGCCATTGCAATGGTACTGTCTTATAGATCTAGATGATGACACGAATTCATTCTCACGCGTTACAAATAGCCACGTCATTGGGTATTGAGGGGTTCATTCTCACTTCATCTTTACTATCCTCAAAATAACACAAGACGAAACTAAGAAATTATTTGCAACAACTCTTACTGTTTTGCTCTGCAGCACGGTACTGCTGTAACGAACATGATGCTGAAGTCAAGAGCATAATTCTTCAGATCGTGGATCAACTTTTTAAATTTACGTACCTCCATAACCCCATTGGCAAGTCATCCAAGGGGCTGATTTGTTTCCCTTTTGCAACCTTTGTCCAGTAACTTTCTATTCGATACACTTTCAGGTAGTTCTTGATCCAGTTTGTAGACAGCCTTAATTTGGATACCATAGACAATCAAAATAATTAGAAATTGAACCATTATAAACAGAATCACGGTTGTGGACATTATCGTGCACATGATTATTTGGATACAACTAAAGTAAACATATCATATCACAGCGACATCGTTTCGTATTGACGTATTACACTAATTCGTTCATGATCTACTTAAGTAAATATATCGAATCAAGACTTGGATGCATAGTGAAATGAATACCTCAGATCTGTATTGTAAACTATCGTACACCAAAGCATTCCTCGTATATCACGATCTAAAGATCCTATGGTAATTAAGCCGTTTTTATTTTTTGTCAAATAGTATATTTGATTACAGTATGGATTTGAAAGGGTTGGCATGCCCCA
>OU343216.1:127774506-127849365 GCA_910596185.1 Chrysanthemum makinoi | reverse complement strand
GATTGCCCTCATTAAGAACATGTAGTCAAAGATAATTAAATAAAATGACTACTTTATTTATAAATGATTTATGTCATTCAATTATTTAAGATAACACTTGTAGTTACAATTTATGTTGCATTGAAGCATTGAACTAGATTGTAGCAAAGGTAAAAATATCCGATGTACGTGAGAGCGAGCATGGATGATTTGGAGATTTCTTAATGGAACATTTCATGGAATGACATAATTAAATGAAGTAATCTAATACTACCTTGAATTTGGTAATTAAGAATTGAATGACTTAAATATATGTAGTAAATATTAACTTGAAATATGAATTGAAACACGAGGTGGTGTTCATAATTACTTTAATTATAAATGTTTATGATTTTGTAAAGTCATAAACATGAAGTCTTTTAATACAAGACTTACAATATAAAGTAAGACGTTAACTTGCTATGTTTTAAGACATATGCATGAAGTCAATGAGTTGATCAATGACTTATAACGTATAGTGGGATTATAACTAATATGTCTTTTGACTTGGTCAAATATTTATGTTATAATACATGCAATTGACTTGGTAATTCTATTGTACCATTAAGTTTTACTTTGTTGGTAAATAGGTAAGCCAAAAGAGTAGATGGTTATCTAAAATATTGTTAGATTTTCTTACAATATTAATTCTAAGGAAATACCATAGTTTTATGGTATGTTACTTGGAAAGAATCAAAATCATTGGCATTATTTGATTCAAGATAACTATAGTTTCTTCCAAAAGTTATCAAGGTTAGTAGATTGGTATAGATTGTTAAGACTCCAACCCTAGAAGATTAATAAGACAACATTTTTATGGAATGTGATGAATCACATTAAGTCTTATAAATGAAGTTCTGAATTTGTTAAACTACTTATAGGGTGAGTTGTAACAAACTAATGTTAGGAACTGTCAATGTTTTTGTAATATCCCAAAAGAGAACAATGTATTGTTTACTACTAAACTATTTAAAGGTGATCTTTAAATTTTTAAAGGCAAGTGAGAGTTTTGTTTAGATCTTGAAAGATTGAATTACAAAATACATAATCTTCTAAAATGCACTAGCAAATATCATGATGAGGCTAAACATGAAAATGATAGACCTCAATATGATGGAATTGTCATTCATATATCCGTAAGGATATCTGGATATTTAATATGTGAGGAATATGAGTTCTGAGGATCATGGTAAGCTTACAGGCCAATCATAATAAATTTACCAAATGTTGAATTGTGGAAAATCAATCATACTATGAATGTAGAGATCATTATAAAATAATCAACTTTAGATACTTGGTTTATCTTAATAATGAAAATGAGTTTCTTCAAAGGATGGAAACCCTAGTGGTTTAAATCTTTGTGTAGAAATCATATGGACAATATTGTACATGTATTTAATGTATGTCTAGTGATAATAATATCAATCATACTTGCATTAACTATGATTGAATATTTTTTCTAGATACATTAAATAAAAGTATAAAGATTATAATTGTCATACTTAGTTTCATTGATATGAAATTTTGACAATGAATGTCAAAACTCTTTGTTGTGAAATTACTTTTGCAAGGACGATAAGTAATACAAAGTAGTTTATGATTTCAAATAATCTTTGAATATGTACAAACTGCAAGAATCCATGAATGGATATATGCAAGCATCGAGGAGATGTTTCTTATGTTTAATATTAAATTCATGTTTGATTTAATAATTAAAATAAGATTGCTCATAAGTATTCACGGAAAGCTAGTGGAGTATTATTTATTTTTCTTAAATCTTATATGTTGTATGAGCAACTACATTCCACCTAAATTAAGTTTTAGTTGGGAATGAAACTTCGTTTGTAAGATTTGGAAATAATATATACAACCTTGGAATATATGTTTATTATTATAAACATATGCGATTGGCATAATGAGTCAAAAGAACATGATGAATACATAATCTTTGACAAGATAGATGAGATCTTAAAGTTTAACTTGAAAATTCATCACGTGAAAATCATCATTGTGTATAAAGTTGTTATCTCATGCTTGATTACAAGATGATTTGACAACATTGAAAGTTGTTAGTGTAATAAATATTTTAAAGGAATATGTTTGGATTTAGAATCACATTCCAATCACGGAGATGCTCCTAGATTCTATGGATGATTATATGACAATTGTTTCATAATTGTCATTGCCAACAAAACTTGAGTTTTGGTAGGCACCAACATTACACTATAAGCGTTCAAAAGTTTGGATATTTAAAGAGCATATTGTTGTACACAATGATGCTAGTATAATTGAGATGACACTCAATTCACGGTATCCTTGATGATGACCATGTTGACTAGTTATGCTCAACTAAGAGCATAGTTGCATTATACATTAAAGAATAAAGAATACTTTAAACTTTAAAAGTTTTGAAAGATGATTGTCATATAAAGGTGGTTGGGTTGTCCACGCACCTTATGGAATAAATATGACAATATCAAGATATGTGTAAACACATACAAGAAATTCACTTATTGAATGTTTGAAATAAGTATTCTCAAAATTCCAATAGATCAAAGTTAGTTGAAATTATGCCTTGTCAACAAGTATGAGACGCATGACTTGTGGCAAAATTCATTAACTAAGAATTATCATGCATTGATCTATTTAGTATTTGGATAAAGGATGTTAAACAATTATTATTTATAATGAATTAAAATTAAAGTATCGTTTAATTTCATTTATAATATTGTGTCCTATATTTGCATGTTTAAATCCTTGAATAACTTAAGTTATTCTAAATAGTCCGTTGTCGATAAATAACATGGGAATGATATTGAATTAAGACAAATCAGTATTAGTAGAATATACTTGAAAGTATATTGATGCGATTAGCATGACTAATTCGAGATGATATTCAATGTATTGAGTATAGGACTTATCCGCACGCATGATAATACTTTATGGATCTTTGTCATTAAGTATATCATGGATATTTATCCTCGGACTTGAGATACAAGAGATATGTCATGGATGTAGTGCATTTTTTGTGAAGCAATCGCTACGTGGCGGGTAGTTATAAGGGTTGTTTTGAGATTCTTGAAATTTGTGAATCATGCTTGTAGTCAAAATGGGATTTGTTTCCTTCAAATTTATTTTGAAGTATAATACTCTTGGGCCTAGTAGGATTGTTAAGATGTTTGTATGGACATACCCAAGGTCTTGGAATATGTTCGGAAGGATTGGTAATCTTAATCAATCACATTAAGCGAGCAACAGAATAGTTAATTAAGAAATGAGTGAGATCCATATTCTTATTAACATGGTATTAGAAACAAAGGATGAATATGATGATGAATCATCAAATTTGGTTTTTTTTCTCCAGAAAACCATACGAGTTGTACGGGGTCATTGGCGTGTTGCTAGGCGGCTAACCAATGTCATTTCACGTTTGTAAACATATCCAGTGGGAGAACATTTGGAAATGTATATATTTACAAACATGTGAATGTCGGTTCGAACTTCGTGACCGGATTGCACATTAGCGAATAAGAATTGAAGTTAATAATTAATGTTTATGTTTACGATTAATTATTGCACATTAAGTCGGTTAACGATCGTTAAGTATTTAACGGAAAAATGACTAACGACCGTTAAAATGAAAAGAGAATGACTAGAAATGGAAGACTTGGAAAAAAAGTTATGGGTTCTCTTTGGGCTTGTCTACATGGCCGGCCAAGGGTAATGGGTTTCAACCCAATCCCTAACTTGTTCCCAAAGTTTACCTACTAGTATATAAAAGAGGGGTTAGGTTCTAGGGTTTCATTACACTTGTGCATTGAATTAACCTAGATCTCTCCTCTCTCTCTCTAGTCTATATTAGGCGAACACCATTTGTAAGGAGTTTGGTTTCGTTTTTTAATAGCGAGGACTTGTGTTAGATCTAACAATCAGCGATTCGTTGGTTAATTGTGTGTACAAGAGCGTGGTTGTAAGATACTTACACCAATTAGTACTTCTTTGTTTTGCTTCGTTCAAAGGGATTTGTAATTCGCAAGAAGATGCGTTCGCATACTTCGATTAATTAATTAATTTGTTATGATCTTTAAGTCTTCATTTGTGTACTCTTGATGTCTATATGTTTATTGTATGTTTTATATATTATAAACTCAACATCGGTCGTGACTGGAGACGACACAGGTCATCAAGCGTCATTTCGATTTTCTCTCTCAACCCTAACATGACCGGGATGCCTCGATTCGATGACCCAAATAAAAAGAAAAGATAGAAAAAAAAAAAAAAAAAAAGTTAAAACACGTTGAATATCGGTCGAAGTGAAACCGAGTATTCAATTTCTAACCACCCAGAGCGTCTAGCCGAAATTCGAACCGATATTCAATTTCTTGGCCACACAACCGACGTCTAGCCCGATCTCCACATTCGACAAACTCGATTTCAACATCGGTCATCATTCAAAAATTCGGGTGCCCAACCGATGTTCACCCATCGATTGGGACCAGCCTTATTGATTCAAGTCTACAAATATAGAGTAAACAAACTTGTATGGAGATTATACATTTAGACATCATTTGATCACCATCATTGCAAAGGGGTCCCGATCCTGAGGACTTCTAAAGATCTCAAGTTGCTTCGGCAAGCCGTGTTGTGATTGGTTTTATTTTTAAATAGCGTCTTATTGGGTGTGTTTTAGGTGTTGTTTGGTTTTCCGAGTATAATACCTAGGCTATTTAGTCCCAGTACTTCATTGTGATTGTTGGAGTGTTAAGTGTCTTTTAGAATGGTTGTTTGGTGTTTGTATATTTTAGCAATGCACCTTGTTAGTTATTTTAATGTAAAATACCGAAAGGATCAATAGGAGATGATTTGTACATTTTTTTAATTGTTATTTAAACACTCATTATACAAGTATTCAAAGCATTTAAAAATAAAACCAAACCGAAAAAACAAGTTTGTTGGTATAATTTGGCTATACACAAATATTGGTTGGCCGAAAAAAGCAATTGGCCCGATAATAAAACCGAAAAACGAACCGCCAAAACCGAGCGGTTTTGGTTTTGGGTTCTACAAAAATCGAACATTGTGGTTCGGTTTCCGTTTTAGCCAAAAACCGACCCAAACCGAACCGTGCACACCCCTAATATATATTAAGGGTTGGGGCACAAGATAACAAGGGAAAAAAATGCATAAAAAATACTCGAGACCCCACAAAAAAAGACACATGTACTTATAAAAAATGTATTTATTGTGGGTTCTTGAATACTTTTTGTGTATTTTTTCACTTCTTATCTTGTACCCTCAGGGCACAAGATAGAAAAACTCATATATTAAAACCTACCTTTTACATCCAAAATAACCAAGGATTATGGACATGCCCATAAATCCTTTTAACAAAAATACTTGGAATCTATATAAGCAAAACAACCTACATAATAGAACTAAAAGAGAAAACTCCAATCTTGAACTTCAAAAGCTCACCATAAGCTCATGACTACATTTTCTTAAGGAATCAACATAGGTCACAAACTACGCTTGGTGACCAATGAGGACTCAAATAGGCTTCATCATGCATATTATAGCAATCGACCTATGATTAAAGAGACTTTGATTTGTATCTACATGTCCTATACATGCACATACGCTCCTCATCAATCAACAACAGACAAGCAAGGGCACATATGGTAACTGAGGCCTCAATGGCAGTTAGATCAATCTTCAATGTGATACCACCCTAACCTCCTTTGACAATGCATTGTTTGGACCAAGAAGGTTTATCTTTCATACCTCTCTATTCCAAACATCATACATTGTCCACCAAGACCACTTACACTTCACACCAGGATACCTACTATATGGAGAGAACAGTCATTTAAAAATCAAAGGAATTAGCAACAAATCACATAGTTACCTTACCAAGGCCTGCTGAGATAATTGATGTAGCATACCAGAGACTTTAAAGAGTGTTTGCCCAAGTTACAAGGCCATCTGGTGTAATGATCTTAAAAACCTCATATCATCAGTAGTGAAGATATGAAGCAATGACCCATAGCCATATATAAACTTGCAGAAAGCACATGTAAATCATATTTGCATAGATGATTTAATATCTTAAATGAAGAGCTTAAACAAGCTACCTTAATAATCACGAAGGGATACTATTAGGTGATTTAGAAACTAGTTATTTAGGAAAACCAATAGAACAATATTGTTTTATCCCAACTTGTCATTAGTCTTTTAAGGGACTAGTCCTAATCCTGGGTACTAGCCAGCGCCCATAACTTCTTATCCCCGAACACTCTATTTAGAACTCGCCATATTCCGGACTAGACAATACACATATCCACATATTCGGACTGACAATACATATCCACTTCAATTCTTGCCCAACTTTTTGAACCTGAATGGATTGTTTCACTTTTAAATTGAGAAGTTGTAATTTGACACTTTCAGTGATCATTTTCAACCTAGTCTTCCAATCCACTTCCTCACCAGTGAACAGTCTTGAGTTTATTTCTTTCCAAAAATATGGTATAGCTACATTGTTGTGGCAAGCACTATCCTCCTCAGAACACTCCCAATTGTATTATTACTTGGTTTATTTTCATATTGCATATTCACAGTTTCCCAAGTGTTAGTAAGATCTGGTTGACCTATTTTTGCTTTTAGCCTATTCCAAACTTCCTTTGAGTACTCACCTTACTAGTCCTTCTCATTTCCCAACCACCTATTCCATCTTAGCCCTCGTCGAACTCTGTTGTTTCCTAACTAGTCTTCACACTAGCTATAAGCTGATCCTCATACCTTTTAGGCACCTTAACACTCTTTTTTGAGAATCATTTTATTCATTGACATTTTGTTGGAAATGTATATATTTACAAACATGTGAATGTCGGATTGAACTTCGTGACCGGAAGGTTACATTAGCGAATGAGTATTAAAGTTAATAATTAATGTTTATGTTTACGATTAATTATTGCACATTAAGTCGGTTAACGATCGTTAAGTATTTAACGGAAAAATGACTAACGACGTTAAATGAAAGAGAAGGACTAGTAATGGAAAATCTTGAAAGTGAAAAGTTATTGGTTTTCCCTTGGGCTTTCATGGCGGCCAAGGGGGCTTCCCAAGCCTAATCCATAACTTGTTCCCAAGTTTTCTATCTACTATATAAACAAGGCTAGGTTAGGGGTTTCATAACTTTGTGCATTGAATTAACCCTAGATCTCTCCTCTCCTCTCTCTTGTCCCTATTAGGCCGAACACTCCTTGTAAGGGAGTTTGGTTTCGTTTTCCCAAAGCGAGGACTTGTGTTAGATCTAGCAATCGCTTGATTCGTTGGTTAATTCGTGTGTACAAGAGCGTGGTTGTAAGACACTATTCTTACACCAATTGGTTTGAGTTGTAGAGCGGTAGGGACAACTCTTCAAACCACTTCTTTGTTTTGCTGAGATTTGACATTCTCAAGAAGTGCGTTACGCATACTTTTAGTTAATTAATTTATTTGTTATGATCTTTAGTCTTCCGCTGTGTACTCTTGATGTCTACATGTTTTATTATATATCATGTATTATAAACTCAACGGTGGTATTCGAGCCTTGTATAACAAGTAATTAATTCTTGAAACATATTAAAATAAACAAGTTGTGTTATTATTTGTATGCGTTAGATCTAGGGTTTTAAAACCTAAACCCTAATTTTGACGTTTATTTTGGTGCCCTAATTAGGGTTTTGTAAACTAAAGTTTTAATTGGATTAGAACTAGGATGCATGCAACTTTAAGTGTATTCGCGTAACTTTGTTTAATTGCATTAATTGTTAAGTGTAATTTTATATCCATGATAATTACATGCATGTTTGCTTTTATTGTATGTCTTTCTTGTTTAAGTGATATACATTAAATTATGATAGATCTAAAATTGGGGAAGACCTCAATCATTATTAATTTAATCAATTATGTGTTATGTGGTATGTATTTAATTTTGACTTACCTGTCGATGAATCGATGCATGTGGTTCACACTTGTACATAGATGGCGGTTGAAAGTCTTAATTAAATATATATACATCATATTAAGCATCTAGAATTGGTTATTAATAGGATTTATAAAATAAAAAAAGTTTGCATGTGGCTATTTGATATGCATGACTTTTATTTGTTATGCATTCATTGTTTATATGTTTATTTTTAAATACTTGCTTGTTTTGTTATGTGTAACAGGGTATTTTACAAGAAAAATAAAATGAGCCCTAAATAATGGTGAAACATAATATTTTAAGCATAGTAATCATAATCGTTTAATTGATTGGTGACTTTGGTACAAATGAATGCGACAGCTCACCAGCTAGAATGAACTATAAAGGGGTTGATAAAGAAGTCACGCATGTCGCACTAAAAGGATGTCTAAGGTTATGCTTTTAGCACACAGTCCCTCGCCCTCTTTGTAAAGTTCGAATGGAATGCCAAGCCATAAAATGTGCAAGCTCATCTTAAGAGCGAATTGGTTTTAATTCCATCGCCCGCCGGTGGTAATTACCGAAACACTAAGTGTTTTACACTTATGCAAAAGTAAGGTATAATGGATGATAATTAACACTAAATTCCTTGATTGGTGAATCCATACCTGTTAAAGTTTGATGATAAAAAGCTTATACATTAAAACAAGATATAAATGTTTTAATAAAACCTATGCTACGAAGATGAATGCATGACATCTTTGTACATATTTGATTTGACATCAAAAATTATTACCCTTTAATTTAAGTTATATGCCATCCAACGAAACGGAAACACCTAAGATTACTTTTTTATTTAGGTGAGATGGTGACTTAGATCGTAATCAAGGTAAAATGTCCATGTGGCGTGAGAGCGGGCATGGATGATTTTGCGATTTCTTAAGTTGGAAAACTTAATGAGTTTTGTAGTGAGCCCGGCAACTCAAGGCATAAGATGGGGATAAAACATGTTTACATGGCAATTGAGATTGGCTAAATGTAAATCCCATAAATCTAGGAATTGAAATTTGAAAATTGGCAATTGAGGTTCGACTCGTACAATTTTGAATAATTTTCATTACTAGTCACGATGTGATGAAACTATATCAATTTGGATCCTAGTTTTCAAGTGAAAATTAAATGGTTATATGTTTATGAACCATGGGTATTTAATTTTCTTGAAAAGGTTAATTATCGAAAATACTAAAATTGAATTTTGTAATTCTTTTTGAATGTATAAATGCAACATTTAACCGTAGCGTGGTTTAGTCTTTGATTAGTAAATTGATCCATTACGCTTATCAAACAAATGTTTGATCGAGAATAATTTACGAAAAGACAAACAAGTCTCTTTTCTATGGGAAAAGAATGAGACTCAATCCTATTCCTTTTGCATTGAATGAGAAAGGTATTATAGGAACATTTGAATTGTCTAAATTCTAATGTAACTCATAACAATGAATTGCACATCTTATTTTCCTTAAAGATTTCATTACCCTCATTTGGTGAATAAATCCTTTTGTACTTGAACATGAATGTTGGTTAGCTGGAAAAATATGTATATGAGTTACTAAATTAAAAGTTAGACTATTTACCCTTGAAAATTGGTAAAAGGCAAACTAGCAATATTTATCTAGTTGTTTTGCTTTAACCTTTAAAGGTGCTACAGCCCATTATAGGCATGGTAGGCTTGTTAAGGAAGAAATTGCATTTTTCAAGTTAATAACATTGATGGATAACCCATCATTCACAGAGTAGAATACACCTTTTAGTACATAAGTAATGATTACGTATGATTCTTGTGGAAAACTAGAAGGGGGGGTTGAATAGTTTTACCAATTAAAACTTCTTTTTAATCTATTTAGATAGACTTATGTCAATCTATTTGGATGTGTGTGTTGGATGTTGATAAACAAGCATGTAGAGGTAAGTAATGAAAGATAAAGGTAAGAAGCACAAAACCACAGCATAGTATTTATAGTGGTTATTTTACAAGGTCACCTTGCCCTACCCACTCCCGAGTCACCTACCGAGAGTTATTGTCACTACACCAATATCCTTATGGTGGAGAAGCCTTCCAACGTCGCTACTCTTTTAGGTATAGGCTAAATAGGGTTCTTTCCTCCAAGGTGAACCACACCTACAGCGTCATTACCCTTTATAAGGTAATAGGCTAAGTACCTAGTTCTTTCACACCTTAGGTGAACTACACCTTCACAACGTTACCTTACCTTTATGGGTACTAGGCTAAGCACCTGGTTCCATGCAGTGGAGGAACTACCACACTACACCAACGACTAATCTATAGGGAGATCTACTCTTTACAACATCATCAAGGGATATGTATCCTTGGATCTAATAAGTCTATTTTGTACATCGAAACACCATATCGAATGTACATCTAAGGCACCTTTCACTAATGCCTTTGACTAGATCTATAAGACACCTTTCACTAATGTCTTGTGTCTTAACTTCTAAACACCGTTCACTAATGCTTCTTTGTCTTGTTCTAAGCACCTTTCACTAGTTTACTTCTTTTGTCTTGACTTCTAAGCACCTACCACAAGTGCTTTATCTATAGGCTTGATAGATACCCTTCACTAATATCTTCGTCGGACTCTTGAGACATCTTTCACTAATGTCTTTAACACTACACTTCTTTGAAGAAAGAAAGGAATCATCAACAAGAAGACTTCATTAGCCTTGATGATGAGGAAGCATGGCAACTCATGGACTTGAGCTTGCTTGACTTCAAATGTGGTGATCTTGCCTTTATAGGAACCTAAAGATCACACAAAAACAAAACTACAAACATAGATCTCTTGGATCTAAGGTTAGTGAGATTTAACTGAGGGGAGAAAGTATGTTGGAAAGGGGTGAGAAATAATGAAGAAATGGCTCACTATTTATGAGGAAAAATCTCTTGTTCCCGGGATCCCTACCAGAGGATCAGGCTAGCCAAGCTAAGGGATCGTGGTCCGCTCTCTTTACCCATGGGTATTTTTGGTTATGGGTCATGGGTCATGGGTTATGGGTTGATCCATGGTTTTCTTTCTAGATACAATGAACTTGGTTAAGTGATATATATAAAACCATGGGTTGTGGGTCAAAACCATTTGCTAGTATTTACCCATTTAGTATATACTTGTATTTACCCATTTTAGCATATACTTAGTTTTTACCCATTTTAGCATACTTAGTTTAGTATGTTTTAACCCAATATGTAAACACTAGTTGTTGTACACATATATCTAAATCATAAAATCACTTATACTTGTTTTAGTGTTTTATGTGAAGCGTAGTGTTAGAAAACTATTAGTCAAACCATTTTAGTATTTTGTTTGTTTTGGATTAAAATGATTTACTTTTTGTTATCGACAAAACATTAAAAGATGCGTAAAATATAAATAAGCGTTTTTAGGCAATTTGTATTAACAATCTCTCCACTTTTGTTGATGAAACAAAACATAAAATTATTTTAAGGAAAAAGCTAAAAATTAAAATTTAATTTGTAGTTTTACTTTCTTCTCCCCTTTTTGTCGAAACAAAAGTGTTTGAAGGAAGGCAACACATTGTTTTTAAGAAAAACATGTGAAAGAAAAAGTAAAAATGAATAGAGAGCAAATAAGGGAAAGGATCTCGGTCTTACCTCCCCACCCGAGTCCATCTATGTAAAGGTCAAGAAATTATACTAATCTAGTTTGTTTGCAAATAAGTTTACAAAATATATAGATCCTACTGAGACGAATGTGCTACCCCTTGATGATTGCAATTTTTGCAAAGGGATGTCACGAAATGTAAACCTAGTATTGCAAGTAATTTGCAATGTATTGCTTTGACATAGCTCCCCATAGCTTTAGGGATAAAAGTCTTCATATGTAAAATGAATAACTACAAAACAAAGGTTAGAAATCAAGTATAATTCACAATTTCACAAAATGTGATTCAAGTTAGTAGAAAAGCTTTTCGTCTCCCCACGGATCCATGGTTCCCTCCCTAGTAGGGATCCGTCTGAGCAATCCGGAGGGATCGTTTTATTTGTTAAATTTCAAAAAGGTGATATAACAAGTAATGTTATCACAAAAAAAATGAGATATGAATACAAGGTAATCATATTCTCAAAAAAATAGCAAGTAGCATGTAATTATTGCAAATAAAACTAGAGTTGTGATATGATACACATGACTCTAAAAACTAAGAAAATAAGAAAATACATTACTAGAAATTTCTAAACCAACTATAAACTGATGCTAGGACACCACTAAAATCTTCTAGCTCAAGTTTTGTTTGGTTTGATCACAAATTCGAAGCGTTGAGGAGATGATAGAATATGAAGCGTTGGTCTTCTCGTACTTCATGTATCAAACTTTCAACATGTTGACAATGATGGCAATCTTTGTCATGGCTAGGTAGTGGTGGTGGAAGAAATGAGATGGCTTGATCTGAAGGATCAAGTGGGCACGCTTCTTGAACTAAGCGATGGAGGGATTGGTGGAAGTGCATTTAAGAATGACTGACCAAGAATGCGGTGGTGGTAGAGAAGTGTCAACTTCCATATGGTCGAGTGGTTGACTTTGATGATTTGTCATAATCAAATGGGATTATCTGATGAAGAAGGAAATTGAACAAGTGTTGACTCAACACCTTGATTTTGAACCATTATTCCTCCTAATGAGGAGAATGTTGTGTGGCGGATGAGGCGGCCTAGGAGGCAAGTCCTCTAAATTGTAGGGATGTGTGATGATAGTGGGGATGTAAATGAAAAAATAGCTCAGGAACCAATGGTGATGGTTTGGTGGAAATGATATTGTTTGGCCTAGGAGGTATGGTGGTGTTTGGCATAGGTAGTTTGTGGGTACCTCCTTTTAGAATTAGTTTGATGGATGATGAAGGAATTCTATCATTTGTTGGTTTGATGGGAGATGATTCGGTTGAAGAAATTTCATGTATAACACGAGTTCTTTTAATGGGTGGTTCTTTGGTGGATAAGTTACTACTTGGGGTTTTCCTCATGATGGGATGATTTCAAGAGGTTGCAAGACCAGAAGTTTAAGATGAGAGTGATGATTATGGAGGTCCTAACAAGGTGGTTTATAAACTAAGAGATTTGGCAAGTGCATTTTAAGCTTCAAGCCACTAGGATTCATTGGAATGTGATGATTGACATGCACAAGAGTCAACTTCGGAGGTTGCTCTGATCTAGGAACTCATTTAAGATGAGATGGAGTGTTTGAGTTAGGAAGATGAGTTGAAATGATTGTTTTAGCAAGATTTGACCTATCGTCATCCGGATCACGGTTCCCTCTCTCGAGAGGATCCGTCTAGACTAATCCTAGGAGATAGATCTCTGTGACAATGAAAGTGGAAATGATGTTTCTAAGATCTAAGACCTATATCATCTTGAGTGTTTCAAGTCCTCCTAAGTGTTTTTAAATGAAGGGATGCTTGAGTACTTGAAGGTAATGAGTGATATAGCTAATGATTGTCATTTATGGAAGGATTTGGAACTTTCAAGGGTACCAATGGATGAGCAAGGATGACACTAAAGATTTAGAGTGTCAATTGAAGCTAAATGATCCTAGAGATCAGGTTGTGTCTTTGGAAAATATCCTAAAGGTTTTGAGATGGAAAAACTAGGATTTGATCAACTTTAATCAATTTTGTGGTGAGGATGATTTATGATCAACTTAGCCATAATCGAAGGATTTCTAGATGTAAGGGATCAAGTAGAAGAAAAATGAAGTGTGAGTTTGAGGCGGAAGAGTGATGGATTAGTACACAATGATAGATCTATGAACGACTTAGGGTGTGATCTATGTGAGTTGGAATGAGTAGCAAAGATCAAACTATCTTGATAAGGACTTAATTTGTCTTAAAACACTATGTTTAGCTAAGTGTGAGGTGTTCTAAGGATGTGTTTGAAATACAATGCTTGCAATTGCATTTTACGTTTAGGGATCCCACGGTTCCCTAAGAGTAGGGATCCGTCCAGTCAATCTTTGGGATCGACCACCACTCGTGAGGACCTTTACTAAAGGTATCAATGATCTTTGACAATGCATTATATTCCAAGACTAGTTTAAAGGAGTTCTAAAACTAAGATATCAAATGTAAAATGTTTTATTTCATGAAGAAAATTGGATTACATTGATAAAACACAGTACAAGAGTTTGATCCTATTTTGGAATCCTATTGGTTTCCTTGAGTGTTTTCACTAGGAGGATCATTATGTGATTGATGAGTGTTGGTGGAATCAAGAATGAAGAAAATCTTTGTTCACAAAAATGCGTACAATGGACTTTGAAATTGAGGATGGAAGTGCATAACATTATGATAAGTAATAAAGAACATTCCATAAGGGATGAAGTTTATTCTTGGAGCCTTGAAGATTTGCAAGTCGCGCACAAAGAAGTGGCCGAATTGTATGGTTGTTGTGTTAGCAAACAGTGCAACATGTGAGCACAACAAGCGGAAGGATTTCCGATTTCCCCTAAGACTCCAAACATTTTCTCGTGGGATGAGTGCAAAGAAACTTGTATTCTTCTCGGATATCCCTTGTAAAGATAATGTTTGGATCGAATTAATATGGTCGGGTTTGCATATTATGCGATTTAAATCTTTTGGGGAGGGTATGTGTGAACAATATGGACTATTTTCTTCACGAAAGTTGAAGAGAATCAAAGAACCAATCTTCCGATTGAAGCATTGTCCATGATTTGGAATGGGAGGATGAGCAAAAATGCCCAAGGTTAGAAATGAACTTTTGGTTTTTGATATAAAACAAAGAGATGAGAAAGCGATCCGTTCTGAACAATTCGACTTGACGGAAGAATTCCATTATGAACCTTGGACATATCTTCGTTGATTTCAAAGGCATTCTAGTCCTATGGCTGGAAGGAGGTATTGATACCTTCGTGTGAAGGTGTCTATCGTCGCTTCATGGAAGTGGCGGTTTTGAATTATTGAACCCACGGACATGATTGCCGGTGTTGGGTTGAGAGATGTTGGAGTGAAGCGCTAGTGAGTGAAAATCAAACTCATATTCATGCGTCATAGTTGAACCTATAGAAATGACAAGTTGATAAAGGGAGATGTTTGTGGTCAACTTATGATAATCTAATGTTTTTACTAGATTTTTATTAACAATGGTTTTAACAAGAAATACACTTAACTCACTTATGGTTTTGACATACAAGTAGAGTATTACTCTTAGAAGAAAGGGTTTTGATTTGCATGGCTGTTTCGATAGGGACGGATCCGGTTTCCTTTTAAAGGGACCAGGCTAATTATAACTTTAGGGATCCGTGGATCTGAGTAGCAGCTTGATTTTTATAAAAACATAGATTTTACAGTTTTATACCACGAAAATATGTTTTATCCTACATTTTCCTTTAGCATGCATACATGACTTAATGTATGTGAAAATTTAAAACATATAAATCAAAATAAGTGACAAACACATTATGATAAAAGTAACCTAGATAAACTAGATTATTAATAGTATTGCATTTCAATACTAAGGATGATACAAAGAATTGGGTATATGACCCCAATATAGATTAACAACACAAAATGTCTCGTTATGTGAAATTCATCATGCAGGAACACAAGTCGATGAGTGTTATGAAGATGAGCACGAGTGCGATGTAAACCATGTTGATGACGGATCTTCTTGGTTTTGGTTGAGATGGAATGAGGAGGAAGATGAAGTTTTTTTTTTTTTTTTTTAAGGAAATTTTTGAAATTGGATGATTTGAAAAGGTGGGGATTTGATAGATAGAGTCGACGATTTGGGAGTTTTATAGGGAAGGAGGAATTTTTGAAATTCGTGTTTTGTTTTATTATTGGATTGAAAAGAAATAAAACATAAGTTTAATATACTATGACTATAGGCGAGAAATATAACGCATTATGTGAGAAAAGGCTTCCTAACGATGCTTCATGTAAACCATGTAATTTGCACAAAAGATAATCATATAAATACATAAAAAGGTATACTTAATTATCAAGCAAAGTAAAAAGAAAGTCATACCTCTAGCGCACTTAGGAATGTCTTTACAAATGACACGACAAATGTCATTAACTATTCCGCTCTTTGCCTTTAAGATACCTTTTTAAGAAAGGTATTCTTATTACCAAGCGACTCCTAAAGCTTGGTGGGTATGAGCTTTAACTAATCAACATGACAAAGAAGATTAGTGCATTTAAATGAAAAGAAAAATGTTGTTATCAACTCAACATCCAAACATATAGTTTTGAAATACATGGTGTTTGCTTTTATGAAAAACGCTTTCTTTGTAGTTTCGTGGTCGTTATTGAACTTGGTCTGAATGTCAGTGATTGATAAACAAGCATGTAGAGGGTAAGTAATGAAAGATAAGAGTAAGAAGCATTAACCACTTGCCACAGTATTTATAGTGGTTAGGCTACAAGGTCACCTTCTTTTGCCCTACTCCACTCCCGAGTCACCTGAGAGATTCGTAATCACACACCAATCTCCTTATGGCGAAAAGCCTTAACAAGCATCGCCTACTCTTTTTCGGTACTAGGCTAACCCTTGGGTTCTTTCACTCCAGGTGAACCACACCTACACAACGTCATACACCTTTATAAGGTACTAGGCTAAGTACCTAGTTCTTCGCCTTAGATGAACTACACCTTCACGTCGCCCACCACCCTTTATTAGGTACTACGCTAAGCACCTAGTTCCATTGCAATGGAGGAACTACTACCACACTACACCAACGACTAATCCCAAAGGTGATCTACTCCTTTAAAACATCATCAAGGATATCAATATCTTTGGATCTAATACTAGTCTATTTTTGTACATCCGAAACACACCATTATCGAATGTACATCTAAGGCACCTATCACTAATGCCTTTGACTAGATCTACAAGACACCTTTCACTAATGTCTTGATGTCTTCACTTCTAGCACTTTCACTAATGCTTCTTTGCGCTTCTAAGCACCTTTCACTAGTTAGCTGCTTTGTCTTCAAGCACCTACCACAAATTACTTTATCCTATAGACAAAAGATACCCTTCACTAATATCTTCGTCTTGACTCTTGAGACATCTTTCACTAATGTCTTTAACAACACACTTCTTTGAAGAAAGAAAGATCATCAACAAAGAGACTTGTGCCTTGATGATGAGGAAGCATGGCAACTCATGGACTTGAGCTTGCTCGACTTCAAGGTGGTGATCTTGCCTTAAGAGGAACCTAAAAGATCACACAAAAAAAACAAAATACAAACATGAATCTCTTGGATCTAAGGTTAGTGAGATTTAACTTTCAGGGGAGAAAGTATATTGGAAAGGGTGAAAATAATGAAGAAATGGCTCACTATTTATAGAGGAAAAACCCTCACGTTTCCCAGGATCCCTACCACAGGGATCCGGCTGCACAAAGCTAGGGATCCGTGAATTCAGCTCCTCTTTACCCATGGGTATTTATGGTTATGGGTCATGGGTCATGGGTCATGGGTTATGGGTTGATCCATGGTTTTCTTTCTAGATACAATGAACTTGGTTAAGTGGTATATATAAAACCATGGGTTGTAGGTCAAAACCATTTGCTATTTTTTTACCCATTTAGTATATACTTGTATTTACCCATTTTAGCATATACTTAGTTTTACCCATTTTAGCATACTTAGTTTAAGTTATATGTTTAACCCATATAAACACTAGTTGTCGTACATATGTATCTAAATCATAAAATCACTTATACTTGTTTTAGTGTTTTATGTGAAATAAAGTGTTAGAAAACTATTAGTAAAACCATTTACCATTATTTTTGTTTGTTTTAAGTTAAAATGATTTTATGTTTATTATCGACAAAACATTAAAAGATCGTAAAATATAAATAAACGTTTTTACGGCTTATTTGTATTAACAGTTCTTCAAAGGTGTAGGAAAGTAAAAAGCAAGCAAGTTGTTTTCATTGGTTATGCAACACTTACAATGTTGTCGAGATTCGTGGGAGGAGCATTTGTGTTGCATTACGAATAAGAAGTTGTTTAAGGATTTCTAATTGATTGGGAGCTACAAGCCTTATTCCTGTGTAGTAACCCAGATTATCTTCAAAGATAATTACTTTCCAATTGTAGACACTTATGTTTTAAGGATAGTAGTATGCGTTTCCTTACTAAACAATATAGTTATAAATCTACTTGTTATATCTATGACACAAATCATATTAATCTTAAACGTGTATCGTGTTGTTTATACGCTACATAATGTTGTTCCATGCACAAGTGGAAGAAATATCTTTATTGTGTGCAAGGTACAACACATATTAATATGATTTAAATGAATTCTCTTGATGAAAAGTAAGAGATAGCGTTCTAATAGGAAGTATACATTTAAAGTGTATGATTGCCCCATTAAGAACATGTGTCAAGATGATAACAAAGACTACTTTAAATATTTATGTCATTTAATATTTTAGAAACACTTGTAGTTACAATCTATGTTACATTGAGAATTGAACTAGATTGTAGCCAAGGTAAAATATCCATTAATGGGTGAAAGCGAGCATGGATGATTAGGTTTCTTACATGGAACATTTCATGGAATCACATAATTAAATAAAGTAATCTAATACTACTTTGAATGTAAGTATTAGTTGAATGACTTAAATATATGTAGTAAATATTAACTTGAAATATTAATTGAAACGAGGTGGTGTGATAATTACTTTAATTAAAAAATGTTTATGATTTTGTAAAGTCACAAACATGAAGTCTTTTAATACAAGACTTACAATATAAAGTAAGACGTTAACTTGCTATGTTTTAAAACATATGCATGAAGTCAATGAGTTGATCAATGACTTATAACGTATAGTGGGATTATAACTGATATGTCTTTTGATTTGGTCAAAAATACTTGAGTTATAATGTATGCAATTGACTTGATAATTCTATTGTACCATTAGTTTTTTTGTTGGTAAATAGGTAAGCCAAAAAGTAGATGGTTATCTTAAATATTGTTAGATTATCTTACAATATTAATTCTAATGAAATACCATAGTTTTATGGTATGTTCGGTTAGAAGAATCAAAATCTATTGGCATGTTTGATTCAAGATAACTATAGTTTCTTCCACATATTATCAAGGTTAGTAGATTGAGTATAGATTGAATATACTCAATAAGACTCCAACCTAGAAGATTGATAAGACACCATTTGTTTATGGAATGTGATGAATCACATTAAGTCTTATAATGAAGTTATGAATTTGTTAAACTACTTGTAGAGTGGGTTGTAACAAACTAAGTCGAGAATTTGTCAAAGTTTTAATATCCCAAAAGGAACAATGAATGTTGCTCTACTTGCTAAACTATTTAGAGGTAATCTTTAAATTATTAAAGGCAAGTGGGAGTTTTGGTTTAGATCTTGAAAGATTAAAGTTACAAAATACACAATCTTCTAAAATGCACTAGCAAATATCATGATGAGGCTAAACATGTATATGATAGAACTCAATATGATGGAATTGTCATTCATAGATCATAAGGATGTCTCGGATATTTAATATCTTTGGGAATATGAGCTTCTGGGATCATGGTAAGCTTTGTTAATCATAATGATGAATTGACCAAATGTTGAATTGTGGTAAATCAATCATATTATGAATGTTGAGATGCTGTCCATAAAGATAATCAATTTAGATACTTGGTTTATCTAAATGAAAATTATTTTCTTCAAATGATGAAAACCCTAGTGGTTTAAATCTTTATGTAGAAATCATATGGACAATATTGTACACGTATTTAATGCATGTCTAGTGATAATAATATTAATCATACTTAAGCAATTAACTATGATTGAATATTCTTTCCTAGATACATTAAATAGAAGTATAAAGATTATAATACTTAGTTTCATTGATATGAAATTTTGACAATGAATATAAAAAAACTCTTTATTGTGGAATTACTTTTGCGAGGACGATAAGTAATACAAAGTAGTTTTATGAATTCAAATAATCTTTAAATAATATAGACTGCAAGAATCCATGAATGGATATATGCATGCATCTAGGAGATGATTCTTATGTTTAAAATTAAATCCATGTTTGATTTAATAGTTAAAATAAGATTGCTCATAAATATTCCTGAAAGCTAGTGGGAGTATTATTTTTTATTTTCTTAAATCTTATATGTTGTATGGGCAACTACATTCCACTTAAATTAAGTTTTAGTTGGGAATGAAACTTCGTTTATAAGATTTGGAAATAAGACATACAACCTTGGAATATATGTTTATTATTATAAACATATGCGGTAAATAAATGAGTCAAATAGAACATGATGAATACATATCTTTGACAAGATAGATGAGATCTTAAAGTTTAACTTAAAGATTCATCATGAACATCATGTTGTGTATAAGATTGTTGTGTCATGCTTGATTACAAGATGATTTGACAACATTGAAAGTTGTTAGTGTAATAAATATTTTAAAAGGAATATGTTTGGATTTAGAATCACATTCCCAATGCGGAGATGCTCCTAGATACTATGGATGATTATATGACAATTGTTTCATAATTGTCATTGCCAACAAACTTGAGTTTTGGTAGGCACCAACATTACACTATAACTTTTCAAAGTTTACGGATGTTTAAAGAGCATATTGTTGTACACAATGATCTTTGGTATAATTGAGATAACATTCTAGTCATGGTATCCTTGATGATGACCATGTTGACTAGTTATGCTCAAGAGCATAGTTGCATTATACATTAAAGAATAAAGAATACTTTAAAACTTTAAGATTTTGAAAGATAATTGTCATAAAGGGTGGTTCGGTTATCACGCCTTATGGAATGATATGCCAATATCAAGATATGTGTAAACATATACAAGAAATTCACTTATTGAATTCTTGAAATAAGTATTCTCAAAATTCCTATAGATCAAAGTTAATGGAAATTATGCCTTGTCAACAAGTATGATTTTCATGACTTGTGGCAAAATTCATTAACTAGTATTATCATGCATTGATTTATTTAGTATTTGGATAAAGGATGTTAAACAATTATTATATAATGAATTAAAGTACGGTTATCGTTTAATTTCATTTATAATATTGTGTCATGTACTTGCATGTTTAAATCCTTGAATAACTTAAGTTATTCTAAATAGTCCGTTGACAATCAATAACATGGGAATGATATTGAATTAAGACAAATCTGAGTATTAGTTAGAATATACTTGAAAGTATATTGATGCGTTAGCATGACTAATTTCAGATGATATTCAATGAATTGAGTATAGGACTTATCCCACCTACACGATGATACTTTATGGATCTTTGTCATTAAGTATATCATGAATATTTATCCTCTGACTTGAGATACGAGAGATATGTCATGGATGTAGTGCATTTTACGTGAAGCAATCTAAGCATATAAATGTGGTAGTTATAAGGGTTGTTTTCGAAGTGTTGAAATCATGAATCCCTTGTAGTCAAAATAGGATTTGTTTCCTTCATATTTTGAAGTATAAACTGTGGGCCCCCATTGAGGGTTGTTAAGATGGCCATGCCCAAGGTCTTAAGGAATATGTTGAAGAATTGGTAATCTTATTCAATCATAAAGCGTGAGAATAGTTAATTAAGAAATGAGTGAGATCCATATTCTTATTAACATGGTATTAGAAACAAAGGATGAATATGATGATGAATCATCAAAACTTGGTTTTCTCGAGAAAACCATACACAAGTTAATAGGGGGCATTGGCGTGTTGCTAGACACTAATCAATGTCATTTCACGTTTTGTAAACATATCCAAGTGGGAATTTGTTGGAAATGTATATATTTACAAACATGTGAATGTCGGATTGAACTGTGACCACGGGATTGCACACACATTAGCTTGAATGAGAATTAAAGTTAATAATTAATGTTTATGTTTACGATTAATTATGCACATTAGAATCCGTTAACGATCGTTAAGTATTTAGCGGAAAAATGACTAACGGCTTAAATAAAAGAAGGACTAGTAATGGAAAATCTTGAAAGTGAAAAGTTATGGGTTTTCCTTTGGCTTTATCATGGCGGCCAAGGGGCTTACCCAATCCATAACTTGTTCCCAAAGTTTCTATCTACTATATAAACAAGGTGGGTTAGGGTTTCATAACTTGTGCATTGAATTAACCCTAGATCTCTCCCTCTCTCTCTCTTTGTCCTACCGATAGAACACTCCTTGTAAGGAGTTTGGTTTCGTTTTTCACTAAAAAGCGAGGACTTGTGTTAGATCTAGCAATCGCTTGATTCGTTGGTTAATTCGCTTATGTACAAGAGCGTGGTTTGTAAGACTATTCTTACACCAATTGGTTTTGAGTTGTAGAACGGTAAGGACAACTCTTCAAACCACTTCTTTGTTTTGCTCGAAGATGCGACATTCGCAAGAGGTTACGTTACGCATACTTTCAGTTAATTAATTTATTTGTTATGATCTTTAGTCTTCCGCTGTGTACTCTTGATGTCTACATGTTTTATTATATATCATGTATTATAAACTCAACAACATTTAATCTCAATGTTTTAGTGCACAAAATTAATGTATTGTATTCACAAAATCAGATCAGATAGTAATTAGAGTGAGTCGAAAGCACAAACCTAATTTTGGATATTGGCGCCAAAATCAGCCAATTGCCATTTCCAATTCTTCAAAATTAGCGGTTAAAAAAAATAAAAAAAAAATAAAATAAAAAAAACCCACTACCAAATGATGCAGAATCAAAAATTGAAACTAATGTACGGTTTGGAAATGAAATTTGTTGTTTAAAATGCTGTGTTATGAAGATTTTTAGTGAATTTTAATGGAGTAGAAAGGGCGGGAAAAACGGTTAGAGGAGAGAGAACTAATGTATTCTTTAAAGTTTTGCTTACATTTTAAAAAAAATTGTTAAAAGTTGAAACTCAAAAATCATCCAGATATATAGTATATAGTTTGTCATTTAAACTGTTAAAAATCTTAGAGAGCTAGATGTAGTGGTACTCTATAAGTTTTATAAGGCAAGCCACTTTAGCATCTATCATATAACATCAATAGAACATAAACACTTTCTCTATTAATATTCTTATAACACATCACAAAAAATATTCACTCACTCAATAAAAAAGAAAAATACAGATAACACCATGCTAACCCAACCACATTCGTCTCTATAACACCAACACATATATAGTGCAGTTTGGTAGTGTCATAGGTACCAAAAAAAAAAAAACCCTATGGCCGGCATGGCATAGGTACAATGCATCCATCACTCTTATTATTACCTAGGAAACAATCTTTTCTGCTTGAAATTTATCTGTCAAATATACCTTCACTTGCTCGTGAACATTCTTCGTTACATTTTCGGGTGATACTGATCAAAATAATATACACGAGAGAAAGAACTTATAGGTATACTTTCTAATTTCATGTCACACTTGAATCACGTACATCTAGATAAGTATAGTTTTTACTCACATTGCTTAATGGGAGCCTGGTCTTATTCAAAGATTAATATTATTCCCAAAGTCATGAAACATGTCATTTAACTTACACAAATTAAGAATATCCATTGACGTATAGTAAGTTGCAAGGAAGAACGATAAGTACCAATAACAAATGATGGTCTAAAGATCTACACCGCAACGCAAAAACAAACAATCACATGATACATTGTAGTAGGAACACCTGAAAATGACCATGATAAGGTAAAACCCTAGTTACTCAAAAAAGCAACTGTTAACAATTACTGGTACTTACATTTTATCATTGTATGTCATTTTATTTATTTTATATTTCAAGATTCACAAGTCTTCTGCAAAGAAAAGCTGAAACTAAATTTATAAGCTGAGTTTTCAACATTTTTAGTTTTGCAGTTTGAATCCGAATGCAAGGTAGCTTCGATTTTTTTTTTGAGTTTCTTTGAATACCCTTTTACTAGGCTTTTTTGTAATGTTTGTACTAATCTGCAGGCTACAAGATCTGTATGGACAATGGTATCTGGATGCAAAGCACCAAATCGTGTAGGTACAAGGAATAAGCTGACGCTATTAAACTCTATTGTACCAAAAAATTAAATGTAATCTCTTTTCCCTTTTCTTTTTATGTATGTACAACTTTCTTTTTGTTGCTGTAGATTGATCCAAACATTTTTTGTTTGTTTTTGTTACAGGCTAATCCAAATAATGTCGTGAGCGTATGTTCAATGAGTGTGACCAGCGTCTTTTAATTGTGGTCATGCCTGCTAGATAATATTCCACTAATCATGGATGCCATTTACAGTTAAGTAGCTTTTCAATTCAATTCAATTCATTATTAATTGGCTATTTTTTTATTTTTTTTTATATTTTTATTTATTTATTTATTTATTTTTTGCAAAAAACATAAAATATAGAGATTGATGCATATATCACATTTAAAAACTGCGTATTTGCGTATATAAAACATGCTTAACTTTCATTGTACTCATTACATTAAAAACTTTTATTATTTTGAGAAATATCACGAGTTTAAGTTTTAGTGAGTATATATCTAAAAATATATTGATAGAACGTGACTCAACAAAAGTTGAAAAACATAAAAAGCTATTTTTTTTTCAATTCAATCATTGTTGATGAGATATCCAATAATGCGGACCAGACTTTTGAGGAGCCAGTGACTACAGCTACGCATAAAAACTAGACTAGGGCCTTTTTGTATTATATAACTTTGGCTATGAATATAACTTTTTAACTTTTTTGATCATGAATAACCGTTACTCAGTATCTGTTGTAGATGTTTGTCCATTGTTGAATTGTTGATGGCTGTCCGCTAGCTGAAGTTTATGTTTGTGCAGAAAATATGTATTTAACAGATACGTAGTATTACAATAAGAATATAAAGACATACACAAATCGCAAGTTAGAAACACGCATAAATCATTTGACTTGAGCTCGATAACTATTGGGGCAATCCCTAACCTCTGTCAGTCTAAATGATCTTCCTGCTACACTGAACGATTTACCAAGTAAAGTGATCTTATGTTTACCTTAGACCTTTTTGCATTTTTACATTTGTGAATCATTGTCGATCAAATGTATATATTTTCTTTTGTAATAAACGAAAGGGTAATGAGATTACAGAAAATATACAGCTTTTCATTTTACTTATTGTGACTGATAAACTTTTTTTTTTTCTATTGTAACAAATAACTTCTTAGCGAAAGCTACTATTGTAACCAAACGGCACAGTTAATTACCACTTAAGTTGGCAGTTAATTACCACAGTTAATTACCATTTAGTTTACAATGGTAGTCGATAAGCCCTGTTGACGTTAATAACATGACTTTTTTATTCAGAACCGATGGCACTAAACAACAAAAATGACAAACAACCAAAACCAAACCAAATGGGTTGCATGTATCTTTACGAAATGACAGGTTCAAGAAAACACTAAAAAACTTTAAGCATGTGTTGTGATCCAAAATCCCCCAAATGAAACCATCGATATGCCGACATCTTCTACCAGAATCGCCCAAACGAGCTGTTTGGGGACATAATTTGTTTGAGGGATGCCTGAGGATTCTGCATGAATAAGTTAAATCTTTCTTTAAAATTCTTAGCATTTGTGCTTTGTTTACCGTCTTCACTATCATATGTGACCTCTTTCCCTAAAAACACAAAAGATAAAAAGTTACTTGCTTAGTAGACCAACCCAAAACCCCGTTTGACCCGTGTCTGTTTTGACCCGTTATCAAAGCCGCTCACTCATGCTTCCATATACAAGAATAATTATAGATTTGTAAAAGTTACTATTTTAATCAAATACAGAAGCAAGAGTTACCCGTAGCATCTATGAAGGAAACATCTCCACCTGGATGTTCTTCCCAATCCGATGGCACATCACAGAACTGTTACAGTGACAATGCATAAGCAAAATGTATTTTGAAGTTTTAATAACAAGAAAAGTTGGCATTTAACTATAAACCATAAAGGTAATCAATTCAAATAATAGATGACTCTATACAACAATTTAATCAGTTGACAGTAAATCACCAAAATAATGATATAGTCCAATGTGACAAGAAGTCAAGAACTATTGAAGCTTAATATATTTACTTAAAAAAAGGCAGAAATGTTTAAGGTAAATAATAGATGACTCTGAGCAACAATCTATTCACTTGATGAGGACAAGAATGAGGATGAGAACAAGGATAAGGTCGAGGAGCTTACGAGCTTTTTATGAGACATAATGGTGAAGAAAGAAGTTTAAGTGAACGGGTTGAAACACAGTTCAATCGGTTCACCTAAGGAATTTGCTAGGCGGAATGTTAAGTGAACCGGTTGAAACCCAGTTCAATCGGTTCACCTCACTAAATCTAAGTTTTTATCATTTTCTTTTATTTAATCCAGTTTTAGAGATAATTGATGTTTAGGGATGTTTTAAATTAGTTTTCTATTTTGTTTAGGAGTCTTGGAAGAAAGATAATTTTCTCCCAATCTATTTGTTCCTTATAAATATAGGGCTTTGGGTTTGTAATTTTTATCTTTGTTTGATCAATAAAATGGATTATTAAGAGTTATCTCTTGGGGTTTTATTCCATTTTGAGGTGCGGCTCGTTTATCAACCATTGGATTAAGGTTTATCAAAATTCCATGCATCAGTTGACTATAAATCACCAAACTAATGGTATAGTCCAATATGACAAGAAATCAAGAACTAGTCGAGCTTAATATATTTGCTTTAAAAAGGCTGATTTCGGTTATGTTATGGGTAAATAGCTAAAAAGAGAGCAATTCCAATTAGTTATAAATTCGGCCATATTGTAATATATATAGCATAAAACCTCCCAAATAGTAAGTAATTACTCCGTAATATACTTAATGATTTTGTTACTTACCTCAAAGATGTTTTCTGCTGGAGATTTTTCTTGCCTTACATCAGCTTGCTCTGAAAGATAATTCTCCAGCACTGCAACATTTGCTATGACTGCAAACAAATATACAATAGATGACAATACAAAACCGAATACAATTTCCACATTTGTTTCACACTTCAATCTCATCTAAATAAGTAAATACGTTTATTTTTCAGTCACCTTGCGTATTGGGAGCATGGTCTTGTTCATGATGATTAATATTATGTTGGGTTTTACTAATCATAACAATTATATAAAAACAAGTAAACATCATCAAAGCATGCAGCGGAAGTAATAGGAATAATACTTGTAAATTAATTAACCGAATTAAAAGTATATCGTGCCTTTTTGCGAATCAATGCAATTAGGGTTCATGAAAGCCCCAAATTAAGATCAGCGACCAAGAAACCCTAAACCCTAATAAATTAGGGTTTATATAATTCGACCATATCAAAAGTCGAATACCCAAGATATGCAAACACAAGTGTATTTGCTCTTAATTCTTGTACACATTATTTAGTAGCAAGACTCAATGAAAAGCTAGGTTCTTGATCACAATAGAATAACCAAACACCTTTGTTATGCTCAAGGTCACTAGTAAATCCCTTACAATGGGGTTCACTTAGATGCGACCAAGAACAAGAGGAAAAAAGAAGAGGTTTGGCCTTCTATTGAAATCTAGTGTACCAAAAGATGAATACATGGGGATGTATGTATAGCCTTATGGTAGATGTCAAGATTGCTATAGTATCCGATGTGGGATTCTATAGTTTTGATAAACACAAGCCCAAAGAGGATTCCAAAACCTTCTTGACTTGTTAACTTTTCTTCATATACCGTTGACATTTAATGACCGATAATCAAAACTCGTCAAATATTAAATATCATTAAGTATTTATTTTGTGATCAAATAATTAAATATAACATTTTATATATTAATTATTTATACATTGATTCTCATCGTAATGCGTGCAATCCGAAGTCTGAGTTCGAATCGGTCATACATATATTAATAATTATCCATAAACCTTTCGGCTCCCACTTGGATATTACTTAATATAGTAATGACATTGGTTAGTCTAGCTTTAACACGAAATGCCCCTGAGTCGAAGGAGTATGGTCTCTGGAAAAAACCATTTCATGATTCATCATTTTTACTTATCCTTTTGTTACTAATACTACATTAACTATGAATATGGATCAAGTCATTTTATAAGTTAATATTACGTTTCGTTGTATTTGATTGAACAAGATTACCAAATCATCTGAGCGTATTCGGATAGATCTTGGGTAAGGCCTTACAAACATCTTGTCAACCCAGAGGGGCAAATATAGTATTATTCTTTGAAACAAATTCAAAGGAACAAATTCTCTTGACTACAAACATAACTCATGAACTTTGTAACACTTCTGAAAATAGCCCTTATAACTGATTCACGGATAGCGTTAGACTATCTTACACAAATGCACTACATTCACTGAGTTATCACGGTATCTCAAGTCTGAGGATAAACACTTCATGATATACTTAATGACAAAATCCATAAAGTATCATCATGTAAAGTTGGGATCCGTCCTATATTCAATTCATTGAATATCATGTAATGTGTCCCATAATCAATATACTTAAAAAGTATATTCTACCAAAACTCAGATTTGTCTTAATTCAATGACATTCCCACATCATTGATCGACAAGGGACTATTTAGAATAACATAAGTTATTCACGGATTAAACATGCAAATATAGGATATAATATTAAGAAAATGAAAAATAAACATAACCAATATTTTATTCCATTTAAATAATATTTGTTCATAACATCCCTTATCCAAATACTAAATAGATCAATGCATGATAATACTTGTTAATGAATTATGTCTCAAGTAATGACAATCATACTTGTTGACAAGGCATAATTTCAACTAACTTTGATCTATCGAAATTTTGAGAATACTTATTTCAAGAATTCAACTAGTGAAGTTCTTATATGTGTGCATTCAAAATATCTTGATATTGCCACATAATATATTTCATAAAGTGTGTGACATCCTCAACACCAATTTATGACAATCAAACTTTCAAACAATTTTTAAAGTTTAAAGCATTCTAATTCTTTATTGTATAATGCAACTATGCTCTTGGTTGAGCACAACTAGTTCACATGACCATTTACAAGGATGAAATCCTCCCATTACTAGTATTGAGTGTCATCTCAATTAAACCAACATCATTGTATACAAACAACAATATGCTCTTTAAAATCTCCGTAAACTTCAATATCTATAGTGTAATGTTTGATACCTTCCAAACTTTCAAGTTTGTTGGCTATGACAATTATGCAACAATTCTTTGTATTGCTCATCCTTAGAATTTTGAGAGCAAATCAATGAGGAATGTAATTCTAAATTCAAACATATTCTATTAGAATATTCATTACACTAGTTATCTAATAACTTCATTAGATATCAATGTTGTCAAATCATCTTGCATTCAAGCATGATACAACAATAACATGATGTACATGAAAAATCCTTATGTCAAACAAAGATTTAATTCATGTTCTACATATCCATTTTCCAAATGATATATCATGTTCTATTAGACTCATTAATTTAATACCGCCATGTTTATTAACAATAAACATATACTCTAAGGTTGTATGTCTTATTTTCTAAATCTTTCATGTGAAGTTCCATTCCAAACTTAACATTTAGCTTAGATGGAATGTTACTACCCACAACATATAAGATTTAAAGAAAATAAACACAATACTCCCTTTAGCTTTCAGGAATACTTAAAAATTATCTTATTTTAATTTTAAACCAAAACATGGATTTAATAGTTAAACATAAGAATCATCTCCTAGATGCATGCATATATCCATTCATGGATTCTTTAGTTTGTACATTTCAAAGATTATGTGAATTCATAAAACTCATTTGTATTACTTATGCGTCCTGCATAAAAGTAATCACACAAAAAAGAGTTTTAATATCCAATTGTCATTTTTCATATCAATGAAAATAAGTATGACAATCATAATCATTATATATTTAATGTGCCAAGGAAAGAATATTCAATCACAGTTAATTGCTTAAGTGTGATTAATAATCTTGTCACAAGCCATGCATTAAACACATGTACAATTTTGTCCATATGATTTCTACACAAAAGAATTTTAAACCGCTCGGGTTTTCTTTCCTTTGAAGAAACTCATCTTTATTAAGATAAACCAAGTTTACAAAGTTGATTATCTCTTTGGACAACATCTTTACATTCATAGTATGAATAATTTACCACAATTCAATATTAGGTAATATATCATTATGATTAACGGGTTTACCATGATCACGTAAATCATATTTCTCATCATATCAAATATCTGAGATATCCTTGCGGATTTATGAATGAGAATTCCATCATTTTGAGGTATATCATATTTGACCTCATCATGATATTCACTAGTGTATTTTAGAAGATTATGTGTTTTGTAATTGTAATTTAATCTCTTCAAGATCTAAACAAAACTCCCACTTGCTTTTGAAATTTAAAGACTATCTATAAATACTTTAGCAATTAGAACAACACTAAATTGTTTTCTTGTGGGATATTACAAAATACATTGATAGGTTAAGTAAATCTTGTTTGTTAATAACCTACTCCATAAGTAGTTTTAACAATTCAAAACTTCAATATATAAGACTCAATGTGATTAATGCATTCCATACTAAATAATGTCTTATTAATCTTCTAGGTTTGAAGTTTTGTAAGTATATCCAATCCATACTCAATTTTCTAACCTTGATAACTTTTGGAAGAAAAGAAGATATTATTATCTTAAATCAAACAATATAACAAATGTTTTGATTCTTCTAGCTGAACATTCCATATACATACATTATTTAAGTTAAATTAATATTTAATAAGACAATCTAACAATATATAAGATAAACATATCCATTTTGGCTTACCTATTTACCAACTAAGACAACTTAATGGTATAATAGAATTTTTAAGCCAATTGCATACTTTATAACATGATTATTCTTTGACTAAGTCAAAAAGACATACTTGATTATAATATCTTACTTTATATTATAAGTTTTTAAAAGACTTCATGTTGGTGACTTTACAAAGAAACATATAAACATTTATAATTTAAAGTAATTATGAACACCACATCATGGTTTCAATTAATTTATTTTCAAGTTAATATACTACTCTATCTATTTATGTCATTCTAAAAATACATAAATATTTAAGATAGTATTACTTTACTATATTTATTTTATGTCATTCCAAGAAGTGTTCAACTTAAGCGTAAAAACATCACGCTAGATCAACGACAAGTGGAGATTTATATATGAGATTACAATCTATCCAAGATCTCACTTAAACTAAAATGTAACTTCAAGTGTTTCTATAATTTTGAATGACATAAGACATAAAAGTAGTCTATGTTATAATCTTGTTACATGTTTACAAACAAGTCAATCTTATTAGAGCGATAATCTCTTATCTTACGATCAAGAGAATCCATTAATCATATTTGTGTGTGTTTGTTCTTTTGCACACAATTAATACTTCTCCCACTTGTGCATAGAACAACATCATATAGCATATAAACACCATGACATTCAGTTTGTTTTATGTGAGCAATATGATAGTGTCATGGAGATATATAAGCATTACAAGTAGGATGTACAGGAGCATAATTATCAAAGGCGTTCATAACTATCGCCCGAGAATATGAATGTCTACATTTTTTAAGCGTAATGTATTATTTCAGAAAATCTAAAGTAATGCGAGTCACTACCAAGATAATAAAATCTTGTAACTCCCCTTTGAATTGAACAGCGTTACAATGTCTTATTAAGTAATACACCTAATACTCCCAACTTTGGATTTGACAACATTGTAATTGTTGCATTAACCGATGAAAATAGCGATGCTATTGCGTTTGTAACTCCTTTCAAAAGACTATTAAGCGTAACAATTACTTAGGTACTAAAAGAGTGTATTCTACTATGTAGATGATGAATCATCCATCATACTATTAACTTGAAAAATTGAGCATGCAATTTCTTCCTATAAATAGGTCTACTATCCCATAATGGTGTGTAGCACCTTTAATTGAATCCAAATCAAAACAACTAGATACAATATACTAGTTTGTCTTTTACCAATTTTCTTGTTAATTAGTCTAGATTCTAATTTAATAACTCATATAATATCAAACATGTTTTCTAGTTGACCAAAATGTCATATAAGAATTCAATCACCAGCAGAGAGGTAATGGAAATCTCTTAAGGAAAACATGGTGTGCAATTTTAACTTAACTATTAAAGTTGCTATGAGTTATATTAGAATTTAGACAATTCTAATATTCCTAATATACCTTTCTCAATCATGAAAAGGAATAGGATTGAGTCCACACTCTTCTTATGGAAAGAGTTTATGTTTGTCTTTAGTAAATTTTTCTTGATCAAACATTAGTTTGAAAGCGAACTAGATCAATTTGCAAAGCCCAAACTCGTTTACGGTTTAATGTTACATTAATACAATCAAAAGAATTTTCAAAATTCAGTTTTAGTATTTTTAGATAATAAAATCTTTCAAGAAAATAAAATACCCTTGGTCAATATTCATATTAACCATAAAATTTTCCTTGAATCTAGGACCCTCATTATCATAGTTTCACCACAGGGTTGATGCGCTGGTGATGAAAGTATAGAATAGGTAATTGTCAAAGAACAATAATTGACAAACAAGTTTTCAATTCCTAAAAAATATGGGATTTACAATTTTGCCAAAACAATTAATGCAAAATGTAAGCATGTTTTATCCCATCTTATGCCTTAAGTCATAGGTCTCACTAACTAACTTAATTAAGTTGTCTAATTTAGAGCTGCAAATCATTAATTTGAGGTCTCACACAACACAATAATTCACCTTGTCATTGTAATCTAGATCAAGGTCTCACATAACTAAATTACAACTTCAAGTGTTTCATATCATTAGATGGCATAAACTTAAATTTAAAAGGGTACAATTTTTGACGTGTAATCAAAACTTATGTATAAAGAAGCATGCATACAACTTTATAACAAAATATTTTTAGAAACCTTACATCACGATTTTAATTGCTAAGATTAGATTCTACAAAGTTTTAATCGTCGCGTTGAGAAACTTACAACTTTGCACTAAGATGCTTTGTACATTGAATGGTTATACTAGGTAGCTCAATCGAACTCTGAGGCGGAGAGGACCGGGTAAGCGAGGCATAACCTTAGACATCCATTGATTGAGGCTGTGCTCACTTCTAAATAACCCCTTTATAGTTTGTTCTAGTGGGTGAGCCGTTCTAACCATTTAGTACAGTCGCATCAATCGATTAAAAGTTCAAGATTTTAATACTTAGAAAAACAAATCAAAATTTCGCCATTATTTAGTTCATTTAATTTTCTATTCTAAAAAACCCTTTTACTAACATGTCATACCATATAAACAAAAGGCATTTTAATAAAATTAAAAGGAACTCAAATAATATACATATAACTTAACAATTAACATATGTAAAACAATTAGCCACATGCATAATTATTTCGATAAAACCTAATAAACAATTCTAGGTAAATGCATACATCAACTAGGGCTTTCAACTACAAGGTAGATAAGCCACATACATCGACAAGTCGATTGCGTAAGCCAAAGTCAATAGTATACCAAATAGCACATAGCAATTTTTATTAGTATAACTGAGGTCTTCCCCAATTCAATATTATCAAATAAATAAACATGTGTATATCACTTAACAATTAATCAAAAAACAATACTCCATGGCAAAACATGCATGTTTCACCATGGATTCCTCATAACAATTATAATCCCAAGATGCATATAATCATGGCACATAACAATTATTCAGGAAAACCACATAAAATATACATGCAATCCTAGGGTTTCTACAAGTTTTACAAAAAATAAAACCTAATAAACAATTAAAGGGTAATCGACCCAATAATAAAAAATTAGGGTTCCAATTTTCAAAACCCTAGAAACCATAAAAGCATATAATAATCATAAAGATTCAATTTTTTTTATGTGTTTGTTATTAATTACAACATATTAACGCTGCATTTCGTGATGCCCTTTGTTGGGTTTTACTAATCATAACAATTATATAAAAACAAGTAAACATCATCAAAGCATCACGTGAGATAATAGGAATAATACTTGTAAATTAATTAACCGAATTAAAAGTATATCGCATTACCTTTTAGCGAATCAATGCAATTAGGGTTCATGAAAGCCCCAAATTAAGATCAACGACCAAGAAAACCTAAACCCTAATAAATTAGGGTTTATATAATTCGACCATATCAAAAGTCGAATACCCAAGATATGCAAACACAAGTGTATTTGCTCTTGGTTCTTGTACACCGCGTATTAGTAGCGAATTAATGAGAAAAGCTAGGTTCTTGATCACAATAGATTAACCAAACACCTTTGTTATGCTCAAGGTCACTTTCGTAAATCCTTACAATGGGGATTTACTTCGTCGACCAAGAACAAGAGGAAAAAAGAAGAGGTTTGGCCTTCTATTGAAATCTAGTGTACCAAAAGATGAATACATGGGGATGTATTTATAGCCTTATGGTAGATATCAAGATTGCTATAGTATCCGATGTGGGATTCTATAGTTTTGATAAACACAAACCCAAAGAGGATTCCAAAACCTTCTCTTGACTTGTGCTTTTCTTCATATCCCGTTGACATTTAATGACCGATAATCAAAACTCATCAAATATTAAATATCATTAAGTATTTATTTAGTGATCAAATAATTAAATATAACATTTTATATATTAATTATTTATACATTGATTCTCATACGTAATGCGTGCAATCCCGAAGTCTCGAGTTCGAATCCGATCATACATATATTAATAATTATCCATAAACCTTTCATATTATTCTCAATGTAACGAAACATGTCGTTTCGTACAAAGTAGCCATTATCAAAAGGTGCAAGCAAAAAAGATTGTATAAAAATTTTCGTGGTCTTATCTTTTCCGGTCAGATATCCAATGACTATAACTTTGACTGAACCTTCTAACGATTCTTGTGCATCAACTGATTTGATCTCAAACTTATAGTCACCATAGTTATGCAATTGTATTTTAGCCTTGATTCCCTGCATTCATGCCAAAGCCAGCACTAAGATCACACATAAAAAATAGAGTGAAGTATATACATCATGGTTTGGTGAAAACTACAAAATCGATCATTGTCAACACTATTTGCATATACAATTCGTAGTTGTACAGTTTTCTTTTACTTTTGATCTCTTAAGTATATATATAATATCCGTATAAAAGAATGAGATAGACCATACATTGATTGTAGTTGTATTGCTCAAAGAGCCACTAGCCTCAGGGCGACCAAGTTTACTGTTATCCCTATAGCATCGATGAAGTTGCTCAGGTGAATCTCGCAACACTTGATAATACATATTAACAAAAGCCTCGCCAACCTGTTTATTACCAAAAAAAATCAAAGAAACATATATATATTAAACTCGAATAAGTACAAAGTAATATCATCAAATAATAGTGATAGCTCATTGTAAAGCAAGTTTAAACATACAGATTGAGCAGATAAAGGTGGTGCCATTTTAGATTAATGACAAAACATAAACCAGAGGTGACAAAAAAAAAGGATGAGCTTAAGAATATTGTTATTGATTATGTATCGTCCTGTTTATAAAATCAATTTTATAAGCGATAACATGCAGGTAGATAGCATGCAAGAACTTTTATGCTAAGTTAGTTTTATATATCTTGTAAACTAGGTAATGATATTCATTAATGGAAATTTTCATTTGCTTACCTTTATTTTGATGCTTACCAATGGACATATCCTCACCATCTATCTATTTTGATCTAATGATGGAGATTAACATTTAATATGTTTAACCTTAATTCTCCTAACTATATAAATTCTTTTCTTCTTTTTTCTTTTCATTCGCTTCATTTATTTTCACACATTTACGGTGTGTTTTCCTCCTCTCATCATTTCCCTCCAAAAAGTAGTTATTCCAATCAACTATTACCGTTTGATCATCACCAGTTCGATCACCATCACCATCACCATTCCAATTACCATCACCATTCCAATCATCATCTCATCATCACCTCCCGATCATATCATCATTTTTTTTATGTCTTCTTTTGATTTGAATGAACCGTTTGTTTCAGAAGCTGATTTGATTGATGTTCTTGCGGTTGATTATGTTGATGATCGGTTGTTAATTATGTGGATCAAGTTGTTAACATTCCTTCTTATTAAGTTGCACACCAAGTGTTTGATAAATTGTGTGAGTGAAAAATGTTTAATAATCTTATTATCTGCTCATATAATTCTACTTATTAATTAAGTTGTTAGTTGAATTTTTGTTTTTAACTGCATTTGAATGCTGTTTTTATGTCGGATTGTTGTTTTGAATATGCTATGGATCGTACGTGTAGTATCACCAGTGATATTTGAAGTTGAACTGTATATGTATATTATCACTAGTGATATTTGTATTATCACTTATGAAATTTTGTTTATTTGATACTTTTAGTTTATGTTTTATATAGTGAGTAGCATTAGGTTTTAGTATGATATCATTTTGGAATGGGTGAAATAATGATAATTTGATGCATGAAAGGTGTTTGACAAAATCCCTAAGAGAGGGATGTACAAGTTGAAAAGCAATTACATGTTCCTGTTTGTCCATTATTTCATATATGTAACCAAACAAAAATATTTATTTGAATAAACAAGCTTTAGGGAATTAATCAAAGCATACTTGTAGTTATTGTAAATGAGTAATCATATCCTATGTTGCATTAGTTGATGCTTATTTTCATTTTACGAATGGCGTCCTTTTGAATTATTTTTGAGTGCGTTTTGTATTTTGCACCATCACATGATATCTGAGGTGATACAAATTTGATGTATTATTCGATAATTGCGTAGTGACTTGGAGCTTAAGCCACAAGGACTACTTATCTTAACAATCGTGAAGGCAAATAATTTGAAAAACATGGAAATGATTGGGAAGTCTTATCCTTATGTGATTGCATATATTCGGCCACTTGAAAAGTTCAATAGAAAGGTTGTTGATTACAACTTAAACCCTATTTGGAATCATGTAATTCAGTAAATTGCAGAAGATAAGAAGATATGTTAATGTTGTACTTGAGATTACGCTTTTCTCTATTTTGCTTTTCTGTATTGCTGGTTTCTCAGTTGTATCACAGGTGATATCACAAGTGATATCACAAGCGTGTCAGCTTTCTTTTATTTTGTTGAATTGATTCGTTGTGAAGTGAGTGGTGAAAAACACAATATCAACGTATATCAAAATAACCGTAAAATTCGACAAATCGACCCTTTAGGAAAAAGGTCAATGTGCCAAACCTCACGGGTGTGATAAAAGTGATACGGGAAAGTGATTTCCGGGTCGTGTCCCAACGAGGTGTGAATGGAAGGATTACGTTGAGTTTAAGTGATTTGAACTTGAATTGGATTTTAAATGATTTGGATTTGGTTACGAATTCTATAAATTAATGAACGGGAAGGTAATTAAGGCAAGGGAACCCTAAATAACTAAAAATAAACTATCACTAAACCTAAGGAATGATAAAACGAAGTTACACTAAGTCCTAGGGTGCTAAAGCATAAAAAGCGTAAAAGCGGAAAACAACCCGGAGCCATAAGCGTAAAATTTTGAAATTTAAGAGCTACGGGTGTGAAATCAATTTTCCTACGATCTATTTGACTAAAAATAATTTTAGGAAAAATCGAATATTTTTTGACTTTTAAATTAATTTCTACGAATTAAAAGCTATTTAACACTAATTAAATGATTAAAAATACTAAACTAATTGAGAAAAATCGAAAATTCAGAGAAAACTACTTTAAGTTATGCTTGATCTAGGAAAATTAAAAATCGATTGGGTTGCTTATCAAAATAAGCTCGAAATAAGCTAAAGTAAGCTTATGAGCAAAGCCGACTTGAAAGGGTAAAAAGGATTATCATGTAAAATAAAGCAAGACAAGACCCAAGGGCGCAGTGGTTGTGATGTTGTGTTGTGAGGTGGGTAGCGTGGGTTCGAGTCCCGCTATGCCACTTTTGCAAAACTTTTTTTTTTCTTTGATTTTTCTTTTTGCACTTGAAGATATGATCAAAATAGAAGATTTTTGTGAAAACTTTTTGTGTGATAAGCACGAAATAAGTCATTAGAAGCGACTTATCTCAACTGATGGAGCAAGTAACAAACAAACACTCCATTAAAGCAATCACCCAAACACCTTACTTGATTTCAAGTATGAAAAGGGAAGGAAAAGCAGTTGGCAATGGACAATTGGCAAATACACACTTGGGTAAGAGATTAAGCTAGATACAAAAGGAAATGACTAGAAGAAAAAAGAGTAGCGGTTGGCTTTTGACTTAAACTAGGAAGAATCCTAGACTATAAAAGTGGAGATAAGCAAATGGAAAGCAAGCAACTAAGGGAATAAGCTCTAAATAAACTAAGATTAACTATACTAAGCTTAAACTAACTAAAGTGTACCTAATAAGCTGATTGACAATACTTGATAAGCAACAAAAAGAAAAGTGACACATTTGCTTGTGTTCAGCTGTGCAAAGAAACAACACAGGGTGTCTGTTTAGAGCTTATTTACGAGCTTATCAATGAGCTTCCAAGAAAGGTATGGTACATAAAACAATGTTAGGCTAGTGGAATTCACAAAAGCGATTGGGAGGGCAATTTCACCTTTATGCAGCTTATAAAATAAGCTGTACGATGAGTCCCTTTGGAACTGTTTCTTTGAGAAAAACAAAAAATTGCAAATGGACAGTTTTAAACTTCAATTAAAGCGAGCTAAAAAGATCAGAGATGCACATAAGTTGGACAAAAACTAAGTTGAGCTCATGAAGATTAAGGAAAAACCACATTTACAACATTTGAGTACCCAATAAGCTATAAGATTGCTTATGAGCTGACTCAAATACTTGGTGAAAACTATTTTTATTTTGTGACCAAAATCTTTTGCAAAGCTTGATACTTAACTACACCTTTTAAAAGCGATTTAGACTAAAAGAGACCTTGACTTTAGAAGTCAAATTACAAGCGGTATTTTACCATTCTTTTTAACTCAAACAAACACCCCCTTTTGATTTTTTTTTCTCTTTTGTACCTTCTGCTTTACCCTAACACCTTGATTTTTTTTTGAACTCAAAACCTTAGCAACTTTCAAATACTAACATAGAATTTAGAGATATGAGACTAAATAAAAAGAACTTTTCATTGACTAAAAACAACATTACAACAGGATATTAAAAAAAAACATTTAAAGCTAAATTTTTTTTCTAAAAACTAGGGGTGCCTTCAAATGGCTACAAGGAGACTCTATTTATACTACTGCCTAGGGTCTTCCATCCTTCAACTGCTTCAAGGTGTGTTTGTTTTGTGAGGAGAAGGTGAGCTGAGGCAACCTTGTGTTTCTTTGGTGATCATCTCGACCATCAAATGCCTTGGAGAGTATCCATCGATCATAGCCATTAAAACCTTTAAGGATTCTTGAGCTCCAATGAGAGGGTAGAGGATTGCCAAGGTGTCTTGGTCACATGTGAAGCTGTGATGACTTTTCTTTCGAGGTTCCAATGGTGAGTGGCGGGGAGAAGTGTAGTGGGTTGTGGTGTGCATTGAGTTGGAGTTTTGGCGGGCTTTTGATTTGGGTAGGATTAGGTTTGTGTTATCGGTTTTAGGTAGAGGGAGAGGGGCAAGTGATGTGGGAAGGCAAGTTAAAAAGGGTAAGGGATTAAAACTTAAAAGGGTAGGTAGGTTGGGGGTTCAAAGGGTTATGGAAGGGGTTCACAATGGGTGATAGGGGGTTTTAAAAAGGTAATGGCAAGTTTGTTTTATTTTTGTGAGGATGTTTTGGAAATTTGTCGGTATCGGGAAAAGGTGAAATGGGATTTGGGTTGGGATAGGATTTTGGTTGTTTTTTTCCCGATCACTCTCAAACTTCGTCTCGGGCTTGAGAAATGTAGAAAATTGCTTCGGCTACGTCTTGACTTTTGGTTCATTTCGATTTTTCCGTTTAAATTTCGTTTTCAATCCTTTTGTACACGAAGACATAAAACACACTCCGAGGATATTTTTAACATATTTTGGCGTATTTGGGTGTTTTAGTCATTTTTAGGTCTTAGGAGGGTAAAACGATGAGTGAATAAGCACTCATCAAATTCCCCGACACTAGGCAATTGCTAGTCCTAGCAATCAATCATGTGAAGTAATGAAAGACTCAAGATTACCAAGACTACCCGTTTAGACTTTTTATTTGATCACGAGACTTAAAGCTGAAATGTAAACAAAATGCTTGATTATCAAAATATAAGCGGTATCATGGAACGGGATTCACACAAAATGGGTGTCTCAGGGTATTGTCGTCATCCTCTTTTTTACACTCCCAAACTAAGTCTAGACTTATTGTGCAAATGTTTTTGTAAAATGCTAACACTACTTATACAAGTAATCTATGTAAGTCAAGACTTAACTTTTTTACTCCCACAATTTATACATTTTAAGTGTGTGTGTTGTCTTCAAAACTTTGATCATAAAAATCGACACTCATCACGGTTGTTATCTATTCAAATTTGATATTAATTCACTGGAAATCTAAAAACTTAAGGTTGAAGCGGGCCTTTTCCATGTTGCGGCTTTCTTCTCGGCACATCCCAAACCAGTTGGCTTTAGGTGACCGGGCTTTTGACACCCCTCGAGAGAATAGTACAGGAATGGTACGGATTTCGATTCCAAAGGTTTAGAAACTTCCGCTAACTTAATATTAAGACTTGAATGGACAAACAACCACCGATTATTTAGAGATTGAAAACTCAAAGGCCAAATCACTCCATGTAGCGGCTTTCTTCTCGGCACATCCCAAAACATAAGTTTTAAGTGACCGAGGCTTTGACACCCCACGAGAGAATATTACGAAGCTTTCTAGACCTTTGAAATTAATAATCTCTAAATTCCGTTGCTTTTAAGATAAAATTAGCGAATCGAGAGTTCAACTCCGATTTAAATTTGAGAAAAAGCAAGTTTCGCACATTTATTCAAAACTTTTTATTTCACCAACATTTTGTTTTTTCTTTTTCACTTTTTTTTTGACTTTTTGACTTGCAATTTTACTTTTGCATCATTCAAGCACTTTTACGATACTTTCATTTTGCAATATTATTCCGCTTTTAAGAAAGTATGCTTTCCCAAAAATTTAAACAAAAAGTTGAACTCTAACTCTTTATCAAAATCGCTTAAAAATTTGTTGCATAAAAAGCGATTTTTATGTTGAAGGTTTGAAAACAACACTATATTAGGTTCAATTAAGAGCTCTTGGGAGAAAAAGCCATAAATTACTTATATAAGCTCTAAAGAGAACCAACTACTCCACGCTTAGCATTTTCATTTGCACAACACGTAAAAACTTAGCCTAATTGTTAGAGGCGGCTAGATCAACACTCTAGGCAGTGGGATTCCCTTTGTTCTAACCTAATCAAGACTAAACTTTTATCAACACCGAAGTGTTAACACTTTATTTTCGTGCAAAAATTTTTTAAATTTAGGGTCAAAGCGGGGTACTAGGGACTAAAAGGGTACAAATGTGACAAAATTAAATTCCCCACACTTAGAATTGAATATTGCCCTCAATATTCAAAGTCCAGCGAAACGATACTATCGAACGGAAAAAGGTAATACCACTAACCAAGTGTGTGGGCCGAAATCGTTATTTAACACAAAAGGATTTTCAAAAATATATCCCCGGATAGCGTTAGCAAAATTGATCGGATATTGGGCGTTTGGATTGAGCAGGCATCAATCATCACGATCAAAGGGATCCTGAAAACATGAGAAACACACGAAGCAAATCGTGGAGGTTTCCCCTCACACTTAGTTGTTAGAAAATAGAAAGAAGTCAGAAACATGGGTGAAAACCCATGGAATGCTATTGTTTTTGTTAACCGAAATCGCTAGCTTGACTCGACCCCGAATTCATTGGTTCATGGGGAAGGTTTGGAGATCCGGGACGACCATGGATGGTATGTCCCCTCCAAAATAGTGCTTCAACCTATGTCCATTCACCTTGAAGTTTGGCGTCGGTTTGAGATAACTTCGGCGGTGCCATATGGAAAAACTTTGGCAACGGTGAATGGACCGATCCAGCGGGTTTTAAGCTTCCCGAGAAGATTTTCAATCTAGAATTGAAAAGAAGGACTTCGGTCACCGCGTTGAGCGGTTCTTGATCTTTGAGTCATGGATCTTCTTCGTCTTTCTTTGTAGATCAAAGAGTTCTCGTGAAGCGATCACGAGTTCATTTAATTCATTGAGTTGAACTTTCCGGTGATCACCATGATCTTAAGGTCAAAATTTACATGCTTCAAGGCCCAATAGGCTTTGTGCTCGAGCTCGATCGGGGAGATGACCGCCTTTCCGTACACAAGCTTGTAAGAATTACACGATGGGTGTTTTGTAAGATACGGAAGGCCCAAAGTGCATCTTCAAGTTTGTCGACCAAGAGGCGGTTTCACCTACGGTCCTTTCAAGATTCTTTTCAAACCCGATTCGATACCTCCACACGCCCACTAGTTTGGGGGTGATCTGCGGTCGAGAGCGATGAGTGACACCGTGCTTAAGCATCACTTTTGCGAATGATGTTGCAAAAGTGCGTGCGCGATCACTAATGATGGCGGGGAGTTCGAAGCGGGCAAGAGACTTTAAGAATTTCACAACTACTCGGTCGTTGGGTGGGTAGCGCTTTCGCCTCTACCGGACAAATAATCGACCGCCACAGTATATACTTGTTCCCTCGAGAAGAGGCGGCCCACAAAGTCAATGCCCCACCGTCAAAGATCTCGCACACTTGAATGGCATTTTGAGGCATTTCATCTCTTTTTGAGATGTTGCTATGGCGTTGACAAGCGTCGCAAGATTGGACTAAGTCGTGGGCATCTTTGTAGATTGTGAGGCCAATAGAAGCTGGAGTCAAACACCTTTTTAGCGGTGTAGTTCGGGCCATGATGTCCCCCCGTGGGTCCATGATGACAAGCCTTGAGAATTTGACGCTTGGGAACCGCACGTCGGGATGACTTGATCCATACGCAGATTTTGAACAAATAGGGTCGTCCCGAAATAATGCTTAACATCTTTGAAACTTGTTCTTTTGTTGGGGCCCTCAACAACAAAGTTACCCGCATGATAATTTGCAAAGTCGGGAAAACCATGGGGTACTTTCGAATCTCACGATGAGATACCACATTAAGTGTCTCGAGAGGAAAGCGTTCGTTTATTTCCCTTTTCAAGCACATCTTGATGTGGATTTTCAAGGCGAGAGATGATCAGGCGCTAGGTTCGGCTCCTTTTTATCACGGATGATGATATAAAATTCTTGTAGGAGGAGAATCCATCGAACAACCTCGGCTTTGCATCTTGCTTAGCAAAAGATATTTGATGGCGAGTGATCCGTATACACTATGCTTTTGACAAGATCAAGTATGGCGAAACTTCACCAGCATACACCACGGCTAGTAATTCTTTCTCCGTCGTAGTGTGTGTGCTTGAGCTTCGGTCAGGTTTTGCTAGCATAATGTATAGGCTGGAAATGTTTTGATTTTAGTTGCCCCAAGGCGGCACCTATGGCGAAATCACTTGCGTCGCACATAAGCTCAAATGGTAATTCCCAATCGGGGCAACTAGAATCGGTGCTCCGTGAGCTTCTTTTAAGAGTTTGAAAAGCTTCAATGCACTCACTAGAGAGCGAAAGTTGTCTTTTTCAAGAAGTCGGGTCATAGGCGGGATATTTTGAAAAGTCTTGAATGAAGCGGCGATAGAATCCGGCATGACCAAGGAAACTTCTGACTCCTTTGGCGGTTGTGGGAGGAGGTAATTTTGAAATGACATCAACTTTTGCTTTGTCAACCTCAATCCCGTTCTTAGAAATTTTATGGCGAGGGACAATTCCTCTTTAACCATAAAGTGACATTTCTCCCAATTTAGACAAAGATTAGTGTTTTCTAGCGTTCAAGCATCTTGTCCAAATGGGAGACATGTTGGAAAGAATCCCCAAAGACCGAAAAATCATCCATAAAGACTTCCATAGTCTCTTCGATCATGTCATGAAAAATAGCCATCATACACCTTTGGAGCGTGCGGGAGCATTACACAAACCGAAAGGCATGCGTCGGTAAGCAAATGTTCCATAAGGACACGTGAATGTGGTCTTTTCTTGATCTTGTGGGTCAATGGGTATTCGGAAGTAACCGAGAAACATCGAGAAACAATAGTATTAGTTTCCGCTAATCTCTCAAGAATTTGGTCCATGAAGGGTAAGGGAAAGTGGTCTTTACGGGTGGCTTCATTTAACTTTCGATAGTCAATGCAAACACGCCATCCAGTAACCAATGGTAGGAATCAACTCGTTTTCATCATTTTCAACAACGGTTATGCCACCCTTTTGGGCACACAATGAACGGGGCTCACCCAAGGACTATCCGAAATAGGGTAAATCAATCCGGCATCGAGAAGTTTTATGACTTCTTGTTTGATAACCTCATGAATTTTAGGATTCACCCTTCTTTGTTGTTGGACCGCCCGGTTTGAAGTCATCCTCCATAAGAATCTTGTGTGTACAAAATTCGGGTTACCCTTGATGTCGGAAAGTTTCCGAGCGATGGCTCGCTTGTGTGACTTCAAAACCTTTATGAGAGCGGCTTTTTCATCCTCACTCAAGTCTTTAGCAATAATGACGGGCAATTTATTGTCACCCTCCAAAAATGCGTACTCGAGATGAGGTGGTAAGTCCTTAAGCTCGACCTCGGGAGGATCATTAGATTTTTCAATTGTTTTAATTTCCTCTTTATGAAGTTCTTGAGGAGGGAGTGAGGAAGGATCTTCATTGAGCATTTTCTCGATGAGAAGAATGTCTCCCTCGATGTCGATGGGAGCGTGATCAATTTCCCATGAAACCGAGTCACTCGCTAAGTAAGCTTCAATCTCTTCCAAGATAAAGTCACTTCCCTCAAACGGAGTGAGGGGAGGGGAAGAGGGAGCAACGATGGGATCAATCGAAGTGGGATTACCACTCGAGAATCCAAGAAGTTCTTGAGAATACTCCTCCAAAACAATGTCCATGACATCAATCATGTTGACGGAAGTGTCTTCATAATTGGGGGAGTATCTCGTAACTTGATCGAGGTTGAAAGTAACGGCTTCCTTGTTTGACCTCAAAGTAATTTCCCCTTTATCAACGTCGATCAATGCCCGACCCGTTTTCAAGAAGCACCTCCCAAGGATGGGGGTTTCGAGGATCGGCATCAAATTCGACAACAACAAAGTCGGCGGGGAAATGGAACTTGCCTACTTTCACAAATACATCCTCGGCTATACCTAGCGGACGAGAACTTGTCCGGTCCGCAAGCTCGAGGATCATACATGTAGGTGTAAGGTAGGTAATGCTTCTTCCACATGGAGTGTGGCATCAAGTTAATGCTGCGCAAAGATCGGCCAAAGCGGAGCATTGAACTATGCCTTGAAAATCACATGGGATGAGAAATTTTCTAGGGTCTCCTAGCTTTTCGGGAAGCTTTTTAAGGATAACCGCCGAACAATTCTCGTTCAATGAAGTTTTGCCATTTCGAAATCTTTTCTTTGTCATTCAACAAATTCTTGATTGTCGGACCGAACTTGGGCATAAGAAGAAGAGCGTCCGTGAAACTAATCTCGAAATGCAAATCTTGAAAGATTTGGATAAGCTTCTCCATTTGTTGACTAGTTTTATCACGGAGCTTTTGGTCATTAAGCCTTGAAGGATAAGGAAGTGAAGGCTTAGGAGTGGTCATCGGAACAACGCGGGTTCGAATTGGAGGTAAGACCACGAAGGTTGGACTTGTGCGGTTGCCGTGGGCTTGAGTTATGCATCTTGTCCTTTGATACCTCGGTTCCTCGTTCCACATCCCTCACCGGAGAAGGATTAGGCATCGAGGGTCCCTCATAAGATTTACCACCCGGTGGCAATAGCATTCAATTCACCTTTTGGGTTGGGAATGGTATTACTGGAAGAAGAGCACCCGAAGTTGAAGCTTGATTCTTTTGACTCATGAGACTAGCAAACATGCTTTCAATCTTGCTTTGAGATTGATCAATTTTGTTGCTAGTAGCTCTAAGCTCGGAAGTGAAATCATTCTTCAAAGTGGTAATTTGATTTTGCATGGACACCATCTTAGCTTCATTGCTTTTGATGTAATTAGCAATGTCAATGGAAGCTTGAGGAGGTGGAGCTTGAACATTTTGTTCTTGAGCTTGGTCGGTTTTGATTGAAATTTCCTTGATTTTGAAAATTCCGATTCGATTCGGTTAAACTGATTATTTCTGTTTTGCACATTCGATTGTTCGATTTTGATTAAACCGGGTGGTCCAAGGTAATTGTTAGTAAGCTTAGAAGGTTCGGTCTCCTTGCGGTTGGTAAGAATTACCTCCGTATTGTAGGAACCGAAGCGGCATATCGCTCTCTTAGTGAAGCCACGGAGAATGGACACTCGAAATAAGGGTGTGGACCACCACAAGTTTCACAACTCTTGTTTACGACATTCACTTGTTGATTGTTATTATTTTGACTCAATTTAAGCACGGCAGTGGATATTTCTTCAATCTTTTTGGTTAGAGTCGTGTATTCCGAAGATGGAAGGGTGGTAGATCTCCTTGACTCACTCCTCTCGACTGAGGAATCCCAATAATTGTGGTGGGCAGTCATGTTTTCAATGAGATCATAACACTCTTTGGGTCGCCTTTTCATAAAGGTACCACCCGCATTGATTGTGTCCGCGATGTCGCAATGTTAACCCGTTATAGAATGTATCTATTTGGGTGACAAGCAACATATTGTGGTTAGGACATCGATCAATCGAAAGCTTATAGCGTTCCCATGCCTCAAATAAGGACTCATCGGGTTCTTTAGAAATTACGATTTCATTCCGTAGTTTCGTCACCATCGACGGTGGAAAGTATTTCGCCAAGAATTTGGAGATCATTTCTTCGAAACTATGGATTGAATTCTTGGGAAGACGATCAAACCATGCGGTGGCATGAAGCGTCAAGGAATATGGAAAGAGGTATAGCGAAGAGCGTCATCGGAGACCCCATTTTGCTTCATACTTTGGGTGACGGTGAGAAATTTGTCAAGATGCTTGTTGGCATCGATCACGTGATCCGTGAAATTGGAAAAAACTTTGGACTTGTTGAATCATGTGATGCTTAAGTCCAAAATCTGTGGCCTCGATGTTGACCGGGGCAGGACCGCCCGTCCATCCATCGTGGGTTGGCAAAGCTCCTCCATCGTTCGAGATCGGGGCTTGATTTTGTGGACCGAGTACTTGGACTTGAGGTCCGTTTCCTAGGTTATGTGTCATTGTGATTTGTTCGTGGTGCGTTATCTGGTGCGTTGCTTGGTTCTGATTCGTCTACGAGCTTGCGGCGAGTCGCATGCACTTCCAAATACAACACTTTCAATTAAAACAAGACCGAGGCAAAACACAGTGAACTTAAACCAATAATCCCAAGTGAATAAATCACCTCTACAAGACAAGCACATGGCGGAGAAGCTTTGTAGGTCGTAGCGAAGCTTATTAAAACCAGCTTCTTTACAGCCGCAATTTAATGTCAGGCCGTCCTTATACCCACCACGCAGTTTGTTTGTCCGATAGAAATAAATAAATCCACAAGCGACACAAAGGCAAGTTTTTGATCTTTAGTTCGGGAACTTATAATAATAACACCTCCGTTGAGAATGTTATATTGATTGTGTCTTCTATTTTATTTAAAACAAAAGGGAAAATCTTTTTGTATTTTTAATCTTTTACATATATATACAAAGAAAAGGAAAATATTTTTGTATTTTTATAAAAACAATAACTTCACGAGGAAGGTTCTTCAAGTCACTAATCGCAAAAATCACGATATTGTCGCAACACACCTCCCGGCAGCGGCGCCAAAATTTGATTCGTTGTGAAGTGAGTGGTGAAAAACACAATATCAACGTATATCAAAATAACCGTAAAATTCGACAAATCGACCCTTTAGGAAAAAGGTCAATGTGCCAAACCTCACGGGTGTGATAAAAGTGATACCGGGAAAGTGATTTCCCCGGGTCGTGTCCCAACGAGGTGTGAATGGAAGGATTCGTTGAGTTTCGTGATTTGAACTTGAATTGGATTTTAAATGATTTGGATTTGGTTACGAATTCTATAAATTAATGAACGGGAAGGTAATTAAGGCAAGGGAACCCTAAATAACTAAAAATAAACTATCACTAAACCTAAGGAATGATAAAACGAAGTTACACTAAGTCCTAGGGTGCTAAAACGCAAAAACGTAAAAACGGGAAAACAACCCGAGCCATAAACGTAAAAATTTTGAAATTTAAGGGCTACGGATGTGAAACCAATTTTCCTACGATCTATTCGACTAAAAATAATTTTAGGAAAAATCGAATATTTTTTGACTTTTAAATTAATTTCTCAGAATTAAAAGCTATTTAACACTAATTAAATGATTAAAAATACTAAACTAATTGAGAAAAATCGAAAATTTCTGAGAAAACTACTTTAAGTTATGCTTGATCTAGGAAAATTAAAAAATCAGTGGGTTGCTTATCAAAATAAGCTCGAAATAAGCTAAAGTAAGCTTATGAGCAAAACTGACTTGAAAGGGTAAAAGGATTATCTGTGTAAAATAAAGCAAGACAAGACCCAAGGGCGCAGTGGTTGTGATGTTGTGTTGTGAGGTGGGTAGCGTGGGTTCGAGTCCCAGCTATGCCACTTTTTGCAAAACTTTTTTTTCTTTGATTTTTCTTTTTGCACTTGAAGATATGATCAAAATAGAAGATTTTTGTGAAAACTTTTTGTGTGATAAGCCTGAAATAAGCTGTTAGAAGCAGCTTATCTCAACAGTGGGCAAGTAACAAACAAACACTCCATTAAAGCAATCACCCAAACACCCCTTAACAGATTTCAAGTATGAAAAGGGAAGGAAAAGCAGTTGGCAATGGACAATTGGCAAATACACACTTGGGTAAGAGATTAAGCTAGATACAAAAGGAAATCAGCTAGAAGAAAAAGAGTAGCAGTTGGCTTTCTGACTTAAACTAGGGAGAATCCTAGACTATAAAAGTGGAGATAAGCAAATGGAAAGCAAGCAACTAAGGGAATAAGCTCTAAATAAACTAAGATTAACTATACTAAGCTTAAACTAACTAAAGTGTACCTAATAAGCAGTTGACAATACTTGATAAGCAACAAAAAGAGAAAAGTGACATGTTGCTTGCTGATGTTGCAGGCTGCAAAACAGCCCTGGGGTGTCTGTTTAGAGCTTATTTCTGAGCTTATCAATGAGCTTCCAAGAAAGGTATCAGCTGCAAAACAATGTTAGGCTAGTGGAGATTCACAAAAAGCAGATTGGGAGGGCAATTTCACACTGTACAGCTTATAAATAAGCTGTACACAGTGGTCCTTGGAACTGTTCTTTGAGAAAAACAAAAAAAAATTGCAAATGGACAGTTTTAAACTTCAATTAAAACTGAGCTAAAGAAGATCAGAGATGCACATAAGTTGGACAAAAACTAAGTTGAGCTCATGAAGATTAAGGAAAAACCACATTTACAACATTTGAGTACCCAATAAGCTATAAGATTGCTTATGAGCAACTCAAATAGAAGAACTATTTTTATTTTTGTGACCAAAATCTTTTGCAAAGCTTGATACTTAACTACACCTTTTAAAGCTGATTTAGACTAAAAGAGACCTTGACTTTAGAAGTCAAACGGGTACAAGCAGGTATTTTACCATTCTTTTAACTCAAACAAACACCCCTTTATGATTTTTTTTCTCTTTTGTACCTTTGCTTTACCCCTAACATCTTATTTTTTTTTTTTTTTTGAACTCAAAACCTTAGCAACTTTCAAATACTAACATAGAATTTAGAGATATGAGACTAAATAAAAAGAACTTTTCATTGACTAAAAACAACATTACAACAGGATATTAAAAAAAAACATTTAAAGCTAAATTTTTTTTCTAAAAACTAGGGGTGCCTTCAAATGGCTACAAGGAGACTCTATTTATACTACTGCCTAGGGTCTTCCATCCTTCAACTGCTTCAAGGTGTGTTTGTTTTGTGAGGAGAAGGTGAGCTGAGGCAACCTTGTGTTTCTTTGGTGATCATCTCAGCCATCCAAATGCCTTGGAGAAGTATCCACTGATCATAGCCATTAAAACCTTTAAGGATTCTTGAGCTCCAATGAGAGGGTAGAGGATTGCCAAGGTGTCTTGGTCACATGTGAAGCTGTGATGACTTTTCTTTTTGGGTTCAATGGTGAGAGTGGCCGGGAGGTGTAGTGGGTTGTGACTGTGCATTGAGTTGGAGTTTTGGCGGGCTTTTGATTTGGGTAGGATTAGGTTTGTGTTATCTGGTTTTAGGTAGAGAGAAGAAGGGAGAGGGCAAGTGATGTGGGAAGGCAAGTTAAAAAAGGGTAAGGGATTAAAACTTAAAAAGGGTCGTGGAGTTGGGGGGTTCAAAAGGGTTATGGAAGGGGTTCACAATGGGTGATAGGGGGTTTTAAAAAGGTAATGGCAAGTTTGTTTTATTTTTGTGAGGATGTTTTGGAAATTTGTCGGTATCGGGAAAAGGTGAAATGGGATTTGGGTTCGGGATAGGATTTTGGGTTGTTTTTCCCCCTGATCACTCTCAAAACTCGTCTCGGGCTTCAGAAATGTAGAATTGCTTCGACTTCGTCTTTTCCGGTCATTTCGATTTTCCGTTTAAGCTCTGTTTTCAATCCTTTTGTACATGAAAGACATAAAACACACTCCGAGGATATTTTTAACATATTTTGAGCGTATTTGGGTGTTTTTAGTCATTTTTTAGGTCTTAGGCGGGTAAAACCGATGAGTGAATAAGCACTCATCATGAATCAATTGTAGTAATGGAGGATCATATGATATCACACGCGATGTCAAAGTTGTTTGAGCTTCTTCAATTTGTTTTGTGGAGTTGTGCTTTTTTGAACCACAACTGCAGTTGTTGTTGATTCTTTCATTTGATGGAGCCGTTTTTTTGCAAATTGCAATCACAAATAGTTTAGTGATATCGTCTCTTTTTATGCCACATACAAAGCAACACAAGTATGCTTTTTAATTTGTAATATCTCATGTGAGATTTCATTGTTTTTTGTACATTTTGTATATAATATCACCTGAGATATTTCTCTTTCAGTACATGATGATTTTTGTGCATTTCGCTGATTGCCAATCACAGGAGATGTGTTACTGTTAGTTAGTGCCTTAAACGAAACTACTGAATCTTGTGTATGGTTACTCTAAGCATTCAAGAAAGCTTTTGTGCGTTATCCGAATATCATTGTAACTGGTCAAGATGGTGCTATGCGAAAAGCAATTGCAGCTGAGCTTCCTGGTTCCAAGCCCCGTCTTTGTCATAAATTAGAAGTTATGTATCTTTTGTGATAAATAGTTGAAGTTAATTTTTATAAGGTCTTTGTGAGTTTATGAAATAGTTTATCATTTTATCACTTGTGATAAAGCATGAAAATGATGAAATGTTTACATCATTTATGTGTTTACTTGTTCTTTGTATCTGGTATCAGTTGTGATATTCTATTAAAAATGATGCAACACTTTGTTTTGATTTTGATGTTTATATCACTTGTTATATTTTGTTAAATTTGATGTAACACTTTCTTTGATTTTTAGAATATGTCAAGTTTTTTATTTTTGTAATTTTCTTTCTTGTTTTTATACATATTTGGTATCTATCTATACATATATATGGGAATAACTATGACACGTTACTAATGCTGACTAGACATAATAATGATGACATGGAAATGATGACATGGTACTCCTTTCCGATAAATATGTAAAAAAATATGTAACATACCGGCTTCGAACCTTGGGTTGTACGCCTGTACAAGCAGGCCTCAACCAACTGAGCTACCAACATTTGTTATCTAACTTCCTTACACATTCTTGTCATGTTTAAATGAAACATATTATACTCCTTTCCCACCCCCAAGAATCAAAACGCATCAAAAAAATAATAATAATAAAAAATAATAATCCATGTTTAACTAAAACATGAAGATTCACAAAAAATGACGGAAAGAACCCTAAATGTAAATCAATAAAAAAGAATCAACAAACCTGATTTCACTAAACTGAGAGCGACTCATATATTCCAGGTTTGTAATTTTATGATTTAAAAAAAAAAATTAATTGATCTATTTGTTTGACCGGTGGTTTAATTGATTTTTTGGCATTTTATCTTTATTTCATTGATTTGAGCATTTTTTATAGTTGTATCCACACAATTTATAAATAACTAATATGGCAATATGTTGCTATGATTTTTATGATGTTTTTTGTTTGATTAATTAATAAATGGTATAATCCCCATGTTCCATTCACGTATTAACCAAATATTTATACAGATACAAAACGTATTCCACAATAAGTTGCAATCATTATTCTTACATGATTTGGATGATTCATATTTAATAAAGATGAATGATTCATAATCATTCATTATATACGACTTGGATATTCAGTTTCATTCGGAATCAGGTTTGGATTAGTTTTGATTAAAGGTAATAATTTCGTTCTTATTTTTGGGTTTTTGATATTTCAATTTTGATTATTTGATATTTCTATTTGAGTAGTGATTGGCATGACTAATTTATGTGCCTAATTTGATGCCTAACAAGGATCTTGGAACACATGGCAAAATCAATGGTAAATAAGAGGAGTGAGAATAAGTGGAATACATGTGTCACTAAATGAATAGATTAGGCTTGCAATTAGTCACATGAATTATTTCTATTTATTGTGTGATTGTGAAATTAGGTGTTCGAATATAAAAATTCCAAAGATACTGAAATTGCTCAATATGCAATGTTACATGAACAAGTATGTGACCAAATCTTCACTTTTAGGCTACTCCATCCTTTTTTATTTTATCATTTTAGACTATGTTTGATGATTTAGAGAACTATATTGGTTATACTTATGCAGTAAGTTATAATCAATCAGGGTATGATATGTTCTTCATCATAATATTCATGCAGATATAAGTATAAAGAGATCATATATGAATGTTATTATGTGAAACAGATAAGCAATAGCTTCAAGTGAAACTGATGTTTTCTCAGGACACCAAGATCCTCATGCTATCAAGGTTTATTTATGTTAAAAACCCCTAGACTTTTTTGTGTTTAAGGTGTATTTTACTCTCATTGAATGTATATATGATTTAGATTGCACAGTGAAAGGGCAATAGTTACCAACATAGTTGGAACCACACTGTATTTTGTAAGAACAAATCTAGCTTTAAGTGTGGTCAAATTTCTGGCTTATTGTGTTCTACAATAAATTAATTGATATTATTGTGAACCTTTTTTTACTAGCAATCTAGGATTGTTAAGTTGTAGTTTTAGGTTCAGTAACATGTAATTTTTTATTTATTTGCACTTCAAACCACTAGAAATTATTTATAAATTATTGTATTGGAAGCACACAAAAATTACGACAAAATGTATATTGATCTTTGCTTCTTAATTTACTCTGTTTTCAGAATAATGTATCACGTGAGGCCCAGATAATGATCCTGGTTGACCATCCTAACGTACTTAAATCACAATGTTCCTTCGTATATGACCATACTCTATGGCTTGTAATGCCTTTTATGGCTTGTGGTTATTGCCTTCGTATGTTGAATGTAACACCAGATAATGGCTTTACTTACGATCATATCATTGGGACTAAATTATCCAGTACGATTTTTTATGAAAATGGGACACGGCACGCTGCTGCATATTTGCTACAGTATGCCAACCCCAAAGGGTTGTCTTGTTCTTGTACATGCAACTGTCTACAAAATTTTATTTAAGACAATAGGTAAGTAGCAACTTTTTTTACATATAGTATACATATACCGGAACAATTTTCACTTTTAGATTGGTTAATTGTGATTTTGAAACATACAGGAAATCAAGGCCATTGGCTTATGGAGTGGTGTTTGAAGATTTATTAGGGAATAACCATCAAGCATATCTAAAAGGTGGGAAGAAGGATGAAATCATACTATCTGCTGGTGCACTTTGCAAGCCCACAACTTTTGATGTTGAGTGACATAGGTTCAAGAAAGCAACTTGATGCCCTTAAGATTAAAGTTGTACTTGAGCAACCTTTCATTGGTCAAGGTATGGCTGATAACATACCGAGTCCAAATTGTTGGTATCACACGGTTTGGTAGCTACATTGAGAAACTTGGTGGCTTTAATTTTCTTTACCCCGTCTCCTAAAATACAATCCTTATATGATTTCGGCTATATTTCGTATTATTCGGCTTATATGAGTTGGGCTTATATTTCATAACCTCACATTTTTTGGCTTATGAGCTTATTTTGTTATAAAGATGAAAAATAACCTTCAAACTGAACAATAAGCTGAAAGTAAGCCCAAAAAGTTTTGCTTAACATTAACCAATATTACTTAGGGGTGTTTGGATAAGCTTATTTTAGCAGCTTATGGGCTTATTTGATTTGGAAAAAAAGTCCACTTTTTTTTGGCTTATGAGCTTGATCAAGTTAGTCTTTTTATACGAATATTTATGTAGTTGATTCTGATTTCATAAGTGTGTTTCACTTCTAACTATAATAAATAATACTTAGTGGATAATTTATTAATGACTTGTGTGTTGCGTCTCATACAGGAAAACAAAGAAGGTCTTGAGCTTTTGAAGACTGTGATAGCTAAGGCTGGATATAGTTGGAAAGGTTTTTATTATTTTCTTTTTTATTTTTTATTTTATTTTTTAAATCTATAATTTAATATGATATGTTGAAGAAGATGTTTTCTGCAGTCGCTCAACGGATTTAATGCAGGATATTATTGGAATGGATGTTGCTACATATGAGTTCTATGAAGATAAGGGAAAAACCTATGATTTGAACTTCGAGGAAGAAATAAGCGTTACATGAGCCATATCAAGTTAACATGTCAGTTGAATTAAATGATGAAAGTTATCTACAAATGACACATGTATTGCAGAACAATGATGGTTCATAGAAGATTTCAGGGGACAGTTTGAAGAACGTATACAAGTCTTTTGTGCCTCACTACCCAATTGTATCTATTGAGGGACCCTTTTGATCAGGATGACCTAGAACATTATGCTAAGATGACAACCTAAATTGGTGGGCAGGTACAATCTGTTGGTGATGATCTTTTTGTAACAAATCCCAAGGTAAAATAATATAAAATTTTAACAAAGGTTTAACCCCTTTTAAGATAATGCATCATGTTAATATAGCTTTCACTATTTGTAACCTCAGCGTGTCTGTAACTTAAATGTGTTGAGAAGGAAATCAAAGAAAAAGACTTGGAATGCTCTTCTTCTTAAGGTCAACCAAATTGGATCAAATATAAAAAGCAGAAATTGTGACAGGCAACATGCAATAAAGACAGGGTGATTTTAGTGTTTCTTCTTGCTTATTTGATTCTGGTCACAGACAACGTGCCAGGAACACATTTGTTGCTGGTACTATTTCGTCTTGGTCACTAATTCTCATACAATGCACTATATCAAATAATTTAGAAAATCTACTAACCGAAGCTTTATATTTTTGTAAGGATGGCGCCTGAGGTAATGGAGCAATTACATGGATATGACTTCGAGTCGGTACTTAAATTTTTTATTATATTCATACTCCCCGAAGACCAAAATAATGAAGTAAGTATAAACTAATGTATGTTGAAAAGAGGTAAGGTGGTAACTTTTCTGGTTTATATGTCACAGGTGTTTGGTTGCTGCAGACTAAACAGGGCACTGAGAGATATATGCAGGACCCATACCTTCTACACAGGTTTTTGGTGACATGTTGTTTTGCTTGGTGGCCATTTCCGACAAATCTTTCTTGTGGCAGGAGACAGGATGTACTATATGCTACAATTAACTCTTCTTATTTGTTTGAACGTTGATAGTGATGAATTTATAAGTACCTTTTTATTTGTGATTAAGTAGCATAGATATGTATTAAACAGCTTCATTATCTTTTCTAATATATATTACAAGATTGCTTTTACATACCTTTTCAGAATTCGGCATGTATTATCATGGCGCTAGCCCGCCCATTTGGGCGGGCTATGAAGCTAGTATGTAATATGCAGTGTTATATATCTTGTGATATGAAACATTTATTGTAACACAAAATGCTAAGAGTATACATGTGATAAATGAATAAAATCCTACATTAATACTTTTCCATAAAAATGATTATACAAGTCACTTAGGTGATTCCCAAATGTAATACAAACTCCAGCACCATGCAATGTGGCTCGGGACCTAATAGAGCACACCCTTCTTAGGTTACCCCAAACTCGCATTGCATTTTTAAACTAAGCAATATAAGGATTGCTTCTTGCTTCGCCTGCTCCTTTTCCAGTCATCTGTGTTTCATCTATCATTCTCTTTATCTAGTCATCTTTATTTTTTGTAACAATCTTTTTTGCACAATCAGACATCATCTCTTTTTTTTTGTTTACTTGATGTAGAATTATCTTTGCTGCTATTCTTCATAAAGTTGCATATGAATTATTTATCATCATGTGCCTCACAAGCACGTCCATCTGTAAATGTTAATAGGTCATGATTATTAGAGACCAACATATACTCATTTATCACTTGTGATATTATACTGTACTTAAAAAAATGCGCAACATGTTGTTTGGCTTTTGCAGGAACCTGTGATATTGTGATATCATAGGTAATATCACAGGTGTATCATCTGTGATATCACAGGCATGTCGACTTATTCTATTTGTTGAATCAGTGGTGGTGATGGAGGAACATCTGATGCAGTGTTAAACCTATCGAAACATGCACACTCTATCAATTAAGAAAATAAATGCATTACAAATCTAACAGAAGCATGTTACAAGCTCAACATCTATTGTGATTTCTCATATTATCACAACATTCATCACATTATCATAACAATCCATTAATAACTACTAACTACCACACTTTATTTGCTAATTTGTCGTGTATCTCATTCTAATGTTGTTCAACTTTTTGGAAGAGAATTTGATATCACAGGTGACATCATAGATGTGTCGGCTTCTTTTTTTTGTTGAATCATGTGTGATATCACAGGTGATATCACGTATGATATCACTTGTGATATCCAGGTAATATCTCACAAGTGATATCACCTATGATTTCAAAGATGATATCACTTGTGATATCACATGTGATATAACATGTGTTTGAGCTTTTTCAGTTTGTTATGAAGGTGTTGTGCTTTGTTTAGCCATAACTTCTTCAATTTGCTGATTCAACCATAGATATTGTCAAATCCCGTTGTAAAACCTATTGAAATACGCACAATGTATTCATTAAATAAACAAATCCAATCACAACTTAAATAATAAGCAAAATCACACTAAATAACTATGTGTTTGAAGCAAAATCAAAATTTTTAAGTTGTTTAATCTAACAACTTAAATGATAAGTAATAATGCACTATAATAAATAGTTTATCAGTAAGTAAAACACAATTATCATCTACAAAAAGCATATAAAACATTAAAATTATGATATAAAACAAAGATGATAAAACACACAGTAAATAGTATATCATCAAAACTTAAAAAAAAATAAAAATAAAAAACTATTTATAATTCTAAAACAATAACAATGAAATATCAAAAGTGATACTATACATTAGGGCTGAGCAAACGACCCGAACGGACCGGACCGACCGACGGACCGACCGAAACCGGATCGGACCGACCACATTCGGTCCGGTCCTCGGTCTCGGTTTTTAGGCTAATTCGGTCTCGGTCTTGGTCGGTCGGTCGGTCGGTTGGTCGGACCACAAACGGCTATTTTGCCTAGTTGGACCGGACCGACCGACGGACCACGAGATGACCGGACCGGACCGACCACATTCGGTCCGGTCCTCGGTCTCGGGTTTTGGGCAAGTTCGGTCTCGGTCTTGGTCGGTCCGGTCCGGGACCGATGCTCAGCCCTACTATACATTACATATAATAAAGCTTAACAAATAAACAAAAAAACCTTTCAAATAAATAAAATTTCACAAGTGATAATACAAATATCACTTGTGATAATACAGATACGATTCAACTTCAAATATCACTAGTGATACTACACGTATGATACTTTTCACTCACACATTTCATCAAACACTTAGTGTGCATCCATGTATACAAAGCTAACAGAAAGATCATAATATCTCTTGTTTTCAATTAGATCTAACCTCTAATATCTCATAGTATCATAAAAACACAAAAATCCTCATAAAAATTCTCATAAATATCTTTCAAAACACAAATAAAATCCAGATTCAAGAATAAAATCATCACAATCATCCCATCATCACATTAATCTATCAATTAACGACTAAAAAAACACAAAAATCTCTATAAATAACAACAAAAACATAAATAAAATCACAACAAATAGTAAAATAACAACTAAATAAAGAATTTGAAGCACCGTATGATCATCTTGAGTACGAATCGGTTCATTTTGTACCCTTTTTTCCCCAGATCTGGTTCTACATGCATTGATTGTTTTATTTTTGTGTTTTTCTTTCTGCTTTTAATGGTTAAAAGTGGTTGATTTGAAATTTTTATGCTAGTTTTTTATTTTGGTTAGAGAGAGAAAGTGAGATTTTTTTGATAGGGAATTTGTGAAAAGTGAAATGTCTAGGGTGGGTTTGGTGGGGGTAAGTTTGTTGAATTTACACAAATGGCCCCTTCGTGTTTTTTAATCTTAAAAAATGTTTTTGATCTAACGATCCAGATTTGTCCATTGGTAAGTAGTAGATGTTGGGTTTCTAAAATAAAGCTCCTCATTCATTAATTGTATTTATGAAGTGCTATTCCATTACATAAGTATAGAAACCCCCTAAACTAGATGAATTTTCTTTTGGTTACTCTTATTTTGGTGCTTACCAAGGGATACATCTCCACTATCCATTCATCTAGTTTGATTTAATGGTGGGGATTAACCTAAGATTTAATGGATAAACCTAAGTCCATGTTTTTTTTATTGTCTTTTTTTTTCTTCACTTTTTTTTTTGTCTTTTTTTTCTTCACTTTTTTTTGTCTTTTTTTCTAAATTCACGTTTTTATTATTTCACGTTTTTAACATTTTTTAATTCGCGTTTCTTTTTTCTTCGCTTTTATATATTTTCGTCTATTTTCATATAGTTTCATACGTTTTCATTTATTTTCGTCCGTTTTCATACGTTTTCGTCTGTTTTCATACGTTTTTGTACGTTTTCTTACGTTTTCGTCCATTATTCATACGTTTTCGTCCATTTTTCATACGTGTTTTTACGCTTTCATACGTTTTCGTCCGTTTTCATATGTATTCGTCCGTTTTTTTACATTTTCATCCGTTTTCTTACGTTTTCATACGTTTTGGACTATCACAAGTGATATTCTGTGATATTCAGAATATCATCTTGTGATATTTTGAATATCACTTGTGATTTTCTGAATATCACTTTGTGATATTTAGAATTTCACTTGTGATTTTTTGAATAACTACTAACTACCACACTTTTATTGCTAATTTTTCGTGTATCTCATTCTCATGATGTTCAACTTTTTGGAGGAGAATCTGATATCACTGGTGACATCACAGATATGCCAGCTTCTTCTATTTTGTTGAATCATGTGATGTCACAGATGACATCACTTGTGATATCACAGATGATATCACTTGTGAAATTACCTGTGATATCACGTGTGATATCACAGGTGATACCACATGTGATATCACATTGATGTAACATGTGTTTAGTACTTCTTTGTTTGATGAAGATGTTGTGCCTTGTTTAACCATAGCTTCTTCACTGATCAACCATAGATATTTTCAAATCTCGTTGTAAAACTTATTGAAATACTCACAATGTATCCATTAAATAGGCAAATTCAATCACAACTTAAATAATAAACAAAAGTACACTAAATAATTATGTGTTTAAAGCAAAATCAACTTGTTCAAGTTGTTTAATCTAACAACTTAAATAATAAGCAATATTCCACTATAAATAGCTTATCGGTAACTAAAACACAATTTTCATCCACTAACAAAAAGCACATAAAACATCAAAATTATGATATATAACAAAAGTGATAAAACACACAGTAAATAGTATATCATCAAAACTTTTAACAAAAAAAAAAACTTTAACTATGTTTATAAAACAATAACAATGAATTATCAAAAGTGATACTACACATGACATATAATAAAGCTTAATAAGTAAACAAAAAGACCAATCAAACAAACCGAATTTCACTTGTGATAGTCAGAAACGTATGAAAATGGACGAAAACGTAAGAAAACAGACGAATACATATGAAAGCGTAAAAACACGTCTAAAAATGGATGAAAACGTATGAAAATGACAAAAAACTTATGAAAATGGACGAAAACGTATGAAAACGGGAGAAAACGTATGAAAACGGACAAAAACAGACGAAAACGTATGAAGGTGAAGAAAAAAAACGCGAATTTAAAAAAAAACGTGAATTAAAAAAAATAAAGACAATAAAAAAAATGAATTTAATAAAAAAAACGTGAATTTAAAAATAAAAGACCAAAAAAAAATATTTGAATAAAAAAGAAAGACAAAAGACAAGAAAAAAACATGAACTTAGGTTTACCTTTTAAATCTTAGGTTAATCCCCACCATTAGATCAAACTAGATGAATGGTGGGGATTTGTCCTTTGGTAAGCATGGATTTGTTGGTAAGCAAAAAATAAAGTGCCTCCCCTAAACTAATTGTATTAATTATTGTGATTCTAAATTCGTAAGAGATCCGCATATTTGATTTAAGTAGGCATAAACAAGGAAAATCGAAAAAGACAATGTGATTACGTTTGGCGACATATTTTCCCATCCATTGGGATGACCATTCGTACGTAACTAGGGTCGTAAACGAACCGAACATTCAATGAACATTTCATGAACCGTTCGGTTAAAAGTTCGTTTATGATCGTTTATTTATTAATTGAACAGAACATGAACAAAATTTTGTGTTCGTTTAATTAAATAAACAAACATGAACACAAGCCTCATTCGTTTATTTACGTTCGTGAACATCCGGTTACATGTGTTAGTTTATGGACCATATTTAATATACGTAGGTCCGAATTCGAACACGATACTATGAGATTGCACATATTGCGTATGAGATTCATTGTATAATAATTATGATTTAATTATTATTTCACAATAACGTCTAGCGGTCGTTAGTACTTAACGGTGTTTAGTCTAAAGATCGTTAAATATAAGATGGAAGGACTAGAAGTGAAAATAAGCTTTGAGAAGGTTCTAGAATTCCTATGGGATTGAGGGGCCAATCAGTTATGAGTTAGGAAGGGCAACTCTAAGTTATTCAAGTATAAATACAAAGGCTTGTATTCATTCTTGATTAATCTTTGATCTTCATAGCTGGTCAATTTTCTCTTCTCTTCTCCTCTTTTGTCCGTTTACACGAATTACAAGAACCTTAGGGTTTCTTGCGTTTGATTGGAACAAACTAAAGTAGTTGATTAGTTATTGTGATTTAAGGAACTAGCATTCGCATTGAGTCGCAACAATACGTGTGTACAAGGTCATAGATAAAATCTCGGATTTTATTTGCCCTAATCGACTTCTGCATAAACCCTAATTAGGGTTTGTTGATTTTGATCTTTGATTTGCTTGGATTGCATACAAGGTACGTTTATGATTTAATTTATGATTAATTAATTACAAGTATAGTTTTAAGCCTTCCGTTGGGTGTCCTATGTGATTTATGTTAATTATATGCATGTCATGATTATTTAATTCTAACAGTGGCATAACGAGCCATTAATACTGTGTAATTAATTACCTGAACACATAAATTGAATCTTGTTAGATTATTGTATGTTTACTAGATTTTGAAACCCTAAATTTTTGTTTTGTTTTTTTGGGTCGTACAACCCTAAGGTAAATTAAAAAAATTGCAAAATTGTAGAAAACCTAAGTTGCATGCAATTTTTTATGTGTTATGATTAATGAGTAATTGATTTATGTCATTAAGTAAACGTTCTTGTTGACTTGATTATATGATAATAAGTGACTATGTGGGGATTCATGATGAAAACATGCATGTTTTGTCATGGATTATATATATATCTATACATTATATATAAGAGGAGGCATGCCACATAAAATGCCACTTGGCATCCCATAATGCCATGTCATATTTCCATGTCATCATTGTATTTATGTGGCATTTTTTTTTTTAATTTTGTTAATGATTTTATGTGGCATCATTGTTTTTTTTAAATAAAATTCGGTTTTAGTGTTTTTGTAAAATTCGGATTAGTAATTTTAAAAAGAGAGTTGCCAAGATTCGAACTTGGGATGGGAGGGACAAATAAACAACCACCTCAACCATTGCCATTGGAGCATTCCAATGTTTGTGATAAATTTTACAACACATAATTGATATTGCATGAACCAATAAGATTATCAAATATTAATGTATTACCTTATTAAAAAACCAAAACCGAAAAAATCATTATTTATTCATAATATACTTTTTCTCAAAACCCTAACCTCCACTAATAATTGCGACTTTCTATTGTATCGTGATATTATGTTGATATTGTGAAGTTCCATGTTCTTTCCTAGCTAATTTATATCACGTATTAGTTCTTTTGGATTAATTGTATTATGGAATTGTTGTTGATATTTAACAACAGGCAAAGAGGCATAAGTTTAATCTTTATGAATGTTCATCCGAAAGAGTTAATTATGACTACCTGGCAACCTGTGAAATTAAGGTAGGCATTTTTTTCTTTTTTAACGTTTGTTTTGTTTTTTTGGTTTTCATATTTTGTAGGCTACATTGTGGCAGGAGGTAAATTTTATGGGCCATGATAAATTAATTCGATTATTGTTTCATGCACAAGTGATCGTGTTTACTACAGGCACAAGTGAGGTATCCGTCACCAACAGTTGGATCCTGAGAAATATAAATAGGGTTGTGAATGCGAGGAGTATCACGGTGGCAATCGGTGTTAGGCGAGCATTAAAAAAGGTTTAATGACTCTTAACCAGTTATGTATATGGCCTGGAATGGGAGGACGACACATATGGGAAATAGGTCAATCGGTACACGTAAAACGTTCATTATTATATTTATCATAAAAAGCCCTCTTACTGATCCACCAGTTCCCCCTCTGTGCGTGCGTCGGTATGTTTTATTTATAATCAACTCATAAATGTCATATTCTTATGAAAAATATCTTGTGGGCGTGGGGCTATTTCTGTAACTATGTATAACTTTAAATAAATGCCTAACAGATGGAAGCAAATTATTCGTCGAGTTTATAATGAGGTTTTGATGCTTTCAGACATGATTTTGCTTTGCTTTATTTTAGAGGATTGTGGGCGCATAAATGAACCAACAAATGATGGTTCCGAGAGTTCGTATAGAAATAACAATTGGAAACGTTCAACGCAACACGTCAAGTCAATTTATTAATTCCTGTCTTTTTTTCTTATTTAAAAATCTTTCAGCTTTTCTTTTTAATTCCCTTCTTTTACAATGACTTCTTGCATATTGCAGGTTATTCGTTCGGATTGTGACACTGCATTGAAAGCTCTGTCTTTTTCTTCCATCCTCAACAACAACCCCAACCCTCCTTTTTTCAATTCTTCATCTTTTCGACATTTCCGTTCCTCTCATGATCCATTCAACAACAGGTGTGTATTACCCTTCTTCTACTTTTTACTAATTATTTTTATTAAAGTAAGAAAGTAATTAATTAATTATGCTGAATGAAAATGTATATAGTTTTGAGACCCCTGCCCCACCTGTGAATTTGGGGTTGCAAATAGTACCTGAGCGCAAGGCTTTTGTTATTGAAAGGTGTGGGAGATAATCAAAGACATTGGAACCCGGCCTTCATGTGCTCATCCCTTTTGTTGATAAGATTGCCTATGTTCATTCCTTGAAAGAATAAGCCTTTTTCATCCCTGACCAGACTGCCATTACCAAAGACAACTTCCACATATATCTCCATTGATGGTGTCCTCTATGTTAAAGTATCTCTTTCTTCCTTCCTTCTTCTTTTTCATTTTTATTATTCACTACTTATTAATATTTCATTACATATCATTAACCCTGTGCTCGCCTCTTACGGTGTCAAGAATCCTCTCTACGCAGTCATTTAACTTGCTCAGACCACTATGCGTGGCAGCTGGCAAAATCACTCTTGATAAAACCTTTGAAGAAAGAGACACTCTCAACGATAAGATTGTGGTATTTACTTACTTTACCATAAACCAAACATTAAACTAGCATCTTTATGTCTCTGCATCTCCAACCGCTTCTGATGCTCTACAATAAAAATCTCTAGATAAAGTTTAGTAGGATCCCATACGCAAGAATTAAGGTGTTAATTGGTTCTTTGGTCCACATAAGATATACAGCATAGAGTAATGACATACAATATCTAGACCTACTGGTTAATCACACTGATTATATGCTTGGGGCAAACAACGAGTAGAAAACTTTACCTTAAATCTGCCACATTGGATGTGAAACTTCTCACACTATTGTCTCTATTAATTTGCTATACGTTGCATTTAGGCATTGGTGTTTCTCATTTACTAATTGTATACCAACTGTATCGCATTACATACTTTAAAGTCCGATACCATACATCTTTAATTTACCAGTTAAGTTGCGTCTCATATAGTATAACAAAGAGGTATGCTCCTCTGAAAGTAAGTATAAATAACAAAAATCATTGAGTGAGTAAAGGATATAGGAGGGTAGTGCAGTTTATTGCTGAAACTGGCCAACTTTTTGGATCTATCAAGGCTATAATTATTCGTTTTCTTTTATTCTATTCTAAAAGATTGTTAATTGGTTGTCCGCATTTTTAATGACCATTTTAGCACGCTATACGCATGTATGTTTTCTTTAATGTGGTGCAACGTGTTTTTTTTATCACAACTTTGTTCCATTCTTCTTTCTTTTAGTATGCATATAATAAATCTTGTTGTTTTTGTTTGTTCCATTGACTCACTGACTTAACTATCTGATAAAAGCTTACTATAACCTATATATAGTAATCAAATAGGTATTGGGCACCTCTAATTCTAATCATTTTCTGTAACATGCAGCTTGTCATACCCAAGTTTGCCACCTCTAACCAATCTTTTTAACATGCAAGTGACCAGGTGTTGACAACACAATGTTACCGGCTTAGACCCTTCCTGAGAGAAATTTGAAAATCTTAGTTGAACTGCCACTGTACCAATGTTCTTGCGCTTTATTGTCTAAGTAAGGATTAGACAAACGCTTAGCCCTCCATTTAGATATGTGACAAAATGATTAGTTTCATGGCTTGCATATATTTTCCTACATAACGACTACTTAATTCAACTGCTTATTTAATGAAATTACTACCAAGCCATTTTGAACTTTCAAATTTTAATTGTATGTTATTACAAGTAAAAACTTACAGTGGATTTTACATGTCGTAAAGAATATTTTCAGTTTCATATGATCATGTGTCAGCATTAACCCTTATGCCTAATATTGTTGCTACATTTGTGCAGATGGACAGAGATCGACAACGGGAAGCAACAGGTGGAAGTAGATGTGAAAGTACGTCATATTTTCATAAGCATAATCTTACTGATATATTAGCTAACTGTAGTTGTATAACCAATACAGTTGTCGACAGGTACGTCTGAACACAACATCTATGTCAGTTGTTCTTTATTTTTTTCTTCATCCTTTTGTACAATCTTTTTCAGCTCTTTTTTCTTCTTGTAATGTCTATCAGTTTTTCAGCATGGTGGTTAAAGGGGTTGTTTGTAAAAAGAATGTGGCTCATCAACGGAAGACATCAAGAATTGAGAAGCCACGGATCTTAATTCTTGGAGGGGCTCTCGAGTATCAGCGAGTTTCTAATCTCATGTCAAGTTTTGATACTTTGTTGTATCAGGTTGCAGATTTATATCTTTTCCTTTTGTTTACTTGCGTTGCTTTATTCAATTTTCTTACCACTTTTTTTAATGTTTATGTGGATATGGATTTTAATTCTTTACCTTTTTCTCATGTATTATTATCTCTTTCTTTAGGAAATGGATCATCTAAATATGGTGGTGGCAAAGATAGATGTATACCAGCCTCATGTCCTTCTGGTATAAAAAATATGTATTTCACATTACGATACTTATTTCAAGTGTTTGCTTATCATAAATTATTTCTTATGCGTATCACTTCCTACACGTAGATATCATATTTATGTTACACATTAACATTGTTTACATATCCCTATATTGTAAAACTTGTATCTTTTATTATCAGCACCATGAATCCTTTTATTTGCATTGTTTTCTTATTGATCTTGTGCAAGTTTTATAAAGTTTTGATATGTTTATATGCAGTTAGCATTCCGGCTTTAAAAGCAAACCTGGTTACATTTAACATCTTTGTGTGGAATGAGGTTAACGGACCAGTAAGGATTCATGGCATGTATTTACTTTTACCAATTAGTTAAGTTGATGATTATGTTATTGGTTTGATAGCAGCAACATGGAAAAATATTTGTTGAGTCTAACATACGATGTCAAAAGTCACATTTCAAACTGCTGCTCGGGATCTCCAGATGTGAATGCCCATAGGTGGAGATGCGAGGTATAACTCTGCCGGTCACAAAGGCTATGGAAAAAGCTGAGTGATACTGGTCTCGCTTTTCTTAGGATGATCAGCGATTACTGTTGTTAAGGGTATGGTTGAGATGAAAGATGGCTTTAAGAAGTGTACAAATCAAGTGATGTTGTAGAGTTGGTTGTGGTGTTTTGTTCGTTGGATAAGGAGTGAGATTGTTGTTGTAAGTAGGCATGCTGATTAGATGAAACAGATAGTGGGTAGAGATTTAAAAGGGGTCTGATCAAGTATAATGTTGTGTGATAAATGGGTTTGAACCTGATGGTTCCTTGAGTCTCTGATCTTGAATGAGTCACTGAAAAATGTGACTCTAAAACCAGTGCCCCTGAACAGAGTAGCTGATACCAGAACATGGTGCATGAGGGAATAAAGAATCAGGGGATTAGATCAGATGTTACAAGGGTTGTTATTCAGGGAGTTTTGATTATCGTAATTATTAGTGGGTGCTGGAGCTAAGATTTGTGATGTTTGTATCAGGGAGCCAAGTAGTTGTGTCATAGGTTATATGCTCCTGTTACGTGTCGACTCAGAGAGTGAATTGGGTGGGAAGATTTGCTAAAAATGAGGGTAAAGGGTGCCTGACAAATTAAATTTTATTAGGGCGTTTTGATGATACTTTTATCATTAATCAGTGTTATAGTTTCATTTAGGCTGAGCCTAAATAAGACTGGTGTTGAGAGTGTTATATTAGAGGGTATATTAACTGGTGCAACATCAGGGTGTGAGTGTGGTTTTAGAATCAGGGGCTGCTTTGCTGTTAATGCATCAAGCTGAGCCTGAACAGTCTTAACAAATAACAGCAATCGTAAATGGGTAGGTTTCAGGGAGTGTGATGTTGATTAGAGTACCTGATCATTTAGATCCTGAAAACCAAACCCTGAGAAATCTGATAACTAAAACTGAAAACAACCACTCTTTAACCATAACCTGATAACCCACAAATGATAACCTGAACCAAAACCTCAACTTGAACCTTTGTCAAAGGAGTAGTAGTGTACACGGAGACTTATCGAGTCAATGAAAAAGGGCTATATGCATATACACCATTGATGTTTTCAGTTTGTTTTCCGAGTATTACTACATAAACTGAACATTCAGATACATCTAAGAACCATATTTGTCCATGAAGAACAAAACTCTGAATATTGGGTCTGAAAAACCAGATAATGGTGTGTCAAATATTGACAATTGGCACACGTAATTGGTAATAAATGTTCAGTCACTAGGAGTCTTGACTTAGCTTAGCGGTATAAATAGAAGGTTGGATAATTTTAGAAGGCATGTAAGAACTTATATGTCAATTATGTGTAAAGTGACTATAAGCTCTTCTTGAGTTCTACCTAGCTGATTAGTTCAGTTGTAATCAATAAGGTTATTTGTTGCAGATCAAAAGACAGTTCCTCAATATATTATGAGACCATCTTGGTTTCTGAGTTTTTCAAGAGGTTTCTGAATGTTCAAGTTTTAAGAGGTCTTACTACTGACGAGATAGTGCAGGTATTTAAACATGTTTTCTTTATGAATTATATATAATAGATATGTTTAAACTTTTTGTCTCATGCATTTTCTTATTTATTTCAGGTAAGCAAAATTTTGTGCGGTGTGCGAGTTCAAGCCGACAATGGTGAGTACACACGAAAGCATACAATACTAAGAATCAGAGCAAAAACTTGTTTGTGCAAATAAGGTAAGACAATTTGGAAAAAAAGAAAAACAACTCATCTTTTTATTTTCTGGACAAACTTTTTCTATAACGGTTATATATGCATTTTACCAAACTGGGCCAGTAATCAGATAGCAGTTGCTTTAACATATGGTATTTTTGTTGATTAATTGCTATATGTAGCCTTATAACCAACCTTAAACTATGTTGCTCATCCTCTTCGACGTTGCTTGGAAGAAAGCACCATATATGTAATGGGTATAATTTCTTTCTTATCACTTGCCATTATATGTTGCAATGTATTATATAGAATCACTTAAGGAATATAATGGACTCCTATTGAAAAAGGTGGGACAAGGAAGGTGTTTGTAGCATGTTGAATATGTCATGTTTAATATGCTTGGCTTAAAATGATAAAATGCAACAAAAAGTGGATATTGTTAGCACGATTCTTTTGCATTTCGAAATGCTCGCTGATATGAGGACGATCACCATATTTATCTGTTATAACATGTGATCACCATATTTATCTGTTTGATACTACATGTTATCTATATTCTGTTATGAATATCAAGTTGTTTGTCTAACCAGGCTACTATAAAGATGGATGTTGATGGGTCATTCATTCTTCAAAATATTGGGAAGAGTTCAATCTCCATGAATGGCAACTCAGCTGCTCCTGGGCAGGTGGCTGCACTCGGTTCAAAGTTTTTAATTGATGTAATTATTCATGCTCATCATCGACATTGCCTATGTCTTTAAATACATTAACTTCCATTGTTAGCTGAAAGAACCTCATTGCCTATATACCTGAATAAACCAATGCTACCTCCTTTAAACTAAAAAGTTTAGCGGTTCACAGTTTTGAGTTGAACACACTACTACCAACATTAATATTGATTATATCCCATCTAAAAACTTTGGTGAAAGAACGAAATTTTCATACCAAAATGGTAATAAACTTGCACTGAGTACATAAAAGTTCTACCACTCATTTCATTAAACTTAACACAGGCTTTACTTGAAATTGTTTGGGTATTTGTGAGATAACGTTCAACGCCATTAAAAAAATAAAAGAAAGCCGTTACTAATCCTTGGCAGTGTTGTTTACATATACAGAATGACCCTATTCTTAGCATGAGCAAATACTTAAGAAGAATGGACAAATGTATGCTCTGCTAACGGTCTGCCTCTCTCTTTGTCCCCAAGTGAAACTTGTTGATGACACAGTGAACTCTCAACTACTCTGTTTAACTGAATTTAGAGGTGTCAAGGATCAGTGGATCAGGTAACAGGTGAAATCGGGTCCTTTTTATATGGGTCAATTCAGGGTGAGTCGGGTCGAGTTGACCCACAACACCTTTTCCATGAAATTTGTTGTAAACATGGACTATGTTGATGATAACTCAAGTAAACATAGTATAAATCATCTAACCTTTTACAGTAGCTAATTATCCTTGTGCGAATTACAAAATAAACTAAGTCATACTTTTACAGATGGCGTTTCCCTACAACAAACGATTTCGGATCAGAGGATCATCCCTGCTTCAGCCTCAGAATATTACATAAAGCTTTGCTGAAGCTCTTTAGAATGAATAAAGAACACTATACAATAGCAAAAATATGGCTTACTTTAATATAAAAATGACCGAATTCATTTCTGTTAAAATGGTTTCTTTTTAACATTACAATAGCAGAATTTTGGCTTAAGGGGTTGCAAATTAAATTTAGAAAGGAGTTGGCTCAAATATGTGGATACAGAACCTGAAAATAGCAGCTTTAAATCTTTACTATTTATATTACAGTAATGTAATATCTGGAATACATTCATATTAAAACAAAGACTATGGACATTTCTAAGATGGTATATGAACACTGGATTAATCATAGAAATGTATGAAACTTCTCTTTTTGTAGGCTTAGTTTAAGGAATCTTGAGGGATGGTGTTTCTCTGACTGGGAGAAGAGAAAAGCCACCAAAACATACTGATGTGTAGGCAACACAAAAGCAGATGTGGAAAACCCAGTGCTAAAGGCCGAACAAGAACCTCATGTTTACTTTTATAGTAGAAAAAATTAAGTTATAGTTCAAATATTTCTTTAGTTTTTGCAATTTTAAAGGCCGTCTTCTGAGGTTACATTGTAATTTTGCAAATACCTACAGGTAACCGTAGTAAGATTTAAAGGGTATACATGCTCACCAACTCACTGAGGTTATTTGATCAGAAAAGTGAATTATCTTGACGTGAATTATAATGTGATTATGCTAATCTTTTGTTAATCAAACCTTCGTGACCACCATAAATGTTTTCATTTTTCTGTTGGAGTCAGATATATATCAAGAGACAAAACATCAGCGAGCAGATAAAGCCCATAAGCAGGCTATATGAGCTGATCCAAAACGCCCCTGTATAAACTCTTGAGTTTGAAATTGAGTTATTTTATGTTCAGGGGTGTGGCGGGACCTGGAATAGCTTCAGTCGTACTTATTATTGGACTCGCATTTGTGGTGCTTACACAATGGATGCCACTGCTACGAACTCAAACCAATGCAAATATTTTTCACCATCCGTTCTACCTGATGAGTATTCTTGGAATGAGTATGTACAGAAGCCTAAGGTTTACCCCATCCGAGGTACTTTTTGGAGACCCGGCTAATTAGAATTGATGCATTATAGAAAGCCTTTAATTAAGTCTCTTCAAGTAATATTAAACCTCCGCGAAAATTGCATTATATTGTTTTTTATTGTAGATTTGGCGAACAATAGTCGAGCTCAACCAACACAAATGATTTCCGACTCGGATGAAAAGTTAGCAATTACATGTTCAACAATGTGTGAACGACCCGTTCATATTTTTCACGTAATAAATAAATTTAAAGTGCTATATGCTACTTTTAAGGCTCACTACTATCAATTTACTATCACAGTTGCAACTCATGATAGTATTAGGTATGCTATGAATTTATAGTGTATCAGTAATTCATTATACTCATTGACCCGTTAAGATAATACATAACCACATCAACTCATTTTATAAATAGAGTTTTAATATTTAATGTATCTTTTCCAATTCTCCTTTGTTCTAACCTCATCGCGTTTTTGCAATGCCAGGTTGTTTAACTCAATTGACGCTAAAAAGGATACATGCCACATATAGGATGATATTAGTTGATGACTACAAGCATCGGCTTGAAGAGTAAAGTTATCTGACTTAGCATTGTTATAGTCTTTTGAAATGCAACCCAAATATCGTATTGTTAAAAAACCCAGCTCATATTTTACAAAAACATTTTCGTTAAAATTTTGCTTCCTGATTTCAACAGTTTGGTGCGTAGATTCGACTTCAGCCCCTCAAGACTATAACAAATTTGGAACTAGAGCCAATGCGTCATTTTGGTATGTCTTTATACAGTTACTAACTACATGTGAACCAACCCAAATAAAGTGAAAACAGTTGAAATAGAGGAATGCATTTTGTGAAATTCTATACAATGAAGAAGGCATTAGTGATTAGTATCTACTGTTGCTATATAAAATTGTTTATTTTTTTATAATGTTACTTCTACTATTCATACACATGAAATTGGTAATCTATCGGTGTTCAATTTACTATTTCTCTTCTACGGGGTATTCACGGGCTACTTTCTTTTGTTACCTTACTCTTTATTAGAAAGTTATTTATGGAATTTATGAAGAGGGTATTGGCGAGATATGCAAAATTATTCATGACAACAGAGGTAAGGTTTACATGGATGACACCAATATGAATGCACATGTATGTTATATATATATATATTTTTTTTTTGGGAAAACTTCTTCACGATTAGCCACCTTCTTTCGCATTATAGTAACAAAAAGACACACAAAATTAAATAAAGCTTTTTACGCCAAAGATAAGGTTTACATGGATGACACCAATATGAACGCATTTGGTGTGACGGAATATAACAAAAAAGACACACAAAATTAAATAAACCTTTTTACACCAACAGTACTATCAACAACAACAACGCCATCAACAACAAAAACAACATCAACAATTATTCTAATTAAACTTTACAAATCAACTACAAGATTAAATATATATATATATATATATATATATAAATATATATATATATATATATATATATATATATATATATATATATATATATATAATCTAGATCAAATAAGATCAAGCTTAAAGTTGTTAAAATGAGATCCAACTAAAATTTGACAAGCGACACTCTCCTTATAACAAAAAATAAATTTTTATTAACTACAACTAAAATTGTTAAAGTTTCGATAGATTTATTTTTAAAATTTACAAAACCTAAGTGATACACTTTGATTAGAAGTGTAATGTGTATCAGGTTTTTGTATATGTATCAGATTTTGGAATATTTATTATTGTAATGTGTATCAGGTGTATCACTAATCCAAACTCATGTATCATTTGGTTATTAGTTGCTAAAATGTTAATTTGTATTAAAATATTATTTTTGTGTGTATTATTGCTAAAATTGTTATTTATAAATGTTTTAGTAGTTTTTTAGACTTGATCTTATTTTACAACTTTTAAGTTTGATCTCACGTTAACTCTCCTATATATATATATATATATATATATATATATATATATATATATATATATATATATATATATATATATAAACAAAAACAAAATAACACAAAATGACTTTGACTGCTATCAGAAAGCAATTGAAAATAAAAATTTAAAAGGCTAAATCAAAAACCCCCATAAAAATAACCCCTAATTACAAATTATTTTTAATCAACAATAATAACGAAAGTGCAAACACTTACAGTTTTTGAAGGGAAATCAGAAAACACGTTGTTTCTTCAAAATATCAACACTTACAACCCCTTAGCGATCCTTAATTATCAACAGCAAACCCTTTGCAAACCTAACTAAGCATCAAAATTCAATTAGAAATATACACCTTCATCAACAATACATTTAGGTATATTCAATGTGAAACTATGAACAAAGATTATATTTGAGATCTATTTTACCTTTTAGGTATGATGTAACACACTTAGTTAGAGCAGAGTTTGAATATAGATTATTAAGGAGAAATGGAAATGGGTATATTATGGGTAAATTGTAACAACAAAAAAAAAAATAATAAATGTTAATAATATTATAAAATGTAAAAGATTTTCATGATTAATATTTTTTATAACAAAATGTTATAAAGTAGCTACCTCTTTTTAGCCGTATTATTGATCATGATAACATCAAATATACTTCTTAACCGTTTAATTTAACTTTTAATAACTTTTAACTTTTATCCGTTTAATGGATTATGGTAACATCAATTATATATCTTAACCCTTTCATTTAACTTTTAATTACCTTTTAGTATATATTTGATCCACAAAATCATAAAAATAAAAACCACAACTCATACCCGTCCATCGGACGGGTTTTGACACTAGTATATATATATATATATATATATATATATATATATATATATATATATAGGCTAGGTTCCATGAGAAGGTTTTATTTTGAGAAGATTGGGAAATCTTCGTTTGAGCAAATTGATTCATGTTTTTTATTTAATTTACAAGTAAACATCATTTTATGGTGAATCGAATCTATAAATCACAAATTTGATTCACAAATCATTGTTAAAATCGAGTTATAATGATGATTAAATTAAATTTGTGTGCAAGATTTCGTATCCTACATATATCTTAAAATTGAGAGATTTTTAACATATATATATATATATATATATATATATATATATATATATATATATATATATATATATATACACATTATATATAAGGAGAGGCGTCTTGCCACGTCATAATGCAGTTGGCATCCTGCCATGTCATATTTCCATGTCATCATATTATGTCCACGTAAGCACATATTTAATACATAAATTCGGATTAAATACAGTCAAAAATAATGCTGCAAGGATTCGAACTTGACCTTATGCAAAGACTTTGTGGTATCTTTAACCACTGAGCCACCACATTGTTTTGAAGGAATTATGTAACTCAAATCTATAAAGGATATCATTATATTCAGTAATTTTAGGAAACTAAAAGAACTCGACCCAATTCTTATCTCATATCAGGTACGTCTCTGCAACCCTAAAACAATTCAATGCGGAACCCTAATACACAACACACCAACAATACACACATGTTTTGATGGTTGGTTTTCAATTTTAAGCCGCCAACAAAGAAACCAAGCAATAGTTCTTGTGATGAAAACTCCGGGAAAGTGATTGTGATGAACAGGTTGTAAATTTTTTTCTTATTTGATTTTTGAATATTTTCAATTTATATTGTGTT
>OU343216.1:127685579-127774406 GCA_910596185.1 Chrysanthemum makinoi | reverse complement strand
CTTTCAACTCTTCTCTCTCGTGTTCTTCCGGTTTGGCTTCTTTTGTGTGTTTTACATATCCGCATTCGCACAAGCACAAACTCAAGAAACCACAAATATTAGCAATAAACGGCTCTTTCTTGGTTATTTTGGGTCTATCTTGATAATGAAAAGGTATGTGTTTTAGCACATACCAAGTCAGTATTAGTTGCCTCTGATTAGAAATCCCGCCCCGGCATTTGCTTCAAAGTGGTTACCATAATGGGTGGTCATGTCATGTAATAGGCATGGGGCCACCGTTAGCAACACCGTATTCCACTTTCTTAACTTCGGCAGTGAGGGGAAGTTTGTGAAAGAAACTTTTTGGTTGGAAGAGAACCAAAGCTTGAATTGCTTCATAGTTTGTCAATCTTAGCATCGGTGCTAGATTGACTACCGTGATGAAGAAGAAGGACCAACACCGACTTGGGAAACAACGGTTTGCTTCGGTGCGCGCCGGACTTTAGACTTGTTTTCAATTATCGTTAAAGCCGTCTTTTTATAGTTTTGCTCAGTAATTTCCTCCGGAGGAATTGAGAGAATCTTGATCAGATTGACTCACCCATTATAGAAAGTATCGAAGTTGCATTAACTTCGAGAAACCGTGGTGAGGAAATTGGAGCAACTCCTTAAAAAGCGATCCCACGATTCCTTTGAATGATTCATCAAACTTTTGTGTGAACTTGATGATTTCGCTTAAGACTCGTGGTCTTGGAAGGTGGATAGAATTGCACAAATTTCTTTACGTGTCTTCCCATGTTTATTGATTTAGGGGTTGTTTTCAAGCCAACCGGGCTTGCCCTCAAGGAAAATGGGAACGTAGGCGTTGAAAGCTGACAAAGACTGTATTCTTTGTATTTGATGGTAGATGCAATCTTGTTAAACCATTGAATATGAGCATGAGGATCCCCGCACAAAACCATAACCCACTTGAGGTTACAAGATTAAACCGTTTTGAGCTCAAATTTTCTACCAATAATGGCCGGATAACAATAGCATCTCCATACCCGTCGATGGGTGCCGGAGAAGCTCACACATAGACGCTTCTTCCGCCTGATAGCGAAGCGGAAGAGCAAGACGGATCTCGGATCCGACTGATGGGGCGAAAGTCACGGACACGCCTTCTGGAATCTTGACAAGCTCCCGAAATGGGCTACGCACCAGAAGAGCCAGTGCGCATACTGACTAGAGTTAACTCTAAGAGATCTCAGAGTTAAGGAAGGGAATTATGAAAGTGAATTATGAAAATGGGGTAAGAAGAATCTTTTGGGTTTTCTGGTTTTGAAAAGTAGATATAACAACAAATCCAATTAAAACAATATCGGCAAAAACAACGTGAACTTAACCAATAATCACAAGATGAATGGCTTCTTTGAAAAGGTACAACCAATCCACAGGACACAAAGGCAAGTTTTAATCTTTGGTTGGGGAACTTATTATGGTCGCACCGCCAGGTGGTAGTACTTTGCCTTGGTTTGCGGTGGTAATTTTTATGTTGTTATTATTTAAACAAAGAAAACTTAACAAATCGGTATTTTTATTTTTGATATATATATAGAAACAAAAGGAAATTTTTTTGTGTTTTATACTTTTTGGATGTTTTTGGTTTTGGATTTTTATAAGAAAATATATAGATATAGATAGATGGTATGAACAAGGAGTGAATATTCAAATTACTAATCTACTAAGCGTAAGATAATAGCAAGTCTCGCCGGGCAAAAAATTTGATTGGTGCTAAACCGTCAAGTTTTATCCAAAGCTCGCCACTTGTGAATGGCTAACCGTAGGAAACTTAAAGCAGTTCTGGACACCAATGCAATGAAGTCCGGGAGAGTATAGTGTTTCCCTGGTCGTTATGTCCCATGAAATGCGAGAATAATCAAACGAATAGTGATCGAGAGGATTTGAGCGAAAGAGATATGATTGATTAAACCTAAAGAAAAAGTTTATAAATTACAGGGGCTTAAATGCAAATTAAAGAAAATTAAAAAGATAAATTATATTAAATAAATGCTATCACTATTTGCAAAATGATGTTTTTGATTTTTTTCTTTTATAAAACTTAAATTAAAAAAAACTGACGCATAAAAGAAAATGTGAAACTGAAGCAATATAAATCCTAAAAATATGAAAATGACATTTTTACAATCCTAATGATAAAAGAAAAATTTTAGAAAAAGAAAATTATTTTTAAAACTATTTATCTAATTATTATTAATTAAAAACTATTTTTACTTATTAAATAATAACCTAAAAAAGAAAATATGAAATAAAGATAGAAAAGTAAAATTATGACTTAGAAAAATCTAAAATAACTAAAGAATTTTAAACTAATTTATTTTTTCTGATTGTTTCTATTTTTTATGAATTAAAAACTATTTAAAACTAATTAAATTGCTAAAAATTACAAATTAAACTATGAAAAATCTGGAAAATATTTTTTTGACTTTTTATATTTATCTTAACCTAGGAAAAATGAAAACTTATTTTTTTTAGAAACTTTTCTGATTTAATTGTATTAAAGGCTAATTAAAAAGTACTAAAAACTATTTTAAATGAAGAAAAATAGCAAACAGGGATGAAAAATTATGAAAATTTCAAGAAAAGTCTAAAATAATATTATGAATCTAGGAAAAATATAAAAACAGTAGCTTATGTGTAAGAAAATGAAATCACAGCACACGTTTGTAAATAAGCACTTGTATTATAGCAAATGAAAACCAAAGACCACCAAAATGTCACGAAGCTATAATATACAAAAATAATTCAAAAGCAACTAATCAATAACTGGCCTAAACCTCTAAAGTGCAACTTAAACAGATTTGAATGATTTGGCTTAAGTGCCAAAATCGGTTTCTATGCCTTTGCTTAAACACAAGTTTATCAAATAAGCTAAACTTAAACCGAAGTTGGAACTCAAGACCTCGCTAACTACTAATAAACCAAGAACCGCATCAAGAGAGGCTCGATGAGCTTGTTACAAGCCCTGCACAAAACTGCATCATTAAACGATGCCACGTGGGCACTTTTGGTCTAATTGACAACTTATTTGGAGCTTGTAAGAAAATTACAAAACTACAAAAATGACATTAAGAAACTTCGACCGGTTGAAGTTTTAAACCCCAAGTTTCACTTGATTTGGCCCAAAATCTGAACCCATGAAAAATCATCTCGGGTGAGAAACGGATTTTTTTTTTGACTTTTGAAACAATTTTGTTATTTTGACTTTAATGAACTTTGAGCCTAATTTATGGACTGAATTTGATGTATTAAGATGAAATAATCCTCTTTTGCATGCTATTTCTATGAATTCTAAACACAAAACAAGTTTTTGATCTCACAAATTTATCACAGATATGAAATTAGAGCAGGTTAATGGTAATTTTAACTTTGAGCTTATGCAGAGGCAATATTTTGACATGTTTGATTCTAGTTACCTTTATTAAGACTGACTATGCATATTTTAAGTATAAACCAGGGCTTAAGATCAAATAAGCACACTGATCCAAACACCAATTCTAAAAGCTGTTTGGCTAATGACTTACTTAAATGACTAATGGCTTATGCTACTGCACGAAACTTAAATAACTATGACCTAATGACAGTTAAATAAGCAAGTCTAAACTAAAACTACAACAAATCAAGACAGATATAGATGTGTGCAAACTCACTTGTGTCCACAATCACTATGACTTGCCACGAATCAAAGAACCACTATTCTATTATTGTTTTAATCCCATATCTAACTAAGTTTCAACCCAAATCCATCTCTGCATCATCCCATATCCATTTCCATACCGCTAACCAAAATCTCTTCTCAGTTGACTTTTGTTGACCAAACACCAAACTTGCTTAAAAATGACTTATAAGCTTACCAAAAGCTATAATTAGCTTAGCTAAGCTTATTGGAATTTATAGATAAACTACTATAAGCTTGAATATAAGAACGAAACTGAAATTTTAACAAAAAAAATAAAACATGAAACTTTAATACAAACTTGAATTGATGCTTGAAACAGATTATAACACTTGAGAAATCAATGAAAGCTTTAGGTTACAAATTTAGAGACTAGCTAAGACAATTTTAATAAAAACAACATACATGAATTTTAAAAAACTAAGTACTCCCCTTCTTCTTGCTTCTCTTCTCTTATTTATACCCAAAAAGCTTCCCACGTGTCTTCTGATTAAATCCCACTAATAATCTTAACCATTGGATGACTTGAGATAATCTTGGCCGTTTGATTGATTTATGGCGCCAAAATGTATATATGCCACGGGTTGAGTGCAATGGGGAGGGAAGCAATTAATGCTCTTTTGGAGTTTGGTGGGTGGAGGAACATGAGTGGGGAAAGAGTGGAGGGATGGAATGGTTGAAAGTGCAGCTTAGCTTGGTGAAGAAGAAGACTTGGCGGGAGGGTGTGTTTGTTTGATGGTGAGCTGAAGGTTTGATAAAAGAGGAGTCAATGTTGGGGGTCACGGTGATATGGGGGCTCAAATGGATACAAAGGGTCAAGGTCCAATAAGGCTTGGTTATTAATTCAAGGACTTGTTTTGCAATTCTCGAAAGACAAGGGACCAAAGCCGCCAATGCTAAAGTTGTTCCAAGGGACCAAAAGTGACAAGTTTCAATAGTACAAGGACCAAAATAGACATTTTGAAATTTCCAAGGACCATTTTTGCCAATTTTGAAACTTGAAGGACCAAACTTGTATTTTCAAAACTTGACATTTTTCACCAAAGGACCATTATGACAGTTATGATTTTAAAGGACCTTTGGTGATTTTTCGAAATAAGTGCTCGTGGACTATTTCGACAACTTGAAACTTGGGGACCTAAACTGCCAATTATGCAAACTAGCTCATTTTTCATCTGATTTAAACATTTTGCACTGAAACATATAAAATGCAATTTTGAGATATTTTCAGTATTTTGATGCATTTCTGAGCATTTTTAAGTGTTTTGCAGTTTATATTTGACCAAAAATGATGAGTATTTACACACTCATGCATTCAAAAGACATGAGATGCAATGAAAATGGGTTTTTACTTTGTATTAATAATGAAAAGCGATTTCCTAGATATGAGAAATTACTTTTGTGAAATTGATACAGGAAGGTATCATCCTTTTAGAAAACATTTTGAAAAGAGGTTTTCTTTGAAAATGTGTATGTAGTTATGTGTTTGTAGCTTGTAAGAAAAAATAAGAAAGCTATAAGTGGAAAACTTATCTTGGTTTTGAAAATTTATTGTTTATGACTTGTGCATGAAATAGAAATCCTAGACTCGAGAAAAGAAGAAGGTGTTTACATACCTTGTAGAGTCAAATAAGTTACGACGTTTGTTCCATTAGACCAAGACCAAGGCGAAGTAGGTTGAATTGTTCCCGCTTCAACGGTTTGGTGAGGACATCGGCTATGTTGTCTTCGGATGCTACTCAAGAGATGTTCCCCTTTTGAACATTGTCTCATAAGAAGTGATGACCGAATCTCTATATGCTTTGGCGAGAATGCATACGGATTCTTGCTTAAGTCGATGGCACTTTGTTGTCACATAGGATGGCTATGTCGCTAGATGAATGTCGTCGACTAGCGCTTGTTTCATCCATAGTGCTTGTTGGCATGCTTTGCGGCGGAGAGTATCGGCCGGTTGTTGATATATAAGTGCCGTTTGTTTCTTAGAAAACCAAGATGTTAAACAACATCCCATTAAAGTACATACCCCACTTGTACTTTTTCTATCAACGTAATCACCTGCATGGTCAATCGCATATACAATTGTTTACTCGTGTCTTAGGATACCATAATCCTAATTGTGTTGTACCCTTAATTATCTAAATATCCTTTACGGCTTCTAGGTGTGATGTTTTAGGGTCTTCTTAAATGCAAACACTAGAGAAGACTACCTATCATGCCACCTATTATTTAGTATTATCTACTGATTCGGCGTCTTCATCTTTTGTGAGTTTGTGTCGGATGACATTGTCTAATTTTTGACTCTTCTAGACCGAATTTCTTTAACATCTCCTTGATGTATTTAGTTTGATTGAAGAAGATACCATCTTCTACTTGTTTTATTTGTAGACCAAGAAAGAAACTAAGTTCTCCCATCATACTCATCTCAAACTCGTCATGCATGATTTTAGAGAAATCATCACACATGTTTTGACAAGTGGATCGAATATAATATCATCTACATATATTTGCACTATGATTATATGTGACTCTCTTTTCTTAGTAAAAGTGTGTTGTCAACTAACCCCATGGTATAGTTGTGTTTAATTAAATGATGAGTCTATCATACCAAGCTTTTGGAGCTTGTTTAAGACCGTAAAGGGTTTTCTTTAATTTATACACATGTTTAGGTTTTTCAAAATCGATGAAGCCAGGAGGTTGAGCTACATATACTTCTTCATTAATGAAACCAGTGCTTTTGACATCCATTTGATAAAGCTTTAGATCATTAGCACAAGCATAAGCAAGAAGTATTCTTATAGACTCTAATCTAGCCACGGGGCATAGGTCTCATCAAAGTCTATTCCTTCTTGTTGGTTATACCCTTGGGCAATGAGTCTAGCCTTGTTCCTAGACACTACTCCGTTTGCATCTAATTGTTTTTATAAACCCATTTGGTTCCTATTATGGTTTGATTACTAGGTGGAGGGACAAGTGTCCAAACATCATTAGAAACAAATTGATTTAGTTCTTCTTGCATAGCCATTACCCAACTCTCATCTTTTATGGCTTCTTGTGTATTCTTAGGTTCTATGGTTGAAACAAAACAAGCTACTTTGGTTTTGAACTTGAGACCTTAATGTTGTTCGTTTAGCTTTCCTATGACTTTATCTACGGGGTGATCTTTGGACTCTTTAATGTTTATTATTTCATTATTTAAAGGTTCTTCTTCTTCATTTATCTTTTTCTTTATTACTATAGCTTCACTTTCTATTATCTCACATCGACAAGAGGTGGAGAGGGTTTGGGTGGACTTTCATCAAATTTTATATTTAATGACTCTTCTACCTTCATTGTTTCTTTGTTTAATATGGCGTAAGCTTTGCTATTTGGCGAGTAACCTAAAAGATACCTTCGGTTGATTTAGGATCAAATTTTGTAAGGTAATCTTTAGTATTAAGAATAAAACATTTGCTTCAATGACTCTAAAAGTGATTTAACGTAGGCTTTTTGCCTCGAAGTAACTCATATGGAGTTTTACCTAAGATTGGTCTAATTAAGACTCGATTGAGTATGAACGTTGAAGTATCAATGGCATTACACCAAAACTTTGAGGTATGGATTGTTCATTAAGCATGGTTCGACTCATTTCTTGTAGGGTTCTATTCTTTCTTTCAACTACCACATTCGATTGTGGAGCGGGAGCGAGAAGTTGTGAGTAATACCATTAGCGTCACAAAGGCTCCAAATTGCACTTCATTATCGAATTCCCTACCATGATCCGTCCTAATGGACACTATAGGACTTCCTAGTTGTCTTTGGATCTTTTTGCTTAATATTTCAAAATAATTAAAGGTTTTCGTTTTGTTCTTTAAAAATTTTGTCCATGTATATCTAGAGTAATCATCCACTATGACCAAAGTGTAGTAGTTGCCTCCATAACTTTGGATAGCGGATGGACCAAATAAATCCATATGTAGTAATTCTAGACACCTAGTTGTAGACACCATGTTTTTAGCCTTATGACTAGAATGAGCTTGTTTTCCTACATTACAAGCATCACAAAAGTGATGTTCATATTTTAACTTAGGTAGATCTCTTACTAGATCTTTGGATGATAGCGATTGAAGAAGTCGCATGTTGGCGTGACCCAATCTTTGATGCCATAAGGTTGAAGTATCATCCATAGAGGTAAGACATAGTTTGTCTTTAGGTTCATTACGATTTTAATGACATAGACTCCATGTTTCCTAATTCCTTTTCCTATGGTTATGCCATTTTTAATATCTTACTACCGGTTTAGGTAAAAAGTACATTGCACTTTTTATCACATATTTGTCCTATACTTAAGAGGTTAAAGTTTAGGTTTTCTACGTGACACACATCGTTAATGGTTAGAGATTTGTTAGAAATCGTACCTTTACCGATGATTCTACCTTTGCTATTTCCAAACACCACATTACCTCCATTGAAGGATTCATATGTGGAGAATAGATCTCTATTGCGGTCATGTGCCCGTACACCGCTATCCTTGACCCATTCATCCGGTCTAGGTCGACCTTTAAGCATACCTAAGACATAATAAACTCAAAGTTTGGTCCCCATTTGTTCATGGGTCCATCAGTGTTAAACATTCCATTCATGTTAGACATGTATGGATAAGATGAGTATGCATTCCATGGAGCAAAGTTTTGAAAAGGAAAACCATTTTGCATATTTGGGTTGCATCCCATTTGATGGTTACTTCTTGGATAAACGTTATTAGGTCTCCTAGATGGATTATGTTTTGAAAAAGATGGAGCTTTGTTTCTTGCAAAAGTAGGATTATATTTTGGAGGTGGTTGTCTAGTGGTGACATGAGTTGGTTTCTTCCTATTAACTATAACAAACTCGGTTCTAGATGAAGAAGCTACGTTATTGCTACCTTTTTGCTCAAGCAGATCCATGGATCCCTGATTACACTAGCGGTTCTCTTTATGGATCCAGGATCCCACAACGATGGCTGGTTTTTCTAGTGCCTTAACAAATTTTGTTTTTTATTCACTAGTTGATGGATCAAGTTGTTGATCCCTAAACCTTTCGGTTTTCGTTTAATACTTTATCTAGTACATATCTAAAGATTCATGCTCATTCTAGCAATTTTAGAATCTAGTTGATCAACTAGTGTTTGAAGTGAACGCAAAGTTCACATTCACCACTTGCTATTTTACCCTTTTCTAAGCGTTTTAGTTTTGCTTTTAATTCTATGACTTCTTTATCTAAACGTTGGTTTTGACTCTTTAAAAGTTTTTGTTGTTAGTTTAAGCTAATATTGCATAGTTTGTCATATTCATTATGCAATGAGTCGTCATCAAGTGATGAGCTACTATAGTATTCGTGACATACCTCGTCATTTGCCATGAGACAAATTTTTGTCCTCCGTCGCTCATTCCCCACGCAGCCATATGAACGCTTTTGATCATCCCGTTTGGGACACTTACTAATAAAGTGGTTTGGGTCCCCACATTTAAAATAAGTACGATCATCTTTGGCTTCTGTCCTCTTTGCTTTTCGAAAGCCTTTCTTATCGTCATATACGGTTGTTTGACGTATCTTCCCTTCTAAAGAACTTTTAAAGTCCTTACCGCCATAGCGCATTCTCATCGTCACTATCGAAGAGGATTTCTCTTCATCGCTTGAAGCCTTTTTGGCTTTAAGAGCAAGAGATTTGTGTTTCTCTTTCACCTTTGAGGCTTTCGGAGTCTTTAGCAAGGACAAGCTCGTAGACTTTTAAATTTCCTATGAGTTCATCAAGGGTGAGGATTGTCAAATCTTTTGACTCTTCGATCGCCGTCACCTTGGATCTCCACTTCGATGGAAGTGCCCTTAGATATCTCCTAACATGGTTACGGCTAGAAAAGATTCATCAAGTGCTTGTAAAGATGTAATAATAGTATTAAATTAGCAAATGAATGATCTATAGTTTCCTCATCCGATATTGAAAATTGTTCATATTGTTGAACAAATAAATCAATTTTATTATTTTTAACTTGTTGATTACCTTGATGAGTTACAACTAAAGAATTCCAAATTTCTTTAGAGGTTTTAAGCATAGAAATTTTTTCGAATTCCTTTTTGGGTAAAGCATTATACAAAACCATTTTAGCTTCACTATTTTTAGAAAGTTTTTTCTTCATTTCATCATTTAGTTTATCATGAGGTATGTTAACTAAATTTCCTTTATTATCATTTGAGGTAGCCTCAAAATCGCCTTCAACAATAATGTACCAAAGATCAATATCTTTAGATTTCACATATATTTTGAATCTATTTTTCCAATATATAAAACCATTAGTTTCAAGTAGTGGTGGTCATTGCATAGATTGCCCTTCCTTATAATTTTCAGAACCCATAGTGATCGAAAAGTTTTAAAAATACAATTTTACTTTAAAACTTTTATAAACTTAGCTCTTGATGCCAATTGTGGAAAACTAGAAGGGGGTTGAATAGTTTTGCCGATTTTAAGTTAGTTTCAAAAATTTAGATTCGTTAATATGTGAGATCTTATGGATGTAGAGAAAGTATAGATCTAATGATAAAGCAAGTAAATAAAGTAAAGCAAAGGGATAGAAAAGACACAACCGATGTGGTTCGGCTACAAGGACACCTTCCTTGCCCTACTCCACTCCTCGAGTCACCTAATCGAGATTTCAAGCACTATGTCGACAAACTCCTTCACTTGGCGGAGAAGCCTTCATAACGTTGCTTACACTTTTTCCGGTAGAAAGCTAGATACCGAGTCCGTAGCACGGTGGACCAAACCAACACGACTATTACACAACAAATATGTGAAATATCAAATACAAAATCTTTGCTACAGAAATCTTGCGGAGTGACAAATCAATCAAGGACCCCTTGCTTGGATGACTTGTAAAATGCTCGTGATCTCGCCTTAGAGTAGGACCTATATGATCACAATAGAAAGAAAGAAGAACAACTCTCTAGATCAAGTGATCTATATGTTAGAAGAGAATGAGAGTGTTTGAGAGATTTAGTAAGAAGAGGGGTGAGTTAGAATGAGGAAATGGCTCTCTATTTATAGGCAAATTTCTCCTCTGTTCCACGGATCCCACGGATCCCTTCCCCTTGGGATCCGTCTAGTGTAATCCTAGGGATCCGTGGGACGCTCCTCTTTGCCCATGGGTTTTTGGTTATGGTTCATGGGTTATGGGTTGGTCCATGGGTTTTCTTTAGATTCAATGTATCTAAGTATACATTGTATCTAGCCAACTTAGGTATGGGTTATGATCCATGGGTTATGGTCCATGGGTTATGGTTTTTACCCATCCTAATAAACTATTACAACAAATGCTTAATTACTACATTTTTGTATTTAAATGGCTATATGTAAATGCTTTACAAAAATAACATGTATCCTTATAATTATACATAAGATAACATTATATTTTTTATCAACAAAACACAAAGAGATCGTAAAATATTAATAAATGTTTTTACGGTTTATTTGTATTAACAATCTCAATAAATCCAAGTTATATGACGTAACTATTATCACGTTGGCCAAGCGTCATAATATTTGCGTCATATGAACATGTCATTATTGCTATCATATTCCATCCAAGTCATACTAAAACGACCTATTTATCGTCATATTCTGCTATTATGGCAGGTTATTGAACTATTTTTATACCTATCATTGTTACACTCGAAACCCGTTTTAAGTTTTTTTAATTACGGGTATGATCCTGGATGAGTTTGACCAGGTCTAATGTATTTGATTAAGGACATATGGTTGTTTGGATAAGTGTAGAAATATAGTGTAGACCAGCTCCAGATCCAATACGGCGAATTGGAGTCTGGATACAGCGTATTGATGGAATAGCCTGGATACGGCGTATCTAGGATTGTGAATACGAAGTATAAGTAGGTTAGCATGGATACGACGTATCAATGAAAATCGATACAACGTATTGGCCCAAAATGAGAAAAATGACTAAATTTCCCTTTTTTATGAGTCACCACTTGTCTAATATATCTTAGACTTTTGGACATTTCCTCATACTTCTGGTGTGTTCTGAGTGTTGAGCTAAGAGAGGAGAAAAGATAAGAGAAGTAGGAGTTATGATAATTTAGTGGTGATTTAAGGGTTACAATCCAATGGGTTGTTATTAGCAATGATCATAGCAAGTAAGTATCGGTTAATTTGTGTTTAATTACGAATTAAGAAGTTAAGGTTTTTGAACCCTAATTTGTGAATTAGGTAAAATATGTTTGTTAGATAATTAAAAAGGTTATAATGGTTATGAAAGAAGGTTTTATGGTATTAAGTTAATAATTTTATAGATTAATTATCATATGCTCAATATATGATTATATAAGATAAGCTATGGTTGTATTAACCATGTTTTAGTAATATTGATTATGTGTTTATGACTATAATGATTTGACCTAGATTGCAAGTAAGGGGATTGAGGATGATGATGATATGGATATAATGTTATGCTTAGCTTGGATACTAAGATAAGTAATTTTGGTTAATATATACTTAACGTGAAAGCTGTTATGTAATATGAATATGAATGAAAGTGTTAAGGAAGGTTATAGTTGTTTAGAAAGTATGACGAATTAACAGACCCGATTTGTTGGTTGATATAGAACTAGCTATGAATTAAGGAAGGATTAAGGTATGTGTAATGCTTCTATGTGATTGTCATAATGTTAACGTCAGGAGTGAATGGATTAGTTGTTAATTGTTCATATTGCTAATGTGATTATTGACATGTTAATTATGTATTAACCAATAACTTACTAAGCGCAATCGCTTACCATTATAGATGTTAATGTTTTGTAGGTCCTCAATGGAGGATGATTGGATTAAGGCTTAAGGATTGGAAGTGCGCCCTTGAAGAGTAATAGAGTATGTAGAGCTTAGGTTAGATACCAAGCTCGATTAAATGTTGTGCCCCCGAGAGTCTTTAAAAGATTAGTGTGTTGTTTGTCAAATGTTAATGCCTTTCGTATGTGTTTGTCAAGGTCAGAGGTATGTACCTATGAAGTATTGGTAATGAGGTAAATTGCGTTTGTAAATGATTTAAAAGGGTGTTTGGATTAGAGTCCAACTGTACCCATATTTGAGGTCAAACGGGTCAAGTGTTGTTAAAAGCATTACGGTATGATTTATTGTGATTGAATGATGAATGAATAGTTTTGGTACAGGTTTGGTAATAGTTTGGAGTCAAAATGGTTAAGTTTAAGTGTGTGGGTTTGTGCAGGATTCTGCAGTGTTTGTAACTGAAGGTTAATACGGCGTATCCATTATATAGATACGACGTATTGAAGTTCATAAGGTAATACGACGTACTCCCTTTGGGAATACAGAGTATTTAGTCCAGGTGGCCGTCGCCCGATATTCTAGGCAATACGGCGTATTGGCCTATCAGGTCAGAAGTGTTGTAAATTGTAAAGTTTTGTGTAGGACCTTAAATCTATCAACCTTATCATAAACCCAACACGTATATCACTTTATGCGTAGAACTCGTTAACACACAAAAACAAACTATGCGTGAAGATGAAAGAAATAAAGATGAGAAAGATGGTGACTTGATATATGAATCGTGTATGTTAAGAAAGATGAAAACAATAAGTTGTTTATTTCAAATGAAAACACACACACACACACACTTTCAAGCACACCCCTCAAATGAGACTTTGAGGGGTTTATATAGTACATAACATAAACCCCCTAATGGGCTTTGGCTTGGGCCTCGTGGACTTGGATTGGATAACATATGATGAAAGGCTAGCTTAACTTAACTTATAGCCAATTAGCTTAGCCCAATCCACGAGCCCGTTGACTATTCTAGCACGATATCTAACACACGTTACAACGTTCCTAAATGTGAATGACCATCACTTCTAATAAAAACTATTAAGGCTAACAATCTCCCCCTAAGGGGTGGTCATTCAAAAGATGCTCCACTTGATTAGGTCTTTACTTTTCTCGAGCTTGAACTTTGTGTGTAGATATAGAATAGTCTTGAATCTTTGTTCCTTCATGCTTTGTGATCAGTTAATGTGGTTGTCTGCCATTGTCAGCTTCGTTGGTTAGGTGTCTCCACGCCTTTCTCCACCATGCTCACACTTCTATTTGTCTTTTGGATACCAATGATGTAGTTCTCGAGTCTTTAAACTTTGTAGATTCTTTAACATTGACGAAGAATCATCTTTAACTTTGAGTAGCCTTTGAAGTTGATGAGAACTTTCATGTTTTGTTGGTATGAGCATGTGGGAGTCGCACGATCAATCGCCGAGCTTCCATAAGAAGAAAACATAAAACATGTTAGTAATAAGCGGATTCCGGCACTTACAAGTTTGAATTTCGAGGGTGTTAACAGGATAGTGTGAAAACACATCTCTAATTCTCACAAGGGCGTCGTTCTCGAACCGGAGTCCCACAAGTGAGATAACGCGATATACCGAAGTACATCTACTCGAGATGAGTCGCGAGGTACACCGAAGCATCACCCCAACACAGTAGACCGTTTGAGACACACTAAGCGTAATCCACGGGGAGTTACCGAAGTGACCTGCTGTCGGTCGCTTGATGTTGACCCTGGCAGGAGTTTCCATTCAATCACTGAAGATCATAGATGTGAAACTTCTCATAAATGTTCTGGCAGATTGCTAAGATCTGCGTAGGACTCTAGAATATTCACTTGTGTCCTTATTGATGAACAACAAGCTATGTCATGTCAAGTGTTCCTATGAGATCTTTTGATGAATCTCGTGGCTCTAGACTCAGTTAGTGCATTTTGGTTTTCTGGCGAAGGAGACTAGGGAGAGGGTCTCCTTCTTCAATACCAACCAACTCTAAGAGAAAGTCGATAGATTATGTAGGGTTCCAAGTGAGAATGAAACAAATCCTTTTAAGAGGAATTGAGTGGCTAGAAGGTTTAGTGCAGTCGCCACCTTTGGGTCCATGACGTCTTTGTCTTCAATACCGGTGTCATCTAAGTGACAACCCGTAGAGTGATGAATTGAACCCCGGTTTACGCCTAAGGTTGAATATGGAGGGCTATTTCTTTTCACCCTTTCTTTTACTTTTCTTTTTAATTCTTCAACCCCTTCTTTCTCCTTTCTCACATTACTCCTTTTTCAATCATTCCTAAGGACTTCTAATACTAACTATTTGTGATGTCCTTGGGTAGATCCCTCCGGCTCTAGCGGATCATAGGACTGATTTCCTATCCTTAGTCACCTTATAACTCCATGACTGTCCCATGTTGCCATAAAACCATTTTTCTTGAAAATCTCACTGAGTGTTTATGATAGAAAACATGTTTGAAACACTCTGAGAGTTTTATATTTTCGAAACACTCCCCTTCACATGTGCTTATGAATTTTAACAAAAATCGCACATAGAGGGTAGAGTTTGCACTTTTGAATTGATCGGCTCATGATAGACAATTCCCCACGAGACACGGTTACGTTGCATAGTTAAAGAGTTCCATTTTCAGCTTTTAGGTGACAACTAGCTCTAATAACTAACTTGAAGTTGTAAACACTCCTTGAAAAGGAGGTTAGACCCATGAAGGTTCATATCTATCACAAGTTTCTCGAGATGGTACATTTACTAACATTGATTCCCGTCAATTCATTGGTTCCGTCTGAGTCTAGCTCATTTTGAGATTCAAACAACGATCATTAAACCTTTTTGATCACATTTTAATCACGTCTCCTCCCCCTAAAAAATAGCATAATCGTGATATTTTTGATATCAACGGATTAAAAATCATTTTTAGAATCTTTTAGGGAGACAAACGGATATGATTTAAGCATGAATTTGGAACATTTTAGTTTTATACTCCCCCTTTAATAAAGCATAATCAATTAAAGGGTTTTAGAGGGAGTTATCTTGAGCACAAAATATTTTGAAAGATTTTGAAAATCTTTTTGAACAATCTTGAAAAGGTGCTCAAGTTGATGATGATTTCTCACCGCTTTTAAATGGTAGTGCAATCAAGCGTACACTTGATTTTTCTTTAAAAACACGAGTTTTGATTTGAAAATAATCAAAAGTCATCATTTTAGTCCGGTTTCGCATCAAGTATACGAAAGCCATTTTAAAGAAATTTTGAGAAACGACATGTTTTGAAAACATTAAAGAACTCTCGCTCAAGCATCTGTACATACCCGTATCATTGTTGAATGACATTTCTAGAAACATATAGAATATCGATTATAATGAGATATGTCGTGAGAAGAATATTTTTGGATTTTTGATTTTATATTGTTTTTGAATTTTTGAAAGTTTTATATTTTTATATTTTGCTTTTGTTGGTTTTTCAAATTTTGTATTTTGTTTTTCAAAAATATTTACAGTGAAGCTTGTTGGAAAATCATTTTCAAGAAGATTCGAGAAGACGTTCTAACTCCTCGGGGTTAGGCTTCATTCAATTCGTCGAACTAAATCGTCAAACCTTTCTTTTGGAAGGGCTTTAGTAAATAGATCGGCGAGTTGGTAATCAATCTTCACGAAGAATAATTCAACGTCATTTTTCGACGCATACTCTTTGATGAAGTGATAGCGGACACGGATATGCTTAGTCTTTGAGTGATGAACCGGATTGCATGATATGGCTATGGCACTTTTCGAGTCACAATACATAGGTATTTTATCGAAAGTAAAGCCATAATACGTGAGTTGTGTTCTCATCCATAGAACTTGAGCACAACACGCAGATAGAGACACATACTCAGCTTCAGCGGTTGAAAGTGCAGGGCAATCTTGTTTCTTTGAAGACCAGCTTACTAACTTTTCACCCAAAAATTGTGCTCATCCGGATGTACTTTTCGTAACTTGATCACTGCGTGGCCGCATCCGAAAAAGCAATTAGATCAAATCCGGATTCCTTCGGATACCAAAGTCCCATGTGAATGGATGTCTTCAGTTACCGAAAGATCCGTTTAACCTCTTTGAGGTGCGGTAGGCTTTGCTCGAAACCGTGCTAATAAGCAAACAACAAAATGAATATCTGGTCGACTAGCGAAGGTACATGAGAGAACCAATCATGCTCGATATTTCTTGGATCAATAGGTTTCCCAAACAAATCGGCTCCAATTTTTGGTGAAGTTACCATTGGTGTTCCGACCGAATCACAATTATCCATACCATGATTTTTCAAAATCTCAGTAGTGTATTTAGCTTGATTTATAAAAATTCCACGAGGGGATTGATGTATTTGTAAACCAAGAAAGAATTTTAGTTCCCCATCATGGACATTTCAAATTTGCTTTTCATGAGATTTTCAAAAATTTTTGAAAGATTCGGATTAGTGGACCCAAAGATGATGTCGTCCACATAAATCTGAACAATCAAAATGTCATTTTTGCATTTTTGTATAAACAAGGTAGGATCAACTATTCCTTTGGTGAAATTGTTTTGGATAAGGAAAGAGGACAGTTCGTCATACCACGCTCTCGGAGCTTGTTTCAATCCATAGATTGCCTTTTTGAGTTTGTAGACATAGTCTGGATGATTCATGTCTATGAAGCCTTCTGGCTGACTCACATACACTTCTTCTTTCAGAGTTCCATTCAAGAACGCGGTCTTAATATCCATCTGATAAACCGTGATGTTTTTGTGAATGGCATAGGCTAAGAAAATCCTGACTGCTTCTAGTCTAGCTACCGGCGAATGACTCTTCAAAGTCTATCCCTTCCTCTGTTCAGTATCCTTTGGCCACAAGACAAGCTTTGTTGTGAATGACAGTCATTTCTTCATCCCGTTTGTTCTTCCATAACCATTTGAGATCAATGACTCGAATGTCAATTGGTCTTGGAACCATATCCCAAGAGTCATGTAGACGGTATTGGAGAAGTTCCTCCTGCATCGATTCTATCCATGCGGGTTCTCGCCATTGCCTCACTGAATGTTCTTTGGCTCTATATTGCTAATTGAGCAAAGGTAAATGCCAAGTCGTCGGTGGCAAGTTGGCGTCTCGTCTGAATTGGCCTTGAAGGTTCACCAATAACTTGTTCAATTGGGTGGTCTTTTGTCCACTTCAGATTGGAAGGATACCGTTGGTTAAAGCGTACGAATTAGATGGTTCTCGTAAGCTAGAAGATGATTCAGTTGATTCCGTAGCAAACGGGTTTTCAAATAAGTCTTCATCTAACGTTGCATCGTTCTGGTTTTGGTTTTGCTCATCAACTGGTGGTAGAACGGGTGCAATAACTGTAGTAGATGTAGATGGATTTGGTGCATTGGTTTCGACCGTTGTAGATGCATCTTCTGTTGGTGGTGGTGGATGATTTTGAGCGGGTGTGCGAATGATGGTTTGATGCATTTGTCGAAGTTCCACCATAGTATTCATCGAACATTAACTCGAAGAAATTCTCCCATTCTTGTTCTTTAGGATTGTCAAACGAAGTTGATTGAGCTTTTTGAGGTACGAGTCCGGAATGATGTGTTCAAGTCTCACTGGTTTAGTGTGGGTTCTAGAGCGAGTCTCTCCGAAGCCATATGTGAAAGTTCATCAAATTTCACATTCATCGTCTCCATGATCCTCCTAGTTCTTCCGTTATACACCCTGAATGCCCTCGAGTTATCTGAATATCCAATGAAGATTCCAATATCACCTTTTGCTTTCAGTTTACCTAGATCTTCTTTGTCGTTCGTAGGATAGCACAAAGCGCCAAACACGTGAAAGTAAGAGATATCGGTTTTCGTTGTTCACAAGCTCATACGGGGTTTTATTGAATCTAGGATGGATTAGGGATCGGTTTTGAGTGAAACAAGAAGTGGCAACAACATCAGCCCATAGAAATAACGGTGCACTAGAATAGATTAGCATTGCGCGCGCTTCCACAGAGTTCGATTTCTTCTTTCAACTACCCCATTCTGTGGAGTTTAACAACTGATGTCGTGAGTGATTCCAACATCTTCAAAATAAATTCTTAACTCCTGATTAGTGAATTCAGTGCCGTTGTCTTTTCTTACAACCCTTACTGGAGTTTGAAGAAGTACTTGAATACGCTTGAGTAAAGGTGATGATGATGCACGGTGCTTCGTCTTTTGATCTCAGAAACTTAACCCATGTATATCTAGAATAATCATCGACGATAACAAGAATATACTTTTTCCCATTAATGCTTTCAACTCTCATTGGGCCACATAAGTCCATGTGCAACATATGCAACTTTGCTGCCGAACTAGGTACGGCTTTTGGGTTTATATGATGCTCTTTTGCTTTTTCCTTGTTCGCATGATGGACATAAGTGATCCTTGGTGTATTTGAACTTTGGAAGTCCGTTGTCGATGTTGTCTTTGGCAAGATTGTTGATGGTGTCAAAATTGAGATGGGATAACCTTCTATGCCACAACCAAGACTGTGTTCCGGATGCTCGTGTCATAAGACATATTGGTGATGAAGAGGCCATTTGATTGATGTCGATAGCATACAAGTTTGTATCACGATTCCCAGTTAAGAGATCCGTGCCATCCAAGTTTCTAATGAAGCAAGCATTTTTCCTAAAAGCAACCTCTAAATCGCATCACGTAACGCCCGTGAAAACAAATTGTGTCCCAACCCTTCGACATAGTAAACCCGAGTGATCAAATAATTTCCAAAGGTAGATCTCCATAACCCATGATAGCTGCTACATGATCATTTCCAAAACGTCCGGTTCCCATGAATTTCCAGACGAAATTGATCGCCAGCCTTGATTCGGTCATGTGCTTGGAGCAACCGAGTCGACGATCCAAAGACAAATTTCGATAACCCCAAGAATGAGACAAAGAATATTGTGGAAACCGTTTTGATTTTGGTTCCTTTGGGTTAGAGGTAAAATCTTGATCACACTCAAAGAGGTTTTCTACAGGGAATTCTGGTTTATCACTCATTGTACCATTCTGGAGTGTGAAAGTTCTACCTGTGGGTTTCCAAATATCATCCCTAAAGTAAACACTATGGTTCTTGTCAGTAGTGAAAAGCCTAAGTTTTGCAACTAGTCTTCCTACTTGTTTAGCGTAAGATCTTTTTGGAACGTTCTTCTTAACAGGCTTATCATTCACATTCTTAGAAACACAATCATCTTGATCATTAATTAAAGATTTCTTGCAAGTTAAACAAAGAGATTCAACACATTCATTAGACTTAGCAAGTTTCATAGGTTCAGTACATTCAGATGAAATGTCTTTCTTATTCAAAAGCGGTAAATTCCTAGGGTGTTCTTCTACTTTCTTCTCTTTATTCAAGCTACTACTCCTAGAGGCAGTTGAGACTCTATTGTTCCTTGTATTGCTCTTAGGCTTTAGTCTGCTGCTCCTAGAGGTGCTTTCAAGTCCTGTAGAAGGTAAGGCACACGCATTAGGATTCACATTTTTATGAAGGGAGGTGGTTTCAGCTATCCTAGTCTCTTTAGAGTGCTTTTCTAAACTTATGTCGTTTGTTCCATATGTGTTAGATGTGGAGGCAGACGCATTAGTGGTACTCATCTTAAAAAGGCCACGTGCTAAAACTTTTGGTTTCTCGATAACCGCTTTTCCTTTATCAACATGTTGTTTAGGTAGGGCAGGTGGAGTGACTGGTTTTGATGAAACATTTTCTCATTGACTTTTGGAGGAGGCATAGAAACAGACATTTTGGGTTTGGAAACCGGTTTGGGAACATTTGCTTTCTCCGCTAGTCAATGATTTTTAATCACAGATCCACTGCCTTTCCTTTTTGACTTTCCAGGTGAGCCCTCAAAAGATCATTTTTCGCTTTCATGTCATTGTAGGCACGCTCATACGACAATTTGTCATATTTGCATTCCTCAGTTTTCGATCAAGTTGTTTAAAATATGACACATTTTCTTTTTCAAGTTTTTCAAGAGCTTTTTCTTATTTTGAAACAATTTGAGGTCTCGTGACTGGAGTCTTTCATGATCTTCAACAGAATATGTTTGCAAAATGATGGACATAATATCATTAGTCAGAACATCTTCGAAGAGAGAATCATTTAAATTTTCCAAAACTTTGATTTGTTCAACACAGTCATTAGCTTGCTTTACAAAGGATTTATGGTCCTTGACAAAGTCAGTTGTTTCTTTCAAAAATGCTTGTTCAAAATGAATTGCCCTTGAGTTGATGGCATTCGGTGAGGGCAATTTGAGTTTCAAAAATTTTCTTTGTTCGATGTCAAAGCTAGAGAACCAGTTGTTTGGAGTAATAGTGGTTTTAGTTTTAACGTTGTCTTGTAGATCCGCAATTCTAGTTTTCACATTGTCTAAAATACTTCTCGCATCACTTGTGTTAAAAGTATTGTTTGAAGACATTTGTTCAATGTTCGAAAGAGATTTTGAGACAATGACTGGTTTTGAAACGATTTTGAAACGGTGTTAGAATCTTTGTTTGAAACACTTGGTGTGATGGAAAACTTTGACTTTTCTTTTTGATTAACAAAAGTAATTCCGTTAATTTTGTTCCATTTTTTATAATCAATAGGTTTGATTTCCAAATTCTTTTGTTTCATTTTTGATCTACTCTCCTCAGATAGTTCTAACGTTTCAAGAGAATCACGAACAATAATGGGTTCATACAAAACATTTCCATTGTTTAACACATTCTGAGATTTCTGAGCTTTCTTGAGGAACGAGGAAGGGTCGTTACCAAGTGCCATTCTATTATTAGTATGAAAACACGGATTTACTTGATTAGAAAGCATCTTGATTGTTTGAGCAGAATGACCCATTGTAAGAAGCAAATTTTCCAAAGTTTTTATCTTTTCATTCTTATCAAGAATTTCATCAAGAAGAGAATCTTCTCGTTTTGAAAAATCAGTAATCAACTGCTTCTTCTCTTTTTCAAGATTAGAAAACATTTCTTTTTTTTGAAAGTTGGTTATTTAAATTAGAAATTTCCTTGTTTAAAGATTTAATTTTCAAGTTCAAATTCACATCAAATGTGTTATACTTGATTTGCAAAAGTTGTTCTTTAAAAACCAAATTTCGATAACCAATTTCTAATTCTGATTCTTTGTTTTTCTGAAATTCAAAGGCTTTTGCGTTCTCCTTGTAACTCTCAAGCTCAGCGGTCAATTTGGCATTCGCGGCCTTAACATCGCTATTGACCTTTTTAACTTTCTCAATTTCAATGCCACGGTTGTTGATTAATGATTCAAAATAAGCGCGAGTTTCCTCATCAGCCTCGTATTTTATGCCACACAGCCTCCACTAGGATCCACATCGGAGTTCGAGTTAGTATTGCTACAACTCGGATTGTCCATGTATGTATCATAAGTAGGTGCTGATGTCACATAATGCTGTTCGTCATGAGTAAACACATCAAATATGACATTGTTATAGCATGGATCAATAATTGGTACCTCAGATCTATCGCGCTGGCGCCATAGACAGGAGGTGCGTCGAGTCAGTCGCTGTCGTACTTAGTCTCCTGAAGATTTGCCATGAAGATGCAGTTTGCATTGAGTTCCTCGAGGTCTTCCAAATCATCCATAGTAGCCATGAAGTCATGTTCCTCAGCACTCAATTGAAGTCCAGATTGTTCCTTTTGTACCAACAGAATAGCTTTCTAAAGATACGCAAGATCCTTCTTTTTCGGCTTAGTTGGACAATTCCTTGCCATGTGACCCACTCCTTGACATTTATAACACTTAACCGATTACCTCGATTCACATTTCCATAATTCCCAACTACTGAGCTGCAACATTCCCATTCGATTACCCATTGTTCTATTCCCAACATTCGACCCATCGATTACCCGATTCGGAACCGCTGATTACCCATGCGAAATCCAAGTAGCATATCCTCGCTGATTCCCAATAACTCCAACCATTTGACCTTGATTGCCCATGTTCACACCCGGGTGTGCAATTTGCCTATTGCGAGTGTTTGATGAAATCCTTTGGTTGTTGTTAGTTGGTATGGAATAGCGACTTCAATAATGCTTTACCCAAGAATACAAATGCTTGAGACAAAGCTTCTTCTGGTTTCATTTCAAGATCGGTGATTCCTTGTTCCTAGTAATTTTGTTGTTCAGGTGGATAGTTTTGTTGTTGAGGGATGTATTGCTGCAAGTTGTTGTTAGTGGAAGATGATGAAGCTTGTTGTTGTGTATTCACTGAAGTTTGAGTCTTTGCAATGAGTGCCAATGGATCATGATTCTTTGCCAATCTTTCTTTCCTGACTTCATTCACTTCATTTTGGTTTTGTTTCAGAAAATCGTTGAGTTGATCAAAGTTCACTTGATGTAAGTCTTTTGTTTGGTTGACAATAGTGACATATCGTCCCCATTCTTTTGGTAGATTGTTCAAGAACTTGATGTTGCTCACGATAGTTCTGGGTGTCAACTTGTTTCGATCGACTCATTCATTAAAGTACAAAACCTTCCATAGTAGGATTCTCCCCGAGTAGATGTAAACTTCTCCCATGCAGTTAGCAACTTGTTCTATGTGTCTTGTTGACCGATTTCTGTTCCATGACAAAGTCGCCTAACACGCTCCCACATATCAAAGCAGTTTCACAACTGTACTAAAGCAAAGATGTCTCTTGGTAAACCCTGTTGTATAATATGAATTGCCATGTCATTTGCTTCGACTTGTTTCGATCCTCTTGAGTATTCGATTCTTTTGAAGACGAAAAAATGGTGGGACGGGAGGTGTTGCATCAGCATTTCTAGGGTCTTGGACTTGTCGAGGTATGAAGGGTCCATTTTGAATGGATTTGATCATCAATTTCCCATTAGGTTTTGTCTTGATGTAACGAAGCATTCGACTTGTCCATTGAAGATAACCACCTTTTTCCAACATAGGAGGACGGTTTTCTTCACCGGCTGCATGAATGTCTTGTTGAGTTGCCATTGATGAAGGTATGTTATGATAAAGTTGATGTAGAATCGATTCAACGATAAAGGAGTTGTGTATAATAAGATATTGCCGTTTGAAGTTTTTCTGAAAGTCGTACTCGTAACCTTGGTTCTTAAGAAAAATTTTCTACCAAAATTTGAAATTCACTATAAAAATCAATTCTAAGGTCGTATGAAAAATTTGAGTTATGACAATTTTGACGCCAAATTTGACCGAAAAATTTGAATTTGGGTCCAAAATTTGAATTTTTGACCAAAATTTTCCAAGTTATACCAAAATTTGAATTCTCGTAAAATTGAACGCTTAGTCTCCTCAAAATTTAAATTTTACTCAAATTTTCCCCAAAAAGCTTTTTTTTTTGAAAGCTTAAGCGTGGAGGTAAGAAGTTACTTAGTAGGATGCGGGGCTTAGGCAAGTAGGAAATGCTTATGCGTAAGTTTAAAGTTAGCGTAGAAAAACTTATGCGTAAGATTTAGCTATCGCGTAAGACAAGGCTTAGGCGTAAGAAAATACTTAAGCGTAAAGTGTTCTACGCGTAAGTCTAAGCTAATGCGTAAGATTAGGTTTTGCCTTAAAAATCCTTTACACTCAATCACAGGTAAAAAGATATCCAAAGTCGAAGTGTTCCACAAACTTATCCAAGTGAGGGAAGCACGAGTAATCGCTATAACTCGAAGAATCGCACAAAACTCTTATGCGTAGAAAGTTATGCGTAGAAAAAGGGTTGACTTTTCTTACTCATTAGAACTAGGGTTTTGACCTCACGCGTAAAAATTTCCAATGATTCAAACAATTTCTCTTGCACAAACTGACCTTAAAACACTCGAATAACACAAAAATGTTGACCTTTTTCACCCAAAGTGCTTAGAAAGCTTATGAGTAGAAATGACCAATGAACCAAATACGAGCTTAAAAATGAAGAAAAACACATAAAGCTTCGAACTTTTTGCAAAAACTGAAACTTTAGCACCAAATAAACCTTAAACCACAAGAATCTTGAATTTTTAAGTGTAAAAGTTAAAGCTTTAAGCTGAAAACTTTGATAACGAGCTTTACGCGTAACACTACAAAAAAAACTTCAACCAAAACACTCCTAAACCATTGTTAGGCGATTGATACCAATTGTAGGACCTTAAATCTATCAACCTTATCACAAACCCAACACGTATATCACTTTATTCGTAGAACTCGTTAACACACAAACATAAACTATGCGTGAAGATGAAAGAAATAAAGATGAGAAAGATGGTGACTTGATATATGAATCGTGTATGTTAAGAAAGATGAAAACAATAAGTTGTTTATTTCAAAGGAAAACACACACACACACACACTTTCAACCTCAAATGAGACTTTGAGGGGTTTATATAGTACATAACATAAACGCCCTAATGGGCTTTGGCTTGGGCCTCGTGGACTTGGATTGGATAACATATGATGAAAGGCTAGCTTAACTTAACTTATAGCCAATTAGCTTAGCCCAATCCATGAGCCCGTTGACTATTCTAGCACGATATCTAACACATGTTACAACGTTCCTAAATGTGAATGACCATCACTTCTAATAAAAACTATTAAGGCTAACATTTTGTATGAAACATTCGGCAAAGGTTTTTGAGTATACGTTCGTGTAAGTAATTTAATAAGGGTTAAAATGTTATGGCTTTATGTCATTTATATAAGTGTTAAAGAGTTTCGGTAATAGTCAAATGCTTCATATACGTCATATAATATGCTAACATACTATGCACTAATAATGCTAATCATACTATAACATTCATATACGTCATATAATATGCTAATATACTATGCACTAATAATGCATTTCTATATACTTCTTATTGGACATGCTATTCTATACATTCTAACTTATCTAAACATGACAAAAACATGGTTACTAATCATAACTAAACATGATTCTAAGCAATTCTATATGAAATATAATAAAGTCTACATGTTTTATGGTCAATATTGAGCTATGGTTTAAGTTTAAGTACCCTCCTACTAACGGCAGATACTTTAATCCCTCAAACCAACGCTCTGATACCAACATGTAACGCTCGAATCTAGACTATTTTTTCTGTTAAGTCAATACGCCGTATCCAAAGTCTTGGATACGCCATATTTTCTATACGATTGAATACTCTTATACACAAACTGGAATACCTTGTAGGCGCCTGAAGACTAAAACGCCATATCCACTAAATGGAATACGTCGTATTCAATTCTAAGCCCAATACGCCGTATCTATGAATCTTGATAAGCCGTATTGGGTTATCTGATGCAAAAATGACTACATAACACTGCAATTTCCGTAATTAAACGAATTTGGCGCATTACAAACTGATTTAACATAAAACCAAACATGTATTTACTACATAAAATCTGTACAAAACATTTACTAATCGTTTAGACCCGGACATAACCGAAATGGGTCATTTTGGGCTAGAATGACTTTATGCTAAACACCCCTTATACGACCCATAACTGCAGTATTTGTTCATACACTAGTAAAACGACTCAAAACTGATCATAAACTGTTTTTATGATCAAAGTGCTTGAATGAGTCGCTAGTAACCTATACCCAAGCGAGCCGTTTGTGACAATCCGTATTTTCATGTCATTATCTAACCTCAAAATTTACTATTCATTACCGGGAAAAAAAAATTACTATTCATTATCGTAGTTTTCACTATTCACTATTTTTGCGTAAATTAAATTTTTCGAGTATTATTTACGTATAACTTTATAAGATAAATCGCGTAACCGAGAAACAAAATTTTTGTGCAAAATCAATAGACTAGAGTTAGTCAATATATTGCTAGTAACATCATTTCCATTTTAGGTCTTACATATGTTTGCATTTTTATTTATTTATATTTATTAAATACATAAACACTTTTACACGATTTTTATGCAGGAACAATATACCCGATACTCCCAACAATGTTCCTAGTACATTTTTACACTTAATACAATATTACAAAAATTCAAGTATTATTTTACCTTATATTTTGAATTAAATTATTACATATATTTTTAAATATATATAATTATGATAATTTAATTAATTACAAAACAATACTTATTTTAAACACCCAATACTTATACAAAATATAATATTATAATTTTTATGACTTTATTATATTTCATTTGATTCGCTAAAATTTATTTCCAGCTAACTCAATACCTAAATTAAAATATCTAAATTATTATATATTAAATTTTAGATATTATTAGACAACTAGACAAGAATAATAAATGCACCATTCTCCCCTCCCCTATACCCCTAAAATCCGGCCCAAGCGACCCCCCATCCCCCTTCTTTTCACCTTTTTTTTTACCAAAATTACTAAATTGCCATTTTACCCTTTTATTAATTACCAAATTGCTCTAAAACCCTAATATGTCATTATAAATAGAACATAATTACCTAGACTTTTTACACATGCAAAAACACTTAGAAAACCTCCTAAAAAATCTCTCAAAATTCGGCCAAGGTGAAAAGCGAAGAAGAAAATTTGGTGATTGCTTATTTAGTACTTAAAAGGCTTATTTGAGTTATATATTAACTATAAATCGATTTGGAGTAACCGTTGGGGTTCTATTGTTCTAAATCTTTCCAAAAATTCTTCATTATCAAGTAAGTATAAAATAATTTGTATACCTTCCATTATGTATTTTATACATTTATTATGTATATTTATGCATTTATTAAGTTTAAATCCTTATTTAAACTCATTTAATTTCATATATCACCTATACACATGTTTGTGAAATTTTATCATGAAAACAAGTAAATATACAATTTTCAAGGTCATTTGGATGAGAAAAATATTTATAAACAAGTATTGGATCATTTTTATTTGATTTACCAAAACTATTGCTATATAAGTGTTAATATAGATTCATGTTTATTCTAGCACATTTATTAATCATTTTCCTCAAGTTACATTTTTATTATGTTTTCATGATATTTTTGAACTATATATTGATTGAACAATTGGTGGAAGAGATTAGGATAGATTTGGAGTTGATTTGAAGGGATTTATTATAGGAAAATGGATTATTGAAAAATATGCACGGAAGCGCTGCCCAAATTTCTAATTTTTAGAAAAATCAAGTATTTTTACAAGATTTAGTCAAACAAATGGAAAATAGATTTTATAACAAAAATGTGATCGTTTGAATGGATTAAAACAGATTTGTAACGAATAAGATACGAATTTTTCTAAATATGTTAGTGAGAACTATTTTTAGAAATGTATAGTATGTTGTCCATATTTTTATCATGGTAAAACTAAGCTTTAAAAGATAAACCGAGTCCCCAAGACCTTAAAATGTGTTAGTAAACTTAAATATCTTCGCGGGGATAGGAGAACTTTAAAAACCGAGCTATAACGAAGAAGTTATGACTTAACAAAGATACCGACGAAAAATATTATTTTGACAGCTTTCTATTAGTGAATAGTAAACTGTTTTTATTTTTAGAAATGAACTTTGGACATTTAGGTACGGTTTTGGAAAAAATGTCACAAACGGAAGTTGTAGTGCTTTGGTTACATACTTTAGTCGAGTCCGAAACTTTTCAAAATATATATTACCAAAACATTCATATTGTAGTTACGATACATACTTGCTAAAAATCCAAAAATGTTATATTTTTTCATGTTGCTAAGAAATACCAAAGTGACATTATTTTTATAACTAAACTCACAAACAGACATGTACGGGTGATATAACTTTTATAAATTGCATCCACGACATTATTTCACGACCTAAATCAGTAAATCATATCATTAATAATAGGTTGCGGGTAGGTTACCGAGCCTCATTTCAGTGCACCTTTGGCTAGTACCATTTACCAGTTGTGTATAGGTGAGTTCATAGCCCCATTTTCAATTATTTAATTTTTTTATAAACCCTTGGGGAGATACATGCTATTTTAACCGAACACAATGATTTAAAACTGTATGCTATATCCAAATGCTTTATTGGTACTAAGTAACCATTTTCCATGTTCGAAGTCCCTTTATCATGAACCATTAGTCACTTGCTATTGAGCATGAATATTGTGAATATGCCTATTGGAATTAACACACCCGTTCTTATTGACCCAGTTAGGGGAAATCGAACGCACTATATTCGAATCAATAGGTATAATGGCAAATATACCAACTAGGGCTACGATGTAATGATTACACCAATTTTTATTGGTACGAGTTTTACGCTTTGGTTTTCATGAGCTTAGTGCAATAATAACTATTTTGTTTTCAGCTATGAGTCTGAGACAACGTAACTCACACTACGAATATTGTGTTCTACAACTTAACTAAACCTATGGATTTCACTCAACTTTTGTGTTGACCGTTTTAAGCATGTTTTATCTTAGGTATAATAATGGCACGAGGATGGCACGGAGGGGCACAGAGGGGCACGGATACTTCAAGAAGGCTATAATTTTATTATCATTCGGAAAATTATTTAATAAACCTTGAAACTACTAGGACCACATTTTGTAAACTCCAATTTTATAAAATTTGAATGATAAATCTTTTAAAATGACTCAATTAGATTTCATTTTCTATTGTTATAACTGTTATCCCATGAAGTAACACTCAGTTTGAATTCCGCTGCATACCGAAATTGGGGGTGTTACCCCGTTAACCACCCAAAATGCACTCCTACTTGCTATCTACAAGCCGCATAGCCTATCTTCATTTACCTACATGAAACATGAACTGAGAATGGTAAGTCCTTGTGATTTAGTGAATAAATGAAACAATTAGGAAATAATACTTGCAAATTCAAAACATAAGCATAATAGTCGATAACATGATTTAATGGCACGACTTATAGTCGTCTTACTACTTATACAAGGCATAAACTTAAGTTTGATTATGAATTTCGTATTGATAACATGATATCTAGGCACGTTCTTCTTAATTAGAAGAATACATATTCGCTCTACTATGATTAAGAACTTCCCTAACCATCGAGTACTCTTTCTGGGGTTCTAACTTGATATCGTGCTTATTCATGCTTGGGACATTGAAAAGGACGCTTAAACATGTAAGTTGATATAGTAATTCTAAACATGGGTCATCCACAAAGGATGTACATACTATGCTAAGCACGGGTCATCCACAAAGGATGCTACTAAGGGAGTTCTACATCGTGTACTCTCTTAGGCACGCTACTTGACTTTTGGTGCATTTCTTGGGCACCATAAACTTTTTAAACCATGCTTCTTGTGAGCATACTACTCATGGTTTGTTTCGGCTGTCTCCGAAACCTTGCACGAGTTCTAACAACATGTTCAATATAGTGACATGAAGCTAATGAACCGTTACTCACCTCTAGGTCTAGTTTAGCGTTATATAAGCTTTCCAAGAGCACCTATACATATGAAAATCATTATAATGCTATTAGAACCCACTAGTTCATTTATCTAACATATATTGGGTCTAAAAAACTTAAACATGATCACTTATAGTGCTATTTCATCATTAAAGACACTTTTATATATAGACTTTTATGCAAATTTTTTGGGTGTCTGTTATAATCTAAACTTTTGACCCACATAAATTTGAAGTTAAAACTTGAAACCACTTGGATTTGAAAGTAGACTCAGAGGGATAAAAGTGGGCTTTTAGCTCATGTCAATACGATAATCGGCCTATTTTCTACAGCCCTTTAAAGTCTGCACAAAAGTCTATTCAAAGATGCTGTCCTACTTTTAAAATGTGTCTAAAATGACCCAAAACCCATGATAAGCTATTCCAATCTTTACCAAACTTATATTACAACTTATTTACAATATTAATATCATTTTTATCAAGCCTATAAGCTATCTTGCTAGTTTAAGCACTTAATAAGCTTGTACCAAACACTCCTTAACTTAACATACTTAATCATGATAAACATCACTAACATGAATTCTTCTACACATGTAACCATATTTTTTACCACATAATTTTATCATAATCTTTAACATGATTACTAAATGTGGTTTGAACATAAAATCATAATAACATGATTTCTAAACACCATGTTTAATCATAATAACAAAACTAGGTTTATAAACCTTAATTAATCACAATCCCAATTTAACATAAACTTGAACTAGGGTTTAAAACTTACTAACCTTGATCGAGATTAATTTCTAACACCTTGAAGACTTGTAATAACACCTCAATGTACCAACAAAACTCTTGAATCCTTCCTGGGAATTTAGTTCTAATCATAAGTAATATGTTAGGAATTGGAAATTCCATGTTAAAGTGTCGGTCACCCCAATTATTGTCTAGCACATGTTAGCTCGTAGACTTGTAGATATTTACATTGTTAAGTAGTTAATTAGTTAGTTTGTAGCGTAGTTTAGTGTAGTGTAACACCGTGGAGGAAGGACGGGTCTTTACCCACTGTATACCTGATCCACATGTCGATAGGAGGTCGTTGTGTCTGTAAGTATAAATACCCCTTCCATCCATGAAAGGGGTGGAGCTTTCAATCTAACCTTTCAATATTTTGTTCTACAAGTCTCTACCAAGAAACTCCCTCTCTCTCTACTTTCTCTCTCTAATGGATAACATGTATTTTGATCATCCAAGACCACCCGAATCATCAACACAATAAATATATCGATCCTACAAATGGTACCAGAGCAAGGTTATTGTGTTTTGTTGATTTGTGTGGTTTTGTATAATGGTTATGGTGGTTTTTGTTTTATGTTGGCTTGTTTTTGCATTTTGATGGTCGGATAAACTTTTCTCAGAGTATTATCATGGTAAACATTCTTTTGTGGCCAAATTTGTCATGTGATGTTTAACTGTCTAAAATCATCTTGTGTCATTATTTTTGGTCCAAGTCTGTATTTTTATCATTTTTACATGACTGTTTGTTCAATACTATATCTGTGAATGTTTTGGTGGTTTTTTGGTCAGATTATTGTAGTCTTTTAATGATGGTCAAAATGGGTCAAAATGAAGCTTTTCTGCATATGTTTTACGGGTCTATAAACGGTCATACATCAGTCAATAGAAGCGAGTTTTGTTAGTCACTTTTTACGGTTTTATTATAAACATGGTCGGAAATAACTTGGCGGAATAAGTCATATATCATGTTAGCGAGTTGTACACAAAACTGTCCAGATTCAATGTATCATGTAGCGACTTGGGTTTGAAGACCTAGCGACTTGTCATTTTTTGGTAGCAATTTAGGCTAGCGACTTGTTATTTAACAAGTTAGCGGTTTGTAAAGACTAAAAAGATAGCGAGTTGTTTGAATAATCTGCTAGCAACTTTACTCATGGTAGCGAGTTAAGACATGTAGCGAGTTGACTCTTTAGTCAACTCAAGTCAATGGCGACTTGCATTAAAAGTCAATAGCGACTTGACTTAACTCGCTAGCGACTTGGTTCATGACTCGTTAGCGACTTGGTGAAAGAAATGAAGAAGAAGAGTGACTGAACCATGACTACGACCACAAAATGACTTAAACCATATACCAAAACATCTACACGACCTCAGTTCTAAACAACATCATCAGTCTATAATTTTATTCATCAACAGCGGTTAACAAAAACTTTATGTACTAGTCTACATCATCAATGATATCTAAACCTCTTCCAAGACCTCAAAACAAGACCTCATCACTCATCAAGAATCATTGAACGAAATGTAATTAAAAATAGATCTCAGAATCATATCTCTCATTCCATTAAAAGTTTCTTTCAAACTTTTGGAGGTCAAGCCTTATGAAAGATATCCATCCCATCATTTATCTATGACTCTATTTCCATAACTCAAAACGTTAAAATGATTCATGATCTCAGTCGTGTTCATTTTTTTGAATGGTTCTAAAATAACTCATAAATCTCAAAAGATCTACTCACTAATGAACGAGTACTTCATTGATCTTAATATGTTTGCTATTTTATCCGAATGTTTAAGATTTTTCAACTAACAAATCTGTTAATTGAACATCTTGATTCGTTATGTCTTTCATCAAATATATTCGAAACCATGAAGTGAGTTTAACAATTAACTTTAACTCATTTTCATTCGTTCGTCTATTCTTATTTGTAACAAGATTGAACAAACCTACCTAGTACCTTGTATGTGAATGGCTGTCTCGTTTACATAACCATCTTTGTGGCTGTTTCTTCCACGAGCCATCCCTGTGGCTAATCTTGTCCTTGAAGCGCAGGTTTTTGGAATGTAAGACGAGTGATCTTTAGGGTTTGGTTTCTGTCTTTGAAACTTAAGATGAGATGTGTACCAAATGTTTTTTTTAATCGGTTATGTGAGATTGAAAGATGGGAGGCGGATTTGTTTTTCTGTGAATGTAATGGAGAAGGAGGCGTTTCTTTGATGAGAGAGTATTTAGGGTTGGTAAATGTGTTTTAGGGATATGAAGTATGTGATATAAGTCTTTAAATACTCCCTAATATTTAGGGCAACTCATTTGTATTACCGTGCGTTTTCTGAGGTTGGATTGGAGATTTCGACTGGATATGGCTTTACCATTTTAACTTGGGCCTCGATGGATTACTACTATATGCCAATATTGGATAACATTTGGACATGGGCCACGTTAGTCATTCATGGGCCGAGATAAATTCATTGGTTACATTGGGTATTAAGAGATTTAATCATGGGCCGAGAGTAATCCTTATATATGTCACTTGATTTTACATCACATTATAGACATACAACTTGAATCAACTTAATGTTGAACACAAATATGAATTTTTGTAATGTGTGTTTAACGTGGGATCTCATCTGCTAGATGTGAGTTGGAGTTTATTTGAGTTATATGGACTATTATTGATAGTGAACATGACCTTGATAAAACCTTGATTAATTAAACCGGAACATGAGCATAATTGATTATGGGTCTTATAAAGCTTAAAATTGATCGGGTTTTAGATCGGGTTCCTAGTTGCGGATGGGCTTGTCAATATTGGATCGTGGGTTTTCATGGACTATTGTACCAGGTTGATGATCATTTTTGTATATGAAATGAGTGGTGTAATTTGATGATGTGAGTTGATAAATACTGAGATTCATTATAAAGGTTGGCAATTTGGAATACACATTTTCGCAGAAAATATTATGTCTCGGCTTGAGTTAATGGTTGAACAAAGTGGACTTCGGGGTTGTTTGTTCGGTATTTCTTATTTGAATGTGAAGTGACGTTTTCCGGACACGTTTACTTATTTCGTCTTCTTTCTTTCTACCCTTCCGCGAAGATGACTTGTTTGGGCGTTTATAGAGGGTGATAAAGACTTGGCTATTTAGTTACTATTGTGATTCTTTCTCGCTTAACCCACAAAGTAACTATCACTTCGGTGTCTCACGCAGTTGAGGATATGTCAAGAGGTTTTGTACATTGGGTACACCGCTTCTTCTTCACAAGTATCAGTACAAGTTTAAGTAACAAATCTGGGGAATTTCACTTCATGATCAAGTTTGGCATATCGGGTTTACTTCTCAATGTGGTCACTACAATAGCCGACAGAATGCGTGAATGTTGTGTGTAACAAGGTGTTGATTGGATGGTTGATGATGTTGGATAATGAACCGCTGCATGTTCCCCTAAAAACAGATATTCACCGAAACCAAAATTGTCATAACACATTCAAGCTGACATTGTTTACGGTTTTGTCTTGATTTTGTAAAATCCCGCGAAAAAAACTATTTCTCGGTTTAAATCATAGACTTGTAAAATCCCGTGACAATGGAAACATCCTGGTAATAGTAAAGTGCATTTCCGGATCTATCTTACGGTTTATTCTTGGTTTTGTAAAATCCCGTGAAAGAAACTATTTCTCGGTTTAAACCATAGAGTTGTAAAATCCCGTATTGATGGAACCATCTTGGAGAAAGGAAAATGTATTTCGGGATATTTTCTGATGCTGGTGCTACGGTTTCTGATTCAAAGAAGGGATAAAAGGATGTACTTCTTGAATTGGGTGTGTGTTTGGGTTGTCTTCATGGTAGTTTGGTTATTACAAGGTTTTACGGGGTTATGTGCTTTTGACCATGGTCTGGATGAAACCATTATTATAGTTTACTTAAAACGTCAAAGGAGGCTAGATTTGAGCTTTTAATCAGAAGATGTGACAACGGAGTTAATTCACTATTATTTATTTGAGGTTGAAGTGATATATCACGGGCGAGTGTACTTAGTATCTGAAGGTATCGGGGATGGATGGATGAAGATTCTTCATGATCCTTTTTCGAGCTTATTATCAAAAACGAAGACTTGGAAATCTAGTTATTGTTGGGTGACTTTTACCTTTTCTTTTTACCACTTGGGGGAATTGGGCTTTTATCACCTCAAAATAACTATCACTTTAAGGAGTTACGTTGTAGTTCTCAGTGTCACATTCAATTGTGGATTTTCAAGAGGTAAAGTACGCCTATTACTTGATGGTTGGTTGGATGAAGAGTATAGAGTACTTAGAGAGTACTTAGAGATGCTAATGGAAATCGGCACCGCTCTTTTTTACATATGTGCAAGTATAAGTCACGAAGTTTGGATTAGTTTACTTCGTGGTCAAATTCATCATATTGGGTTTTCTCCATCAAGCTGTCACGACAAAGAGCCTAGAGAATGATAATGGGGATGATTACATGTTTTGCTAAGAGAGCTGAAAAGAAAGAGATTATGACGTATGAACACACAGTTCGGCCATGCCTCGTACTCTAAAGAAAAGAAAAGTGTAATGCGTTTCGATGGCTTTATCTTCTCAAGAGAGAAATCTTCTTATTATGACCATTTTCATCAACATGCTTCATACTTTTCCATGCGCCACATCAAGTGAACCGCTCTTTTGTTGATTGTTTTCTTATTCCACTTGCTCAACTATAATGACGATGGCGACATCATGTGCTAATTTTGCGGGGAGAAGTGTGAATAGACTACATTTGTTGAAGATATTCACTTGTTTAATCAAGAATGGCATCTCCGTATGCAAGTCTTGAGGGGAGAAGGTGTGATAATTCGCATGGTTGATTGATATTTGATAATATATGGTCAAACGGCTCCTAACTCATGTAAGAACCGAGCTTCTTCTTATCGGGTCATCTTCACATGGAGTTGTTCTTCTAAGAGCCGTTGGTTGACATCTTCACTCGGATTGATGAGTTTATCGACAAAGTGCTTCCGGTTAATGCTTCACGTATACATCAACATGATGATTCCAAACAATCTCTCTGTTCTTGTTTGATGTGATTGGTAGTTTGGTGTTACCATCTTATGTGTTCGTTGTGGCCTGACTGCTGATTTCCTTGATGAACATCTTTCTGTTCTTGTTTGATTGGGAGGGATTTTAGTTAAGGGGATTTGCAAGATGTAAGTTGATTGGGATGCCTTTTGGTGATATTCTTGTTTTTGGTGAGTTGAAGATGTTAACTATCTATTCCCCAATTGGACAATCGTGAAGAAGGTCGAGTCTACAGTAGTTCTACATTTTTTACGCTACATGTTAGAAGACTAAAGACGAGTTGCATTTGATTATTTAAAGACTTCTTCTTAATCTGGGCATTTAACAAACAGATTGTCGGTTTAGGGAGAGCACTAATTGGGGGAGAGTGAAAAGCCAAATTTAATCCCCAATTAGACTTGCTCACATTCTTCAGCAAGTTGATTCTCACGGATACATCTGAGCTAATGATGTTCTTCTCAAATGATTTCTAGTACATGGGCTTAAAATATGTTGTTGATCTCAAGTATCAAAACCGGCAAGGGGAAGGAGACACATATCTAAACGCGAGTAAACTTGATGAACTTAATACTTCTAAGTAATTGAAGATATCCCGGGAAGACAAATGTTATTACCGCATAGAAACTCAAGGTTTGACTCATGGCGAGTAAACTTGATAAACTTAACTCTTCTAAGTGATTGAAGATATCCCGGGAAAACAAATGTCATGACCGCAGAGAAACTCAAGGTTTTACTAATCAAGGCGTTTAGTGTTCTAATTCCAACTATGTGGGGGAAGAAATGTTAGAGAAAGTTTCGAAGATAAAGAGGTACACAAGTACGACATATTCAGGGGGAGATAAATGTGTAACATGAGGGAGGTGTTATCAGTTATTCTCTCGTTGGGAATGTATTTGCCGGATTCTTGAGCTTCATACACACACATTCATCGGGACGAAAGATGTGAACATAGGGAGGTGTTCTTCATTACCCTCATGATGTGTATTCGGGAGAGTTCTTGGATATTGGTGTACCTCGGGTTCTTGAGCTTCATACACGTTCATCAGGGAAGAAAAATGTGAACATGGGAAGGTGTTCTTCATTCCCTCATGAAGTGTATTCGGGAGAGTTCTTGAGCATTATACTAAGAGAATGACTGCATCAATTCAACTACTGGGGAAGTGGTCTCTTGACACCTTTGGAATGGATTGCGCCAGGACTTCGTGGTTATGAAATTTGAGAAGATTAATTATGAGTGGGATGATACGTTGTTGTTCTTCTATTGGATGATATAACCTCGAACGATGAATCACGGTGATTATTGTTAAAAGGAGCAAAGAAGTTTAATGATAATGGTGTGCTTCTTTGTGCACTTTAGCTAAGAGAAGCTTGAAAGAAAGCTTGGAATCTTTCGCCACTAAAGGATTTTCAGTTTGGGGAAGCCGCCAAAGTCTCACTTTCATATGGTTCAATTTCTTTCTTCAACAAGAGCCTCAGAAGCTTTAGTGGTGAAAGTTTTAGGGATGATGACTTCTATCTTCTACAACGGGTGCTTCGATATCCTTATCTCGTACTGTGATCATCATCTTCTTAAACTATATCATCTAATCTATCTTTCTATATATTTATCAAAAACAAAATACAAAAATATAAAACCAACGAAAAGAAAATAGAAAAATATAAAACCAACAAAAACCCATAAAAATCAGAAAATTTCAAAAATACCAAAATTATGTTTTCTAAAGACATGTCTTCGATAACATCTCAAGGGTCTTAGAAATGTCATTCAACAATGGCACGGGACCATAGATGAAGTTCGAGTATAAGGTGTAAATATTTCTTCCTATACATATCTCAAAATATGGCTTTGCAATTACTCGAATCGTAACCGCGGCTTAAAACTATGGCTTGCTATTATTTCGATAGCAACCCGCTTCTTCAAAGAAGGAAAGTGCTTGGGCTAAACAAATTTTTCAAAATATCTCGTGCACTTATCCTAAAACTAATTGAGGAAAGTATGTCAAGGATCGCTTGTCCTACACAAATGTTTTTCCGTCTAAAATTCTTCAGAAAAATATTTGTTGTTTTTAACAAAATGGTTGTAAATGAGTTGCTTGTAAATCTATCAGATTCAGAGTTTTTGAAAAAAATTGAAAACTCAATCAATGACTTCAGCGCTTTTAACCTTTTTCAGAAAAATAAATCATTGATTGATGGGGAGAATGTTTTCAAATCTATATCATCTAACGGGCTTTCTTAATTATCCTAAATGCTTAATTGAAAAATGATGTTAACCTATGTTGAAGGACTAGGTGCCTAGGATATGATTGTTAGGTTTAGATGATTAGAGTTTGATGACACAACCCATACTTTATATGATCTGATTGATATGTTGCATTGACTTTTATTAGTCGATTGTTGTTTGGATGATGTCGACCACCATATATTTGTATATGTGTTCACTACCATACATATATATTGGTATAAAGAATGTCCCCGATCCGGATCCCACAATTGAAGATGATTGGATGACGAAAGGAAAGGGTAACTATATCTTGGGTTGACAAATGAAGAAACGGAGCTTAATTGGACTTCTATGGAGAGTTGGCATAAATGCAACGTAAGAGGTCTGTCTCAACAGATGATGGTTTTCTAAGTGATTGAAGAAACGGAGCTTAATTTGACTAGTTGGCATTCAAAATGCAACGTAGAAGAAGTCTCCCATCGCGATATGGTTTTTCTTCCAAACCCTACAAAGAACAACAACGAAGCTTCTCAACCACTAATGTATCTTTGTGTAGATACCATTTTAAACATTTTTGAAAAATTTGAATAAATTGTTTTGAAAATGGAAAATATTGTTTTGAAAATTAATTGGACTAAATTTTGAAAATCACCGGACTTCATTTTATCAAAATCTAAGTCACTCAATCATCGACTACGGTCATCGATTGAGGGGAGAGTGATTTAAAATATAATATTTTCAAACAATATTTCTTCATAAAAATTCCGGTTTGTATGCTAAATGTGGTGATCTAAAGATTTAATGTTATGTCATGGTATGATTTTTTCTTTTGAATCAAGGTCTTTCAAAATGAAATTTTTTCTGCTCTTGTTTGATTGTGAAATTGTTTTATTTTACTTAAAGATCTCTTAAAACAATCATACCTGATACTAACAATCTTTAACGTCTTTAATTGGTCCTTATCTGTCATTTTTCAAAATTAAATCTTGCCACGTTTTCCCCAATTTTCTAAATGATTTAAATCAATTGGGATCACAAATCTCAAATGGTTTGAAATTTTTGATCGGGGAGAGATCGTGATTTAAATCTCAAATCTGTTTTAATGAAATCGGTTTTAGTCCTTATAGGCACCCCCCGCCTCCATGTGCCAAACGCTTTCAATATATAATGCACATGTTGAGGAGGAGGATTTATCCAAAAACAAGATGAGTTTTTAAACCAGGGCACATATTCTCCCATGTTTTCTAAACCTAATTAAATCACTTGGGATCTAAAATCTCAAAGGGTTTGATATTTTTTATCGGGGAGAATTTGTGATTTAATATGAAATTTGATAAAAGGTGATCATTTTGATTCAATGGTGTGAAGGCCGCGCTTCTCTCATATATGTAAGCAACGCCAATCTCACACATATGAGGGAGCAAATGGTTTCTTAATGAATTTTGTGATCGAGAAAAGTACTTCAAAAGAACTCTTTCCTCTATGTGATAAAATGATTTCAAATATCCTATGCACATATTGAGGGGAGAATTTACCAAGAAAATCAAATGGCTTTTTCTATGAAAATTGTGATCAAAGAAAATATTTCAAAGTCCTCTTGCCTCCATGTGCTAAACAATTTCTAAATCATATGCACATGTTGAGGGGAGGTTTTCTAAATGATCAAAACTATTAAGGTACAAAATGCTTTGATCTTGTATCACAAGTACCTTGATTGTTTTCCAAATGATTTTTCAATTGGTTTCAAGGAAGAATGAACTGTACCAAAAGACCGACCATTTTACTTTATGTATGGAGTTATAAAGATGGTGAGGTTAGGTATTAGTTCCCACGATCCGCCAGAACTAGAGGGATCTACCCAGGGACAATCCACTAGATAGTGTAGAGTCCTTAGGTATGATGAAAAAAGGAGAAAAGTGATAAATGGGAAGAGTGCCGACCGAGATGAGAGCTAGAATGGAATAAACCCAACAAGGTTCTAGTTATGAAGTCTCTAAGTATAATCAAGGGGTTGAAGAATGAAAAAGAAATTAATGTGAAAAGGGTGAAAAGAAATAGCCCTCCAATAATTCAACCTTAGGGCAGAAACCGGGTTCAATACATATGCTACTGGTTGTTACTAAGGTAACACTGGTATTGAAGACAAGACGTCATGGACCCAGTGACGCACTGCACTAAACTTCCCAATCAATTTGAGTAGATAAAACATTTTGAGAAATGATGAGGTTTCGTTTGCCCCCTCAATATGTGCCTCGAATTTTGAAAGAGTTTTGCACATAGAGGAACCTGCACTTAGAGACAATTCAGTCACGTTCAATAATTTGAGGTTTGAAGATGTTCCCTCAACATGTGCATGAAAAATTTGAAATAGTTTGTCACAATGGGAGGAAAACATGCTAAACACTTATGAAACCATTTATCGAATTATCAGTTTAAGTACAATTTAAATCACAATTCTCCCCGACACAATTATCAAATCATTTGAGATTTGTGATCTCTTAGAGATTTAAATTGATTTTGAAAGCTTTTAAGGAGAATTGTGACTTGATTATGAAAGCGTTTTAACTGATAAGGATCGGATCTTGAGACTTTAAACTCCATTGATTAAACATGCATAATTATCTTTTGAAAACATAATAATAACCAAGGTCTGGAACCAATTATGTACCATTTTGTAAACCATTTAGAGTAGACCTTACTCATTTAAGTGCAAATTGTTTGAAAAGAACACTTTTTAATTTAATTTGAAAAATCATTATCCCCTCATCAATGACGAAAGTCGTTGATTGATGAATTGAGATTTTGACACTTGAGAAGTTCATTTGATTTTCAAGAATAGAGTCCGAAGTGTTTTCAAAACAATTGAGTTTTCATAAGATTACAAATATTTTTCGGAGGAATCTTTAGAAGGAAAAATATTTGAAGTTAAATATTTGTCTTGTTGATGACAAACATTTGTTTTTGAATCGAGCATTGGGTTTAAAACAAGAGATAAAGCATGGCTCTGTTCTTTCTTTGAAAAGCGGGTTATTGCCTGAAATGAAATAGCCCTCCAATAATTCAACCTTAGGGCAGAAACCGGGTTCAATACATATGCTACTGGTTGTTACTAAGGTAACACTGGTATTGAAGACAAGACGTCATGGACCCAGTGACGCACTGCACTAAACTTCCCAAGCTACTCAAGTTCCTCTTAAAAGGGCTTGTTTCATTCTCACGGGGAACCTACATAATCTATCGACTTTCTCTTAGAGATTGTTGATATTGAAGAAGGAGACCCTCTCCCTAGTCTCCGGCATAGGAACCAAATGTGCACAATTGAGTCTAGAGCCAAGAGATCATCCACTATATCTCATTAGGACACAAAATTAAAGAAGACTTGCTGTTTCACACAATGTGGAAAGTAAGATTATATATTAAGAGTCCTACGCATTATCCTTGTGGTATTGCCAGAACATCCGAGTGATATGAAAATATTCACAATGAAGATGGAAATCCTTCTAGAGCCAACATCAAACAAGCTCTTGGTGGGTGACATGTGAGATATTCTCGTAAGATCAAGCTTGTGGCAACTGGATAGAAACAATGGGGAGATTCAATCTTGAATCAACCTTGGTCCAGGAAATGGATTGACGGATACCATTGAAAAACCGTTCGATGCAAATCTTCTCTAGCACGTCAATGTATTCATTTTCAAACACAAAAGTATCTCTGATTGAAAAATACTTTTGGAAAAACCGTTCGATGTGTAAATTCTTATTTTCTCTAGCACATCGAATGTGTACTCTTTTAAATACAAAAGTATTTTGATTGAAAATTGATCTTTCTTATAAAACCTTCGTCGTATTGCAAAACTCTTTCTTCTAAGCAATACGCGATTGTTTTCTCAAATCAATTTTTCATCAATCAGTGAATCTCAATTTGCTGGTTCACTTACTCCGTGTTGTCTTTTGAGACGTTCGGTTTGAGAACGGCTAGAAGCACCGCGAAACCCTGTCAAGGAGATTCTTAGGAATCCTACCCGATCACGGCAATACTTGTAATGATCAACGGGAACCGTGGGCCATGTACCTCAATTCAACGAAGTGATCAAAGACACTTTCGGTGTTTTATTGCTTACTTGTTTTGCGGTACATTTGGACGCAGTTGCGGATGAAATTGAGGAGTCAATCCAAAGCCGCATGCTCACAACATCCACACTTAATTTGAAGAAATCATGGCTGGTGCATATCTACATAACTGCTCGATATTTCATACTATGCTTTCTCGCTTCGCTGCCGCAAATATCATGAACCAGTAAGGCTTCCGCTACTCTGATGGAAAGATGTCATGATTCAAAAGTGTGAGCATGTCGGTCCAATAGTCACAACATCACATGATGGCAACACAATAAAGGGTGATCCAGATATTTACTGTGGCTGATGATAAAGCTCAAAGATCATCAAAGATGTGGATCAGTTCAAAGGCCTCCACTCAAAGTACAAAACTATGCGGACTTTGAAGAATCGCTACAAAAGCACAAAGATTGCGGAAGTGAAGAATTCAAGTCTATGAGCTCAAGAACGAAGTCAAAGATAGAATGCTAGGAAGCAAAATGTATTTCATGGGGTGACCTCCCTTAGGGGGAGATTGTTAGAAATTGGAAATTCCATGTTAAAGTGTCGGTCACCCCAATTATTGTCTAGCACATGTTAGCTCGTAGACTTGTAGTTATTTACGTTGTTAAGTAGTTAATTAGTTAGTTTGTAGCGTAGTTTAGTGTAGTGTAACACCGTGGAGGTAGGACGGGTCTTTACCCATCTGTACACGATCCATAGGCCGATAGGAGGTCGTTGTGTCTGTAAGTATAAATGTGCTACCAAGAAACTTCCATCCATGGAAGGGGTGGAGCTTTCAATCTAACCTTTCAATATTTTGTTCTACAAGTCTCTACCAAGAAACTCCCTCTCTCTCTACTTTCTCTCTCTAATGGATAACATGTATTTTGATCATCCAAGACCACCCGAATCATCAACACAATAAATATATCGATCCTACATGATAAAATAAGTGTTCATTCCTTTTTGCTCTTAGCTTGACACGGTCCAAACAAATACACACTACACGTGTGTCTTTTGTTACCAAATCCTGGATTATAAGGTGAGTCATACATAAGGGTAAAATAGTAATTTGACCTTTCTAACGGTTGTTAGTTTTTACCGTTAAATCTCTTGCACCGTTAGTCCTTTTCGTTAACTATTTCGCATTTTCAGTCTTTATCTTTATAAAATACTATCATAGGGATCTTTCTAATTTTCTAATATCAATATAAAAGTTTATTTTTAAAACTTATAAAATATAAAGTATTACACTACAAATATTGTTTTAAAAAAAACATGGATTCTCATCTTGGTTCGTCTTTTTTTTCTTTTTTTTTTTCGAATCTAAGATTTGCATGAAAAAATTACATGTGATTAAACACTAATTTAAATATCACATGTGATATTTTGTGATAAATTACATATGATATGTAATATCACATGTAATATTAGTGTTAAGTCACATATGATATATTATCATATATGACATAACACTAATATCACATGTGATATTCAAATTTATTACATGTGATTTAACACTAATATGACATGTGATATTCAAATTAGTGTTTAATCACATGTGATTTTTTTCATGCAACTTTCAGTAACGAAAAAAAAAAAGAAAAAAAAATGTAAAAAAAAGGTGTAAAACACGAAGAAAAAAAATTGTCGAAAGTATATTAAAGTACCTATCTATAGACAGATAATTAAATGCTTGTCGTAATGATATATTTTTTTTTCGCTTAACGATTAACAGTTTGAAAGATATTAATATTTGAAAAAGAAATGATGAAAATGAGTTTTTTAAATTGTTATGATTAATCTCATCTATTAGATCAAATAAAAATGGAGGAAAGATAGATGATGGAGATTGATCCCTTGATATGTAAATGATCTTTTATCCTCAAATGATTTTAAATCTAAAAAAAAAAAAAAAAAAAAAAATCAACCATAAATACTTATTACCTTTTCAACTCTTCTAATAAATGTGATTTTTAAAACACATAAAATAAATATTGTACAAACTAATAAAATACACAGATATTATACAATTTATATGCAAACAATTTGATAATAAATATGATTTTAAAACCGGACCGGACCAACGGGTTCAATTGGAGTTGTCATCGGTTCGCCTAACCAATAAAAGATGTTCGAAAACGAACTTGAGAGGAGCGTTGTAACCGGTAAAAACGGGTGAGCTGGACCGGACCGGGATCATTTTTTTTTTCTCGGATTAATCAGCTCATAATTGTTATTTTGTTAATGTCTAAACTTTAATTACAATATATCTGCCGCAACGCACGTATACGAGTACGCTGCTAGTAGAAAAAGAATATACTTATTAGATTAAGACATTGAGATAAGTATTATAGTATTTAATGACATTTACTATTGCTAAAAATGTAGCATTATTTACGATCAAGGTCAAATAGTTTGTATTTATCCTTTATGTGCTTTTTATGTACTTGTATATCTTAGTAATATAAATATAAGGGGATACTAATAAATGATTAGTTATTATGAGATTGGTTCAATAAAGATCAAAGAAAAACTAAAGATCAAATAGATCATTCTCAAACATTTATTTTTTCATCAAAACAATAAAATAAACTTTCACCTTCATTTTTAAAAATTGAATATCTCACAAACCATTGATCGTTAGACAAAACTAATCATATCATCACGACAAGCATAAAATTACCTTTAATTTGATATCCCACATCATACTTCTACTTTTTTTTTCCGACTTTTTGTGGTTTAGGGTTTACTGTAGTAGGTTTAAGTGTTTTAAGTTTAGGGGTTTGACTTTTTTAGTTTAAGCTTTTAGGGTCAAGGGTTTTATTTTTTTACGGTTTTAGGCGGATAGGGTTTAAGTTTTTTTGGTTTAGCGGTTAGGATTTTAGGGTTTTTAGGGTTTTTAGGGGTTTAAGGTTTTAGATGTTTAGGATTTTAGGGTTTAGGGTTTTTTAGGGTTTTTAGGCTTTAGGGGTTAGGGGTTAGGGTTTTTAGGGTTTAGGGTTTGTAGTTTAGGGGTTGTGTTAACACAAAAGAGTATTTTTAAAATTTTCATTTATAGTGTAATATATCGAAACTCACAAAAAACGATAAAAAATAAGTTCGTCGAAAGTATATAATATTGGATCTCTATAGAAAGATAATTTTATTTTTGTCGTAATGGTATAATTAGTTTTATCTAACTATTAACAGTTTGTGAGATATTTAATTTTTAAATATAAAGGTGAAAATGAATTTAATTAATTTAATAAAAAATGAATGGTTGATCTCACCCATAGTTATTATATATTCATTCCCATCTTCCACTTTAATCAGCTTCTCTCTCTCAACTTTCTCTCTCTATATATCATACATACAGTTATATATTATGATGCTAATTATTCATATCATAAGCAGATAAATGTATGTTGTTTAATGTTATTCTGTTTAACTTTAGTTATGATATGGGCTTATGTGGTTTTTTTATAATGCAGTTTAGTTATTATTATTTTTATTATTTTTTACCTTAAGTAGTAAATTGTTGTTTTTAGATCATTGGGTGTATGTTAGTATCAAGTTTGGTGTTTTTCTTGGTTTACTTAGTTCATGGAATCTAGTAATTATGTTTTTTAGCACGTTCTTAGTATATTCTCAGTTTGCTTTATTTAATATCAATGAGTTATGATGACCCATTATTGTTTTTCACGTTGTGTATGTGGGTACTATTTATTTTTTTATCAGGTTAGTCTAAGATGGAATTATGTTATTTGTGATGAGTGTTTTAGATATTATAGTGGTTTATAAAAGATGGCACTTTTGGAGTCAAAAAAGGACAGAGGTGAGGTGAGGATTCATGAGAGTTTGGAAGAACTTAGCACCGATTTAGCGGATTACATAGCGGAATTATCTGAAGCATCGGTTAAAGAACGAGGTTTTTTCGCCATTGCTTTATCGGGTGGTTCACTTATTAGCTTGATGAGGTTAAAGTCTAAATCTTGACTGTGTTTGATCAATCTTTATGTGTTTGAATTGCGATATTGGGGCGAATAATTCTTCAAATTGAAAACAGGAATTTGTGTGGAGCGCCTTATAACAAGACTGTAGATTGGTCTAAATGGTATATATTTTGGGTGGATGAACGTGTTGTTGCGAAGAATCATGTTGATAGTAACTATAAGCTTGCTAAAGATCATCTGTTGTCCAAGGTAATTTTTGTGTTTCCACATTATTATTTTGTAAGTTTATGTTAATATGTTTGTGGCTGCAAATCGATTAAAACATCTGTTATAGAAAGTTAGAAACTTTGCACATTATCGATATAAAGTTTTTAAACTTTCTGTAATCACGTATAGAAAGATAGTAAGTTTAGCAATAATTTGCATAATCAAGAGTAACTCTAAATCTGATTCATCCTTATCAATTACTTGAAACTAAGATCTTAACCACATTTCCAGCTGTACCCACATTATTGATGATCCCTTTGATTGTTTAATTGGTATTGTTGTGGGACATTAAGATCCCCACTTTTTTTTTAAAATATTCACTTGAGGCCAACAAACTAAGGGTCTATTCCTTTACATCTGTTCCATATTGGATTTGTGGTTTGTTTGGCTTTTTGTATACAATTTGTGGACCGCCTTGACTTATGATAGACGTGACAATCTTTACTGATTTATGGGTCAAATGGGTCAAATGAAAAAAAAGATAAGATAAAAAGAAAACAGGTTACATGGGTTGAACGGGTTTAAAGTCACTTGAAGTGTAATCTTCGTAATCCGAAATTAAAAGAGAGTGATTTGGTCCAGCCCGGAGTAAAAAAGTTACCCATGTATCTAAAATTCGTTTTGACCCGTATACAATGACCCTATTGACCTGAACCTGTTTGTCCCATATTTTGACCTATAAAACAGTACAGGTTTCACCCGCATAAAAGTTACTCTAGTGACCAAAATGCGTTTTAATCCGTATAAAAGTTATCCTTTGACCAATACCTGTTTTACCCCAAACCCATTTGACTGGCGATCCCATCCGTCTCACTAGCTTGTTTTATGTTGTTATATACTAAGTATGCCAATTCTTTTTGCAGTTGCCTATTGTTCCAAGCCATGTACATTCCATCAATGATTCTCTCACAGCAGAAGAAGCTGCAAATGAGTACGAGTTTGTGATCAGACAGTTAGTCAGAACCCGTGTGGTTAATGTTTCTGATGTCAGCGACTGCCCGAAGTTTGATCTAATCCTACTAGGGATGGGGCCAGATGGTCACGTGGCATCTTTGTTCCCTAACCATTCAGTTCTTGAAGAAAAGAATGAATGGGTGACATTCATCACCACATCCCCTAAACCACCACCCGAAAGAATCACATTCACATTGCCTGTTATCAACTCTGCTGCCAATGTGGCAGTAGTCGTGACAGGTATAGAAAAAGCGGAAGCTGCCCGTCTGGTGATAGATGACATGGGACCTGAGTGCCCGGTTTTGCCAGCTAGGATGATTGAGCCAGCTGTAGGGAAACTGGTGTGGTTTTTGGATAACCAAGCTGGTTCACAGCTAAAGTGCTTTTCTCAAATTTCTAAGTAGAGTTGAGCTCTAGTTGAGGAATTCATACTTGTTTAAGCTCCTGTCTTTTTATCTTTTTATCTTTTTATCCCTTTTTTTGGAATAGTTTCCTGTTTTGGGTTTTTGGTTATCAAATGTTTTGAAGGGGCTAGTAGCAAAACTGAGATTTACCCCTATCGTTGGGTTTTTTTCGGCAATTAGAAGAGGTATCTTGAGAACTTTACTTTTATATCCACTCTTCGATATTGGACTCCATGCATAGTCAATGAAGCTAAACTCATTTTGGTAGATATGTTTTGAAGTGGTTATAATATTTAGTCACTAGTACTTATTGTTCTTAATAAACATCCTTGTGAAGTTGTTGGTAAGATTGACATTGTGACTAAAAAAGGTGACATATGAGTCATGGAAATAGTTTTTGTGTCATGTATATCTTCTTTTATCTTTATCCTATTCAATATTATCCATCTTTGTCATAACCCCTTGTAAGTTAGGTATAAGTGGGCCACTAGTTTAACCAATTTAACACAACAAAAACCACTTTATTTATTGGTGTGAATTTGGTGTATAAGTTTGCCTTAACACTCAATAGGCATCCTTAGATTCCTAGTACTATCCAAATGCGCCACGCCTTCTACGACCTGACATGACCCTGACGTCAATACTTAACTCAACCAAGAAATAAAAAGAAAAAGATAAAAAAAAAAAAAGGTAAAACATGTTGAATATCGGTCGAAATTCGAACCGATATTCAATTTCTTGGCCACACAACCGATGTCTAGCCCGATCTCCACATTCGACAAACTCGATTTCAATATCGGTCATCATTCAAAAATTCGGGTGCCCAACAAACTTGTATGGAGATTATACATTTAGACATCATTTGATCACCATCATGTAGATTGCAAAAGGGTCCCGATCCTGAGGACTTCTAAAGATCTCAAGTTGCTTCGGCAAGCCGTGTTGTGATTGGTTTTATTTTTAAATAGCGTCTTATTGGGTGTGTTTTAGGTGTTGTTTGGTTTTCCGAGTATAATACCTAGGCTATTTAGTCCCAGTACTTCATTGTGATTGTTGGAGTGTTCGGGTGTCTTTTAGAATCGTTGTTTGGTGTTTGTATATTTTAGCAATGCACCTTGTTAGTTATTTTAATGTAAAATACCGAAAGGATCAATAGGAGATGATTTGTACATTTTTTTAATTGTTATTTAAACAATCATTATACAAGTATTCAAAGCATTTAAAAATAAAACCAAACCGAAAAAACAAGTTTGTTGGTATAATTTGGCTATACACAAATATTAACGGTTAGAAACCGAAAAAACGAATTGAAACTGATAATAAAACCGAAAAAACCGAACCGCCAAAAACCGAACGGTTTTGGTTTTGGGTTCTACAAAAATCGAACATTGTTCTGTTCGTTTAGCCAAAACCGACCCAAACCGAACCGTGCACACCCCTAATATATATTAGGGTGGGCACAAGATAACAAGGGAAAAAATACATAAAAAATACTCGAGACCCCACAAAAAAAGACACATGTACTTATAAAAAATGTATTTATTGTGGGTTCTTGAATACTTTTTGTGTATTTTTTCACTTCTTATCTTGTACCCTCAGGGCACAAGATAGAAAAACTCATATATTAAAACCTACCTTTTACATCCAAAATAACCAAGGATTATGGACATGCCCATAAATCCTTTTAACAAAAATACTTGGAATCTATATAAGCAAAACAACCTACATACATCATAGAACTAAAAAGAGAAAACTCCAATACTGAACTTCAAAAAGCGCTCACCCTACCATAAGCTCATGACTACATTTTCTTAATAAGGAATCCAACATAGGTCACAAACTACGCTTCAGGGTGACCAATGAGGACTCCAAATAGGCTTCATCATGCATATTATAGCAATCCTGACCTCACAATTAAAGAGACAGTGCTGTTGTATCTACATTTCCTATACATCTGCACATACGCTCCTCATCAATCCAACAACTTAGACAAGCAAGGGCACATACAGATAACAGGCCTCAACAAGCAGATAGATCAATCTTCAATGTGATACCACCCTAACCTCTTTTGACAATGCATTGTTTGGACCAAGAAGGTTTATCTTTCATACCTCTCTATTCCAAACATCATGCATTGTCCACTGATGAGTGTGTAAATACTCATCATTTTTAGTCAAATCTGAACTGCAAAACGTTTAAAAATGCTCAGAAATACATCAAAATACTGAAAATATTCCAAAATTGCATTTTATATGTTTGGATGCAAAATGTTTAAAATCGATAAAAATGAGCAAAGTTTGCATAATTGGCGCCAAATTCCCAAGTTTCTAAAATTGTCAAAAATAGTCCCTGAGTCCTTATTTCAAAAGAAAAATCACCAAAGGTCCTTTTAAATCATAACTTGTCAAAATTAGTCCTTTGGTGAAAAATATCAAAAGTTTGAGAAAATTACAAGAATGGTCCTTCAAGTTTGAAAATTGGCAAAATTGGCCCCTGGAAATTGGAAAATGGCAAGATTGGTCCTTGTACTTTTGAAGATTGTCACTTTAAGTCCTTGGAACATCTTTGATGAGTTCGGCTATGGTCCTCCAATTTTCGTAGATTTACACAAATAGTCCTTGTTTTTAAACCTTTGCAAACTTTTGGCCTTTGTCACAAGTCATTTTGACCCCTGTCAATTTGCATTTTTGGACCCCTTTTTAATAACACTGCCAAGTCAAATGTGGTTTGACTAAACCCCTACCCGCCTTTTTACTTTCTTCAACCGCCCTGCTACACTCGCAATTACACCCAAATCACACTCACCAATGCCTTATCGCCTTATCCCACACACCCATCAACCCCCTCATCACACACCACCTCCCCTACTTGCAAAATCAGAGTCCACAGAGGTCAAAATAAGCTTTCCCGCCAAAATCATTAAAAAGGCAAAACTGCCAAACCTCCTGGTTCAAGGGAAGAAGTGGTGGGATTTGACCAAGGACACGTGGAACCATGGGAAGCTAGTTGGGTAAAAAGAGAGGAAGAGAAGCAAGAACAAGCGTAGTTAGTTTTCCATTTTTTGTATGGTTATTAAATGTCTTAATTTAAGTTTGAAATTGTAATTATCTGTTTTTATGTACTCATTTAAAGTTATTTTATCAAGATAAACCATTTTCAAACATCAATTCAAGTGGCACTTCCATTTCATATATTTCAGCTTTTATTTGCAAAATTCAATGTCCAACTCTTATGTTTAAGCTTCAATAAGCTTCACTTAAGCTCAAACAAACTTATCTAAGCTGAATATAGCTTTTGGTAAGCTTTATAAACAATTTCAATCAAAGGTGCTAAAAGTTAATGAAAGTCAAACTTGGAGCACAAATGGGTATGAAATGAAAATGGGTGATGCAGAGCTTGGATTTGGACTTATATTGGGTTGTTTCATGATCTAGAATAGGTTGGTTGATCCTGTACTTTGGTGCAAGCCACTTGTGGCAAAGGACACTTGTAAGTGATTTTCATTAGTTATAGCATAATCTGTTTCAGTAGTCACAAGTAGTTAAAACCTGTTTAAATAGTAGTGTTTAAGTTATTCTAACTCAGTTTGATCATAATCACATGCTAATTCAGTAGTTTATTCAGTTTTTTAGTTCAAAACAGTAGTTAAAGGTGTGTTTGGATTCATGGCTTAAACTGTGTTAGAGGTGTACTCAGTGATAGACTGTTGTTATTTGTGGTTTGCTTAGTTCTAATTAGCTCATATCAGTCAGTGTTTTATGCCTGCACATGTTCTAAGTCAAAATCAAACCAAACTCGCCTAACCGTCTTAAGCTCTCCACTGTTGGTTTTAAAAATTCAAAAGCCGTTTGTGTTTCAAAATCACAGAGGTAGCTTGTAGTAACTTTATTTCATCATAATATATCAACATCAGTCCATAAATCAATCTCAAAGTTGGAAAAAGTCAAAGCTCTAAAACTGCTAAAAGTCAAAATTGGACAAAATCAGTTTTGAGCTCATCTAGAAGGAATTTTCATGAGCTCATTTTTGAACCAAATCATGTGAAATTTTGGATTCAATAAATTTAGCTGGTCTACATTCTTATTAGCAATTTTGTAGATTTTTATAAATTTTGTATAAGCTGCAAAATAGCTTGTGGACTTGGTCTCAAACTCTGAGAGTGCCTTGTGCACTGGCATCTCTATTTTGACAGTAACTTGCAGACTTCCTCACAAGCTCATAAGAGCTTGTGAGCAGCTGATCTTTGGTTTACAAATAGGGACCCAGGTCTAGTTTAAGCTTCCATTTCTGTTTTCCAAGTTCCAGCTTATCTCTGTGCTTATTTTCTAGTCCAAAGTAGACCCCTCATAACTGTTTTAAGCACATATGCTCACATAGTCAAATCTGTGTAATCTACAAATCAGAGGCTTAGGACAGTTGTGATAAGTCACTTTTGAGTACTTATAGCTTATTAGAGCTTCTGTGAAAGTTTGGTGTCCTGTTTGTACCTTGTGCTTATTCCAAGTGCTTATTGATAAGTACTTTGCACGTTCATAGCCAAATTCTTACACACAAGCCCATGTCTTTCTATTTTTCCTAGATTCAGTATATTATTTTAGAGTTTTCCTGAATTTTTCACATTTTTCTAGGTCAGTTTGCTATTTTTCTTAATTAAAAACAGTTTTTAGGCCATTTTAATTAGCTTTTAATGCAATTAAATTAGAAAAAGCTCAAAAAAATAATTTTTCATTTTTCTTAGATTAAGATAAATATAAAAAGTAAAAAAATTAATTTTCCAGATTTTTCATAGTTTATTTTGTAATTTTTAGTAATTTAATTAGTTTTTAATAGTTTAAAATTCATAAAAAATAGAAAAATAATCAGAAAAATATAAAAATAGTTTTTAAAATTCTCTTTTGTTATTTTAGATTTTTCTAAGTCATAGTTTTATTTTTCTAGCTTTATTTCATATTTTCTTGTATTTTAGGCTAATATTAAATAGTTAAAATTAGTTTTTAATTAATAATAATTAATTAAATAGTTATAAAAATAATTTTATTTTTCTTAAAATTTTCTTTTATCATTAGGTTTGTAAAAATGTCATTTTCATATTTTTAGGTCTTTTATTTCTTAGATCTCGCTTTTTATTTTGTAATGCGCTATTTAAGTTTTATTTAAACGACGTTTTAGGTTTTAAACGTTCATCATTTTAAAAATAGTGATAGCGTTTATTTAATATTTCTTATCTTTTAATTTTCCTTAATTTGCATTTAAGCCCCTGTAGTTTATGGGCTTTCTCTTTAGTATGATCAATCACTATCCTTTCCCGTTCAAATCCTCTCGATCACTTTACGTTTGATTATTATTCTCACAGTACGTTGGGACTTAACGACCTGGGGAAACACTATACTCTCCTGATCTTCATTGCATTCGTGCTTAAGATGTTTTAAGTTTGTTACGGTCGGCCATTCACAAGTGGCAGGCTTGAGTGATAAAACTTGACTGTTTTGCACGATCAAATTTTTACGCCTGCCGTGGCATGCTAATAGTCTTACGTTTAGCAGATTAGTAATTTGAATATTCACTCCTTGTTTATACCATCTATATATTTATATTTTCTTATAAAATCAAAAACCCAAAAAGATTTTCATCCTTTGTTTTTACAAAATGTTTTTCAAAAATACCAAAAATATTCATCTTTACCCTCTTACCCTTTTTGATTCTTTATCTCTTTACCTTCTATCCATTTGATTCTAAACTTCTATTCTCATGGAATCTCTCGACATGCATTTGACGAATTTGGACGAAGTTTAAAAGCTTCGACTTTATCGCAAATGTCAAGAATTCGTGTTGTTCGCGATGATCCATTAATTCTGCGTAGGGAAATAGAACGAGAAACCGGGGTGACAAAGGACCAGGTACTTCCCTCTAATAATGGGAGTGCTAAATACGTCCAACCTACGGTTATCCAAAGATCTAATCCCTCAATTGCTCCTAAACCGTCTAGAATTGATCCTAAACTTTCTTTCACGATTTACGTTAAAAGAAAACATGCATTTAGACCAGTGACTAGCAAGAATGACTTGCCTAATCTTCACATTTCAAGAACCGTAACGGAGACCATAACGAAGTGGTGGAAATTGCTAGCTCTCAGAGCACACCACTTGTCCCATCTCCCGATTTTCAAAATGTTCTTCGAGACTTAATAGTCATTCTGATCACCATGTTGGTTTTGTTGATTCTTTGAATAAACCGATTCCTTCTCATAACTCTCAAATAGAATCGTTTATTCCTTGTGTCGGTTGTGGTGAGCCTCTTTATGGTTCACCCTGTCGTTGGTGTACGTGTGTACAATGTGGTAATGATATTCAGAACGGGAGTTGTTTGTTTTGTGGTTCGAGGAATTCATTTGATTATGATCCTCATCCAAACTCATTTAACGACCCCTCAAACTTTTCCAATTACCCACCACGACCCACTCATCCTCATATAATCAACATCACTGCTGAATTTCGTGGAGGTCCTCACCAAGGATTTGAGTGTCAATCCGAAACACGTTTTGTCTCACGAGCAGCTGGTAATAGTCGACTTTGGAAATGACCAAATTCCATATTATTCACATTACCGTACCACAACAATCATTTTGTTGTGAGAACTGTGGAGGTCCCCATTTCATCTCTGATTGTCAAACAGGGAATCCATTTCCTTGTAACAATTACGACTATCCATATCACGACCAACCTCCACAATGCCAAATGACTCAAACTCCTCAACAAACCCAACAAGACACTCATCTAGAGCCTTGGAGTTAAAAGAGGTGAGGAGTTTAATAAGACAAAGATTTCATAATGTTCCCGCTTTTTCTTGTGTATATTGTGGGGGTCCTCATGATGATTATCAATGTCAACCTTCCGGTTTTGACAAATCTCCACTCCCACAATGTCCCGTCATTCAAAATTCACATGAGAAATATATGGAAGAATTGCTAGTCAAGAGCACGCAAGTAAATTAAAATCCTAAATTGCCTTTGAAAAATCTGTTAGGGAATCAATTGCAAAGAAAAGCGCAAGATCTAGCTCTCAATTTCGTTTTATTCCTGATGACAGTGATGATGAAGATACACTTGAAGATTCATCAAGTTCATCAGATGATATCCCAGCAGTTGAGCTTCATTCTCAAACAATCGCTATCACACCTGAGGCTCCCACTCACTCTCTGAACATGGGGGATGAGCTTCTTGACACTGTTCCTGAAAAGGAATCGAACGAATTCATAAAGTCTAGTATTGAGAACCTTGTCCCAATCCCAAGAGAGTCACAGGGAATCCTTGATCATGTGTGTGATATCCCTCCTCCTCTTATCTTCCAAAGTAATCATGTTGAGATGTGCTCGATTCTATTGATGACGATTCGTTATCTTGTGGAGACATCAGTTATATGGAAGAATTACCTTCTGAGCTTGTTAGCTTAGAAGAAGAGAATGATGAAGTTATTGACACTGAAATCAAAGATGAAGCACTTCGTGCAACATTACTGAATGTCAGCCTTCTCATTTCTAAAATCGAGGCTTTCAATGAAAAACCTATTTCATCTCCTATCCCAATTAAGGATAGTGACATTCTTTCCGATGATTCTATTCCGGAAATGGAAGCCTGTTTTAATAATATGGGAGAGAAGATTAGTGGCAGTACCACTTTTCATTCTCATAATTCTCTCCCCGATTATGAATCATTTACATTGGATGAGTTCACTAGTGAAACCACTGATACCAATTTCAATATGATTCATTTACCCGAGGAGTTCTCACTCACATATCATATCCCGGAGTATGAATTTCTACTTTGATCTAGACACACCCGAGATTTGTCTTGATCAAGTGAACTTAACTGAGGAGATTCATGAAACTATGAATTCTCCTATTGAGGATGAAGAGTTAGTCATGATTTGTATCATGATTTTCTTTCTTTTCTTCATATATCCCGTGGCTTCCCCTGTTCTTCACTCCTTCGGAAATGAAGACATTATCTTTGACCCAGCATTTCCATGTACCACTTGGAGCCGGCTGTCTGTCTGTTCAGATCTCATCGGTGTGGAACTTTCACGTACTTCAATGTTTATCCAAACATCTTGAATGAAAGTCCGATGGAGATTGTCTCTTCCACTTACTTCCCCATGAACAAATTAATTCGGGGTCGAGTCAATCTAGGACTCTGAATCAAAAAAAACAAGTAGCTTAACATGGGTTTTCACCTGTGTCCCACCCTAGTGTGGGGAGATGCCACATGTTGTATATAGATCTAAAATGAATGAAAATTGTAAATATTAAAAAAGAGAATAATTGTTGTGTTTCTACACTTAGCTAGGTTTATTATCTTTTTACGTTCTAAGTTCGGCATAATAGCCGGTACTTTGAATATTGAGGACAATATTCATTTCTAAGTGTGGGGGGGAAATTCTGACGAATTTGATCATAAATGTACCCTTTTAGTCCCTTTTTCCCCCAAAATGGCCAAATTTTTAAATTTTTTTTAGTGGAAGTACTATGTACTAAACACAACAAATGGTAATCACTCCACCATGTCTAACCCACATAAGGGACTGGCTAATCCGGAGCAAACGGCTCTTGGTAAAGATATCTCAAATCCGTTGACGGCTTGCAATTTGCCCAAAATTGTATGGTATTCAACTCACCATATCCTTAAAAGTGAAGAGTTGGCTAGCCCGCAAGTTTATGGCTTGTGGTAAAGGCAGTGGAAAAACCATAATTGGTAATCAGCTCACCAAAGATAATATTGATAATTTATCTAAGAGTTGACTAGTCCAGAGCAAAGCGGCGGTAAAGACAAAATCAAATCCGGTGAAAGCTGGTGGTTTGCTCAAAATCACATGGTTATCGGTGTACCATGGTTCTTACTTGAACTGAAACATTTGGCTACTCCAGAAGTAATGACTTTTGGTAAAGAGATTGAAATCCATTAGTTTTTCTCAAAAGATTGCTAGGGACTAGCAATAGTTTAGTGTGGGGGATTGATGAGTGTGTAAATACTCATCATTTTGAGTCAAATCTGAACTGCAAAACGCTTAAAAATGCTCAAATACATCAAAATACGAAAATATTCCAAAAATGCATTTTATATGTTTCAAATGCAAAATGTTTAAAATCAGATGAAAAATGAGCAAAGTTTGCATAATTGGCGGTTCAGTCCCCAAGTTTCTAAAATTGTCAAAAATAGTCCCTGAGTCCTTATTTCAAAGAAAAATCACCAAAGGTCCTTTTTAAATCATAACTTGTCAAAATTAGTCCTTTGGTGAAAAATATCAAAAGTTTGAGAAAATTACAAGAATGGTCCTTCAAGTTTGAAAATTGGCAAAATTGGCCCCTGGAAAATTGGAAAATGGCAAGATTGGTCCTTGTACTTTTGAAGATTGTCACTTTAAGTCCTTGGAACATCTTTGATGAGTTGGCACTATGGTCCCCAATTTCAGGATTTACACAAATAGTCCTTGTGTTTTAAACCTTGCAAACTTTGGCCCTTGTCACAAGTCATTTTGACCCTGTCAATTTTCATTTTGGACCCCTTTTAATAACACTGCCAAGTCAAATGTGTTTGACTAAACCCCTACCGCTTTTTACTTTCTTCAACCTCTAGCCCTGCTACACTCGCATTTACACCCAAATCACACTCACCAATGCCTTATCGCCTTATCCCAACACCCATCAACCCCCCTCATCATCACACCAGTCCACTCCCCCCTACTTGCAAAATCAGAGTCCACAGAGGTCAAAATAAGCTTTCCCGCCAAAATCATTAAAAAGGCAAAACTGCTCAAAACTCTCCCATTGGTTAAAAGAAGTGGTGGGATTTGATCTGAAGGACACGTGGAACCATGTGGGAAGCTAGTTGGGTATAAAAGAGAGGAAGAGAAGCAAGAAACAAGCAGTAGTTAGTTTTCCATTTTTTTTTTGTATGTCGTTTTTATTAGCAATGTCTTAATTTAAGTTTGAAATTGTAATTCTCTGTTTTTATGTACTCATTTAAAGTTATTTTATCAAGATAAACCATTTTCAAGCATCAATTCAAGTGGCACTTCCATTTCATATATTTCAGTTTACTGTTGCAAAATTCAATGTCCAACTCTTATGTTTAAGCTTCAATAAGCTTCACTTAAGCTCAAACAAACTTATCTAAGCTCAATATAGCTTCTGGTAAGCTTTATAAACAATTTCAATCAAAGGTGCTAAAAGTCAATGAAATTCAAACTTGGAGCACAAATGGGTATGAAATGAAAATGGGTGATGCAGAGCTTGGATTTGGACTTATATTGGGTTGTTTCATGATCTAGAATAGGTTGGTTGATCCTGTGTACTTTGGCAAGCCACTGTGGCTAAAGGACACTTGTAAGTGATTTTCATTAGTTATAGCATAATCTGTTTCAGTAGTCACAAGTAGTTAAAACCTGTTTAAATAGTAGTGTTTAAGTTATTCTAACTCAGTTTGATCATAATCACATGCTAATTCAGTAGTTTATTTAGTTTTTTAGTTCAAAACAGTAGTTAAAGGTGTGTTTGGATTCATGGCTTAAACTGTGTTAGAGGTGTACTCAGTGATAGACTGTTGTTATTTGTGGTTTGCTTAGTTCTAATTAGCTCATATCAGTCAGTGTTTTATGCCTGCACATGTTCTAAGTCAAAATCAAACCAAACCTGTCTTAACTGCTCCACTGTTGGGTTTTTAAAAATTCAAAAGCCAGTTTTGTGTTTCAAAATCATAGAGGTAGCTTGTAGTAACTTTATTTCATCATAATATATCAACATCAGTCCATAAATCAATCTCAAAGTTGGAAAAAGTCAAAGCTCTAAAACTGCTAAAAGTCAAAATTGGACAAAATCAGTTTTGAGCTCATCTAGAAGGAATTTTCATGAGCTCATTTTTGAACCAAATCATGTGAAATTTTGGATTCAATAAATTTAGCTGGTCTACATTCTTATTAGCAATTTTGTAGATTTTTATAAATTTTGTATGTTAAGTGCAAAATAGCTTGTGGACTTGGTCCAAACTCGAGAGTTCTTGCCTTTGTGCCGGCATCTCTATTTTGACAGTAACTTGCAGACTTCCTCACAAGCTCATAAGAGCTTGTGAGCAGCTGATCTTTGGTTTACAAATAGGGACCCATGTCTAGTTTAAGCTTCCATTTCTGTTTTCCAAGTTCCAGCTTATCTCTGTGCTTATTTTCTAGTCCAAAGTAGACCCCTCATAACTGTTTTAAGCACATATGCTCACATAGTCAAATCTGTGTAATCTACAAATCAGAGGCTTAGGACAGTTGTGATAAGTCACTTTTGAGCACTTATAGCTTATTAGAGCTTCTGTGAAAGTTTGGTGTCCTGTTTGTACCTTGTGCTTATTCCAAGTGCTTATTGATAAGTACTTTGCATTGCAGTTTCAAATTCTTACACACAAGCCCATGTTTTTCTATTTTTCCTAGATTCAGTATATTATTTTAGAGTTTTCCTGAATTTTTCACATTTTTCTAGGTCAGTTTGCTATTTTTCTTAATTAAAAACAGTTTTTAGGCCATTTTAATTAGCTTTTAATGCAATTAAATTAGAAAAAGCTCAAAAAAATAATTTTTCATTTTTCTTAGTTTAAGATAAATATAAAAAGTAAAAAAATTAATTTTCCAGATTTTTCATAGTTTATTTTGTAATTTTTAGTAATTTAATTAGTTTTTAATAGTTTAAAATTCATAAAAATCAGAAAAATAATCAGAAAAATATAAAAATAGTTTTGAAAATTCTCTTTTGTTATTTTAGATTTTTCTAAGTCATAGTTTTATTTTTCTAGCTTTATTTCATATTTTCTTGTATTTTAGGCTAATATTAAATAGTTAAAATTAGTTTTTAATTAATAATAATTAATTAAATAGTTATAAAAATAATTTTCTTTTTCTTAAAATTTTCTTTTATCATTAGGTTTGTAAAAATGTCATTTTCATATTTTTAGGTCTTTTATTTCTTAGATATTACTTTTTATTTTGTACTGCCATACGTAAGTTTTATTTAAACGCATTTCGTTTTAGGTTTTAAACGTTCATCATTTTAAAAATAGTGATAGCGTTTATTTAATATTTCTTATCTTTTAATTTCCTTTAATTTGCATTTAAGCCCCTGTAGTTTATGGGCTTTCTCTTGAGGTATAGATCAATCATATCCTTTCCCCGTTCAAATCCTCGATCACTTTACGTTTGACTATTTCTCGCAGCTTGTTGGGACTTAACGACCGGGAAACACTATACTCTCCGATCTTCATTGCATTCGTCTTAACTTGTGTTTTAAGTTTGTTACGGTCGGCCATTCACAAGTGGCAGGCTTGAGTGATAAAACTTGACGGTTTTGCACGGATCATCCACCAAGACCGCTTACACTTCACACCAGGATACCTACTATATGGAGAGAACAGTCATTTAAAAATCAAAGGCATTAGCAACAAATCACATAGTTACCTTACCAAGGCCTGCTGAGATAATTGATGTAGCATACCAGAGACTTTAAAGAGTGTTTGCCCAAGTTACAAGGCCATCTGGTGTAATGATCTTAAAATACCTCATATCATCAGTAGTGAAGATATGAAGCAATGACCCATAGCCATATATAAACTTGCAGAAAGCACATGAAAATCATATTTGCATAGATGATTCCAATATCTTAAAATGAAGAGCTTAAACAAGCTACCTTAATAATCCACAGGCAGGATACTATTAGGTGATTTAGAAACTAGTTATTTAGGAAAACCAATAGAACAATATTGTTACATCCCCAGCCTGTCATTAGTATTTTAAAAGGACTGGTCCTAATCACCAAGGTACTAGCCAACTGCCCATAACTTCTTATCCCAAACACTCTATTTAGAACTCTGCCATATTCCAGACTAGACAATACACATATCCACAATATTCCAGACTAGACAATACACATATCCACTTCCAATTACTGCTCAACTTTTTGAACCTGAATGGATTGTTTCACTTTTAAATTGAGAAGTTGTAATTTGACACTTTCAGTGATCATTTTCAACCTAGTCTTCCAATCCACTTCCTCACCAGTGAACAGTCTTGAGTTTATTTCTTTCCAAAAATATGGTATAGCTACATTGTTGTGGCAAGCACTATCCTCCTCAGAACACTCCCAATTGTATTATTACTTGGTTTATTTTCATATTGCATATTCACAGTTTCCCAAGTGTTAGTAAGATCTGGTTGACCTATTTTTGCTTTTAGCCTGTTCCAAACTTCCTTTGAGTACTCACCTTACTAGTCAAATTCTCATTCCCAACCACCTATTCCATCTTAGCTTCCTCGTCTGAACTCTGTTCCTAACTACGTCTTCTACTAGCTATAGAAACTGATCCCTCATACCTTTTAGGCACCTTAACACTCTTTTTGAGAATCATTTTATTCAGTGACATTTGTTGGAAATGTATATATTTACAAACATGTGAATGTCCGGATTTGAACTCGTGACCACGGGATTGCACACATTAGCGAATGAGAATTAAAGTTAATAATTAATGTTTATGTTTACGATTAATTATTGCACATTAAGTCCGGTTAACGATCGTTAAGTATTTAACGGAAAAAATGACTAACTAACCGTTAAATGAAAGAGAAGGACTAGTAATGGAAAATCTTGAAAGTGAAAAGTTATGGGTTTTCCTTGGCTTTCATCATGGTTGGCCGCCAAGGGAGCTTCCCAAGCCCTAATCCATAACTTGTTCCCAAAGTTTTCTATCTACTATATAAACAAGGCTATGTTCTTAGGTTTTTCATAACTTTCACAAGCATTGAATTAACCCTAGATCTCCCTCTCTCTCTCTTGTCCCTATTCGGCCAACACCCCTTGTAAGGAGTTTGGTTTCGCTCTTTCCTGCAAAACGAGGACTTGTGTTAGATCTAGCAATCGCTTGATTCGTTTGGTTAATTCTTGTGTACAAGAACGTTGTCAGAAGACACTATTCTTACACCAATTGGTTTGAGTTGAGAACGGTAAGGATAACTCTTCAAACCATTTCTTTGTTTTGCTCAAGAGATCCGACATTCGCAGAGGAGCACGTTAGCATACTTTTAGTTAATTAATTTATTTGTTATGATCTTTAGTCTTCCGTCAGGTACTCTTGATGTCTACATGTTTTATTATATATCATGTATTATAAACTCAACAGTGGTATCGTAGCCTTGTATAACAAGTAACTAATTACTGAAACACATAATTAAAATAAACAAGTTGTGTTATTATTTGTATGCGAGATCTAGGGTTTGTAAAAACCAAAACCCTAATTTTGGGGCGCTTATTTTGGTGCCCTAATTAGGGTTTTGTAAACTAAAGTTTTAATTGGATTAGAAACCCTAGGATGCATACAACTTTATGTGTATCATGAATCTCGCATTAATTGCATTAATTGTTAAGTGTAATTTTATGTCCATGATAATTACATGCATGTTTTATCATGGATCTGCTTTTATTGTATGTCTTTCTTGTTTAAGTGATATACATTAAATTATGATAGATCTTGTTGGATATTGGATTTCACAAACACATCAAACCATTAACACAAGTGGGCGTATAAGTGGAATTCTAGAGAGAGAAAGTTAGAGGTTTAGGGAACTTAGTGAGAGAAAGTGAAAGATATTATTATGAGCTCCAACTCTCTACCTTGGGAGGTAGAGAGTATTTATAGTCTTACATATATCGCCACACAACGGGTGGATCTGCATACAGTGGGTAAAGACCCGTCCGTCCTCCACGGTGTTACTTAACAAAATACTACTTAACTAAATATAACTATGACTACGAGCATTCTAACGATTACATATACTTGAGGTGACCGACTCTTTAATATCGGGAATTTCTAATTCCTAACAATCTCCCCCTAAGGGAGGTCACCTCAACCATATACTAAAATGACATTGAATACAATCAGATATTACATTAACAATTGATCTTGCAATCTTGATGTAGTACTTGCTCAAGTTCATAGTCATTGATTCCACTCATTGCATGTTTGGTTAATCCAAGTGGAGGTCTTTTTCTGATCCACGTGATAATAATGTTGAGCCAACTTTTGAGATCATCACTAATAGAAAATCTCTGATACATCCATTGTGGTGTTGGTATTATGTGATGTTGTGATTTTTGGACCGACATGCTCACATTCGATCATGATATTCTCATCGAGTAGCGGAAGCATTCGTTGATTCATGATATTGGCGTAGCCAGTAGCGTAAGCATGGAGTGAAAATATCCGAGTCATTGATGCACTAATCATGATTTCTTTTGAGATGAATGTGTTAGGGAGCATGCGGCTATGGATTGACCGCTTCATTCCGACAACCGCAAACGCGGGGTGTACCCGCATAAGACGCTTAGCAATAAAGCGCATCGAAAGTGTCTTTGATCACTTTCGATGAATTGAGGTACACGCCCACGGTTCCCGTTGATCAAGACAAGTACCGCCTGTGATCGTGTATAATTCGAAGAATTTCCTTGACATGGGTTTCAAGTACCGCTCTAGCCGTTCTCAAACCGGAACGTCTCAAAGAAGACAACACGGAGTGAGTGAACCAATGAATTTACGTCCACTCGATTGATGAAAAGAGATTTGAAAAACAATCGTGTATTGCTCAATAGAAATTGTTTTGCAATATAACGAAGGTTTTAATGAAAATCAATTATCAATCATAAAACACCTTTTGATTTGAAAAATTAGTACACGGTCGACGTGCTAATGAAAAGAGTTTTAAAGCACAAAGACCGGTTTTCAAAGGTATCCGTCAATCCATAACCTGAACCAGGATTGATTCAAAAGAATGAATCGCCCATTGTTTCGCTTCAGTTGTCACATGGTTGATCTGTATAATAGATCTCACATGCCACCTACCAGTAGCTTATTAGATGTTGGCTCCGTAAGGCTTTCCATCTTCATTGTGAATATGTAAAACACATCACTCGATGTTCCGCAATACCACAAGGATAATGCGTAGGACTCAAGATATAATCTCTTTCCACATTGTGTGAAACAGAGAGTCTTCATTGAAAGTGTCCTAATGAGATTTATTGATGATCTCGTGGCTCTAGACTCAATTTTGCATATTTGGATCCCCTATGTCGTTCCCCGTGAGAATGAAACAAGTCTTTTTAAGAGGAACTTGAGTGGTTTTGAAAGTTGAAGTGCAGCATCGCCACCGGGTCCATGACGCTCTTGTCTTCAATACCGATGTTACCATCAAGAGCATATGAATTGAACCCGGTATTCGCCCTAAGGTTGAATAAATGGAGGGCTATTTGTTTTCACCCTTTTCTCATTCAATTCTTTTTAATTCTTCAACCCCTTCAGTGCTTACCGAGACTTCATAGCAAGAATCTTGTTGGGTTTATTCCAGATTAGCTCAGCCTTAGTCCGACTCTTCCCATATCTCATTTTTCTCCTTTTATCATCATACCTAAGAACTCTACACTAACTAGTGGATAGTCCTTGGGTAGATCCCTCCGTTCTGGCGGATCATGGGAACACATACCTAACCTTATCGTCCTTATATCACCATACATAATGTAAAGTTGGTCGGTCTTTTTGGTATTGTTCATCCGCCATAGGAACCAATTGAAAACCATTTGAAAATCAATCCGGATACTTATGATATTTTATCAAAGCATTTTGTACCTGAATTGTTTTTGATATTTTTAGAAGAAGAACACCCCCTCAACATGTGAATCAAGTATTTGAAATAGTTTTCCACACGGAGGCAAGAGAAAGAATTAACTTCTTTGATTACCATTTTCTAAAAAATATCAACATCACTTCCCTAATCGAATCAAGTAGATAAAGCATTTTGGGAAGGATGAGGTTTTCATGATTTTGCTCCCCTCAATATGTGCCTCGAGATTTGAAAAGAGTTTTGCACATACTAGAGGGAACCCGCACCTTGAGATAAGTTATCACGTTTCAAATCATAGGTTTAAGATAGATGCTCCCCTCAACATGTGCATGGAAAATTTGAAATCGTTTGTCACATGTGGGAAGGAGAGCTTGTACATCCTTATTAAAACCATTTACCAATTATCGTTTAAATCCAATTTAAATCACACATTCTCCCCCGATCACAATTATCAAATAATTTGAGATTTGTGATCTTATAGATTTAAATTGATTTTGAAAGCTTTTAAGGAGAATTGTGACTTGATTATGAAAGTGTTTTAACTGATAATGATCGGATTTTAAGACTTTAAACTCCATTGATAAAACATGCATGAATATCTTTTGAAAACAATTGAATGCCAAATAACCTTTTAATTTAATTGAAATCATTCTCCCCTCAATCAATGACATAGGTTGTTGATTGAGAGATTGATATTTTGACAAATAAGTCCAGATAATTATCAAAAATAGACCGAAGTTATTTTTCAAAGCAGTTAGTTTTCAAGAGATAAATGTTTAAAGAATCGAGCATGGAATTTTGAAAACATGATAAAGTATGGCTCGTTCTTTTCTTTGAAAAAGCGTTACAAAATGACAATAAACCATTGTTTCTTCTTCTCTCAAAATATTTTTTGATTTTTGATTTTTTTTTATTTTTTTTATTTATTTTTTTTTTTAACATTCGAACAACATCTAAAGTCCCGTGTCATTCTTTGAATGACAAGACAAAGACCGTAGATATTATCGAACCAAGAAAACGCATGACAAAATGACAATATTTTGAAGATTTTTCAATTTTCGATTTTTATGGATTTTGAAGGTTTTATAATTTTGTATTTTGATTTTTCGAATAGATATATACAAGAGATAGATGAAGATAGACCTTTACTCCTCGTCTTCCTCCTCAAGACGTTTGAGTGTTTCTGGTTGAAGGCTTTTCAAGCCAAGTCGAGGAAGAATGAACTCAAAACGTTCTCTTGGAAGAGCTTTGGTGAAGATGTCTGCTAACCGATATTCAGATCTCACAAAATAGAGTTCCACCACACCTTTTTCCACTTGTTCCCCGATGAAATGATGTCGAATGTCGATATGCTTTGCTCTTGAGTGTTGAACGTTGTTGCATGAGAGAGCAATAGCACTTTATTATCACAAAGATGAGGGATTTTGTTGAATTCAAAGCCATAGTCCGATAATTGAGATCTCATCCATAAGATTTGAGCACAACAAGATGACATGGCTATGTATTCACCTCAGAGAGGAAATAGAAGTACTCATTTGCTTCTTTGAAGACCGACTCACAAGCTTATCACCCAAAAACCGAGCACCTCCGCATGTACTTCGACGAGTATCTTGACATCCCGCATGATCGCATCTGCATAGGTCGTTAGTGACATACCGGTGTCCTTCGGTACCAAAGTCCCATATTGATGGTTCCTTGGAGATACCGAAAGACCCGCTTAACCGCTTCAAGGTGCTTTTTAGTAGGCTTAGCCTGGTATCTAGCACACATGCAAAAGCGAACAAGATGTCTGGTCTACTAGCCGTGAGGTACATCAGGGATCCAATCATACTACGATATTTTGTTTGGTCAATCATGATCCCCGAGTGGTCCTCATCTAGTTTGGTTCGATCAATCATGGGAGTGTCAACAGGTCACTTGAATCAAATCCAAATTTCTTTAAGATCTCAGTTGCATATTTAGATTGATTTATAAAAATGCCTCCCGGACTTTGTGAAATTTGTAATCCCAAGAAAATGACATTTGTCCCATCATTGACATTTGAAATTTTGAACTCATTTCATTAGAAAAACGATCACATTCCATTGGGTCAGCCGAGGCAAAAATAATATCATCAACATAAATTTGAACATGAGTTAAATGTTTGCCTGACTTCCTGGTGAACAATGTAGGATCAATCTCCTTTGCTAAACTTAGATAGAAGAAACTTTGACAGAGTATCATACCATGCCCTTGGAGCTTGCTTTAAACCATAAAGAGCCTTCTTCAGACGATAAACGTGAGTAGGATGCTCTTGATTCACAAATCCTTCAGTTGGCGGACGAGACGACTTCTTTAAGATCTCCGCTCAGAATGCCGCTCTTTACATCCATTGATAGACTACCATGTTCTTACTTAGCAAAGATTAGCCAAAAGATTCTAATTGCCTCGATTCGAGCCACAAGAGCAAAAGATTCTTCAAAGTCTATACCCTCCTCTTGACGGTATCCTTTAGCAACTAATCGAGCCTTGTTCTTCAACACATCACCATGCTCATCAAGTTTCACTTTGAAGATCCATTTTAGAGCAATAATCATAGCACAATCTGGAGCGGTACTAATTCCCATACATCTAGTCGATCAAACTCATGAATTTCATCTTGCATAGCATTGAACCAACTATTTTCATTCATGGCGGTTTTAACATCTTTTGGTTCGATCTTAGAGAGTACGGAGTTGAAGAAGCACCATAAGGCATCTGTTACAAGTTGTTTCCGTGGATACTGACGAGAGGGATTTCCAATGATGTTGTCTAATGGATGATCGTGAGTCCATTTTCTAAGGTGTGCATGTGGTAGTTGTTGAGGAGGGCGAAGTAGAGTCGATGTCTCCGAAGAAGATGGTTCGATGAAGATTCAGAGCAAATATGTTTTCAAATGGAGCATCTTCAGGAGTAGCAAAGGGATTAACTTCATCATTGATGTCAAAAACATTTCCATGATGTACATTTGAAGAATGATGATTTGTTGATGAGATCAAGGATCGCAGAAGCAGTGCTTCTTGACTTAAAGATATTGAGACTGAAGGATTGACTTCATTCACAGGAAAATGAGCATCCTCTGTGGATCAACACCTCATTAGTAATTGAATCATAAAGTTCATCAAACATAGGATCAAACAATTTCTTTAAATCATCTTCCGATGGAGGTACATATGGAGTTTCTTGAGAAGAGTTTGGAACAAGGGATGAACCAATGGGACTGATTTGAAGTGCGGGTCCCGAAAGTCGAGTGTCCAGAGCCATTTGACCGGTCACCATCAAACGTAAGCGGAATTGTTTCCATGATATTTCGGGTTCTTTTGTTGTAGATTCGGTATCCCTTTTGTTTGGTGCATATCCTACAAATACTCCAATGTCAGCTTTAGCCCTAAGTTTGCCTAAGTCTTGACCCTCATTAGTTGGATAACACAATGCACCAAACACACGAAGGAATAAGAGATTAGGTTTTCTCATGTGGACAAGTTCATATGGAGTTTTTCCATGAACAAGTGTGAATCGGGGAGCGATTTTGTGTGTAGCATGCAAGGGCAATAGCTTCACCCCAGAGAAACATTGGAACCTTTGAGTAAATCAGCATTGTTCTAGCGGCTTCTACAAGAGTTCGATTTCCCTTTCAACTACACCGCTCATTGAGGAGTTCGTGGAACACTTCTTTGATGGGTGATTCCAATGCTTTCATAGAATTCACTAAGTTGTTTGTTAACAAACTCCGCCCATTGTCTGCTCGATAATTTCGACGGTTTTGTTAAGTCGAACTCCGCACTGCTTTGATGAGTTTGATGATGATATCGAGTTTCATCCTTTGTCCTTAAGAACTTGACCCTGTGAATCTAGAGTAATCATCAACCACAACTAACACATATTTCTTCCCAAAGATATTCTCACCTCATTGGTCCACATAAATCCATATGAATCATATGAAGAACTTCTGTGACAGAGTTAGTAGGTTTGGGTTTATGGGCATACTTCTTGCTTTTTCCCAATTGACATGATGAACAAAGATGATCCTTTTCATACTTTAGTCTAGGTAAACCTACAACTAAGTCCTTTCTGGAGAGATCATTGATGGTGCCAAGTTCAAGTGATTGAGACGACGATGCCATAACCATGACTTTGTTTTCGAAGCCTTTGATAACAAGCAAATTGGAGAAGACTTCATCATATCATCGATAGAGATGGTGTAAAGATTTGAACCACGAGTTCCTTTTAACAGTTCCTTACCATTAAGTTCTCTAACAAAACAAGTATGTTTTCTCAAGGCTACTTCTAGATCGAATCACGAATTGACCAACAGAGAACGATTATGACCCAAGACCTTCCACATAGTATACTCTAGAGATAACACTATCACCAACAACATAATCTCCATAACCCATAATAGCACCAAAATGATCATTACCAAATCTAATCCTGATGATGAATTTGCTCACGGTTCATGAGCCGCGACCGGTCCCGGCCATATGCTTGGAAATGACTCGAGTCCGTGTACCACGTAACGATTTGAACGATCTGCAGCTTGAACACGCACAAGAATGGATAATCGATAATTGGGATCCCCATGCAAGAATGGGTTCCATTTGGTTAGTAACAATGATTGGAACACCCACATCGAAATAGAAACATCATATCATATCGAAAGTAGAAGCAATGGAATCATTGGGAATAGATGCAATTGGTGTTCAGATTTGACCTATTCAAAGTATGTTCACTTCTTAAGGGAATAGTTCTACCAATAGGCATCCATTTTTTAGTGGGCATAATCTTCGATTAGAACTTATTCCTTATGGCCAAAAGGTATCCAATAATAACCTATCTTTATAAAAGTTCTTCCTGTGGGTTTCCACTGTTTTCTAACAATCTTTCGCTTTTGCCTTTTTGCCTTATTTGCATGAATTTTAGCATTAACAATTTTAACGGCATTTAACATCATTAGACAAACATTCACACCACATTCATGATTAGAAATGTAAATCAAGCTGCGACATCATTACAAGGTTTGCAAATAGTATCGAATTTAATTAATTACATGAGCATTAAGGCTAATACTAGAATCAACACGATTCGCTTTATTCAACTCAAGCTTAAAGTTCCTAGATTGGTCTTCTACACTCTTCCAATGCACATTCTTAGCTTGCAAGGTCCTATCATTCCTTGTATTGTCTTGAGACTTTGACCTGCTTGCTTTAATGTCACCGATTACTCCTGTAGAGGGAATGGGAACATTAGTTGGTTGATCTAATTTTTGCATTCCCGAACTTGATGTGCAAGGATCTCAAGTACTAGAAGGCACATTAGTGTATACTTTCTTAAGACTGTGATTTGAGCTTTTTGTAGGCACACTAAAGTTCATTTTCTTAGCACTAACATATCCGAATCGAACTACTTGAAGGCACATTAGTGTTTCCTTTCTTAAGACTGGCATAGAACGGATTTCCTGCTTGGCACTAGGCATAGAACAAGGCATCACAGCTTTGCCTTTTGCACCTAAGGTTAAGGATTTGGGACATGTTGCAATTAGACATTCTAGCAACTCTTGAGATCGTTTGGCCGGGAGGCAAGCAAACCTAATTTCACTATCAAGAGGTTTGTTAATGAAATCCTCTTCGACAATCTCACTGAGACATTCTAGACTATCCTTAAGGTGAGCACAGGATTCATGAAAAGCATGTTCATTATTCCTAAGATGAGGAGGAATATATTTAACGTCACAAGTGTATTTGTATCTAAGGGTGACTTTGAGACAACATTCTTATTGAAAACAAGTGGCGCTTTCCCATTTCCTGACTTCTCGATTCTCAATTTCTTTTTGTAAAGACGTTATTTTTTCGTTGTTTTGGTCACGGGTGACTTTATTGAATCATATAACTCTTTAAAATGTCGTTTAACTTTTTCATTTTCTTCTAGAAAACTCTCGCTTTCCTTTTGTAAAGCATCAACTAAGTTTTGAAGATGAAAAGTTTGAGAATTCGAGAATCTAAGGAGGAGGCATTTGGGAGCTCTGTCATATTGTTCGTTTGACCCTTTAATTGAGAGATTTGGGCTTTCAACTTTCTCGATCGTGTTGACCGAGCTTGAATCGTTCATCACGCTTGTTAATTTGAAAAGCTGCATCAAACTCGAGCATCCAAGATGTCTTGATATTTGAAGTTTTGACATTTTCTTTAAGATGTTGATATTTTAGTTGTAAATTAAAATGCTCAACTTCTAGTTTAGAAAAATGTTTAACCAAATTGTCGTGATCATCCAGTTCAATTTTCTCGTTTAGTTTAGAATTAGTTTTTTCAAGCTCAATGACTCGATCATGGGAGACTTTCTGTGGCCACAGATAGTTCATGAAATTTGGAAGCATTAATAGAGCAATTTGAAGCAATGAAAAAGATATCTTGAGCAACACATTCAAGAATAAGAGTCTCATTTAGGTATGCAAGTTCTTCCTCTCAATCTCATTATATTTTAGTGCACGCTCATAATCACTAACTTCAACTACCATTGCATCAAATTCTTTTTCCATTCCCTTGATATCGATTTCTATCCCCTTTTAAGACTCTCAAAGTGATCTTTTTGAAGTTTAAAGAAAGGCATGACCTCAGTTAAATAACATTCTTTCATTTGCTCAAAACCCCTTTATCCTTCCGTTATACCGCTGGTGTGATCCTTTTCTTGCAAGTTTTCTCAAAATCAACAAATAGTTGAAATATAACATATTGGCTAATTAAGGTCTTGCTTTTAGTGGCAATTTTTCTAGGAACAAGATGCATTGGTGTATTAGGAGGATACACTAGGCATTTTCCATAGGGGAGGGTTTGTTTCAACAATATTTTCATCTTTCTCGCTTATCTAAATCCTTTTCCGAAAACTTGTTCGGGAGTCAACAATGTCCGAGGCTTAAACATGTTCAAGGAAATCCAGTTTTCCTTCTTGTAGTCATGGGGAGTGATAATTATTTTTTTCTCTTTGCATTTAGGATCATCTAATTTTTTGTTCATCCTTTCCCTAGTGACTTCATCTGATTTCTTATCTTCCTCACTGCACTCAACGCAACTAGGTTTCTGTCTAGGTTTAAGAATCTCATTACCATCATAGATCACCTTTGAGCATTAGCTATCTTTCCGATTCTGGTTTGGGTTTATCAATAATGGGAATGCTATGCTTATCGCTAGAACTCTATGTTTAGTGACCATGTGAGCAAATTGAATGGTGTTTCCTTGTATGTACAACTTGTTTTCAAGTTTGTTTTTCAAAGTTTTCCGATTAGAAAAATCTCTCAAGAGTTTTGATTCCTTTGCATTAAATTCTTGCTTAAGCATTTTCACATTTTCTTGAAGTTCTTGTTTTTGCTTAGCTGTTTTAGAAAGTTTTTCTTGCAAGGAATTTAATGCTTGTTTCAATACTTCTTCTAAAATTACTTTTCTAATGATTGCAGCACTTGGTCATCCATTTCCTCGCCACGCAGTGGTCAACTCAAATTTAGCACGTTGTTCATAAATAGCAACATGTTCTTTATAGGCATTTAGTTAGAAATTACGGAATCATCGGGGCACATGCGGTATTCATCAAAAACATAGTCATTGTTGATCTGTAAGATGCATCACTTGGTACAACTTCACTTTCACTTTGTTTCACATATTGATCATATGGGACAATATTGATATTACCCATATTTTCAATATTTGATTCAATAGTTTCAATTGATGGTACTTTGTCATGCATCTTGCACATCAAGATCATCGATAGTTTTAATACCTCTCGAGATGAGTTTGTCTTTGGATGGGCCAGCTAGTGGTGGTGAAGAAGAGACCTTGGGAGAAACCATTGGAGAAATGCTAGCCATAAAATTGTGTGTGCAGTAGGTCCATCATCCACATCAGAGTCGTATGCATCACAATCACACTTGAAAGGCATTCTCGATGATTGTGACCTATCTCCCGAATAGTACGCTCATCCACATTCCGCATCATAGGTCTTGGCATTGCCCTCACTAGAAACAACAATTCCTCTTCATCCAAAGCTAGCACCATTGTCCCGAGCTTGTACGCCAAAGATCTTATCTCTCGGCAATCAAGATTCTCGTGGACGCTTTGGAGATGTGCGCCTTGCAATGTGTCCCTCACCACCACCGTTATAACATTTGATTGGCTTAGCTTGACCTTGGTTACCATTCCTTCCTCGATTCTGATTGCCAACATAACCTCTACCAGCTCCACCTCTTCCCTCGATCATAATCGCTTTCCGAATCGGTTGCACCACGATCCTTCCATCTTTACAAAGGGCTTGATTGTGTGGGTTAGATGTCGTTCGAGGTTGTTGTTGGTTTGTGGGAGAGAATTCATGTTTTGACTAATCTGAAGAGCTAGTTGATTAATGAAGTTACCACGGTGCATCGAAGATCGCCTTGTTTGAACATAGGATCGAATGAGTTTGTGATTACCATTACCCAAGGGTATGACTTGTGAGCTTTGGTTGTGATTCGATGTTTGAGTAGAAGGCAGTTGAGTCATTAGACGAGCTTGTCTCTCCCTCGTTGGTTTTGAACTGATTGAGAATCAATTTTTCAAACATAGCATGTCTCTCATTCCGAAGGAGGAAGGCATAGAGTTGCTCATAGTTTGTATTCTTCAATCCTTTAGTGAGCTTCACACAGGTGACAAACTTGTGCCATTCGGGATTCATGTTGTTCACAAATTTTGAGTTCAACTGAATGTTAGGCATAGTCATTCCGATGTTCCTCATGTCATTCACTAACTTATGAAATCTCACATAGTACTCATAGACACTCTCATCCGGTTTCATCTTGAAGTGTTCAAATTCGTCATAGAGTTGGGATTCTCTGTCTTCCATAGTTAATTCTGAACCCGAGAGAAGCATCTTAACATTATCCCAAACCGCCTTTGCATCGGTGTTGTGATTGATCAGCTTGTAGATGTCTTTAGGAAGACCTTGAAGAACAATGTTTGAAGCCCCGATATCAGCATCGAATCTCTTTTTCTCCTTATCATCAAGCTCATCATACATTTTTGGTTTGTCCATTCCGTAAATCAGAGTACCATCTTCATTAGTATCAAGTATGTCTCTAGTCGCCTCAACTCGATATGGTCCTTCATCAATGGATTTGAGAATGTTGACACCATTTCCTTTCCAAGGCATAATCGATTCGTTGAGCCCAAGAATCGTAGTCAGCCTCAAGCATGGGTGGACGTAGTATCCAACCACCGCTTGAACATCCTCGGCAACAGTGGAGATGATTGTAGGAACGTTGGTAGACATGTTAACAGATTATACGGGATTTTATAACTCTATGATTAAACCGGGAAATAGATTCTTTCACCGGATTTTACTAAATCAAGAGAAAACCGTAAACAATCACCCAAGTCGCTAGAAGATAATGAACCAACTCGCTAGCAACTAAATAGTAATAATCCCAAGTCGTTAAATCAACATCCAAGTCGCTAAGTACAAGTCGCTAACCTTAGTCGCTAACACCTAATTCGCTATATACCCAAGTCGCTAAACAATTGCAAGTCGCTAAGTAGTAACTCGCTAAGCATTAAGTCGGTAGCAAAATTTTGGCAAAGAATTCGCTACTCAAGTCGCTAAAGATACAAGTCGCTAAAGAGCAACCGCACAAACCAAGTCGCTACCTCCAAGTCGCTACCGTGGTGGAAAGTCCACTACTTGTACTTTTAATCGCTAGTTCTAAGTCGCTAGGTCTAAAGTCTGAACTCGCTACAAATTTGTAAAGCAAGTCGCTACGAAGAAAGTATTCCGTGTGTTAAGTCGCTAGCAAGAAAAACCACATAAACATCACTTTTCAATCCAAAACAACCCAACCAAGATGATTCAAGCTTACCAAATGAAAACCTAAACACTTGTGATGATTCTAAACATAAAAGTACTAACAAAATCCAAACTTTAACACAAGAAATCAACCAAATGATGCAAAACCACTAAACTTTTTCAAACTCAAAAACCACCTAAAACCACTAGAAATCCAAAGATGTGCAAGATATGATCTAACCATGGCTCTTGATACCAATTGTTGGATATTCACATCAAACCATTAACACAAGTGGGCGTATAAGTGTAATTCTAGAGAGAGAAAGTTAGAGGTTTAGGGAACTTAGTGAGAGAAAGTGAAAGATATTATTATGAGCTCCAACTCTCTACCTTGGGAGGTAGAGAGTATTTATAGTCTTACATAAAACGTCACCTAACGGGCTGTGGATCGTGCACAAAGGGTAAAGACCCGTCCGCCCTCCTCACGGTGTTACTAAACAAAATACTACTTAACTAAATATAACTATGACTACGAGCATTCTAACGATTACATATACTTGAGGTGACCGACTCTTTTAATACCTGAATTTCTAACCCTACTGCATCTAAAATTGGGAAGACCTCAATCATAATTTAATCAATTATGCTATGTGTAGGCTGTATTTAATTTTGACTCACCAATTCGATGAATCGATGCATGTGGTTCACCTTGTACATAGATGAAAACGGGTGAAAGTCTTAATTAATATATGCATATTGACAGATCTAGAATTGGTTATTAATAGGATTTATCAAAAAAAAAAGGTTTGCATGTGGCTATTTGATATGCACGACTTTTATTTGTTATGCATTCATTGTTTATATGTTTATTTTTAAATACTTGCTTGTTTGTTATGTGTAACAAGGGTATTTTTAAAAGAAAAATAAACTGACCTAAACAATGGTGAAACATGTATTTTAAGCATAGTAATCATAATCGCTTAATTGATTGTGACTTTGGTACAAATGGTCTGAACGGCTCACCCATTAGAATAAACTATAAAGGGGTTAATAAAGAAGCATGACAATACACTAAAAGGATGTCTAAGGTTATGCTTTATACTATTCGTCCTCTCGTGTTCAATGGAGCTACTTAGTAAGCCATTAAATGTGCAAGCTCATCTTAAGGGCGCATTAGTTTTAATTCCATGCCTACTGTGGTAATACCCGAAACACTAAGTGTTTACACTTATGCAAAAGTACGGTGTAATGGATGATAATTAACACTAAATTCCTTGATTGGTGAATCCAATACCTCAATTAAAGTTTGATGATGAAAGGCTTATACATTAAAACAAGATATAAATGTTTTAATAAAACCTATGCTACAAGATGAATGCATGACATCTTTGTACATATTTGATTTGGACATAAAATTATTACCCTTTAATTTACGTTATATGGCATCCAACGAAACGGAAACACCTAAGATTACTTTTTATTTGCGTGAGATCGTGACTTAGATCGTAATCAAAGGGTAAAATGTCCACGTGACGTGAGAACGGGCATGGATGATTTTGCAGTTTAAGTTGGACAACTTAATTGAGTTTTGTAGTGAGAACTGGCAACTCAAGGCATAAGATGATAAAACATGTTTACATGGCAATTGATATTGGCTAAATAAAATCCTATAAATCTAGGAATTGCAATTTGAAAATTGGCAATTGAGGTTCGACTCTTACCATTTTGAATAATTTTACACAGCGATCAACTGATGTGATGAAACTATGTCAATTTGGATCCTAGTTTTCAGTAAAAATTAAATGGTTATATGTTTATGAACCATGGGTATTTAATTTTCTTGAAAAGGTTAATTATCGAAAATACTAAAATTGAATTTTGTAATTCTTTTGAATGTATAAATGCAACATTTAACCGTAAATGTGGTTTAGTCTTTGATTAGTAAATTGATCCATTCTGCTATCAAACAAATGTTTGATCAAGAATAATTTACCGAAAAGACAAACAAAGTCTCTTTTCTATGGGAAAAGAATGAGACTCAATCCTATTCCTTTTCATGAATGAGAAAGGTACAATAGGAACATTTGAATTGTTTAAATTCTAATGTAACTCATAGCAATTAATTGCACATCTTATTTTCCTTAAAGATTTCATTACCCTCATTTGGTGAATAAATCCTTTTGTAACGAACATGAATGTTGGTTAACTGGAAAACATGTATATGAGTTACTAAATTAAAAGTTAGACTATTTACCGCGAAAATTGGTAAAAGGCAAACTAGCATTATTTATCTAGTTGTTTTGCTTTAACCTTTAAAGGTGCTACATACCATTATAGGCATGGTAGGCTTGTTAAGGAAGAAATTGCATACCCAATTTTTCAAGTTAATAACATTGATGGATAACCCATCATTCACAGAGTAGAATACACCTTCTAGTACCTAAGTAATGATTACGTATGGTTCAAAGGTGTAGGTGTAAAAAGCAAGCAAATTGTTTTCAATCGGTTATGCAACACTTACAATGTTGTCGATTCAGTGGGAGCATTTGTGTTGCATTACCTGAATAAGAAGTTGTTTTAATGATTTCTAATTCAGTGGGAGCTACAAGCCTTATTTCCTATGTAGTAACCTAGATTATCTTCAAAGATAATTACTTTCCAATTGTAGACACTTATGTTTTAAGGATAGTCGTGTACGCTTCCTTACTAAACAATATAGTTCTACATCTACTTGTTATATCTATGACACAAATCATATTAATCAAATAAACGAACGTGTATCGTGTTGTTTATCTGCTACATGTTGTTGTTCCATGCACAAGTGAGAGAAATATCTTTATTGTGTGCAAGGTACAACACATATTAATATGATTTAAATGAATTCTCTTGACTGAAAAGTAAGAGAATAACGTTCTAATAGGAAGTATACATTTAAAGTGTATGATTTCCCCATTAAGAACATGTGTCAAGATGATAACAAAGACTACTTTAAATATTTATGTCATTTAATATTTTAGAAACACTTGTAGTTACAATCTATGTTACGTGAGAACGTGAACTAGATTGTAGCCCAAGGTAAAATATCCACGTGTCGTGAGAACGAGCATGGATGATTCTGAAGTTTCTTACATGGAACATTTCATGGAATGACATAATTAAATAAAGTAATCTAATACTACTTTGAATGTAAGTATTCGTTGAATGACTTAAATATATGTAGTAAATATTAACTTGAAATATTAATTGAAATATGAGGTGGTGTTCATAATTACTTTAATTATAAATGTTTATGATTTTGTAAAGTCACAAACATGAAGTCTTTTAATACAAGACTTACAATATAAAGTAAGACGTTAACTCGCTATGTTTTAAGACATATGCATGAAGTCAATGAGTTGATCAATGACTTATAACGTATAGTGGGATTATAACAGATATGTCTTTCGATTTGGTCAAAAATACTTGAGTTATAATGTATGCAATTGACTTGGTAATTCTATTGTACCATTAAGTTTTACTTTGTTGGTAAATAGGTAAGCCAAAGAATAGATGGTTATCTTAAATATTGTTAGATTATCTTACAATATTAATTCTAATGAAATACCATAGTTTTATGGTATGTTCATTTAGAAGAATCAAAATCTATTGGCATGTTTGATTCAAGATAACTATAGTTTCTTCCACATGTTATCAAGGTTAGAAGATTGAGTATAGATTGAATATACTCAATAAGACTCCAACCTTAAAGATTGATAAGACACCATTTGTTTATGGAATGTGATGAATCACATTAAGTCTTATAATGAAGTTCTGAATTTGTTAAACTACTTGTAGAGTGGGTTGTAACAAACTAAAGTCAGGAACTGTCAAAGTTTTTTGTAATATCCCAAAAGAGAACAATGAATTGTTGCTCTACTTGCTAAACTATTTAGATGTAATATTTAAATTGTTAAAGGCAAGTGGGAGTTTTGGTTTAGATCTTGAAAGATTAAAGTTACAAAATACACAATCTTCTAAAATGCACTAGCAAATATCATGATGAGGCTAAACATGTATATGATAGAACTCAATATGATGGAATTGTCATTCATAGATCCGCAAGGATATCTCAGATATTTAATATGCTGGGGAATATGAGCTACAGGATCATGGTAAGCCTGTTAATCATAATGATGAATTTAACAAATTTTGAATTGTGGTAAATCAATCATATTATGAATGTTGAGATGCTGTCTGATGAGTGCTTATTCACTCATCATTTTAGGTCAAATATGAACTGCAAAACATCTAAAAATACTCCGAAATGCATCAAAACACCAGAAATATCTCAAAATTGTGTTTTATATGTTTCAGATGCAAAATTATCAAAAACAAATGAAAAACGAACAAAGTTTGGATAATTGGCGCAGGTCCCCAACTTTTAAAAATGGCAACTTTAGTCCACGGAATTTCAAAGAATGACAGAATTTACCCCTGGACATTTTAAATTGGAAAATAAACATTTTTAGTCCTTTGGTAATTCAAACTTGTCAAAATTGATCCTGTTGAGAAATGGCAAGTTTAGTCCCCGGAGTTTCAAATTTGGCAAATATGGTCCTTTTATTATTTGAAGATTGTCAAATATGACCCTTGGATTACTTTTCAGAAGTTACATGAATGGTCCCTACAATTTGGATTTCACGATTTGGTCCTTTGGTTTTTGATAAATTGCAATTATGGTCCTTATGGATTAATACAAAACACCCTTGGTCTTGAACCCCCAAACCACACTTGACCCCTTCCACTTCCACTTGACCTCTCCTATTTGAACCCCCATCACCAAAATAAAAGCGACCCCTGCTTCTCCTTTTTCCCTCCTCCTCCTTTTCTCCAACCCGAAACTCACCATCACTCTTTTACCCAAATCCTCACATCCAAGAACACTCAACCTCCTTTACCCAGTTATACCCAAATCCCAAACCCACTCAAACCACCCCCTCTTCCCCAAATTCCTACCAAGCAATCCATGTCAAGAAGACCAATCAATGGCTCGGATTTGTTCCCATCTATACCTAACTGTTGGATGGCTAGGATCAATTTGAAGAAGCACAAATGGCTCTTATTTGGTTTACTCTCACACAAGAAACACAAGCACAAGACAGAAGAAACTCAAGACCTTGAAGACCTAGTAGTAGTATAAATAGAGACATTGTAGCCATGTATAAGGCAGTCTTAGTTTTTTTTAAATAGTTAGTTTTTACCAAGTCTTTAGTCTAAAATGTATTTTCAATTAGTTGTAATGCTTTATCCTTAATGAAATAGTTTTCTTAGTTCATTGTATTCTATTCAATTGCTTAGTTGTAGCTTTTGAGCAAATAAGCACCTCAAGTGCTTATTTGATTTTTACCATCCCTCTAATATTCTAAAAGAGTTAAAGTGAGTAATTAACCTGTTTCAGAAAAAATTACATATCAAGTTTTAGCTTTAAAGTTCATGAGCAGTGTTTAAAACCTGTGAAAGGAGTGTTTGGATTTAACTTAGTAATGGGTCAAAACCATTTCTTACCCACTTTGACACTGAAGTCAACCACATTTTGAGTATCCGAGATAAGTTGTTTGAGATTGAAAAGAGTTTTACAAAGTCTCATAGGAATTAAGTGTTGTCTGGTTTGAAAGAAAAAGAAAAAAATTTGAGTTTCCTCAGTTTTTGCATAGTAGTTTAAGCAAATTTTGGTCAAGTTAAAAATTTATAAAAAATAAAAATCACTAGTTCAGTAGGTTATCTAACTTTTGTCAAAAGAAAAAAAATTCAAAAAAATGTTTTGAGGGGTCTGCCTATGGGTCAAAATGGGTGGATTGGCTAACCCAATGCTCTGTGCACAGTTTATTCTACTCTTTTTTGCAGCTTATTTAGAAGCTATATTCAGCTTATATTAGATCGCATGTGGGGGCAAAAGGCGCTTGGCTAGGTGGACTTTAAGTGGCCGAAGCTCACATGCTCACTCACCTCGCTTATTCCAAATAAGCTCAAACAGTATTCCTTCAGTGCTTTTCAGCCTGCACCCAACAAAGTTATTGTGTCACTAGTAGTTCTTTTTTTTTATCTTGCTTATCAGTTTTGTGAACTGCTTATTAGATCAAATTTAATGTCATATAGGTAGCTTAGTTAGGTTTAGATCATAGTTAGCTCATTAGGTGTCCTTTAGTGCTTATTAGAACATCCTTTAGTGCTCATTTCTAGTTCTTATCCGTTTAAGATTTCCTTAGTTTAAGCATTCCCAAGCGCTTATCCCCTGTATATTTTTCAGTTTTATCTTACTTAGAGTTAGCTTATTTTCAAACTTTATTGCTTGTTCCATCATAAGTGTGCTTGTTAAATTGTTTTCTCTACTTATTTGTGCTCATAAAGCTGCTAAAGGGGTGTTTGTTTTGCTTTGTCCCCATCAAGAATAGCCGCGCCAAATGTTTATTTTGTAGATTTCAAAGGTCAAAGTTCTTTTAAAAAATGCTTGAACTTGTTCATTCTTTGAGTTGCAAAAGAAATTTTTGAAAAAAAAATGTTTGCAAAAAATCGCATAGCCGGGACTCGAACCCACGCCATCCAGTTCACACACAACACCTCTACCGTTTGCCCTTGGGACTTGTCTCAGTATGGTTTTGCACAATCAAATATATAAGGTAACCCATAGTTTTATTATTTTTATTAGAACCAGCATACTTTAAAGAACGTTTTGTGAATTTTTCAGATTTTTCAAAAATAGTTTAGTATTTTTAATAATTTAATTAGTGTTTAATAGTTTTTAATTCGTAGTAATTAATTTAAAAGTCAAAAAAATTCCCCGCTTTTTTCTAAAATTATTTTTAATCATTTAGAATGTAGGAAAATTATTTTTGCACTCTTAGGACTTAAATTGCATATTTTTCCTTTTAGAGGCTCGGTGATTTCCGGTTTTCAATGCTTTTGCATTTTAGCACCCTAGGATGTGATTTAGCTTCATTCTATTGTTTCTTAGGCTTAGTAGTAGTTTATTTGTAGTTTACATTGTTTTACATGCTTTATTTTCATTCCCGTTCTTTAATTTGTAGATTAGCGAAATCAAATCCAAATTTGTTAAACCAATTCAAGTCCAAATCACGAAACTCAACGACACCGTCAATTTCACACCTCGTTGGGACATGACCCGGGGAAAACACTTTCCCGGTATCACTTTTATCACATTCGTGACGTTTGGCACGTTAACCTTTTTCCTAAAAGGTTGATTTGTCGGATTTTACGGTTAAATTTGATATACGTTGATATTGTTTTTCACCACTCACTTCACACCGAATCAAATTTTATGCGCTGCCGGGGAGGTGTGTTGCGACAATATCGTGATTTTTGGGATTAGTGACTTGAAGAACCTTCCTCGTGAAGTTACCGTTTTTGAAAAATACAAAAAATACTCTTCTCATTCCTCTTATCCGTATGATTCTATTTCTCTTACCCTCTCGCACCGTTTGATTCTACTCTTCTTTAACCTCAAAACCGTTTAATTCTATCTCTTTAACCCTCTATATGTTTAATTCTAATGACGACGATCATCTTTGGTGTATGGAAAAAGATCAACATCATTGTCACAAGTGTTGTGTGAAGTGTGGAAGGCCTAGTTCAAGCGAATTTTGCGGTTTGTGCGAATTATCCATCAAAAAGTGTTTTCAAAGTTATTTCAACCACCCGCCACAACCCGAAATACGTTCTAATGTTGACGAACCCGTTCAAACGTCGGAATTACCTCAAGCACCCACCGAGGGTTACGAGGACGATTTCTTTGAATTTAGAGCCCGTAATCTAATCGAGCAAATTCAAGCCGATGAAAAAAGGTCGAGAATTAGAATTGATTACGATGAACCCATTCAAACACCGGAGACCATAACGGAAGTGGTGGAACTTGCTAGCTCTAAGAGCACACCACTTGTCCCACCTCCGAAATCTTCAGAACATTTTACCGACGATTTCTTTGTTTGAAATGACATGATTCAAAACTTCTTAATTGAACTTCGTCATGATTCAACTTCTGGAAATACCGCTTTATGTGATGTTGTTGAACCCTCGATTCCTATTCCCGAGCCCGAAATATTTTCGTTTGATCAAAGTTATTGCTATGGTTGTGGAGACTTGTTACCACAAGGTTTTCGTTGTTACAAATGTATGTGCGAGTGGTGTGGAAACTATCTTGTCAATGGATGTTGTTCGATTTGTGCCGAGAATTCATTCGCTTATGATTCTAACCCAAACTCTTTCAATTATCGTCAAAACAATTTCAACTACCCTCCACAAAATTTATACAACCGAACCGTATTTTCATCATTTCAATGATCAAACATCGTTTCAAAATTTCTCTCCCCAATACCCTCATTGTGCTAAGTGTGGGGGTCCTCATGATGATTATCAATGTCAATCTTGGAATCAAAATTACTTTGGACCCGATCCTTGTTATAACACTTCCAGTTTTGATAATGTCCAACCCCACAACTTCCCACATCGATCAATATCCTTGTATCCTTGAAGAAATTTCCGAGGAACAAAGCGTCTCAATGAAAGATTTCTAGTCGGTGAGCCGAGCAGCTCAAAAGCTTCTCCTATTTAACGAGGCTTGCCGTCTCGATGACGAGGATGAGGAGGATTGGGAGATGATAAAGGACAAGGTGCATACCTCAAGCCCACAAAGTACCGCACATGTCCACTCTCCTACCTTATCTACCGTAGAACCTTCGGATAACCTTTTAATGGGGGACGAAAATCTTAGCACTATTCTGGAACGGAACCGTTTGTGTTGAGAACCTTGTCCCAACCCCAAGTGAGTCCGAGGTTATCTCCGGTAATATGTTTGATGAGCCGCTTGATGATGATTCTCCTCTCTGACATTCCAAACGATCATGTCGAGATGTTCTCCCATTCTGACAACGATTGTACTTGCTGAATCGATTCTTTATCTTATGGAGACATCGATTATGTCGAGGAGTTACCCTCTGAGCTAGTTAGCTTAGAGGAGGTGAGATCGGATGATCTCCGAAATTGAGGACGAGATACTTCGTGAAAAAATTGTTCAATGTAAATCTCCTCGTTTCTAAGATCGAATCATTATGTGCTAAACCGCCATCTCCTATCTCCCTTGTGGATAGTGACTATATCTTGGAAAAGCCCAACCATTTTCAACTTGAGGCTTTGTCCAATGATTCTCTTCCTGAATTTGAAGTATTCGCTTTGATGACTATCATCTTGTACTAAAAAGAGAGTAGTGGCATTCCCACTTTTCATCTTTTCTTCCGGTATGAGTCATCCACATTTGAATTGCTTCCTCCTTCCAAAAGGAGTAGGTTTTTCCATGAGGAGTTCGCCGGTGAACTCGCTCACATCATTGAGGATGAAGAAGCAAATGCTTCCGATCCCTTCTTATCCATGAGTAACTCATCTACCCTTGAGTATTTTACCATGGTTGATACTTGTGTTTCATTCTCTCTCCGAGACAAAGTTTTCAAACCCGGTATCTTACCTTTTAAGGGAGTTCACTTCCTCGATATTTTTAAGTCCAACACCTAATGTTGTGACTTCTCTTTGTGGTGGATAAGATTTCAACATTCCGCTAATGTTCATCAATCTAATCTTTTGCCCACCCCCCCCGTTGTCAAGAAATTGACACTTTACTTTCTCATCCCGTGACTTCTCCATGTCTTAACTCCCGGAGTGAAGATACCATTTTTGACCCCTGATTTCTCTTCTGAAGCCGGCTGTATCTCACCTGAGGGAACTTTCTAACACATTCAATATTTATCCAAAACCACTTGAATGAAAGTCCTGATGGAGATTTTCTATTCCACTTTGCTTCCCATGGACCAATGAATTCGGGGTCGAGTCAAGCTAGCGACTCGGGAATCAAAAACAGTAGCACGCTATATGGGTTTTCACCCGTATTTCTGACTTCTTTCTACTTTCTACCACCCTAGTGTGGGGGAGTTGCCCCCCGCTGTTGTATATAAAGTTTTCAAAAAAAAAAAAAAAAAAAAAAGTAATGGCCGTAGTATTTCCCTTTTACGTTCTATGTTTCGGCATAACCGCCGGTACTTTGAATATTGAGGGCAATATTCATTTCTAGTGTGGGGGGGAATTCTCACGAATTTTATCATGTAATTATACCACCGAATTCCCCCATTTTTTGGCCAAAATTTTTTTATGGTCATCAGTCCGCCATGTCTAACAAACAAAAGGATTGGCTAATCCAGGAGCAAACGGCTCTTGGTAAAGATATCTCAAATCCGTTGACGGCTTGCAATTTGCCCAAAATTGTATGGTGTTCATCTCACCATATCTTTAATTAGTGAAGAGTTGGCTAGCCGCAAGTTTATGGCTTGTGGTAAAGGCAGTTGGAAACCCATAATTGGTAATCGACTCACCAAAGATATTTTATCTAAGAGTTGGCTAGTCCAGAAACAAACGCGCTTCTGGTAAAGACAAATCAAAACCGTTGAAAGCTGGTGATTTGCTCAAAATCATATGGTTATCGGTGTACCATAGTTCTTACTTGAACTAAAACATTTGCTATCCAGAAGTAATGGCTTTTGGTAAAGAGATTCAAATCCATTAAGTTTTCTCAAAAGATTGCTAGGGACTAGCAATGGTTCAGTGTGGGGGATTTGATGAGTGCTTATTCACTCATCATTTTAGGTCAAATATGAACTGCAAAACATCTAAAAACACTCCGAAATGCATCAAAATACTGAAATATCTCAAAATTGTGTTTTATATGTTTCAGATGCAAAATTATCAAAAACAAATGAAAGACGAACAAAGTTTGGATAATTGGCAGTTTCAGTCCCCCAACTTTTAAAAATGGCAACTTTAGTCCCTGGAATTTCAAAGAATAACAGAATTTACCCCTGGACATTTTAAATTGGAAAATAAACATTTTTAGTCCTTTGGTAATTCAAACTTGTCAAAATTGATCCTGTTGAGAAATGGCAAGTTTAGTCCCCGGAGTTTCAAATTTGGCAAATATGGTCCTTTTATTATTTGAAGATTGTCAAATATGACCCTTGGATTACTTTTCAGAAGTTACATGAATGGTCCCTACAATTTCAGATTTCACAGATTTGGTCCCTTGTTTTGATGAATTGCAATCATGGTCTTATGGATTAATACAAAACACCCTTGGACTTGAACCCCCAAACCACCACTGACCCTTCCACTTCCACTTGACCTCTCCTATTTGAACCCCCCATCACCAAAATAAAAACGACCCTGCTTTCTCTTTTTTCCCTCCTCCTCCTTTCTCCCAACGAGAAACTCACCATCACTCTTTTACCCAAATCCTCACATCCAAGAACACTCAACCTCCTTTACCCAGTTATACCAAATCCCAAACCACTCAAACCAACCCCTCTTCCCCAAATTCCAGCTCAGCAATCCATGTCAAGAAGACCAATCAATGGCTCGGATTTGTTCCCATCTATACCTAACTGTTGGATGGCTAGGATCAATTTGAAGAAGCACAAATGGCTCTTAGCTGGTTTACTCTCACACAAGAAACACAAGCACAAGACAGAAGAAACTCAAGACCTTGAAGACCTAGTAGTAGTATAAATAGAGACATTGTAGCCATGTATAAGGCAGTCTTAGTTTTTTTAAAATAGTTAGTTTTTTACCAAGTCTTTAGTCTAAAATGTATTTTCAATTAGTTGTAATGCTTTATCTTTAATGAAATAGTTTTTTTAGTTCATTGTATTCTATTCACTGTTTTAGCTTTTGAGCAAATAAGCATCTCAAGTGCTTATTTGATTTTTACCATCCCTCTAATATTCTAAAAGAGTTAAAGTGAGTAATTAACCTGTTTCAGAAAAATTACATATCAAGTTTTAGCTTTAAAGTTCATGAGCAGTGTTTAAAACCTGTGAAAGGAGTGTTTGGATTTAACTTAGTAATGGGTCAAAACCATTTCTTACCCACTTTGACACTGAAGTCAACCACATTTTGAGTATCCAAGATAAGTTGTTTGAGATTGAAAAGAGTTTTACAAAGTCTCATAGGAATTAAGTGTTGTCTGGTTTGAAAGAAAAAGAAAAAAATTTGAGTTTCCTCAGTTTTTGCATAGTAGTTTAAGCAAATTTTGGTCAAGTTAAAAATTTATAAAAAATAAAAATCACTAGTTCAGTAGGTTATCTAGCTTTGGTCAAAAGAAAAAAAATTCAAAAAAATGTTTTGAGGGGTCTGCTTATGGGTCAAAATGGGTGGCTAACCCAATGCTCTTTCACAGTTTGTTCTACTCTTTTTTGCAGCTTATTTAGAAGCTATACTCAGCTTATATTAGATCAGACAGGGGGGCAAAAGGCAGTTGGCTAGGTGGACTTTAAGTGGCCAGAAGCTCACATGCTCACTCAGTCCTCAGCTTATTCCAAATAAGCTCAAACAGTAGCCCTTCAGGCTGTTTTCAGCCTGCACCCAACAGTACAGGTCACTAGTAGTTCTTTTTTTTTATCTTGCTTATCAGTTTTGTGAACTGCTTATTAGATCAAATTTAATGTCATATAGGTAGCTTAGTTAGGTTTAGATCATAGTTAGCTCATTAGGTGTCCTTTAGTGCTTATTAGAACATCCTTTAGTGCTCATTTCTAGTTCTTATCAGTTTTAAGATTTCCTTAGTTTAAGCATTCCCAACTTGCTTATCCCTGTTTTTTCAGTTTATCTTACTTAGAGTGAGCTTATTTCAACTTATTGCTTGTTCCATCATAAGTGTGCTTGTTAAATTGTTTTCTCTACTTATTTGTGCTCATAAAGCTGCTAAAGGGGTGTTTGTTTTGCTTGTCCACTGTTGGGAATAAGCTGTGCCAACGCTATTTTATAGATTTCAAAGGTCAAAGTTCTTTTAAAAAATGCTTGAACTTGTTCATTCTTTGAGTTGCAAAAAGAAATTGAAAAAAAATGTTTGCAAAAAACTGGCATAGCTGGGACTCGAAACCCGCCATCCAGTTCACACACAACACCTCTACCGTTTGCCCTTGGGACTTGTCTCAGTATGGTTTTGCACAATCAAATATATAAGGTAACCCTGGCAGTTTGTGAATTAAGCTTTCTTTAGTCTTCGAGCTTATTTTGAATAGCAACCCATAGTTTTATTATTTTTATTAGAACCAGCATACTTTAAAGAACGTTTTGTGAATTTTTCAGATTTTTCAAAAATAGTTTAGTATTTTTAATAATTTAATTAGTGTTTAATGGTTTTTAATTCGTAGTAATTATTTTAAAAGTCGAAAAAATACCCGGCTTTTTCCTAAAATTATTTTTAGTCATTTTGAATGTAGGAAAATTGATTTCACCCCCGTAGCCCTTAAATTGCAAAAGTTTTATGTTTATGGCTCGGTGTGTTCCCGGTTTTTAGCGTTTTTGCATTTTAGCACTCTAGGATGTAGTTTAGTATCGTTTTAGTGTTCCTTAGGCTTAGTAGTAGTTTATTTGGAGTTTACATTGTTTTACTTGCTTTACTTCCATTCCCGTTTTGTAATTTGTAGATTAGCGTAATCAAAAACCCAAAAATTTGTTTAACCAATTCATGTCCTTATCACGAAACTCATCGAAACCGTCAATTTCACACCTCGTTGGGACACGACCCGGGGAAATCACTTTCCCGGTATCACTTTTATCACACACGTGAGTTTCGGCACGTTAACCCTTTTTCTAAAAGGTTGGTTTGTCGGGTTTCACGGTTAATTTGATATTGTTGATATTTGTGCTCACTTCACAACGAATCAAACGCAGTGCATATTAGTGATGGAAGGAGGAGTAATTTTGTTTTTTCTTTTTTTGATAACACAAACAGATTCGACTGGGTGACACTTACCCACGTCATCCATATTTAGTGTAAGCTTTCGATCGTTTATTTTTAAAGTGATGATTTTTCGAAAACAAATCTTGCATGAGCAGTAGCTAGAAGGGGTCTTCCTAAAATTAAAGGAATGTCGAGGTCTTCTTCCATGTCTAAAATGACAAAGTCAACAGGGAGAGTGAAATCATTAATTTTTATAAGCACATTCTCAACAATTCCTCTAGGAATGCTAACTGTCCTATCAGCCATCTCAATGGTCATGCAAAGGGGTTTAATGGGTCCTAAATTCAACCTTTTACACATAGAGAAAGGCATAATACTAATACTAGCCCCTAAATCAGCTAAAGCATTTATATTATGTAAATTATTATGTGAGCAAGGGAGAATGAAACTTCCTGGGTCCTTTTCCTTGAGAGGGATTTGATTAAGGATGACTACAGAGCATCTGGCGTTTAATTTAACTTCGTTTCCAGTCCCTGCTTCGTCGTTAGATTGTGTTTTGACCTCAGGCAAACTTGTCTTATTGCATAAAGCCTCATCTAGTATTTGTGATTCGGGGGGCTCCTCTTCATCGTATCGGAAAGGGGTGTAGAGAGGTTTTCCATTGCTAGAGTATATGGCATTACAGGAACCATCATTTAATGAATTGTTTGGGATAACATCATCTATTAATTTCTTGTCGTCCTCCATATGCTGTCCCAGAAGAGTATTTATGGAGTCCTGGAATCTTTTGAATAGCGCGTTTCTGTTGGTTTGCCGTTTGTTGTCTTCGTAAAGATAATTTATTATTGATTCTTCGAGTGAAGAAGCTCTTGCTTTG